>JALIZF010001908.1:0-696831 GCA_029948255.1 Telmatactis stephensoni
CATCCGTTGTAGAAGTTACGCCATTGCCCACATTCACTGGAACCTCTATTATACAACTTACACCATCTCCGTCAATGAATGAAACATCCGTTGTAGAAGTTACACCATCGCCGTCAATCAATGAAACCTCCATACCAGCTGTGACGAAATCACTAACAATCAATGAAACATCCATTGTAGAAGTTACTCCATCGCCATCAGTCAATGAAAGCTCCATAATACAAGTTACACCATCGCTGTATATCAATGAAACGTCCATACCATCTGTGGCGCCATCGCCAAAAGTCAATGAAACCTCGATATTAGAAGTTAGTCCATCGCCTTCAGTCAATGACTCTTCCATCGCCGTCATTGAAACCTCCAATGCGACTCTTACGTTATCGGTAGTTAATAGAACTCCATTAGCAGTTGCTTCTTCCACGGTTTTTTTGACCATTACTCGTTCCTATGTTGCCTCCTCATTGATGAGTTTGGAGGTGTCGTCTTCTGCCGCTGTACCAACCACGTTGTCTCCAACTACTCCCTCTTCACAAGTTGGGCGTGAGTTTTCAGGTTCCCTAGTTTTCAAGGATTTGATGTTTTCTGTAAGTCTTCTCGATAAGGAAAGCAAGGAATACAAGGAACTTGAAAAAGGAGTAAGGGAAAGTTTCTCTAGAGTTTATAGGAATGATGTTCCTGGATTCTTATACATTAAAAGTGTCACGTTTTTAGAGAGTACGAATTTAGCCTGTAAGATTACCGTCGTAATTAGTTTTGACGCTACAACAACTGCAAAAGACCTCCAAACTATTACAGATAGCGCAAATAAGGAAAAAGAATTTGGACGTTTTGAATTATTAACAGCGAATTTTGTAGACCTCACCGAGACGCTAGAGCCAACTAGACGAAAGTTTGATGCAACTGTTACAATAGTCAGTGAAAAATATACACCTGACTTAGCTAACTCTTCAAGCACAAGTTTTAAGAACTTGTCCCAACGATTTGAAGCTGTTTTAAATGCAGCATTTCGAAAGACAGTTGACGGTTTCTTGTATACAAGGATAATATCTTTTATGGAGGGTAGTGTAGTGTGTAACTTTCTTATTGTCACAAGACCAAAATCACCTACAAACGAGACAGAATTAGCTAATATATTACGTACACTGGCCAGTGAGGAAGATGCACTTCCCGGTTTTGTGATATCAAAACAAGTGAAAGTACAAGAGGTCCAGACGATAAGTAAGCCTAGGGGGAAGACAATGGAAACTTGGATCATTGTGGTAATTGCTGTAGCAAGCGCTGTTGCCTTGGTTGGCATTATTATCGTAATTATTTGTGTAAGTTTTGTAGAATATATTCATCTTTTTGTGATTTTAATGTACAAGTCACGTTTTTGTTGGCAAGGGTGACATAGTCCATGCTTTTGCTCAATTCTAATTCTCGCAGGTCCGTAATTTTCTTACATAATTTCCAAATCTCCGGTCCAAACTCTAAAAGTTACGCCTGCTTTGCAGGTTAGTCCAGTTTTTCTGAACTCTTTCTGGGCGTTTTTCTAAACTCTTTCAAAAATCGGCACGTGAACTGCGAAATGTGTAAAGGCTCACTGACTCTTTTTTTTTTATTTATTTTTATCTATTTCAGTCAATATTGATACAGGGACATCCAGTTTAGCTAAGCTAGTTTAAATGGAGCCCTTTTAACATTGAACATGTAATAGGAGAAGTTTAAGATTACGACTGACGGTATAAAATTGCTTCAAAATTAATGGCGATGCAGTCGTGCTTTATTTTATATTTATTATTTGATTTGTTCGAAGATTGGGAGCATGTGAACATGTGATTTGGCCGGATACGACAAATAGCAAAAATATCATTAAGATATCTGCATTTATATCGTAATCGAGAAAAGATCAGTCTTCTTTACCACGTTATGTGGACTACTGCTTATGATAAAGTTGTTTCTCTATAAAGAGGCAACAATGGCCTCCAAAGTATTTTAGGTGGGAAATATAGAAAAGGAGTGCAACTATGCAAAGGATTTTCCCCTGAGTACTGTGAAAGCGTTTTCCCAAAAAGTTACGTTACCAACCTCTCTCCCACAGGTTCGACGAATAAAAAAGAAACGAAGACTGGAATTTTACAAAGCAAACTATCCTAACTGGCAAATCGACATTGAAAAGGTTGAAATGAAAGAATACAGACGGCGCGCGACTCAGGTTCGACTGAGGTACGTTCCAGAGGACGTGTACATGGGAGAACAGAATGCTAATGATGAGAATATGGAGGAGTTGCAGATCAGACCATCATTACTCTACGAATGAAGAAACTTATAGTTTACATCAATGGGCATACATATGGCGATTTATGCGAATCGATCCTTAGAAACAACAGCCATTAAGCTACATGTACCCGGATGGGTTGATACTTCCATAAATGAGCAGTTGACGCAGCCTAGTCCCCCGGCGTCCTCTGCGAGCGCAGAGCGCGAGCAAGTCCTGGAGCGAGCGCGAAGCACATTGGAGTCACTCTGTGACCTCACATTTTGAAACGAGAGACGGGATAGCCTGGGACTAGGCTGCAGATGACAGTGGTTAAATGGTGACTTCATGGCCTTTAAGGTGTGACTCAGTAAACGGCTGCACAGTATACATATATACAGTTCCTATGGATCAAATTCTTGTAAATTACCCCAATATATACATATACCTATTTCAGCAAAGGTTGTTCAAGATTTGTAACACGTCAAAACTCAAATTCATAGTGGACTACCTTAGAACATAAAGAATAACCAACTATGATATATTATAATTAGTATATTTTGCCACAGTCATATAATAATTGAGTTAGCATAAAAATTTATCAAATTTCCAATTCTTAAGACAAATTTGAAGATGATTAATGAAAAACAATGGATGTACCGTCAAACTGCAACAGGCACCTTAGGGTTATTATTTTCCCATACAGACCTCGCGCTCGGTTAATAACCCTTTATTACATAAACACTGCACTAATTCCAAAAAAATGTTGTCAAACAAAAGACCAAAAGCCTATAGCTATGTGACTCACCCAGAAGGGGGTATGGGTGAAACTACACTAAAATTGAAGGGTTCAAAGTGAAAATGGCCTAAGTGACGTTTTGATGATATTTTTTCAATGGTATAGAATGGTATAATTGACTTTCCTGTGCTGGAAAAATTAATCTCAGGACATTTATCAAAAAGTCACTTAGGTCATTTTCACAGGGAACCCTTCAATTATAACACAACATTTCATCAACACAGCAATCACATCCAGCTTGCCTTTTGCTGATTAAACATCAAGTCAGTGAAGCTTTACAATAATGAAGGGTTCTCTGTGAAAATGACCTAAGTGCCTTTTTGATGGATGTCCAGACATTGATTTCAGCATAGGAAAGTTAATTGTCATTTTATACCATTGAAAAAAAAACCATCAAAAAAGTCACTTAGGCCATTTTCATATGAAACCCTTCAATTGCCCTGCATACTCCTTTTTGATATAGTGGCATAGGCCTGAGGCCACTCACCAAGCAAACCATTTTTGGAATAGGTGTATAGCACCTTAATTTGTCCACCAAACCTCAAATAATTGTTTTTAATATAGATTAATTGAAGGGATGCTCACAAAAATGACCTAAGTGACTTTTTGGGTTATTTTTTTCAGTGGTATAAAATGAAGCCAATTAACTATCTTATGCCAAATATCAATGTCTGGACATCCATCAAAAGTCACTTAGGTCATTTTCACAGTCAACCCTTCAATTTTGGATGGTGGTCAATTAGGTGTCTGATTTTGCTTGGTACAAGTTAGGCTTTGTATATAGGGCATTGTGCATCAAATGAACAGCAGCCACAGCTTGTTACTAGATGCATAATAATGTCTCCATCTCTTGGTCACTCTCTCGATCTTAGTTTTTAGTTTTTTTTATAAAAGTGAGATGACCAGAAGTTGTAATATTTTAATAATATAATGTATACTACTTATAAGATAGCTGCAAGCACAGTTATAAATAAATGACTTAATTTTTGATACTAACTGGTATGATTACACTATACACAACAAGCTGCCTCACAGCACAAAGCTCAAAACTGTAATCAGTGTTAATGTATTCTCATACTTAATTTGTCTCACTGTCCTTCAATTAGCACTTAGATAAAAGAATATAAGGTACTAAGAGAATCCTTAAATGCTGATTGGATGATTGCTCTTTCAATAGATAGTGTACATGTAGTTCCAGAAAATATCCATAGCCCCACCGTGAGGAGAATTTGTAAATGGACCCCCCTCTCTTCCCCCCCACCCCACCCCCACCCATTGCAAATCAACAGTAATGAGGTTCTCTATAGTCAAGATTCCATTTCCAGTTTTTAAGATATTTTCCAAAACGTGCAGCTGAAAGGTGCTAGCTTTCATGCTGTTTCAAGGGCACATACTATCAACCAATTTTACCTTCTTTCTTGTAGCAAATGCATTTGTACAACAATTTATTGCATCATAATACTAGGCTATTGCTCAAAGAGAGAGAGTAGTCAGCTAGCACTGCTCAGATTCAAGAAATAATTATTAATTATTTTTGACATGATTTTGATTTTCAAATCTTGAGCCCTCAATTAAGACACAAAAGATGGTGTACTTTAAAGCAAAAATCATTAAAAAATTATTTCTGTGTGAAGTTTTATGAGAATTTTTAGTTTTATTTCTACGGAATTACCTTAATAGAATTCAATTGAAATATTGAATATGCAAAGAAATTTTCCCCAAGACCTGAGCTAGTGCCCAATTAGCAAAGGTGTCCACTTAATCAGGAGTCCACTTACTACCATTTGCATAACTATGTATCCCACCAGATCAAAGTCTCAATTGGGATGTGGTCAATTGGCTACCGGGAAGCCAAAAAAAGTGTTCAGACATGAGTATAGAAAACTCCAACTCTACATGTCTAGATTTTTGGTGGCCCACTGACCAATTCCCAAATAATTATTTAGACTTTAGTCTGTTGGGATGCAAACAGTGGTATTAAATAGAGGTACCACCGGAGGAAGCTTAAAGGTGTTGGGGCTAAAAAAGCCAGATTAACTATGTATACATCCTAAATGACCATAGCATTTTATTCTAAAAATTTAACTTACCTGTGGAAAGAAAAGCAATGGGGCAAATAGCACCCCCCCCTGGCTCCATGCATGGTCCCTGAGTAATCAAACCTTGCAAAAAAAAAAAATATATATATATATATATATATATAACTGTTTATTTAAGTGTCCAAGTCTTCTAGCACTTGCACACTAATTGGGGGACACTGCATGTACTCTTTCACACACTACCTCTACATTAAGTATTTTGCAAATAATCACTCAACTCACATGTTGATTTTTGCTGAGGGAGTAAAAACCAGAGAACCCGGAGAAAAACCCTTATGGCATGGTAGAGAACAACACATCAAACAAACTCAATTCACATATGACCACAGTGGTGAAAGGCCAGCACTCTAACCGCTTGGCCAACCATGCCACCCTAATACAACAGTCATGACATTGCTTAAAACATTATTCCAAACTTCATGGGTTTACAAACTATTTTTTTATGAAATTACCGGTTATCGTTATCCTTGGGGACCTGGGGCATCAGGGGAGGAGAGGGAAAAGGTAAGGAGATTGGACGGGAGGGAGGGGGAAGGAAAAGGAAGGTTTAATAAATGTCCAAAACGCCCTGGGCCTTGAGGACGGGATCTTTATCTGTTCTACGGGAAAAAGTAAGAATTTTCCACGAACCTAATTCATTTCCTTGAATATGTATAATATGAAGGCGTTATAGCATCTAGAAATAAAAAATGTAAGTCTTAATTTATAAAATTAAGCTTAAATCAACTTACAATAACTCCATCAGCCTGAGCTCACATGTCGTGGTCTTGTTTAGAGTCTATAGAACCACTACAATCTGCTCTGGACGATATTTTTCATGTATAATTCCTTGGTAAACTTCATGAAGCTTTTATATAAACTCTATTCAAAAGAATTGTTAAACAAAATGCAGTATTTTGTGTCACCGTGAAGACTTAACACCGTTCAACATCTGCGCATACGCAACTAGACAGTTTCGCGGGCTTTGCGCGTTTGGCCACAGGAAGCCCATGCAATGTTTACCAGAACGAACTTTAACCATACTACAAATAGTGACAGCGAAGTGACTATTTATCTTAATTGAAAATTCATAAAAACAATATAATAGACGTATTTTATTTATACTAAAATGCACCGTAAAATCTTCCTCGTGACCGCGTTTCTTTTCCCGCCACTACCACAGGAATCCCACAGGGCTCGAAATTTTTCCAAGCGCACATCACCCTTCCCGTACGTTGTAACCCAGTAACTACTGAGAGTTGTAACGTGTTTGTAACCAGCTTTTACTGACATTTGTAAACGACGATACAACTAGTACCTAGTCTCCTTTGGGTTTCGAACATGGAACGCCTGTACATGTACACATTCCTTGAAGTTATTCGTAGCCTATCATGGCAAACTATATATAGAGAATACTTCATGGAAAGTGCGCGCGTACGGTTTTTATTCACGAGTTGTGAAGTATCGTAAAACGAACGAGCGAGTCCTTCGAGCGAAGTGAGTTTTTATGATACAAAACAACGAGTGAATAAAAACTGTACAAAGCACTTCCCATGGTGTTTTCTGTTTATCATATGCATATCGAGATTTTTATAAATTTTAGTCATTTTGCTGTGAAAAAGGTTTGCTTTTCCATGGTCAAGATTTTGATTTCAAAAAACAAAAAATCCTACAAAACAAAATATAAATTACAAACAGACGTCAAAACAAAACAAAAATAATATTTATTTGTATCTAAAGTGAATTACAGTGCAAAATTATAATTCTTTTCTGTGTAACTTGGACTTTTTTTCTCGTTGACAGACGTTTGTTTACAAAACGAGCAAAGACAATGCGAAAAATTTGAGTTCATTCAAAGTATTCAAAGACAAACTTTATACGATCAAATTCACGCTCGTTAAACATGCTTGGCGTTTCAAATGTCCTTCAAAACTTGAAAAAATTACCTTGAACTTGATTTATCAGTGTTTTTCTCCGAGCTTTTCTATAAAAGGGCTCATTCAGTGACTCCAAATCTGCCGGCCGTGAATCCTCCTTCGCTTTTTGCAGCACAGCGTGGTTTTGAAAATCTTTTACCCATAGAGCTCTTCTTCTGCATGACATCGATGGCTTTTGTGGTAAATAAGCTAATCTACTTGAATTTTTACTGAATAAAGATTAAAAATTGAACTGCCAAGACTGAAAATCCTTCGATAAAAAGTGCTGAGCTAGAGGAGCCAGTTTGAAGAAAAAATTTCATCAGGAATGAAGTCGCTTCTGATTGGACGTATCGTTTTTCTCACACGTGAAAAAAAGCGATACGCGGCTTCTGATTGGACGTATCGTTTTTCTCACACGTGAAGAAAACGATACGCGCATTCTGATTGGCGGAGATTGGTAAACAAACGAAAATATGATATATCATATACATATCGAGATTTACTCACAGAAAAGCCATTCAATAATTTTCGATTTGTTTACCAATCTCCGGCCAATCAGAATGCACGTATCGATTTTTCACGTGTGAGAAAAACGATACGTCCAATCAGAAGCCGCGTATCGCTATTTTTCACGTGTGAGAAAAACGATACGTCCAATCAGAAGCGACTTCATTCCTGATGAAATTTTTTCTTCAAACTGGCTCCTCTAGCTCAGCACTTTTTATCGAAGGATTTTCAGTCTTGGCAGTTCAATTTTTAATCTTTATTCAGTAAAAATTCAAGTAGATTAGCTTATTTACCACAAAAGCCATCGATGTCATGCAGAAGAAGAGCTCTATGGGAAAAAGATTTTCAAAACCACGCTGTGCTGCAAAAAGCGAAGGAGGATTATATTCACGTCCGGCAGATTCGGAGTCACTGAATGAAGATTTAGTCGAACTGAGCCCTTTTATAGAAAAGCTCGGAGAAAAACACTGATAAATCAAGGTAAAGTTTTGAAGGACATTTGAAACGCCAAGCATGTTTAACGAGCGTGAATTTGACCGTAAGTTTGTCTTTGAATACTTTGAATGAACTCAAATTCTTCGCATTGTCTTTGCTCGTTTTGTAAACAAACGTCTGTCAACAAGAACTGAAAAAGTCCAAGTTACACAGAAAAGAATCATAATTTTGCACTGTAATTCACTTTAGATACAAATAAATATTATTTTTGTTTTGTTTTGACGTCTGTTTGTAATTTAAATTTTGTTTTGTAGGGTTTTTGTGTTTTTTGAAATCAAAATCTTGACCATGGAAAAGCAAACCATTTTCACAGCAAAATGACTAAAATTTATAAAAATCTCGGTAGTATAAAATAAACAGAAAACAGCATGGAAAGTGCTTTGGTACAGTTTTTATTTCACTCGTTGTTTCGTATCATAAAACTCACTCGCTCGAAGACTCGCTCGTTCGTTTTATGATACTTCACAACTCGTGATAAAAACCGTAACGCGCGCACTTTCCATGAAGTATTCTCTATTTACTAAATGGAATAAACTACAGTGTCTTGTATAAGGTTTTTAGGCCATAGAAATGTCTTATCAGAACACTTTCAAAGTTTCTTGTTCTCAATCCACGGAACCACATTTTCAAAACTGATTAATGAATTTCTAAGAAGGTGACACAAGATCATGGTTTTTGTAACGTTCCGAATAGGTACGAAGTTTTTATCTGGAATTATAAAACATCGAACGATGTTGTTATAAGTACCTACAGGGTCCGCTTTTATAAAGGCTGAATGGAATAATTACTCCATGACACGATTTTCACTGTGTTGAAAATAGACAAATCACTGACAGTAGAGTGGTTTTCATTTGACCATGAAAGAATAGACAAACTAATAGTTGGTGGTAGACTCTAAAGCCATTGTTTTCTTTTGTTTCTTATCAACTACTACAAACTAAATAGTCATTTTTCACTCTAACTTAACTGAATTACGCGGAGACAATGTACTGATAACACCTAAGGGACGGACCATTAGAAAAGTGATGGGGGGGGGGGGGGGGGGGGGAAAGCAAAAAAAAAAAATTTATTTCCAATAAAAATTTCGAAAAAAAAAAATCTGCCGGGACATTTTCTTAAAAAAAATATTCCTGCCAAAGCGAAAAAAAATTCATTTCCACTTTTGGTGGCCAAAAAAAAATTTATGCCAATCCCAAACTCCCCCCCCCCCCCCCCCCCCCATCACTTTTCTAATGGTCCGTCCCTAACCGGATCACAGTAACTACTGACTTACTAAACAATGTACGACACTTAGAGTCGTTACACTTAACCGGCCGTGAAACACTAAATGAATTTTAGTGTGTAATAGTTCAATAGAGACAAAAGAGAACAATGGAAATAAGGATTACTAGTAACTAGTAGTCTACTAACTATTTCACGGGTTAAGTGTAATCACTCTAACAAATCACAGTAACTACTGACTTACAAGACAATATGTCAAACCTAACAAATCACAAGTCAGTAAAACTGTGAAGTTTGAAGGTTATCAGTTAAAAAATCAAGGATATAAGAATTTTCAAAAAACGAAATTTTGTATGAAAACACTTACAGTTATGCAAGAGATTTCCCTGCTAACAGAGGCTCACACAGACGTTAAATCACTCGAAAAGTGAGCCTCTGCCGAGCGAGGCCGTTTTCTTTGTTGTGCCGCCGTCCACAATCGTGGACGAAGAAAACCGGTTTTAAATCCGGTTTAAACCGGAAATTAGATGATGCGCATGAGCAAATTGGAAACTCCGCTTATTTTTTCGAGCCCACGATATCTTGTAACAAATACAAATATGGCGTTCAACATAAAAAGTTGCCTTTTGTGCCTACCAAATTACAAGAAAAAGCGTTCGTTAAAATCGTTCCTGTCAAGAAAAGACATTTTTGTTTGTCTGCCAACTGGATATGGAAAGTCCTTGGACTTGCGTCTTTATTTTGACGCTTGTAGCGAACTGGAAGGGTCGGCGACTCATAATCTCTCTGTAGTTTGTTTCTTTCATAGGCATTTAAAATATCCTCGCTGTCCTTTTTCAGTACCAACGTTCTTTTTTCCACTGACTCTAGTCTACAAAAACATTTCTGACACACTCGTTCTGATTCCTTGTTGTATCGAGGCGATTTCCCCAATATAACGCAAATCCTTTCGTGGAGACCTTTATAGACGTTTTAACTGTTGTAGAACGGCTACTTTGCTTGTTTAACATAAAATTATAAGCACAAAATAAACATTTTTTGCCCTATTCCGTTCTTACTTCCTTAAAAATGGTGTAATTGGCGAGGGTAATTTCTTCGAACTAGATGGAGAAGAAGGCGGGGTAAACATAGCCCACAACTTCGCGGCAAGCTGGCATTTTGGCGCGTAAAATAAAACTGTCAGTCGTCGAGACACGAAACGTCATAATGACGTCAGGGGTTACTTAGTTACCTAACGCATGCGCAACAAAGAAAACGGCATCGCTCGGCAGAGGCTCACTTTTCGAGTGATTTAACGTCTCTGTGAGCCTCTGTTAGCAGGGAAGCAAGAGATACAAACAAATTTCGATTTTTGAAAATTCGTATCTCCTTGATTTTGCAAATGATATCCTTCAAACTTCACAATTTTACTGATTTTGATATGCTCTTTCCAGCTATGGTAATTGTTTTTAAGTTTGGGAACTTTTGGAATTACATGAAAAAGCCGTTAGTATGAAATGACTGTAGCAATTCACAAAACACGTCTTACACGTATAAGATTGCAGAATACGTCTTGGTAACAGTTATATTCGCATTCAGCATGAAAAATTGGTTTAGAATAGTTATGTTACCAGCCTCTAACCCAAAATGCCTTCAGGTATCTGATTTCTCGAAAATGCGCCTTGTCTATTTTAAAGGAAGAGGACTGGGGATAAAAAACAAGTCTCTGTACCCAGGCAAGGATATCGTGATTTGACTATATCATTCTACGGGCCAATGAGCTTTTACCATATAATTCCAAAATTCACAGTACAGAAATATATAAGTAATTTAGCTGGAAAGAGCACGTCAAAATTAGTAAAACTGTGAAGTTTTTTTTTTCATGAAGATATGAATTATCTGAAATCGAAATTTTTTATGAAAATATCCGTGGTGGGCAAGAGATGCCTACCAGCAAACGATTTCTTACACATTTACACTTTTCAAAAATTCATATTCTCGCGAGTTTTGGATTTAATTTAATGTATTTATCTTGTTTTATTTATTTATTTATTTGCAAATTCCATGCTTGGCTTTGAAGAAAAGGCTGCGAACGAAATAAATTTTGAAGAAACACTTCTTGTTTTGACGAAAACCGCCGAAGTTTTTTAAAGAAACCGGAAATAAAGTGTCGCACGCATGCGCAGTAAGAACGAAAATGACGCTATTTGTCGGATGTGCATCCCTCTACCGGAAGTCAAATGATTCCCACCAAAAACGCGTGCATATGTGTCTATTTTGCTGGCCAAATCAAAACTCTATTCTACATAGCAACCGTTGCGTAGCAACGATGCAACAATATAACTTAACTATTTTAGTACAAATTTCGAAGTTGGAACTGTGTCAGATCTGGTAAGTACCTGTTCAGCTCTCAGCTCGCAAATTCCAGCTCGCAGCTCGCAAATTCCAGCTCGTTCATTCTCCAAATTCCATATACTTGCTATCAAAACGTGCAGTTCGTTGAGTTGGTTCAAACTTCAATAACTTTTGATACAAAACATGCCTAAAATATACCTTCACAGTCGATAGAAATTAGAAAAAAGATATTTAACCTGCAGGATTTCAAAGCCTTTCTTGGCTTTTGGATTTTTTTACTGGCCAAGAGCCGTGTACAAAGGTTGAACAAACTGTAAGGGAGTGACAAAATTGACCCCTTCTTTTTCATGCATTTTTTAAAAGTCCTAACTGCAATTTGCAATGTAACTTTATTATGCCGAGTTTCAAGAAATTCTTGGGGTTTTTTTCTTTTTCAATGGAATCACATTAACTCATGTATATGAATATTAGTACTAGTTCAGTTGAGTCAGCTTCGAGGTCTGTAGAAGGAAGGAGTACTAATGCCTTTGATATTGATTTATATATTATCGAGAGCCACGTGTGAATACAGACACGTATAGATGACTCATTGAATACAAAGTTTATCTTAACCAAGATACAAACTTTCTCCTAACCATGCATGCAAAAATGGTTTCAAAAAACATTAACGAAATCAAAACAAAATTTTTTGGAAAACTTCACTAAATCCTTTGGAAAACTTCACTTAAACTGATGTGAATTGTTAATCAATCACTGGAACTCAGCAAACATGGCACTTGACAATGCACAAGCAATGATGATTGCACCGCTGACCAATGGAACTGAACTTCCATTGCACAAATTCCCCTTGCAGCAATTGAGTTTGTACTTGGTAGTGATACCTATAAAAAAGTTTACCTATCAATCAAATGAAAGCAAAACACATATCATAAATAAAGAAGCCAAAGTGATTGAGACAAAGATTGAAGTGAGATAAAGAAAGAAGTAAAAGGATGAAATTGATGAAAGGGATAAAAACAAAGCAGAATAAGTAGAATAAGGAAAGATGAGAGGAAACAGGAAATAGGAGCTGGAGGATGAGAGAAAGGAAAGAAGAAAGGAAAGATGAAGGGAATGAAGGTAGAAAGGGAAGAAGGAAAGGAAGAAGATGAAAAAAGGAAGGATGAAAGGAGGAGAACACGAAGAAAAGAATATATGAAGGAGGGAAGGAGAGAATTAGGAGGGAGAAAGGGGGGAATGATGGGGGGAGCAGAAGGATGGAAGGAGGGAGGGATTGAAGGAAGGAAGAAAGGAAGGTTGGAAGGAAGTAAAATGAGAATGAAAGAACAAAGAAGAAGAAAAGAAAGAAGGAAGGCTAAATAGAAGAAAGTGATGTGTCAGAAGCCCATATGGCTTACCACTGAGATGCAGATGAAAAACACAAAGATGCTAAATATGGTCGAGGGCGAAATAAATCAGGGAAAGAAAAGATAAAAACAAATAGGGGAAAAAAGGATAAAAACGAGAACAACTTTGTCGACCTGTTTGTATGTTTTCCCTTTTGCATTCCATAGATACCTTTATTTTTAGTATTACAGCTGAGGGCCACCTGAAAATTATCAGTAATGGTAACGGTGTTACCCTGACCAATAAAGTTGTTACAGCTCGCACGTGCACGTTTGTGTACGTTAGTGCAGTTATCACTACACGTCTTCGTATATGAAACTTTATCAACTCCACCTCCTGAAATAGTCAATTCAACTTTCAACTGACAGTACGAGAGGGAACTGCAATTAATTTCCTTTTGGATATCATTGCATGTACTCCAGTCCTTGGATGTAGCACAGAAGTAGCACTTTAGACCATTAGCTAAAAAAGAATTGGAAGTTCGAAATTTTGAGGTCTGTTTCATACTTGAAGTCATGTTCAGGAATCCATTACAAAGACGAACAATTTTCTAATGAAACATCCAAGATTATTCACATTTGATTGAAGATAGTTTAATATATTATTGTTAACAAAAAGATTCCATTTTTTCGTGCGTGTGTATATAATAGATGCACAGAAGATGTTAAAATGTGGTGAGATATTCCTCGTAACTAAGGCTATTTTTAGTAACTTCGCATTTGCGCGCAAGACTCACATACAAAAAGAATTTGATTTTGGACTATCTTTAATCTAAATGTTCTTCACATCCTCCCCGTGGCTTGCAGCCATGTTGGACTCGATCATAGACTTCCACTTCATATCAGAACAAATGTATTAGCTGACCATTATATTGATATTGAACTGAGTGCCACTATGTGAAGTCTTATACATGAAGAACAGCGCTGATTCACATGAAATTTCGCGAAATAAACATCTTAAAACTTCGCGATAATATCTTGAAAATATCTTGAAACTTCGCGATAATATCTTGAAACTTTGCGATAATATATTGAAAATATCTTGAAACTTCGCAATAATATCTTGAAACTTCGCAATAATATCTTGTCATAGCTTGAATTGGTCATGGTAAACGGTAAAGTCATCAAAATCCACAATGACCAGCAGTCTCAACAGGATTTCTAGTGATACAATGATGGTTATATTGTGAAAGTTGAAAATACAACTGTAAATGATTCAAAGAAACATAAATCAACAGCTGCAGATGCGTTTTCTTTTGTCTGACATTATGTACTTTCTTCTTGATGGTTCTAGTCGGTAATCTTTCATTAGATGGTTTAGAGTTTAATTAGATCGACACATATTGTTAGAAACGATTAAAACATCCAAGAAAACATAAGCGCAGGTCAACTTTTTACACTGATGTCGTGACATACAAAGATCAATGGCAACGTTATCAAATGCGACCAATCAGCGGAGTCAATGCGTGTGATTTTGTCCTGAAATCATTTTTGTTTCGTTCCTCATACCAAAACGTTACTATGCTTGGTTTGCCAACCCATAATATCATGCGTCACTAATTCGTTCAAAATGAAACACCTCATCTGCAGTGATACAACACTTACCAACAGTGAACTACATTACCAGTGCAATCAAGACGATTCCCACTGATTTGATCTTCATTATTTCAGGTTTCGTACACTAGTAGTATGAAAGTAACGGTTCTGGGCCCGGTACGCCCGGTACCCCCTTCCTCCAACCTCGTGACCCACCCATGCAGTACACCCGGTACGGGTACGAGTCTAGGTGGTACAAACCCGGTACGAGCGCAGCGAGTTTCCGGTGCGGTACGGATATATCCGGTACGAAACGCAGATAGCGAGCTTCGGTAGCGCGCGACGAGTTTCCACTACGGTTACGATGTAAATTGTACGAACGAAAATAAACATGTATGACACCAACGCGTGCCGAACAATGACTGTGTACACTATATAGTCCTTAAAATTGGAAAATGTTATTTTATTTTTTATATTGACATAACCAGATGATACAAAGACACTGTTAAAGTGATACGAATGTATTAAAAACGATTCCTCTTTTTAAATACATTTGAGGTCTTTGAGGAGTTATGGTAATAAAAAGAACAAGACACCAGAACATGTAACTGTTTGAACATGATTTTATTCATTTCTAGATACAGCGGTTCACATTATGCGCATACATATACAATTTTTCTTTGCACCTTTTTTCACTATTTCTTGTTGGATGTTCATTTGCATCAACATGACGGCAAAATCAGAAAAAAGTCAAAACACGACTCATGTCGCCCTTACGCAGGTTTCACTTCCATCACTACAAGAAATTGAAATGTGATCTATTTATCACTAGTCATCTGGAAATGAACAAACTCAACTGAAGCAATAAGCTCCAGTTCAGTTAATCGCTTAAAATGTCTTAAAAATGAATTATTGAATTAGCGTTATTGCCTTGAACTGAAAGCCCTTGGGGAGCTAGTTGCCGACTAGACTGCGAGCAGTCCCACTTTTCCCTCCAGAATCAGTGGAGACGACGTGGAATACTGGGTGACTTCTCCTCTCCTTCCTCTCCTTCCTCTCCTTCCTCTCCTCCCAAACACGCCCATATATTCAGCTTATCCAGGAATCTTTAAGAAAAAATTTAAAAACGTCTTTAGTGCATATATGGAGGGGGAAATGCGTCTGTTCGCAGTCTATTCCTGACTTTCTCTTAATACAAAAATATTTTCAATGCAGTAAATACTGCTAGAACAAGCGCCAAGTTACCATGGATCAACTGTCCTGAATTGCACAAGTTACCACTGCAACAACTACTGGTAAACGACCAGTTAGTAACATATTGATTCTTACACTTGGTTGCCTTTTCACGTTGACCATCACAGCTTTTTTGATAGACAGTGCACTCTTTTTCACCAACCTATCGATGATAATTACAGTCAGATTGGATTTTGTGTTCATATGTTTG
This sequence comes from Telmatactis stephensoni, assembly GCA_029948255.1. Taxonomy (NCBI): domain Eukaryota; kingdom Metazoa; phylum Cnidaria; class Anthozoa; order Actiniaria; family Isophelliidae; genus Telmatactis; species Telmatactis stephensoni. Next base: position 15,955 of record JALIZF010001908.1, read on the forward strand.
CTTCTATTTAGCAAGGTGTTTTATCTAAGGTCTCTAAGGGCGGAGAAATACAAAGAAATTTCGGATTGGGATTTGAAATTCAAGTCTTGTTCATACTTGCTCCATAATCCGTTGATAAGATGAGAGAAGCAATGTAGATTGTTTGTCTTCTTGCTTATTAATTTTCTGTTTTTGTGTATATGTGTATGTATGTTTTCTGTTATTGTTATTATTGTTTTGTGTTTTGTTTCGTTTTGTTTTTGTTTCTTTTCTTTTCATTCTTTCTTTCTATTATATATACATTTTTTGAGATTGATAATTGTAGAAGAACGTAAAAAAATCACTACATACACCTGTGGCTAGGCTTGCTCGCTCGTTCTTTATTTCCGTTTCTTGGGCTTCCTTATTTGACGTTGCTTGGGTTTCCTGTGTCGGAAGTGCCCGATTTAAAATCCAAATTACACCACAGGGAGCCCAAGCAACAGAAAAAAAAATTAACGAGCGATCCTTGGAGCAAGTCTAACTTGTGGCATAAGATCAACCCAAACATGCGTCGTTTCTAGGCGTAAAGCCAACAAGAAACTCGTTTGAACGTTCACTCGGCGGCCGGTTTTAGCTGTCCATCAATAATCAGCACTGATCAACAATCATAATCATGACGTATCCACCCACGTATCATCCTTCTCAGCACACAGGTCTCTCGTTTGCTTACAAGTTTCCTCTTCATAGAGGGTTCTGTTTGGAGGTGTAGTAAATACAGCACTTTAGAGAAGCCCTCTCAATTATCTTTACTAAGATGAGCTCAATACTTTCCTTTCATTCCTGCTATTTTAACCAAGCAGCTATTTTAACAGTCGCTTGCTTTGACCGCCCGGCCCTCCGGATCCCACTCAGTCAGTAAGAACATATGGTCAACGTTAATGACAATACAGACCTTTGTGCTCTCGATGTATTTGCAGCATTGCTTGGATGTCGACTTGCACGTGACTTTTGTCTGGCGTCTTGCACAGTCTGCCGTTGAGTTAAAGCTCTTGCATGTGTAACACTGCAGACCTTGGGCTATTTAATATACAGCAAAAAATTAGAAATTAAATAAGTATTTCACACATTATATTACAGTGGTACTTCTCTAATACGGACACCGAAAGCCCAGAGAAAAGTATCCGTATTATAGAGGTGTCCTTACTATCCCCTCCCCTTTCCCCTCCCCCCTCGTCCTCCCCCCTCGTCCTCCCCTTTGAGAGTCTGTAGGCAGGCTAACGGTGAGCCTCATTATCATGCTAAACATACATTTCTTTATCAAAATTCCACAAAAATATCTAGCTTCAAAAATTCATACTGACCTCGTCAGTTTAAAGGCAATCTTTACGAAACTCTGCAATTTTACTAATAACGTTGTGATGAGTTTGATAGTGAATTCGGGTTATTTTTCGATAAATAAAATATTTTATAATGTCACGTTAGCGTAATAAGGGTCTATTGAGATATATAACCTCTCTACACATTACACATATTACACTTTGTTTTGGCTAATAATAAATGAGTTTTGCTATGGAAATCTAAAATAAAACCATTAGGAGCCGCACACAAGATTTTTTGTCGGAGTTCGAGAAATATACCTGTGGTACGAGAACAAAGGCCGAAGTGTTAATAGGCTTGAGTTCTGGGTGAGTTCTGCTTTTGTAAAGATGTCACTTGAAACTTTCGAAATCATTATGAAGTATTATTATTATTTTTTTTTTGTATTTTTTGGTATTATTTGTATTCGAACATAAAATAAACGTGTATCAACAAAATGTATTCACTTTTACAGAACTATGGGTGAATAACCTGGCAGTGGTTGATTTCCGGCCACAACATGGAAAGCACGAGTGAAATCCATGATAGTCAATTTTGTACCGACGATAATTATAAACTCGATAAACCTAAAACTTATTTCAAAATTAATCATTTTTAAATTAAAGATTTATAGTCCAGGAACAAACGTTCACACTCTCAGGACTACGGGCGAATCACCTTGTAAATTCTGCTGCTTTCGGGCGACAACACCTTGAAAGAACAAGGGAACGTTTCTATTTTGTACTAGACAGCGTGCAGTCCCACTTTTCCCTCCAAATTCAGTAAAGACGTGTTTTTAGAATACGTGGACGAGCGGCAATGGGGACAAGAAGGGAGGGGAAAAGTAGGGTTTTCTTTTAGTTGTTTTTATCAACTGCTACAAACTAAATAGGCATTTTTCTTTCACGGTCAAAAGAAAATCACTCTAATAAAAATATAATTGTCTAGTATTTTTGCATGAAACAATTCCGGATCATATATACATTTCTGTCATAAAATCTATGAAAAATTCAAATATTAAACGCTGTGAGCCGTAAAACCACAGTCCTTTCTTTGACCCAGTAGGAGCCAAATCCCTAAAAAAAATTGTCATTATCAATGACATAAATGACGTTCCGAAAAGCTTGACGTGTCGAAGCCTGCTAACCCGCCAACCACGAGATGCGTTTAATAACTACCTAATTATAATAATATGCATGTGAAGCGGAAATAAAGCACGTCTACGACAAATTTTGTATACTTCCAAAGTGAAAAAGGTATTCCATTTCAGGGAGAGCCTCCAGGTGTACTAAGTCATAGGCGAGTACTCCCCACTCGCCCTTCACCTCCCCAGCCATTTTCTCCTGGCGCACTCAGTGGACTTCAACCCACCTCGGTTTCAGGTTTCAATCCAAAAGTATAGAATAATCCCTAAATCACGTAAAACAGATTTTTTGATCCACTAAATAAATGAACAATATTCAGCATCTTTTTTACAAAGGCGTAATTAAAGCATTTGGAATTTGAAGTATTGAATTAATTAGGCGATTAATGAATGTTGTTGCTGAGTTAGACTATGTATAATGTTTCAATAAAGATGTATTCAATACCTTGCTGAAAAGTAGCAAAGAAAATGACAAGGAAAGCTCCAAACAGACATCGATTCATGATTGAAAGACTGCACGTTTCAATCGATCGATCCTTTGTTCCAAAGATTTTGCGAATAGCTCGTTGATGCGGCGTCAAACTGATCCGTAATCCGTAGGAAAGAGTCACGTAAGTGAATTGTATTACACGACACGTAAGGAAATATGCCCCATTTTTGACCCTGGGGAGGGGTGAGAAAATAGTGGTCCCCAGTAGTGGTCCCAATTCAAAATGTAGGGAAGAGGGAGAAATGAGTCAGAAAAATATTTTGGTTATAAATCAAAGTACTGTCAATCTAAGGAGAAATACCAAAACAAAGCAGAGAGGGAGAAATTGGGGTGAAATTGGCTCATCCTTTTAAAGCTCTACTTCAAAGGCGCCCTATGGCGAACTCGTGGATACAATCTACTGATGAATAGGTCGTGTGAAAGCCCATGTAATAGGGACGATTTATGATCCCCCCCCCCCCCCCCCCGTTCGATATTAGTTTTAGGTATGTATTAGATAGGTTTCAAATCATATATCAAATCATATATTGGTTTTCAATATTCGAAGATCGTAGACCTCTGGGATGGACCGTGAGACAAAATGGGAATCTGGCCTCCTGACTGTAATAGTTAGTAAAACTGGACACAAGGCATCATTTCCATTGATCAAAAATGGGAATTTTTTCTTCATTCAAAACAACATGCACAAAAATTTTTTTCTTTCGATTCTTCATTTTTACTAAAATTAAAAAAGCAGCTTAACCAGCATACAATCGAGTTATGACATTTAGGTTCCTAATTAAAACAGTTGCATTAACGTTGCAAAATACAAAGTTTATCTTAAACCAAGATACAAAGTTTCTCAACCATGCGTGCAAAAATGGTTTCAAAAAACGTTAACAAAATTAAAACAAAATCCTTTGGAAAACTTCACTAAAACTGATGTAACTGTGAATCAATCACTGGAACTCAGCAAACATGGCACTGAACAATGCACAAGCAATGATGATTGCACCACTGACCAATGAAACTGAACCACCATTGCACAAATCCCCCTTGCAGCAATTGAGTTGGCACTTGATAGAGACACCTATAACAAAGTTTACTTATCAATCAAATGAAAGCAAAATACATTCCATAAATAATAATAAAAGTGACAAAGATTGAAGTGAGATTAAAAGAAAGAAGAAAAAGGATTAAATTGATGAAAGGGATAAAAAAGCAGAATTAGTAGAGTAAAGGAAGGAAAAGGAGCTGGAAGATGGGAGAAAGGAAAGAAGAAAGGCAAGAAGAATGGAATGAAGGTAGAAGGGGAAGAAGAAAAGGAAGGAGGCAAAACAGGAAGAATGAAAGGAGGAAGAGAAAGAAGTAAAGAAAGAGGGAGAGAGGAAGAGAAGGAAGAAAGGAAAAAAGGGGTGAAGGAAGGAAGGAAGGAGGGAGGGAGGGGGGAAATGATGGAGAGAGCACAAGGATGGAAGGAAGGAGGGATTGAAGGAAGGATGAAAGGAAGGAAAGAAAGAAGGAAGGAAGGCTTAATAGAAGGAAGTGAAGTATATGTCAAGAGCCCATATGGCATAACAAGATGCAGATGAAGAACAGAAAGATACCAAAGATGGTCGAGGGCAAAATGAATCAGGGAAAGAAAAGATAAAAGCAAACAGGGAAAAAAAATGATGAAAACGAGAACCATTTTGTCCTGTTTGTTTGTTTTCCCTTTTGCATTCCATAGGTACCTTCATTTTCAGTGTTACACCCCAGAGATTTGCTTATTGTATCACAGGCAGCACTGCACATCTTCGTATATGAAACTGAATCAACTCCACCTCCTGAAACAGTCACTTTAGCTTTCAAACAGTACGGCATGGAAGGGCTGCATGTCATTTCCTTTTGGATGTCATTGCATGTACTCCAGTCCTTGGATGTAATACATTTGTAGCACTTTAGACCATTAGCTGAAATGGAATAATTGGAAGTTCAATTTCGAGGCTGTGTTCTTGAGGTTTGTTTCATACTTGAAGTCATGTTCAGGAATTCATTACAAAGACGAACAATCTAATGAAACATCCAAGATTATTCATATTTGACTGAGAAATACACTTCACTATTGCTTTTTTTCAATCAGCTGCTAACAGTTTATTCTTGAATCTCGGCATTGTCTAGGTTCAAGTGACAAACAAACATTGCCCCTCATGTGCTCTCAACCATACAGTATTCCACTGACAATGTGTCATTCAGCTGAGAAAAATTAAAATGTTCTGATGAGAGCGGATATAACGTCTACTGCAATTAGACAATTCTGAACACCAACCGAAATAATACAAAACTGAGCTCATCATCTGCAGTCTGTGAAAATAAATTAAATGCAAATTTATGCACACTTTCGAGAACGCAATGATATGCATATGAATAGTCGGGTTTCGTGGAATAATTGCTGAAACTGAGTGATATCAAAATCAAACTGTAACTGTTTTTGGCTTTGTTTTAGTTTTTTGTAATTGAGAATAACAACCGTTTGTTTGTTAGACCTAATAGCTATCAAGAGAGCATCAACACCAGCCAAGCTAGCTGCAAAAGAGCTGCGAACTTAACGCCCCGGTCGCGCCGTCCTCTCAGTACAGTTCTTTTAAGGTGGCTCGACCCAATTTTCAAGTAGAGCTACCAGTCGTCCTTGAGTGAAAACTATTTGTTCATGAGCAGTCTGATAGTAAATTACATATTACACCCTTATCAGACAAAGATCAAAGTTTATGATGACGTATGTTATATGGAGATCGGCGTTATTATGGCGACGCCTTAAAAGAATTCCCCTTTTTACATATTCTCGATTTTAATGAGTTCTAGGCTTATTCTTAAAAAATGCCCTTGTGATCTTGTAGTTAACATCACTGCCTTTAGCTCTAGCAAATTAAACGAAATTCTGAGAGAGCGTTTTTAAGATATCATCGATGAAAGATTTTAACTGCAAAAATCAAGCGTAAACAAAACAACTTTTTGAATCTCCTACAATTAAAAAGAAAGTAGCACATCTAAGTTAATTTTTCATCTCAAATTGTTGTAAAGATATCAAATTTGGCTACTGAAAGAGACGAGAGAAATTACATCGATTGATATCGAGAAAAGTGAGCCGAACTCATGTATATGGACATGCTGATTTTGCGTCTGTTGCCCAAATTTCACTCTATTTTTACATAAACTGCAATATTTAAAGATCCCTTCGATAAATATTGTTTAAAAATTAGTATGGTTGAGTTTTGGTAATAGTTGATATGATATAGCGTTTTCAAATTCATTGAATCATTTTATGGCTGTAAAATATTAGCTTCAAATCAGTATATTTTTTCAGCCGGATACAGTGGTCGACAACTCATTGATGCATGATGCAGCTCTTTTGTTTTAGTTTGTCATGTTTTCGTGCATATTTCTAGCACCTGATGCAAATTGCGGAACGTTTCAATACCTTCCGATTACTCTTCCGAGATATGGTAATCGCTAGAAAGAAATCTTTTTAACTGTACATTTCTTTGCAGCATGTCAGCAAATCGTTCTATTTTTACCATGATTCTCCCCATGATTCTGCGATTGACGAGTTTCCATATGCGGTTGTGTGACAAAACGTTTCTTTCCTTTTTGGCATTGGCATATGAAAATTTCATTCTAACAATTACCATATTTCGGAAGAGTGCTCGGAAGGTAATGAAGCGTTCCGCAATTTGCATCAAGTGCTGGAATGCATGAAAACATGATAAACTAAAACAAAAGAGCTACATCACGCATCAACGAGTTGCCAACCACTGATTCCGGCTGAAAAATATACTGATTTGAGGCTAGTAATTGACCACCTTAAAGGGATTCAATGAACTTGAAAACGCTATATTATATCACCTACTACCAAAACTAAATCACGCTAATTTTTAAACAATATTTATCGAAGAGATTTTGAAATATTGAAGTTTATGTAAAAATAGAGCGAATTGTGGACAATGGAAGCAAAGTCAGCATGACGTCAATATACATGAGTTCGGCTCACTTTTCTCGATATCAATCGATGTAATTTCTCTCGTCTCTTTCAGTAGCCAAATTTGATATCTTTACAACAATTTGAGATGAAAAATTAACTTAGATGTGCTACTTTCTTTTTAATTGTAGGAGATTCAAAAAGTTGTTTTGTTTACGCTTGATTTTTGCAGTTAAAATCTTTCATCGATGATATCTTAAAAACGCTCTCTCAGAATTTCGTTTAATTCGCTAGAGCTAAAGGCAGTGATGTTAACTACAAGATCACAAGAGCATTTTTTAAAAATAAGCCTAGAACTCATTAAAATCGAGAATATGTAAAAAGGGGAATTCTTTTAAGGAGTCGCCATAATAGCGCCGATCTCCATATAACATACGTCATCATAAACTTTGATCTTTGTCTGATAAGGGTGTAATATGTAATTTACTATCAGACTGCTCATGAACAAATAGTTTTCACTCAAAGACGACTGGTAGCTCTACTTGAAAATTGGGTCGAGCCACCTTAAAGGAGGAGTTTTCCCCTATATGTAAATAAGAAAAGTCGCTGCTAAAAATAACCAAAAGCTAATAAACAACTCCACATTTCTGTATGATTTATTTTTGTTTTGTAGTTATCTAACAGCTCTGAGTATATGAAGTGAACTCCTTACTAATTGCTTGATTGACAAAGCGACTGGCGTAACTCCTAACTTTGTCGATTATATTCCTAGAACTGAAAAACAAACGAGCATCTTCGAATTTTTGAAAAAATGTATTCAAGTCATACTATTATAGACATACATGGGGTGAGTTTCAGTGAACTTCGAAAGCGAAATACAACTCAGAAAATATATAAATAGATTATGCAAATTTATTCTCATTTCCGACAACGCCGCGCAATCATGTGATATCGACTCTCGTGAATTACTGAAAGTTATATAGCAAGATTTATAAATCGAACTACAGCTGTTTTAGACTTTGCTTCAATGTTTTTGAGAATTGCAACTATCTGTTTGTTAGACTTCATAATCAATTGAAAGTGTTGCCAACTCAACGCCACGTTGTCGCGTTGTCATGCCGTCCTGCTTGATTCCTGGAAGGAGGCGTTGCCTCGATCTCCTTGAAGTGAAAGTAAGGAAGCGAAATCAAAAGCTAATTAATGACTCCATATGTCTTCTCGGCCTAATTTCACTACAAATTTAAGCACTTATTTTGCAGTTCTCTAATAGTTTTGATTAATGAAGCGAACTCTTATATAATTACTTGACTAAGAGTTAACTGGAACTGAACTATCTCACGTAACTAGCAGTGTGCTGATTCCTAGAACTGAAAAGCAAATGAACAGCTAATTTTTGGAAAATTAAGAATTAAAGTCTAAAAAACATTTTCATCTGTATAACAACAGGAAACTTAATTTATTTGAGGTTTCTTTGAGAACATTTTTGTTGAAGTTCAGTTCTATGTCGGAAGAAATAATCACACCGAAAGCCGCGCACTAACCAACTGTGCCATCCTTGCTCCTTGCTCCAAATAATCTTTGGTATTGTAGATCAAACTGATATAAATTCAACATGGCGTGTGATCTGATTTTTTTCCAAATTGTTGCACAAATCGCTTGATGTATGATAGTTTAATTCATTCTGGTACAAATTTTATCCCCTCCAGACTGATGATATCAAAGGAGAAGTATTACATGTAAAAACAAAACAATTTTTACTTTTTTTTTTCATCCCGGTACAACACTGAGTCGATCAATTCACCCTATCCAAAATATTATAATTATGATACAAAGAGCTCCAAAAGTTTGTAATGAAATCTCGACAGAAATTCAAACAAGTTTTAAACTTTGTGGTGGCCAAACGAAAGTGTCTAGTTGAGTTGGCAGCGCATCGCGCGACCATGCAGTACGACATCCTCGTTCCCAGGCCCTTCTTAGCTTTCCAACGGAAAAATCGAAGGCCCTGGTAATATGAAAATCAAGCTCAAATGTGATTGGTTTATAGAATGTAACCGGAAGTAAGAAACTTTAGAGCATGCACACTTTTGATGACCCAGAATCTGGGACATCCGGTTTTCATATTACCAGGGCCTTCGATTTTTTTGGAGAAGGGCCTGGGAACGAGGATGGCAGTACGATTAATTGCTAAACAGTAACATCCGAACCTAACCCCCAGAAAGTGTTTTTTACAAAAGAAATGTTCTCGACTCTCTCTGCCTTTAAATTGCCTTCTTGTGGATAATGGCAAAAGCAATGCAGGTTAATTATAGCTAATAAATTCAAATTTACAGCTTGTTTATGCAGACGCCCCGGCCCCGCACGGTGGCATCAATTCCTGTCAGCAATCAGTTCAGAATGAAAAATCTATCTGCAGTGACCACAAAAACGGCACTTACCAACAGTGAACTGCATTAGCAATGCAATCAAGACGATTCCCACTGATTTGAACTTCATTATTTCAGATTTCGTAACTGCTAACTTTCCAACCAAACCACTCGCGCGTCTATACAACAAATGAGCAACACGCCTCGTGGCACACAAAGATGAATGACAACGATATCAAATGTGACCAATCAGCGCGCGTTTACTTACTGCGTCACATCCGGAGATGCGTGTGATTTTGACCTGAACTTTTGGTAACTTTGGCTCCAAAAGAAATGCATATTATGGAATGATGTGAACAACAAGGGAATCTTATCAAGTAAGAGGATAACAACGACAACGTGGCAATACAACTAACGAATCCCTGTCATAAAACCCAACAAACCAAAAAACATACATACATACACACACGCATACTATATTGAACAATTTCCGAAGGGGCTTTTCAAAGTTCATTACAATTAATGAAATGAATGAGATGAATAAAAGTTATAATAATATAACTGTTCTAGCGGTTATGCACTATTTAGGGGGCACTGTACTTTCACAGACACCTCGGCAAAGTGTACCACGCATGCGCGACTTATGAATCGATCTCTGCCTGACCAAGAGGAACGCAGGCTCTGGGTACGATATTGTCTCGTCCCCAGAGCCGATTTTTCTTACTGCGCATGCTCGCAGAAAAATGCTGGCTCTGGCGAAATCGAATTTTTCCTGTCGTCTTATTGGTCTTTAGAGAAAACAAAGCGAGAAACCGGAAGTTCACATATGGCTATCGATTCCCAAAGAAAACACTGCACAGAATATTTAGCCACCAAAATACTCGCCACTGTAATCTTAATCTGCAAGAAATATTTCCCGGAACTTGCAAACTCAAGATTCTTAGGTGATCTGATCGTAATTTTGAATTCAAATTCGAAATTTTAAACTTTATGGGCACAAATAAAGATGTTGTTGTTGTTGTTGTTGTTGTTGTTGTTGTTGTTGTTGAAATCACTGACCCGAAACGACTATTATTTCCAAACTGCTACAAACTCGCGATCGCTGAATTCTCATCAAAATTACTTCCAATCCTTCACGGCTATGGGTCAAATTTTCCAATAATGGACCGATCAAAATAAAAACTTGATTTCAGTTTTAATCCTATGAGCTTTTTAAATGTCTTTGAGGACAAATTCCCATAGAGGTTCTATTTTTAACTTCCCTTTGCTACATAGCGACCAATTAGGTTGCAGGATTTGATGAAAACATTTATACTGCGCAGGTCACAAAATGTACAGATTCTGTGCTTCCGGTTTTGGATTGTGCCTGAGCCTAGTATTTTTCTGCGAGCATGCGCAGTAAGAAAAATCGGCTCTGAGGACAAGATTGTGCAATCTCGTACCCAGAGCCTGCGTTCCTCTTGATCAGCGACCGAGAAACGAAAGGCTCTGGCCAATACAAATTTTTAGTCCGCTATTTACAGACTAGGCTCAACTACGCATGTCAAGTTCCATCTGTGACAGAAAATTACTGATTGAGAGCTTAGTTTCATGCACCGTATCAGAGGTAAAGAATGATTCTTATGTGAGTCATTTGCGTGATTTATTTCACGTTTTGAAGCCTGTCAATTGAATTTGAATCGATAGTCCAACGGCCCTCTTCGAAGCACGACCTTCAACGACCAACAGACCACAAATCTCCTATTAAAACTGCACTAAATCTTACCGCTTGCTCATATCTTCTCGACATGAAGTAGTCTGACAATCTTTTTATATTCTGACAATGGTTCAGGCTACTACTCTGAACAATTTTACTTATCGAAAATTGATCTGGAAGTAATAATTTAGGATAATTCCGGGTAATATCGATTTTCAAAATATTCGAAGAATATGCAAAATAGACCATTTCCGAGATGCGGAGACCGCTTTCAAGAAGAGCGCGGACGGCCTTGAAAACGAGGCATTTTCGGGCAATGTCAACAAAATAGCAGACAGATTTTTCTGAACAGATGATTCAAAAACAATCAGAATTTAAGACCTCATGGAAAAATCATCACTTCTATCATTACATATCGACAACTGAATCCACATAGAATTAAAAAATTAAACGAGCCTTACCTGTAAGGTGAAGTTTGATTGCGATTCTACCAAATCCAAGGTGACGCGGTGAGGGTTAACATGAGATGCACACGTGCCGCCGTGGATAATCAGATTTTTAAAGTTTGTGGACATGATATAGAGATACCGAGTAAAAAACACGGTTGGGAAATATAATAACTCTAAGGGAGTGCATGTTAACCCTCAACGCGTCACCTTGGATTTGGTAGAATCGCAATCAAACTTCACCTTACAGGTAAGGCTCGTTTAATTTTTTAATTCTACCAAATCCCGGTGACGTCAGTTCCGGTTAACATGAGATTTTAAAGCCAGAATCGTGGACACAATAATTTCATTCCACAAAACAATATTCCAGCAACCAACAAGCTATTATGCTATGTTACTAATTTTGTCGGTCGACCCGATCAACGAGAAACAAACGTCAGGTTTCTCCAGAACTTTAGCAAACAAAGCAGTTGAATCAAGGCAATGTTTGCCACCACTTGCACTAAACGCTTGGACTTGAATTCAATTTCTAGCTTAACAAGGTATAGTGACATGCGCGTCAAGCAGATCACAGCAGAACAGCACCCTAGGGATCGGACTGGGTCGAGTTCCTCTTGTTCTTTTTGGACATTTTATAGTAATACGCGTGGTGGTCGTCGCTTAAACTGTATGACTTATAACTGGCAAGCATTACAATAGCAGTAACAATAAACAGGAATAATTTATTTTCTCACATGACGCCTTAGAGCATTTGGCATGCTCGTTGGATTGCGCACATGCAATCCTAAACGTTAAAGGGCTGGCCTTGTCGAGTAACTGTGCTACTCAGCATGTGAAAACGAACAACGGTGTTCAAATCGCTTTCATTCGTGAAGTAAAATCCTTTTTCGTTGAGTTCATGGCTAGATCTTTACTAAGAGCCTTTACTGCATGTTCTTTTATGTTTTGGCCCCAAAATGTGCATTATTGGTTAGGGGGTTTCTCTTGGAAAGCAGCTTTTACATCGTGTTGGATGGAAATCGGGATCACTGAAAAGGCCTTCAATACATCTTCGGGAACTAGAAGACCATTTTCACGGCTCAGCTCTCAGTTGGCTAGATTCAGGTACAAGCATCAAAATGCAGTTATTAGTTTGAAGACACAACTGCCACGAACTCACAGCGGAAACGCGTTCGTAGAGTTCCCAGTCGGTACCAAACTGAAGAAATATATGAGGACTGAGACGGAATGCTTCCAGGTAATGGCCACGCAACAAGTTACCATGCTCATTCGCAAACAAGCCAATTGTTATCGTCTTTTTTTTTTTTTTTTTTTTTTTTTTTTCTGAAAATCGGTACGTGCAACTCAGACACAAGTATCTACATAAGAATGCAAAGTTGATGACCGAGCAATTGCAATTGGAAATAACCACCTGTGACGCGAGAGCTTTAGCGACACAATTTTGGTCAGAAAAAAGAACAATTGAAGCCAATCTGGCTCTCTTGGAATAAGCTGAGCAACGCATCTGCGAGGCTTGACAACTGGAGTCCTGTCAATTGCATTGATGCAATTTCATGGCATTTTCTAACTACAGTAGATTTTGGAGGACTGTAAAAACTACACCGCACGGCCAGGGCATCAATATCCAATAATTTTCTCATACATTGTGGTGCGGTTATGGCACGGTGCGATCCGTTTTATACTTATATAACATCTGCTCTACAGCAATATGTCCAAAACCTTTTTTCTCAAGTAGTGGCCAAGATGAGCTAGGTTTAGACGTTTATTAATGGGATTTCTTTCTTTGTTTTTCAGCAGATGGAACGTGTTGTATTCCAATACTTATACTCAAAGGTGCTTAATGCGTTCTTCATAAGGGCGCTCATTTAATCGTACTCAGGAAAATTCGTCTTGTCTGTAGTCCCCCACACAAGGCCCGCGCATTAGCATAAGTTACAGACCAGCTTCAATTTTTTTTTTTTTTCCGAAGAGCCAAATAGTGCTCAGGGAAAACTGCTCACGCATCGAGTGAAACCTCGTTTAATGTTTTGGTCAGAATGCAATTATACTCTGCATAAATGTGTAATTGGCGTTGTTGTACATGTATACAGCAATGGAAGAAAGTCTCAGTGTATATAAAACACAAAACAATCCACGATTTGAAGCGGTGCAACACTGTTCAATGTGTTAGCAACTAATAGCTGTTTTGAGTACCCTAACTGGATGTTCGAGACATCAGTTGAACAACACCCGTTCACATCACATCAGTGCTTTACTTTACTAATCACGTGATGAGCATATACATTGTTCATACGACAACGTACTGATATGACAATATATACCCGGTCAATACATTTTTCGAGTTGAACAATCATGTGATGATGATGAGCAATATTGGGCTAAAACTGAAAATTCAGCTTGACATTATATATTCCCACTTTAGCTAAATTTACAAAAACTTGGTGCTTATAAGAAACGTTACACGCACATGATCCACCGTGATAGTTTTTCCTCTGAGATTCACAAAACTGAAATTCAAATTCCATCTCGAAGGTGAGGTAGCACTTCCGGGTTCCCTTGGGAATCAGTGGCTCATTGCCGAACTTATCAACGCTAAATCAATCTCGATAATACAGTCTCAAGTGATCGATAAATTAGACATAACAATTGTGTTTGCCGAGAGGTGGCATTTTGATAGCATCTTGTAAACCACCCATTGTGCGATTGACTTTAATATGTATAGCTGCAAAGATTTAAATTAATGCTATTATGCGGGGTTGTCAATTGTTGTTGGTCGTGGTTAAGGAACTTGGTTCTCAGACTATGACTTCTGATTGCATGAAAATCCTTTTTAGCACGGTAACTCTTGTATAAAATGTAATACAGAAATAGATGGCTGTTTCACTGTTACAATTCCACTACTCAGAGTGCGTACGTAATTGACCCCATAAGGCGGGAATCAAAGTACAGTTGATCGTGTGTAAAACAGTTCATGCATTAGAATTCTTAGTCATACGAGTGTCAGCCAAGCCTTTAGGCTGAATGTTATTTTCATTCTTTCGTTCATTCTTGAAATGAATGCAAAAGCAGTAGCAATATAATAGTAGCTCAGCTGTCTTTTAGGACACTTGAAATTCATCAGTAGATATCATCTCGTTGAACTCAGTCTACATGTATTGGATTCAGTGTTTGTCATAAACACGAATTTTATTACCATTACCATAATATATTATTATTATTATTATTATTATTATTATTATTATTATTATTTATTTATTTATTTATTTATTTTTTTTTTTTTTTTGACTATAAGACACTTCTATCGAGCTAGCAAAGTGTACCGAGTCATATTTATCGTGTTTATCTCTGAAATTTTCTCACGCTGCCGTTAAGTGTAGAGCAGTGCTAATCATAGAAACGGGAGCTAATTTGCATTTCCATTCAGAGCATTTACAAAGGAATTTCCTGCACCTTTGTGTAATAATCAGTCATGGTATTTGATCCTGCAAACCTGAATAAAACCTTATCCACTGCTTTTTATACAAACGGGAGCTAATTTGCATTCCCATTCACAGCATTCGCAAAGGACTTTTCTGCATCTAGCCTTTGTGAAATCAGTCATGGTATTTGGTTCTGCAAACCTGCATGAATAATACCTTATCCACTGTTATTTATACAAACGGGAGCTAATTTGCATTCCCATTCACAGCATTCGCAAAGGAATTTTCTGCATCTTTGTGTAATGCATGAGTTGTGGTATTTCGTTTTGCAAACCTAAACAAAACTTTTATCCACTGTTGTTTATAATTTTCGTTGTCTTGCTGTTCGTCGTCTATGTAGTACGTAGCCAAAACGTCTTTACGCCAAGCGATGGACCAGATAGCTTTATTTGGGCGGCTCCATTGGATCTTGATTTGGAAAAGTATAACTTTCAGTTACCCCTGATAAGCGTGCTTGTTTAACTCCAATTGGCTAGGACCAGTAGAAGTGCTTGTGAAAACCTTTGGTATTCCACGTACGTCCAGTTTTCCATTTCAACTCGGGAAACTATAACTTTCTTTCCCTTAAATGTTGAATGGCAGGGAAACTATAACTTTCTTTCCCTAAATAACCGCCTACATA
Source organism: Telmatactis stephensoni (assembly GCA_029948255.1). Lineage (NCBI taxonomy): Eukaryota > Metazoa > Cnidaria > Anthozoa > Actiniaria > Isophelliidae > Telmatactis > Telmatactis stephensoni. The sequence continues at coordinate 31,446 of JALIZF010001908.1, forward strand.
ATGTATATGGCGGCGTAAGTGAGGCACAAAGCACTCGACCTACGATTGTTGGACTTCCATCATTTTCGCTGAAGATATCATAGGGAAACTATAACTTTCTTTCCCTAAATAACCGCCTACATAACGTATATGGCGGCGTAAGTGAGGCACAAAGCACTCGACTTACGATTGTTGGCCACTTCGATAATTTGCGCTGAAGATACCATTTTCGCCGGGATAATTTCCAAAGAAAACTCTAGAAGAGAAGAAGAAGACATTAACTGTAGCAAAATAATTTTCTTACCCACAAAATTCAAGTCAAAAAAGTAATATATTCCCACTGAGAACTACCCGACACAAAGCCAGGAGATATGCTAAGATATGGGAAGGTGATCTCTCGAGGCGGTTGCGAGCGGGTAGCTCGCAGTGGAAACTGTGTTGATTCATCGCTGCGGGGAGGTGGGAGGGGCGTCGAGCTAGACTTGGTCTCTTCTGAACTGGTTCAAAGAGGGTTTTTTGGTGCACGGCTGGTAATTTATACTGATTCGAGCCCATGGAGAGGTGAGAAGTAATCCTCTGGGGTTTAATTCAGTCCGAATAACATCGTAAATGTGAAATATTTGGGGCATCGTGCGTGAAGTTCCCAGTGGGAATAGTAATATATTCCCACTGAGAACTACCCGACACAAAGCCAGGAGATATGCTAAGATATGGGAAGGTGATCTCTCTCGGCGGGCACTCCCTTGGGTGCTCTCTGTGAAAGGAAAGGTGCATACCACCACGATACCCAGGGCCATCCTATAAACATTGCCTTCTCTTGTCCTAAATCCCTGAATAAATATGTGCTATCCTCCCAAAACTCAAAAAAAAAAAAAAGAAGACTTTAATGGAACAGTGATAACCAACAGCTACTTAACGTTTGCAGAAACTATTGAGTATGATGAACGAAGTGTGCTAAGTTCCTGCACTACTGAGATTCCGGGATCAATTCGACCCCGCCATATCCAAAACTAGAGTGAGCGCACTCAACCCGTGAAATGGTAGTAGACTACTGCGGTAACCAGCAGATCTTATATCCATCGTCTTCTTATGTGCCTATTGAACTATAGCACACTAACATAAAGTTAGTGTTTCACGGATTAAGTGCGTTCACTCTACTAGCGGACAAATATGCCAATTCTATTTGACATGGGGTTGTAGACTGGACTAAGGCGCCACAAACAAGGCATTGGCAATTTTATACTGCGGGGCCAAAACTAGATACGTCGTCTAAAGCCTTATAGGCGGATACCACCTCCGACATTGAAATGCTGGTTGTGCTCATGGCAAGCGCTGCGGCAGGGGCGTCAGGCCTCAAGGCTTCCCTTAAGTCCGCGTAGTGGTCCAGCATCGTAGTGCTTGACCAACCTATATGCTGAGCTATCGACTTTTGTGAAACCCCGAGGAGTGAGAGAGTGATAGCACATCCCGAACGCAGACTATGTGGGGTCTCTCCGTCGTACAACCCGGCTGCCTCAAGGTAACCCCTGAGCCTGTTGCGTGCCGCTGAACTGGAGAATGGCGCCTCGCACACCCTGTTACCCTTAGTACTGCGAAAAAGATATCCTGGGCGCAAATTGATCTGGAGCAGTTGACAGATTGACAGGTAACGTTCAAAATTGGTCACAGGGCAAATGAAAGGGTTAGAACAGCGCCGGACAGCAAAGGTGTTAACGTTGTCTCCCCTGAGGGTTTTCCCAAATGTGTGATTGAAGAGCAGCCCTCTTTTGTGGGGAAAGGACAACACCTCTCTAGAGAGTGTCAAGCTCAAATCCGCTGCGCGATCTCCGGAGAAAAAATCTAGGCTGATAAAACACAAGTCGCGGCTCAAAATATACAGCGAGATGGGGGGGTTTTCCCCGAACTGTAATAGGTTTAATATGTGTTTTAGGAGTTTTTCTAATTTGTCCATGAATAAAGGAACTGATTTCTTGGGACGGACTCTAGCCTCTGCTTGCTCTTCTTTGATAGCCTTTAGATAGTCGGTGACGCAGTGATGCGAGGCTGGGTTTCCTGTACCAAGCTCATAGTTCCAACTGCCTCCGCGCTGTGCTTGAGTAAAGGTAGATCTCAGTTTGCCGATTAGGCTGTCCACTGTACCTGCGGCAAGTCTTGTAGGACAGGCACAGGGAGTGGCAGACTGGTCAACAAGGCCGGCCTGGCTGCATCCCGGCTGGTGAACTTTTGTTCTTCCAAACTTGTCTTTCCAAACAAGAAATGAGACTATATCCTGAGGAGTGGCTGAATTAAGTGACTTCGGAGTAGACAAGGACGCTAAAAAGGATGTAAATTCACGGTAAAGAGCGCATTTTTGCTTTTCATACGGTTTATTCTTCTTCTTTTCTCTTAAATGTGTAAGGCGGTTGCTGATGATCTCTGAGTCGATCTGGACGCGCGTTGTCGGAGATGGAATGGGTTCTACCCGAAATCCACACCTTTGGCAGTAGTTAAAATCGTAGTCATTGAGGTAGCCACAATGTGGGCAGGGTTCTGCTGGTTTCCAAATACGTCTCCTGTTGTTCTAGAGGGAGAAATGTCCGAGGACATTAGTTTCGTCTGAACGCAAATAAGTCCCAAGGTAGACCCCGTGTTACAGTGAACCCACCCTGAGATGAAGGGAAGAACAAAACGTGCGTTTCTCCTTTGCTTCCCAACTTCAGCCAAAAATCACAGCGACTGCGCAAAATTGGCCACCAAAAGGGCAGGGGGTAAAGCTTGGGGACAATGATGGTGAAACTTGCTTCAAACTTTGAGAGGAACTTCAAGAGTGGACCCACGAGGATAAATGGGGGAAAAACGTATACGTTTTCATCACTGTCAAGAACTTGAGCAAAGGCATTAACTCCGTTGGACAAGGGAGTGAAGAACGGTGTAAAGTGCTTAAGGGGCTTGCCATGGGGGTCTCGCTGGACATTCGAATCCAATGCCATGAGGTCTATGGTGTGAGGCCCAAACTTCTTTTCGATTTTCGCCCATATCTCCGGCGAGAGTTTACAGTCGAGATCTGAGGCCTTACGCGATGGAAGATCAGCTGGGTTGGCACAGGACGGGACGTACTGTAGATTCAGTTGGACGTTGCTGGCTAGTGTCATGGAAGAGAGTCGTTTAAGCACGTCGTTAAGCTGTCGGTTTTTGCCACCCGATTTGTTCCACGAGTTAAGGAAGGCCATGTTGTCGGTGTGCGCATCAACCCTAGCATTTGAAAGGACGGTTTTTCCTGCCTGAAGAGTGTGAAGCAGCGCGAGGGCCTCTTTGACGACTATGGGCAGGTGGCGAGACTCTTCTCCCCAATAGTCGCGAACTTCGAGCGGGTGGTTTCCCGGGACTAATATCACTCCCCCCCAAGCGTAGTCTGATGCATCGCTAGCGATCTTGATAGTAACGTGTCTCTCTTCAGGCCAATGAAGGCATTCTCGCCAATTGTCCAGGAATCGCCAATGTAATATTTCTTCTCGCAGTAAACCAGAGACTTTGATGGGTCGTGACGAATTAGAGTACCCGCTGATTGATCGGAAGATTTCCCTGGTGTACAATTGGGCCGCCGGCACAGCAATAGAAAATGAAGTCACTTTTCCGGCAAAGCGCTGGAGTGTCTTGATAGACGTCGATCGGCTAGCCAGAATTGTTTCCCGCAAACGCGCAAACTTTTCCTTTTTGTCACTTGGCAAGATGAAGGCCTGTCGATCAGAGTCGACCAGGAAGCCAAGGAAACGCACTGTGCGGCTAGGTATCAGGGACGATTTGGCTAGCCCCACGAAGTAACCCAACGACGTTAAGGTGGAGGCCGCAATAAAGGTCGCTGCCTCGGCGAGCTCCAAATCGGACCAAGCGTTCGCGTTAGCGGAGAGCTCACGAGGGGGAGACAGTTGCCCAAAGTGCCGATCATCTATGTATTGGCTGCAGGGTATACCCATCGAGCGGATGTGGCTTGTGGCCGCCATACCTATAGTATGGTATATATATGCGCTCGCTTTCCATCCGAATGGGATTGTATTGTAAACATAATACCACCCCTGCCATTCAATTCCGAAGTATGTTCTGCTCTGCACTGATAGGTTGACGTGGTCATACCCACTCTTGTCATCCATAGTGGTTTGAAAACTTGACTTAGTCACGTACCGAGGGAGGTTGGATATGTAATCCAGTTTTAACGGGCAGTCCTTGATCCACAGGTTGAGGTACCGCTCATCGTGGCACATTCTCGGTTTAGAAGGCTCGATTGTTATAGGCATTACCAGGTGTGGGGAGTTAGAAAGGCCAACTTCGCCCCAAAGTGACAGGGAGCCATTTCTTAAACGCTGGGAAATGGTAGAACTAATGAACTCCTCAAAACCAATACATGACTTATTGTTGGGAAAAATTGCTCTAGGGGGTCTAGGAGAATCGTAGTTCTGCCCCTGAAAGCTCCCCTTGAATGGAATAAGGAAGTCTTGCACGCACACACCCTTAGTCAAGTAGGCTAGGATCTCCATTCCCTTGGGTTGATGCTCGAGAATTGTCTCCCATTCGGCTATGTGGTTATGGATTTCACCGGCAACAAAATATTCTGGGTCTCGAAAAATGAGCTGCTTCACAGTCGCCTTGATCTCGAGGTTTGCAACGGCCTGGGGCGAGGGCGCCGGGGTCGCAACGCTGGGGTCCTTGCCCTCCCAGTCGCACCAGCGAATTGATGTACGATTTTGTGAATCCACCTCGGGTGACAAATGGAATACTTTTTGCCGCTTGCAATTTACCTAGAGTGTCGGGAAGGAAGACAAAACGCCAAACATTAGGAAGGGTAGGACTCCCAAGCGAAGCAACCCCGAAATACGCTGTCCAGGGACGGCGCAATTAACGGTATTAGATAACCGCATCAGGGAGCTTTGCAACGGGTAAAAGCAGAGGATTAAAGACAATATGAATACAACAGGGCACAATATCAGTAAACTAAGTGTTTTTAATGAATATATATCATTCATATCATACATTCATATGTTTTCGATTATAAGTAACATGTGGCGTTAAAGGAGTCATAATAAACAATAACAAAGTGATACGTCTCGTCTCTACAATAGGAAGTATACGATAGAGACTACTAACGCTTGTAGCCGTTGCACTGGGCAGCATAGTGGCCAAACTGGCGGCAATTAAAGCATCTACCCCTAGCTGGGGCTCTCCGGCCGCGACCTCGACCTCGACCACCAAATATGGGGCCACTATTAGGTTCCCACGCACCATACCCATTAGCTAATTGCGTATTACGAGATAAAGCGGCAGGAGCTCTCAGGATCTTTTGGATCTGGGAAGCTACTTGTTTCTGCTGTTCGTCCCCCAACAGGCGTATGACTACATCGAGTAAACGCGGGTTGAAGACCAGCGGGCGACACTGTTTGTATATTGCGTCATACTTGGACCGATCGGCGTGGTTGGAATCACGAGCGACATCCGCCAGGTGTTCGAGGGCGGCAAGCAACGCAATAGGGTCCATCAGGCCGGCGGGCCGGTTTGCTAGCTGGCGCACAATATCGAGTGCTCTGGTAACACCATCCGCTGCTACCGCTGACTGGAGGGTTTGAATGGAAGCTTTCACCGCTTGTAGTTCCTACATAGGGGGGGAAACAAAAAGGAAAGGGATGTCAGACGTGCAGTTCAATCGGGCACGGGCAAAGCAAAATTTGTGCCTCCCGCAGCAGCTTCCAATGGGCGCGTACGAATCAACTGTTACCAAAAACACAACATTGATTTCCACTACTAGTAGGGTACCTTTGCTTTGCCTGTACGCACGCCAGAGAAATATGAACATAGCACGTATTGAGCCCACCAACGCGTATTCACTTAATTTAAAAGTTAAAAACAAACAGCCAAACACAGTCTTCTTGTCCCACGTCTCAAATATGTGCACTAGAAAATTGTAGACAAACAGCGGAACATATCCATGTGATTTGGCAATTATAAACGAATGACGAAACACATTGCACCACAAGTGGAATACGTGCACCAGAAAAAATATACACGGGCAGCGAAACATTTTTACTGATTTCAAAATTATAAACGAATAACGAAACACATTATCAGAAAATTATACAAACAAACAAACAAAAAAGAAAACTTTTAACCGATTTAAAAAAGCGTAAACAATTAAATAGCGAAACCCATTCACTTGCACGACGACTGGAATACGTGCTGCAGAAAAATATACCCCAACAGCGAAATATTTACACTCGATTGAAAATTATAAATGAATAACAAAACACATTAGCTTGTAGGCTGTCTAGAAAACGTGCACTAGAAAATTATCCACAAAAGCGAAACATTTTTATCGGATTAAGATTATAAACATGCAAATAGCGAAATACATTTGCTTGCAGCACGACTGGAATTTACAGACCATAATTTGCTTGAGTGAACATGAACAATTGCGCAGTATTCCCCTCGGGTTATAGAATGTCCGACCAACATCGCAGATTTCAGAAATATTTACCGCATTTGCCGTTTTAATTTTTCTAAAGTACTCTTAAAATACATAAATTCCAAGAGAGACATGAGTTTTCAGCAAGCTATGTATAATCGTGCAGTGTACTGAGGAAACGGTATTTGACTTGACGGACATAGCAACTGTAACTAAGATGGAACACAATGGATAGTGGATCTATGAATACGTGCACGGAAAAATATATATATATATATGCTACACGAACAGCGAAACATTTTACTCTATTTTAAAATTATAAAGGAATAACGAAATATCTTCGCTTACAGCCTGTCTGGAATACGTGCACCAGAAAATCATACACATTGCAAACAGCGAGACGCATAAGCTCGATTTGAAAATTACATCCACATAGCGAAACACATTCCCTGCTGTGCTCCACGTCTCGAAAACGTGTACCAGAGCATCATAAACAGATAGCAAAACACCTTCGCTCACCGCGTCTCGAATACGTGCACCAAAACGTTACGTTCACATAGCGAAACACATTATATTCGCTTGCACCCCGTCTAGAATACGTGCACGAAAATGTTAAGCTCACATAGCGAAACACATTCGCTTGCACCACGTCTTGAATACGTGCACCAAAAAGTTATTTTCACATAGCGAAACACATTCGCTTGCACCACGTCTCGAATACGTGCACCAAAAAGTTATATTCATATTGCGAAACACATTTCGCTTGCACCACGTCTTGAATACGTGCACCAAAAAGTTATACTCACATAGCGAAACACATGCACTTGCACCACGCCTCGAATACGTGCACCAAAAAATTATATTTACATTGCGAAACACATTTCGCTTGCACCACGTCTTGAATACGTGCACCAAAAAGTTATACTCACATAGCGAAACACATTTCGCTTGCACCACGTCTTGAATACGTGCACCAAAAAGTTATTTTCACATAGCGAAACAGATTCGCTTGCACCACGTCTCGAATACGTGCACCAAAAAGTTATATTCATATTGCGAAACACATTTCGCTTGCACCACGTCTTGAATACGTGCACCAAAAAGTTATACTCACATAGCGAAACACATTCACTTGCACCACGCCTCGAATACGTGTACCAAAAAGTTATATTTACATTGCGAAACACATTTCGCTTGCACCACGTCTTGAATACGTGCACCAAAAAGTTATACTCACATAGCGAAACACATTTCGCTTGCACCACGTCTTGAATACGTGCACCAAAAAGTTATACTCACATAGCGAAACACATTCACTTGCACCACGTCTCGAATACGTGCACCAAAAAGTTATATTTACATTGCGAAACGCATTCGCTTGCACCACGTCTTAGAACACGTACGCCAAAAAGGGTTATATTCACATAGCGAAATACATCCGCTCTGCCTCATGTCTTCTTGTCAATACGGGCACCAAAAAACTTGTAGGCCACATTCACACGACTCCCCGTAGCCAAAACCCATTTGCAAAAGGCGCTGGTACAAACACGAGGTCTAATTGCAAAGAGAACATTTTACTCACCGCATCCACGTTTTGGGGTTCTTGAGGTTGAGCTTGGGCTTGAGCTTGAGCCTGGGCTGCAGGAGGCGGGTTATTAGCTGGCTGGTCATTAGCTGGTGCTTGTTGGTTATCTGGTGGAGGTTGGTCTTGCGGTGGATTGTTAGGAACTGGCAAATTGACAGCCGCCTGGACCAAAGCAGGTGGAACTGCTGCTGGTATTTGAGCCATGAGTAAAGGCGCAGCGATGAAACGAGAACAAGAAAGCGTCGAAAGCTAGACTTGGTCTCTTCTGAACTGGTTCAAAGAGGGTTTTTTGGTGCACGGCTGGTAATTTATACTGATTCGAGCCCATGGAGAGGTGAGAAGTAATCCTCTGGGGTTTAATTCAGTCCGAATAACATCGTAAATGTGAAATATTTGGGGCATCGTGCGTGAAGTTCCCAGTGGGAATAGACATAAATATTAGCGACCACAACTTCGGCGATGTGTACTGATTATCCACGGCGGCACGTGTGCATCTCATGTTAACCGGAACTGACGTCACCGGGATTTGGTAGAATTCCGCTGTTATAAAGAATATACTGTTTTTGAGCATATAGAGAATTTGTATTGCGCATGTCTAAAGCTTGGTTTTGCAAACAAGCTTGCCGCCATATTGGATGACATGAGACGGTGTTCCAGTCTTTGAACTATGATCTACGCCCATGTAATCATGTACTAGAAAAAATCTCCTTGAAAGTTTAAACAATATCAGCAGGCGTGTCGATGTGAATAGTTTTTTAGTGATGCTTTGTCGTAGATTACGAAATATACTAGAGGAAAAATGGCCGAAACGAGGAAACATGGACGAAAACCATGCTTCCTTTAACGATGCTTGTAGTCATCAGAGCAAACTTTTCAAGGAACTGCCAATTCAAGGTAAGAGAATAAATGCTAAATACTGTTATATTTGCGATTTCGCATAAATAGTCATGTTTGTTGTGAATTGTTTAACGTCAAAAACCTGTTCATTTTCGAGATTTTGCATTGACTTTTGCCACATTTCTACTTGAAATTTAGAGTTCTAGCAGTGGCCCCACCAAAGAAAAACAAGGAAAATTAGAAACTTTAATAACTACTTTATAACACTGAATAATTAGTTTATATCAATTTATAGTCCTATTGAGTGAGATTTTACAATTTCTGAAGTATGGTCTTGAATAAATTACTTTTGTGTGAATATTGCCGGTTATTATTTTTCATTTCATGTGATGTTCGGAGTTGTATTTGTTCTAAGACTATCTGAAAATTGTCATACAGCTATTATATTTTTGATTTCTTTAGGTTGATTTCCTCGGATGTACTTATAATATTGTCTAATGATATATTTTATTTTAACATTTCGAGCTGTCAAATTGTTTGTCTTTGCAGCACTTCTTCGTATGAATTGGTAGTTTAGAGGTCTTCATAATGCCCCCACCAAAAAGTTATTACTATAAATAATTTTCATACTAGCTGCAAAATCAAAATAAGTGATTTACTGCTGTCCAACTGTAGTCCTATGTACTCTAATTTGCGATTTAATAGGAAGTGTTCCGTAATGGCGGCCATGTTGGAGCTTTGTAAATGAACAATGGCTTTTTATGCCATATGGCTTTTTGAAAGATTTTCATATGTATATCATTGTTTTTGAAAATATTCCTTCAAATATATTGATTGATAACTACATACAACTTGTGAATTTACATTATGCACATTTATTTATAGATTCTTTACTGTGTACCATAAATAAACCATGTGAATTGGCAAATTCAATCAAATAAAAGTACAAATTTTTAATATTTCTTACATGATTATGTAAGTTTGTTTTACATAATGAAAAATACCTTAAACTATCAATATTGCAATTGAAAAAAAATTAGTACTATGCTGCCACAACTTGATGGAGTGATTCTGTCATTATACTTGTGAAATAGTTTGTTGACTAAATTGTGCAAATCACTTGTACATACATGTATCATTCTCTAGCTTTATAGAGAGACTACACACAAATTAACTCCTGCTAATGTGGTCCTCCAATCACGCCAAAGCACCCTTTCAAGATAGTCCAAATTGTAACCGACAGAAATTATGGCTCCTCTGTTTCCATGACTGTGGCTGTCAAACAAACAAATACTGCCATTGTCAAAGCAAAAGGCCATTGACTTGTCAGGGCGAACAATTTATTATTACAACTGCAAATCTAGAATTCTGTCCTCTGTGATTGTTGATATATATGCTTCTATAAGTATTGTCTGTTAAAAAATCCTGTGTCATCAATTATTGTGAGAGTATTGAGATTGGTGTTTCCTTTTAGATTCTAGTATTCTAGATCTAGTATTCTAGCTAGATTCTAGCTATAGATTCAAGTATTCTAGATCTAGTATTCTAGCTAGAATACTAGATCTAGAATACTAGAATCTAGCTAGATTCTAGCTAGAATACTAGAATCATCACATGAAATGAAAAATAATAAACAGCAATATTCACACAGAAGCAATTTATTCAAGACCATACTTCAGAAATTGTAAAATCTCACTCAATAGGACTATAAATTGATATAAACTAATTATTCAGTGTTATAAAGTAGTTATTAAAGTTTCTAATTTTCCTTGTTTTTCTTTGGTGGGGCCACTGCTAGAACTCTAAATTTCAAGTAGAAATATGGCAAAAGTCAATGCAAAATCTCGAAAATGAACAGGTTTTTGACGTTAAACAATTTACAACAAACATGACTATTTATGCGAAATCGCAAATATAACAGTATTTAGCATTTATTCTCTTACCTTGAATTGGCAGTTCCTTGAAAAGTTTGCTCTGATGACTACAAGCATCGTTAAAGGAAGCATGGTTTTCGTCCATGTTTCCTCGTTTCGGCCATTTTTCCTCTAGTATATTTCGTAATCTACGACAAAGCATCACTAAAAAACTATTCACATCGACACGCCTGCTGATATTGTTTAAACTTTCAAGGAGATTTTTTCTAGTACATGATTACATGGGCGTAGATCATAGTTCAAAGACTGGAACACCGTCTCATGTCATCCAATATGGCGGCAAGCTTGTTTGCAAAACCAAGCTTTAGACATGCGCAATACAAATTCTCTATATGCTCTGTTTTTGGCGACTTTCTGACATTAAAATCGATCACTGAGTCAAAGATCCCCGAGAAATCACCCCAAAACAGAGCATTGATAAGAGGAGAAAATAAATGCTTCAATTGAAGAATAACTCATAAAAACATTCAAGATTCAATAGAAAATAATTTATTGATCATTTTGTTCATTTGAGTATTAATGTTTTTGTACAGTAAACATAAAATTCTCAACTTACAGCTTTTTTAGTGATATGATATGATATGATATGATATGATATGATAACTTTATTTAAGCACGATAAAATATTCAGCATAGCTGGTGGGGTCGTACATTTAAATTAATTAAATAAATAATAATATAAAATATCTGTGAAATATATATCCAATCGCTTGTTGATCGTTAACAATAAAACATCTTCTAAAATCAGTTCTATTTACCTCAAATATTCTCAAATATTGATGTAGACTTCCAGATACGAGACATGATAAAGAATGAAAGAAAATACCTTATAAAAGCCTTTTTGTGGTTACTCCCGTCTAAAGGACGGAGTACCACTATGCTATGGCGCGATGTAAGGGTGGAAGTCTGTAACACTCGAACGCCCGACTCTTTTCCGAGATCGGTCCGATCTTCCGATGCCCATCTTCTGGATAACACAGAAAACATATGTTTCAAAATAGCTAGCTAGAAGGAAAATCAATGAATTTTACTGTCGTTACTAAAAGGCAGATAAACGTGTCGGAGAACACATGCTCTAGAATTGATACAAACTGAACATGGAACATATATAGCGTGACTGAATAAGCACTCTCAGACATGTCCACTGATACACACGAAAAATTACAGACGTTATTAAAGGAGAAGCCAGCAACAAAAATCTTTTTCACTCCAACATCAAAGTCAACCAAGCTTTTAGTGTTCGTACTCTATCATCACTGACAAGAGTCAAAGAAGATAAACAAACGAAGACTCGGCATTTTGAAAGGACTGAAAGCCGCCGTCCCGAGCGCCGTGAAGGCCGCCATCGAGTCCGCTAGCCGAAAACAGCAACAGAAAGGGATATTGAGTTAGTTTATTGGATTAGTGTTTTATGAAGCAATTTCTTTTATATTTATAGCGACATTTTAGAAAGAAGCATTTTTGCATTTGTATTGTAAACACACTGACAATAAATATACTAAAATTCACTTTCCGAAAACGTGTAACTTCTGCATGGTCGAGTGGATAAACCATGGCTTCCCAAGCGAAAGGTCTAGGGTTCGAGCCACGGCCACGACGGTGATTGATTTTTTTTTTCACTTTTTTTGCACACATTTTTTTTTCTTTTATAGCTTATGACTCTATTTTCGCTAAAAAAATTATTGATTTATTGATTTAGATTTTTGTCTTCAAATGAAAACTCGTTATTTTACTAAAATATATTGTTTGGGCTTCCTGTGGTCATTTCGGTCAATCCACGAGCTACTTCGCCATTGGCGGGGATTGTAGCTACTCCCGTAGCCAGAGTACAACTATTTGCAACTAAATATTAAAAAATTGGAGTAACCACATGAGCTCTTTGAGCACCTTTAATTTGTAGTCAGCTGCTAGCCCTTTCACAGAGCCGAAACGGCTCAGCTGATATCGCCCTTCAGAACTCTGTTCTTTAGCTTCATAGCCAGAAATGAAAGTCCAGATAGTTAGATCAAAATCATTACAAAGCTGGAATCCTTTAGTTTTGTCTTACAGCTTAAATGAGAGCCGCAAAAAGGTGTTATTTCAGCCTTACTTCTAAAGTTTCTGTCAGAAGCAAATGTGCCCGAAAATACCTCGTTTTCAAGTCGTGCCCGCGATACTTTTGTCAGTGGTCTACGCATCTCAGAAATAAGAGCTTTCCAACGTAACCACGTGCAGTTGGAAAGCGTATTCATTACGGTCCGCAACAATGTTAAGTTGATGTTTTGGCTGACTTAGTTCACATAATGTGTTATTAGTAGTTAATTTGCTTATGAAAGGACTTGATCTAGTATATAAGTAATGGGAATAATTCCAGTATTTTTGTTTGCGTCGATTTTCACTAGTTTTGATGTATTGTAATTATTTGGTTATAGCATATTCTTACTTTGATAGTCCAACCTCGCGTTATATAATTCATTGTTGATTTATATCGATATTCTACTACTTGAAATTGATTAATTTATCTCGATGCTTAAAACGTATTTATGTTAGCTATTTACATTCGGGCATTCCTTATTTATGTTAATTCAAGATATAGTGATTGTATGTTATTAGTATACTCCTTACTTGTTACATAATTATATAATAATAAACGCTGGTCTTGCTGTCCACCAAGCACCCAGCACAGTCACACTCCAATAGTGTCGAGTAATGAATTGTTTGCGCGTAGCGCGCGTGTGTAGGTTAGGAATGAATGGTCTATTCAAACGCTCCTTCTATTGTTCTGTCAACCAATCAGAGTGCTCCAAATAACTGTATTGGCCAGAGCCTTTCGTTTCTCGGTCGCTGACTAAGAGGAACGCAGGCTCTGGGTACGAGATTACGATCTCTGATGAAAAATTCGGCCGTACTTTGCCGGCGAAAGCTGAGTCACTGAAGCCAAAGTTAGTCCCAAAAAATCAGTTTGAGAACATGATAGTGTATTCTGTCTCCTGTACTTTCCTGTTTGCTCAGATGCCCAAATTTAAAACTAAGCTCAAAAATATTTTATGGAAAAATCTATTGGATTTTTGAAAATGTTTTGATTGGGAATCCTGTGGTCAAGACGGGAACACGCGTAAGCTCGCGAAAACTACGATAACAGTAACAACTTTATTCATTGAGGGTGACACGTAACAGTTTGCACTGATTAACTTACGCATGCGCATTCGTTTTGCCGCGGTGTTACTCCCACACACACTACCACTACATTTCAATATTATTCTATGCATACAACTCTCAGATCACTAGTTCGTTTTTACCGAGAGAGGAAAACTGGAGAAAAATCCTCCATACCAAGCAAGGGAGAGAACGAAATGACAAACTCGAGTCACGTGATGCCCCCATACGTTACAAGCACCCAGCACAGTCACACTCCAATAGTGTCGAGTAATGAATTGTTTGCGCGTAGCGCGCGTGTGTAGGTTAGGAATGAATGGTCTATTCAAACGCTCCTTCTGTTGTTCTGTCAACCAATCAGAGTGCTCCAAATAACTGTATTGGCCAGAGCCTTTCGTTTCTCGGTCGCTGACTAAGAGGAACGCAGGCTCTGGGTACGAGATTACGATCTCTGATGAAAAATTCGGCCGTACTTTGCCGGCGAAAGCTGAGTCACTGAAGCCAAAGTTAGTCCCAAAAAATCAGTTTGAGAACATGATAGTGTATTCTGTCTCCTGTACTTTCCTGTTTGCTCAGATGCCCAAATTTAAAACTAAGCTCAAAAATATTTTATGGAAAAATCTATTGGATTTTGTAACCCGGGACCACAGAGTGCTCTCACCGCTCGGCCACCCTTACTTCCCTCACTCCTTTGCATTACTGCCGCTATCGTTGAAGTGCGAAAGGTCAAAGTCTCGATTCGACACTAGCACTCACACGGACGCCAATCAAATCACTCGACCGGTACAAATAGCGATTCTCAAGAAAAATGCCTCGAATTTGCAAGGATAATCAACTTTAATAATTTGTATAGTTAACTTTTATCGTAAATTCGAGGCATTTTTTCTTGGGAATCGTAATTTGTTCCGATCGAGTGATTTGATGGACGTCCGTCTGCAAGTTTCCAAACGAGACTTCGAGCTTCACAGGTCGCACTTCAACGATAACGGTAGTAAATTCTATGATCAAGGACCCTAAACTGAGCTCTTGATCTTTTATAAGTCTAGCCTGCTGCCAGTCTAGCCTCTAGCCCATTGAGATTTCCAAAGGTGAAATTTTTCTTTTTATTTTCCTCTAGTAGATTTGTCTAAACCTTGTCCCATTTCTGACTAGGAATTTGCAGCCATTTGTCTACAAGCCTTGACATTTGTACCGGTAATGATTTTTCTGCGAATTAGATCAAATAATTCGAGATATCAGACAATTTTTAAAAATGGCTTTATGAGAAAAATTGGTCATAAATCCAAAATTCTAAGGTGACTTTTTTTCCTGTTTCGTTAATCAAGTAGAAAGTCATAGAGGACTACATACACCATGTATCGAGGCAATTTAATCCTTAGAAGTTGCGATACAAATTTGCGCAGCATGTTAGGACTCAAAATTATGTAGTCAAAACTACCGCCAAAATCTCAACAAAATTTCAAAAACAGCGAGAACCATATCTGCTATAAGAAAGACAAATGCCTATCGTAACTTGTGAACAAAATATGGAGACATGAGAAGCTAAACGCCAATGTTATTCTCAAGCAAACTTGGGGAGTAATTTTTGTGACAATGAGGTGAACGTTGCGAATTTGTATTACTTCGACTTCTACAAATTCTGTCGAATTGTTTCGTGAAATTTTCTAGGTATGGGATAGAACAAGATGTTAACATACCTGTTGTCAAGTGCCGTTGTCTTTGCTGCACTAGGTATAATTCAGTAGGCTTCAAAAGTAAGCAACTACATCGAGTCGACGTTTGAGCTGCCAACTGAAGGTAAAACCCTCATGGTTTGTTAATTTATTCAAAACAACACCCTATTACTATATATATCTGTTGCTAAATTCCGCACGGGATCTAGACTTTTGGGAATAAAGACAGTAGTTCTGTGAATACAATTGCTTCTGAGTCTAAATCCCGTGTGGAATTTGCAACAGCTAGATATAGTAAGGTGTTGGAAATGTTTCACAGTCTTTGCCTACTGTGAGACAATATTGGCATGCAAACAGTTGAATCAGTCTCCCATAAGCGGACAACCACCAGGTGTAGAATTTGTGAGGAGAAGAGGTCAAGGAATGTCGTCTACTTATGGGAGGTGTCCGCTATCCAGAGGTCCCCGTTAGTGAACTAGAAATTCGACTGTAATTTATTATAAAACTTAAAAGCACGAATTATTCAGCCAAATAGCTTTTCCTAAAACTATTTACGACTTTAAATTGCCTTCTTGTGGATAATGGTAAAAGCAAAGTTTATAAATTTTCAATTCAAATTTACAGCTCGTTTATGCATACGTCCCCGGTCGATGGCATCAATTCCAGTCAGTAATCAGTTCAGAATGACAAATCTATCTGCAGTGACCACAAAAACAGGACTTACCAACAGCTGAACTGCATTAGCAGCGCAATCAAGACGATTCCCACTGATCACTTAATTATTTCAGGTGTCGTCCACTGCAAACTTTCCAACCAAACCACTCGCGCGTCTATACCACAAATGAGCAACACGTCTCGTGGCATACAAAGATGAATGACAACGATATCAAATGTGACCAATCAGCGCGCTTCTACTTACTGCGTTACATCCGGAGATGCGTGTGATTTTGACCTGAACTTTTGGTAACTTTGGCTCCAAAAGAAATGCATATTATGGAATGATGTGAACAACAAGGGAATCTTATCAAGTAAGAGGACAACAACAACAACATGACAATACAACCAACGAATCCTTGTCATAAAACCCAATAAACCATAAAATATACATACATACTATATTGAACTATTGCCGAATGGGCTTTTCAAAGTTCATCATAATGAATGAGATGAATAACAACTATGATAAAATAACTGTTCTAGCGCGTCTGTACACTATTTAGGGGGCACTGTACTTTCACAGACACCTCAAAAACTGGACACAAGGCATCATTTCAATTGATCAAAATTGGCTTTTTTTTCTTAATTTAAAACAACATGCACAAAGGTTTTCTTTTCTTTCGCTTCTTCTTTTTAACTAAAATTAAAAAAGCAGCTTAACCAGCATACAATCCAGTTATGACATTTAGGTTCCTAATTAAAACAGCTTCATTAACTTGCAAAATACAAAGTTTATCTTAAACAAGATACAAAGTTTCTCCTAACAATGCATAATCCTTTGGAAACTTCACTAAAACTGATGTAAATTGTGAATCAATCACTGGAACTCAGCAAACATGGCACTGAACAATGCACAAGCAATGATGATCGCACTGCTGACCAATGGAACTGAGCCACCATTGCACAAATTCCCCATGCAGCAATTGAGTTGGCACTTGACAGATGCACCTTAAACAAAGTTTTATAATCAATCAAATGAAAGCAAAATACATCCAAGACATACCATAAATAATTAAGCCAAAGTGATTGAGACAAAGATAGAACTGAGATAAAAAGAAAGGAGTAAAAGGGTGAAATTGGTGAAAGGGATAAACAGAAAGCAGAATTAATAAAAATATTTTGAGATGGGAGGAAACAGGAAATAGGATCTGGTGGATGAGAGAAAGGAAAAAGGAAGGAAAGACGAAAGGGATAAAGGTAGAAGGGGAAGAAGGAAATGAAGAAGACTAAAAAAGGAAGGATGAAAGGAGGGTGAAAAGAAGGAAAGAAGGAGGGAGGGAGAGAAGAAAGGAAGGAGTGAAGGAAGGAAGAAAAGAAGGTTGGGAGGAAGGAAGAAAGAAGGAGGGAAGGCTAAATAGAAGGAAATGAAGTATATGTCAGGAGCCCATATGGCTTACCAGATGCAGATGAAAAACAGAAAGATGCCAAAGATGGTCAACAGCAGAATGAAACACGTAAAGAAAAGATAAAAACAAACAGGGAAAGAAAAGATAAAAACAAGAACCACTTTGTACTGTTTGTTTGTTTTCCCTTTTGCATTCCACATGTACCTTTTTCTGTAGTACTACACAGATTACTTTTCTTTGCATCACAGGCATCACTGCAATCCTTCGAATATGAAACTGTATCAAATCCACCTCCTGAAACAGTCCGTTCAGCTTTCAAACAGTGCGAGATGGAAGAGCTGCAAGTAATTTCCTTTTGGATGTCACTGCATTTACTCCAGTCCTTGGATGTACTACATTTGTAGCACTTTAGACCATTAGCTAAAAAAAATTGGAAGTCCAATTTTGAGGCTGTGTTCTTGAGATTTGTTTCATACTTGAAGTCATGTTCAGGAAGTCATTACAAAGACGAACAATTTTCTAAATGAAACATCCAAGATTATCCACATTTGACTAAGAAATAAACTTCACTATTGCTTGATTTCAATCAGCTGATTCTTGAATCTCGGCATTATCTAGGTTCAAGTGACAAACAAACATTGCTCTTCATGTGCTCTCAACCATACAATATTCCACTGACAATGTGTCATTCAGCAGAGAAAAAATCTTCATGAGAGCGGATATAACGTCTACTGCAAACAGGCAATTCTGAACACCAACCGAAATAGTAGAAAACTGAGCTCATCTGCAGTCTGTGAAAATAAATTAAATGCAAATTTATGCACACTTTCGAGAACGCAATGATATGCATATGAATAGTCGGGTTTCGTGGAATAATTGCTGAAACTGAGTGATGTCAAAATCAAACTGTAACTGTTTTTGGCTTTGTTTTAGATTTTTGTAATTGAGAATAACAACCGTTTGTTTGTTAGACCTAATAGCTATCAAGAGAGCATCAACATCAGCCAAGCTAGCTGCAAATGTCCTTAATTTATATCGTGTAAAGAGCTGCGAACTCAACGCGCCGGTCGCGCCGTCCTCTACAGTTCTTGAAAGGAGGCGTTAGTTGTCCCCCCGGGGGGGGACTCCTATATATAAAAGGACGGGGATGCTCGTCGGAAATTTTAAAAATGACCCCTAAAAGGTACCAAAGTCATATCCGGGTGGGCGTGGCAATACATGATTTTACCCCTAAAAGGTACCAACTCAAAAACACTAAATTTAACATTTTGCATATTTTAGTCAATCAAGCGATCAATTGTGTCTATTTATATACGAACAATTTGATAGCTGTGCAATCCGATCTTTGTTTCCAGTATTTAATCGTTGATGGAGGAAAAAATTACCCTAAAAGGTACCAGCCATGTCTCTGGTAGTCCACTAAAGTCTGGGACACCCTAAAAGGTACCAAATCGCTGATTTTGACCCCTAAAAGGTACGACGAGCATCCCCGTCCATTTCCGATCGGAGTCCCCCCCACCCACCCCCCCCCCCCCCGGGGGTTGTCTCCTATGTAAATAAGAAAAGTCGCTACTACAAAAACAAAATCAAAAGCTAATAAATAACTCCATATTTCTGTATGATTTATTTTTGTTTTGTAGTTATCTAATTTTAATTGTTATTAAAATAACAGCTTTGAGTACTGAAGTGGACTCCTTACTAATTACTTGACTGACAAAGCGGAACTGAATTAATTCGCGTAACTGCTAACTTAATCTGTCGATTCCTAGAATTGAAAAACAAACGAAATCTAATTTTTGAAAAAAATGTATTCAAATCATACTATTATAGACATGCATGGGGTGAGTTTCAGTGAACTTCGAAAGCGAAATGCAACTCAGAAAATATAATCGATAATGCAAATATATTTTATTCTCATTTCCGAGAACGCCGCGCAATCATGTCATATCGAGTCTTGTGAATTACTGAAAGTTATGTAGCAAGATTTATAAATCGAACTGCAGCTGTTTTAGACTTTGTTTCAATGTTTTTGAGAATTGCAACTATCTGTTTGTTAGACATAGGTTATCAAAAGCGATTCAAAGTGTTGCCAAGTCAACGCCACCTTGCCAGAGTCAGCACGAATCCCTGTTGAAGCGCAGCGGTGATTAGTTTGAAAAACAATGGTCTTTTTAGAACGACGAATGAAAACATTGGATCCTTTTGTCCTCCATTGGCCAATCAGAAAATGCGTTCAAACGCACTTCATGCTATCTGCAGTTGTCATGCTGTCCTGCTTGATTCCTGGAAGAAGGCGTTGCCTCTCCTTGATAGCGAAATTAAGGAAGCGAAATCAAAAGCTAATTAATGACTTCATATTTCTTCCCGGCCTAATTTTCACTACAAATTTAAGCACTTATTTTGCAGTTCTCTAATAGTTTTGATTAATGAAGCGAACTCTTATATAATTACTTGACTAAGAATTAACTGGAACTGAACTAGCTCACGTAACTAGTATTTATTGATTCCTAGAACTGATAAGCAAATTAATGGACAGCTAATTAATTTTTGGAAAATTAGAATTATAGTCTAAAAAACATTATTATTTTCATTTTCATTTTCATTTTCATTTCATTTCATTTTCATTTTCATTTTCATTTTCATTTTCATTTTCAGGAACTTTTTAATTTTTATTTTCAGGAACTTTAATCAATTTATTTGAGGTTTCTTTGAAAACATTTTTGTTGAAGTTCTTCTATGGAAGAAATAATCTTTTATATTGTAGAAGTGATGATTCAACATGACGTTTGATCTCATTTTTTTCCAAATTGTTGCACAAATCGATTGATGTATAATAGTTTTATTAATTCTGGTACAAATTTATCCCCTCTTGATTGATGATACGATATCAAAAGAAGCTAATTAAAATTAAAGAGAACTGACTGAGTATTACGTTTTTATATTTATCCGTACAACACTGAGTCGATCACTTCTCCCGATCCAAATATTATAATTATGATAAAAAACTCCAAAAGTTTGTAATGAAATCTCGACAGAAATTCAAACAAGTTTTAAACTTTGTGGTGACCAAACGAAAGTGTCTAGTTGAGTTGGCAGCGCATCGATCGCGCGACGATGCAGTACGATTAATTGCTTAACAGTAACATCCGAACCTAACCCCCAGAAAGTGTTTTTTTCACAAAAGAAATGTTCTTTAAATTGCCTTCTTGTGGATAATGGTAAAAGCAATGCAGCTTATAACTATTAATTCAAATTTACGGCTCGTTTATGCAGACGACCCGGCCCCGGACGGTGGCATCAATTCCTGTCAGTAATCAGTTCAGATTGAAAAATCTATCTGCAATGATCACAAAAACGACACTTACCAAAAGTGAACTGCATTAGCAGTGCAGTCAAGACGATTCCCACTGATTTGATCTTCATTATTTCAGATTTCGTAACTGCTAACTTTCCAACCAAACCACTTGGGTGTCTATTCCACAATTGAGGAAACACGTCTCGTGGCATACAAAGATGAGTGACAACGATATCAAATGTGACCAATCAGCGCGCGTCTACTTAGTGCGTCAATCCAGAGATGCGTGTGATTTTGATCTGAAGTCACTTTTGGTAACTTTGGCTCCAAAAGAAATGCATATTATGGAATAAATGTGAACAACAAGGGAATCTTATCAAGTAAGAGGATAACAACTTCGACTGAAAACATGAAAACCTTGTCATAAAACCCAACACACCAAAACACATACATACATACTATATTGATTGTTGAAGAGGCTTTTCAAAAGTTCATTACAATGAAATGAATAAAAACTAGCCGTTTCTAACAGAAAGTGAAGTGCTGCGAGCTGTTTAAGTACTCATATACTGTATTATTCAAAATATTTTCAAACAGGTTGACTAGTGCTTGATACAACACAAGTTTAAAGAAACTGTATAAAACATTTTATACAAATATATTACCTTTTCAAACAATCACAATCTTAATAGCATTGATTATAAAACTAACTCATGAAAGTTGTTTATAAAAATTGAATCGAACCCTGTGGCGGATAAAGAATACTTTTGTATTCCAGAGAATCTGACAAAGAATACATGCAAATGTTGTCAGTTTGGTTGATGTGCACATTAAACATCTGTCGATTTAGCTGAACTAGTGAGAGTAGTCTGTGTAAATAAAGCAAAGTTTCGATTCACCAGAAATTTTAGCGATATGTGGCTGTCTGTGAGATTTTACCTCTTTGAAGAAAGTTTGAATACAACTTATCGTCTTGCAGCCTGAATTTAGCTTCGATCGATGAAAAGCTTGTAAAAGAATATTGCCTTCTCCTAGAAATATCACTTAGCATGTTGTGACCTTGATGCATAAACAACTTCATGAAAATATAGTTGTGAATAACAATGGATTTACCTCGAAAAAAAACCCAGCTGAATCCTAATTCTTATCATGTCGCGATGGCTGTTTCGCACATATAACAAACGTAAAAACACAACTAAATCCACTTATCTCGCAACTGCTGAGTGCAGTTGTCATCTTGGCATAATTTTAAGTGAAAAACCGGTGACCATTAATTCCGATCATTCCAAACATATTTCGATGACGTCACGAATCATCGTTCAATCTACATGTCTTCCAAAAAGTCGAGTTCAGAGCTGGTCTATAAACACTCCGAGCATACAATTATGATAAAACAATTGTTCTAACGCTAGTGCACTATTTAGGGGGCACTGTTACTTTCACCGCAAAAAATCAGTAGTGCCTTGTGTCTCCTGCCTTTTTCTCCCAGTACTCAGTTCCTGTTTGCCGCACCAATGCTCAACTGAACTGATTAAGCTCAAAGATATGATATGGAAAAATCTATTGTATTTTATTTTGAAAACTTTTGGTTGGCAATCCTGTGGTCAAGACGCGAACACGCGTAAGCCCGCGAATAACAACTTTCTTTTAAGGACGGTGGCCCATATAATTCCAGAACGCATTGTGTTCTACGCATTTGACTGGACAAGCGCGCCCGACGTCACACAAATTGGAGTAACAAATGTTTTTTCGGAGATCGTGTCCGCACAAAAACCATCATGAAAACCCTTGCTTGCCTCACTCCTTTGAATAAAATCTGACCTACCGCACTCATACTAGCTACTTGAAAATTTGTCATTCAGCTGAGAAAAACGGTCACGAGAGCGGTTATGACGTCTACTGCAAACAGGCAATTCTGAACACCAACCGAAATAATACAAAACTGAGCTCATTTGAAGTCCGAGGAAATCAATTAAATGCAAATTTATGCACACTTTCGAGGACGCAATCATATGCATATGATATTTTGTGGAATAATTGCTGAAATTGAGTGATGCCAAAATCAAACTGTAACCGTTTTTGGCTTAATTGTTTTAGTTTTCTTTTTAATCAGGGAATTACAACCGTTTGTTAGATCTAATAGCTATATCGAGAGCGCATCAACATGAGCCAAGCTAGCTGCAAATGTCCGTAAATAGCAATTTGGAATCCGGTCTTTTCGCTACCACGCACTTTCGCGCGTACCAGTACTTTCGCTACCACAGTGGAGTCCTTTCGCTACCACAGTGGAGTCCTTTCGCTACCATTTGACAGTGTGTTCGATACCGTTAGTATTACCGAAAATACATAAAGTTGGGTATTAAGCCGGCGATACACGCTGCAATTTCTTCTCGCGCCTGCAATGCAATTTTAGGGATTTTATTGCGAGAGCGAATGGCCGAGTGTATCATGTCTGGCAACAACACCGGCAAGGATGTCTCGCAACAGAAAGTTTGTTGCAGAGAGGTTTAAAAATAATTGAACTTTTCTCTGCAACATTGCACGCTCGTACTGAATGTTGCGGAGTGATGATAGACGCTGCAATTTTTCTCTGCAACAAAATCTAAAATTGCATTGCCAGCGCGAGAAAAAATTGCAGCGTGTATCGCCGGCTTTAAGCTTTTATTACCTTTAATTTTTATATATGTGTTCTAATAGGCAACTTGCATGATGGCGTCATATATAGTACTACAACTATACCAGAAAGCCTTGCCCACTTTCTTTTGTAAAATAATTAGTGCCAATTGCTTTCCTATTCTCAAGAGGGAATAAAAATCTGATTAAGAAAGAAAATTAAAAGCAAGCATTCTGGTAGTTGTAGTAAAATGAGGCCATCGTGCAAATGGCCTATTGCCGGAAATCAGAGAGAAGCCACCACGATGAAACCATATTGCCATGAAAGCTACAACCAAACGCTGAGATCAGATTATTACAATAAATTGAACATTAAAGTTAATCTTTGAAGGTCTTGAGTTTTCTTTCTTAAGAACTTACTTTCGCTATCAACTGGATGTTATGGTATCTTCGCTTCTACTCGGAACCACATCAGTTGAATGATTGATATCTTGTTTTAAAGCGCGCTTTCATGATTTAAATTAGCGTGAAATTATACCAAATGAAGCGATATTAAAAGAAACATTGCTGGTGACGGTCAAAGTCGTTTGTCAAGTTCCAAAGTTCATCAAAGTTTATGCTAACTTCTAGCCAAATTTCAGGATCCAAACGGGAATCATTATACAGGTTTCGTCAACACAAATAACTATATTTCACAATGTTTTAATACTTGCGCGGAAAGAATCCACGATAGACAGCATTAAATTCAACTGTAGGTTTAGTTAACTTCGGTACCAAGCGGTAGTGAAGACAACTTAAAGCACACGTGGGGTAGTCGTTTCAACCATAGTAACTATATGTTTCAACGTAGCATTATGTCTCAAATGTTTCATTATAATCAACTGGAGTAGTAAAATTAACAACTAAAGTGCTCAGAAAGTCCAGTAAGAAGACCTATAAGCTATGATATTTCTAATTTTCTTACAGCTAAAATCGTTGCATCGCGACCAGAGCAAATTACAAATTTTGTTTTGATTTTGGATTTTTCTGAGCCGTCAATCAGTTTTGGGGCGGAGCTTCTTTCAAATCAACCAATCACTGAACGAGTTCGTGAAAGCTCCACCCCAAGAATGATGGACGGATCAGAAAAGACCAAAATCTTACCGATGTTGGGGTTGCGAACACGCTATCGCGCGTGCATGGTAGCGAAAGGACTGGTACGGGTGGTAGCGAAAGTACCATTGTAGTGAAAAGACCGTAATAGCTCGTAATTTCAGCAATTTCAATCTTGCAATAGGAAATAGTATTTGTTGATTCCAAGAACTGAACATTTGAATATTTGATTATTCAAAAATTTCCTAAAAAAGCTTTATAGGTCGGTCCAATCTTTCTGTTTAAATTTGATAACAATCAAAATGAAACTAGACGCATAGCTGCGTAAACCCAGGCACTCGTTAGAAAGCACTATGTACTGCAAAGAAGTACGAAGTTTATGAAACAATAGGGTAGTGAAAACATTGATTTATTACTAAATTAGTATTTATTAAATGATATTAATCGGCAATTTTGCATCATTAATATTTACACAGTTCAGTGATGTTTTTTTAAGCAGTCTAATGTGAAACTTATTTTTCATGAAATATATCAAACCTGTATATTATTGTTAAGAGGTCTAAGAAAAGATGTGTCGGCAAAAGCTCACAAAAACATAAGATCTCACAAGCTCGATCAAAATTTGAATGAGAAGCTACGTCAAAAATACAGTAAATCTACCATCAAAGGATTCCTCCATTCCACTTAACATATACTTGAATATTTAACCACTCAACTAAATTCTTCCACATGCTAATGATATCGATCCAATATTTGTAAGCTTCGACGCAATACTTGTCACTCGTGGAATTTCAGAAAGTGACAGGAAGCACAACAAACCATCGAAAATTGAATACAAAAAAATCTTCAAAAGCCTGTGCAGTGTTTAGACTGATTCCATAAGTCGGTCCCAGTTCGCTCCCGTGAGCGAAAAAAAAAAAAAAAATCGTCAGAAAGCGAACTGGGACCGACTTATGGAATCAGTCTAGTGCAGTGTTTCTCTCGATGTTGTCCTTCCATTCTTCTATAAACCTCTAGTTTAACAAAATAGTTTTCTTTTAATTCAGGACCATGCAGCTCCTAGCTTTGAACAAATGACAACACGGCTCATATATACCTTGCGAACAGAGTCTCCCTTTCCGTGAACGAAAGAAGGAGAATTAGGTAAAGGGAGACTCTGCTCGCAGGATACACGGCTCACAACTTAATATCCGAATATTCAGTTTCAAAACTACTAGGGGATTCGATGTATTTACGTCTTTTTGGTCGCTTCGAGTGATCGAGTCCAAGTACAAACCTTTGTAATACTATTACCACAAGGTTTAAGTGAATTTTCTGGTATATTTTAGAGTTGAGACTCGCTAGTGAAAGAACTAAAGGCAGTTGTTGTCGCGTTTGTTTTCACGCATGCGCTTTAGAGGAATGTCGACTTGTGACTGAAGGAAAACGAAGCCGAAATGTCTACGGAAGCCCGGGTAAATATAATGCTTTAAAGATATCTCTATCTAGACTGATGTGTATGTCCGTGCACAGGTAGATCGCAACCACCACAGGAAGCCCAACTGAGGAGCTGCCATAAATTAACTGTTATTCGATCGATATTAACCAAGGGTCTGAATGTCGCTTTATTTGTTTTTCTAATAATATAAATGAAAAGACTCTGATTGACTGAAAGCAGCGATGTTAATCGCTAACACGTCTAACACGATTGGTCCCAATTCAAAATCTAGGGAAGAGGGAAAAATGAGTCAGAGAAATATTTTGGTAAAAAATTAAAATTGACTGGCCAGCTAAGGATAAAATACCAAAACAAAGGAGAGGGAGAAATTGGCTCATCACTTTTAAAGCTCTACTTCAAAGGCGCCCTATGGCGAACTCGTGGATACAATCTACTAAAAAATCGAAATTTTGTATGAAAACACTTACAGTTATGCAAAAGATACAAAAGGCAAATTTCGATTTTTGAAAATTAGTATATCTCCTTGATTTTTCAACTGATATCCTTCAAACTTCCAAGTTCTACTGATTTTGACATGCTCTTTCCAGCCATGGTAATTGTTTTTAAGTTTAGGAACTTTTGGAATTACATGAAAAAGCCGTTAGTATGAAATGACTGTAGCAGTTCACAAAATACGTCATTTACACGTATAAGATTGCAGAATACGTCTTGGTAACAGTCATATTCGGATTCAGCATGAAAAATTAGTTTAGAATAGTTATGTTCCAGCCTCTACCCCAAAATGCCTTCTGCACCTTTTGCGATCAACTTTTTCAGTTTTGCGCCTTGTCTAAGTGAAGTATATGTCAGGAGCTCATATGGCATACCAGATGCAGCACAAGCGTACCATCCTCTCAGTTTGTGGTTTGGGCTTCCTGTGTATGCTCTAATAATTTTTCTTCTACACGTAGTGAGCATACGTCTCCCTCTAATAACTCTCTTAAAACTCATCGGACGGCAAAACAAAACTCATATCTGATAAATATAAGGATTGTAGTTTATTTTGACACAACATTTTGAATTTCCAACAATCAAGTAAAATCGCCAGTGAACAGCACTACATTTCAGCTTGTTTGAAACCAACGGCTATTCGACCGTGACACAGGAAGCCCAAACCACAAACTGAGAGGATGGTACGCCTGTGGATGCAGATGAAAAACAGAAAGATGACCGCAAAGATGTTCGAGGGCAGAATGAAACAGGGAGAGAAAACACAACAAAAACAAACAGGGAAAGTAAAGATAAAAACAAACAGGGAAAGAAAAGATAAAAACAAGAACCACTTTGTACTGTTTGTTTGTTTTCCCTTTTGCATTTCATATTCACCTCCCTGTTCAGTATTACAGTGAGGAAAGCTCCTTGCATCACAGGAAGCAGTGCATGCCTTCGAATATTGAACTTGATGAGCTCCAGATGATGTAGCAGTCGTTTCAATTTTCACACAGTACGGCTTGGAAGGAATGCAAGTATCTTCCTTTTGGATGTCACTGCATTTACTCCAGTCCTTGGTTGTATAACAAAAGTAGCACTTTAGACCATTAGCTAAAAAAGAATTGGAAGTTCAATTTTTCAAGGTCTGTTTCGTACTTAAAGTCATGTTCAGGAATTCATTACAAAGACAATTTTCTAATGAAACATCCAAGTTTATTCAAATTTGACTGAGAAATAAAGTTCACTTTTACTTGTTTTCAATCAGCTGATAACAGTTCTTGAATCTCAACCATACAGTATTCTATTGAAAATGTCATTCAGCTGAGAATAAATGTTCAATGAGAGCGGATATGACGTCTACTGCAAACAGGCAATTCTGAACACCAACCGAAATAATACAAAACTGAGTTCATCTGCAGTCTGTGAAAATACATTAAATGCAAATTTATTCACTCTTCCGAGAACGCAATCATATGCATATGATATAGTCAAGTTTCGTGGAATAATTGCTGAAACTGAGTGATGTCAAAATCAAACTGTAACCGTTTGGGGCTTTGTTTTAGTTTTCTTTTTAATCCGAGAATTACAACCGTTTGTTAGACCTAATAGCTATATCGAGAGCGCATCAACATGCAAATGTCCGTAATTTATATCGTGTAAAGGCTGCGAACTCAATGCCCCGGTCGCGCCGGCAATCATGTGATATCGAGTCTCGTGAATTACTGAAAGTTATGTAAAAAAATTTTTCATCGAACTGCAGCTGTTTTAGACTTTGTTTCAATGTTTTTGAGAATTGCAACTATCTGTTTGTTAGACTTCATAGTTATCATAAGCGATTCAAAGTGTTGCCAAGTCAACGCCAGCACAAAGCCCTCTTGAAGTGGAGCGGTGATTGGTTTAAAACTAATGGTCTTTTGAAAACGACGAATGAAAACATTGGATCCTATTGTCCTCCATTGGCCAATCAGAAAATGCGTTCAAACGCACTTCATGCTATCTGCGTTGTCATGCTGTCCTGCTTGATTCCTGGAAGAAGGCGTTGCCTCTCCTTGATAGCGAAATTAAGGAAGCGAAATCAAAAGCTAATTAATGACTTCATATTTCTTCCCGGCCTAATTTTCACTACAAATTTAAGCACTTATTTTGCAGTTCTCTAATAGTTTTGATTAATGGAGCGAACTCTTACATAATTACTTGACTAAGAATTAACTGGAACTGAACTAGCTCACGTAACTAGTATTCGTTGATTCCTAGAACTGAAAAGCAAATTAATGGACAGCTAATTAATTTTTGGAAAATTAGAATTATAGTCTAAAAAACATTATTATTTTCATTTTCATTTTCATTTTCAGGAACGTTTTCATTTTCATTTTCAGGAACTTTAATCAATTTATTTGAGGTTTCTTTGAAAACATTTTTGTTGAAGTTCTTCTATGGAAGAAATAATCTTTTATATTGTAGAAGTGATGATTCAACATGACGTTTGATCTCATTTTTTTCCAAATTGTTGCACAAATCGATTGATGTATAATAGTTTTATTAATTCTGGTACAAATTTATCCCCTCTTGACTGATGATATCAAAAGAAGCTAATTAAAATTAAAGAGAACTGACTGAGTATTACGTTTTTATATTTATCCGTACAACACTGAGTCGATCACTTCTCCCGATCCAATTATTATAATTATGATAAAAAACTCCAAAAGTTTGTAATGAAATCTCGACAGAAATTCAAACAAGTTTTAAACTTTGTGGTGACCAAACGAAAGTGTCTAGTTGAGTTGGCAGCGCATCGATCGCGCGACGATGCAGTACGATTAATTGCTACACAGTAACATCCGAACCTAACCCCCAGAAAGTGTTTTTTTCACAAAAGAAATGTTCTTTAAATTGCCTTCTTGTGGATAATGGTAAAAGCAATGCAGTTTATAACTATTAATTCAAATTTACGGCTCGTTTATGCAGACGACCCGGCCCCGGACGGTGGCATCAATTCCTGTCAGTAATCAGTTCAGAATGAAAAATCTATCTGCAGTGATCACAAAAACGGCACTTACCAACAGTGAACTGCATTAGCAGTGCAATGAAGACGATTTCCACTGATTTGATCTTCATTATTTCAGATTTCGTAACTGCTAACGTTCCAACCAAACCACTTGGGTGTCTATTCCACAATTGAGGAAACACGTCTCGTGGCATACAAAGATGAGTGACAACGATATCAAATGTGACCAATCAGCGCGCGTCTACTTAGTGCATCAATCCAGAGATGCGTGTGATTTTGACCTGAAGTCACTTTTGGTAACTTTGGCTCCAAAAGAAATACATATTATGGAATAAATGTCAAAAACAAGGGAATCTTATCAAGTAAGAGGATAACAACTTCGACTGAAAACATGAAAACCTTGTCATAAAACCCAACACACCAAAACACATACATACATACTATATTGATTGTTGAAGGGGCTTTTCAAAAGTTCATTTCAATGAAATGAATAAAATGAATAACTAGCCGTTTCTAACAGAAAGTGAAGTGCTGCGAGCTGTTTAAGTACTCATATACTGTATTATTCAAAATGTTTTCAAACAGGTTGACTAGTGCTTGATACAACACAAGTTTAAAGAAACTGTATAAAACATTTTATACAAATATATTACCTTTTCAAACAATCACAATCTTAATAGCATTGATTATAAAACTAACTCATGAAAGTTGTTTATAAAAATTGAATCGAACCCTGTGGCGGATAAAGAATACTTTTGTATTCCAGAGAATCTGACAAAGAATACATGCAAATGTTGTCAGTTTGGTTGATGTGCACATTAAGTAATGATGCGCGCAAGAACGGGGCATCTCAACGGCAAAAGTAAATAAACTAGTGTGAAAATTTAATTGGATTTTCTAATTAAATAGAGGAATCTGATTGGCCAGTGTCGAAAAATCACGAAAAAAAATAGTAAAAACTCAATTCTTACAGGATGTCGTTACACTTTCGGTTTTAGTCCCCCATTTCCATTGTCTCGATCAAAAATGAGCGCGATTGTATGCGCCAATCAGCTGTTAGAAGCCATCGAAGGTTATGAATACTAATGATCGGTGTCCGCCATTACTGTCACGCATTGGATCAAAAGCTCTATTTCGTGAATTGCTTCATTTCTATTTATTGTTATATAGTTTTTGAATAGGTTTACACACAGTTTTTCATTTTAGTTTGTATAAAGTTTGTATATAGTTGATTTGACTGGCTTTGAGACGGCAAAATGCCGTTCAGAAGATCATGTGGTTGTCCGCAACACGCGGGGGTCATGGCAAATTATGGAGAGACGGAATTACCAAGAACTTCGATGACCTTTCTAAGGAACTTGGTATTTCCAAAGCCACCGCAGAAGTTTATGCTATTGACTGCTCGACCATGATCTTATGGCCCAATATTTGGAAGTGTCGAAGGAGGACTTCAGCGAGATCAAAAGAGCTATTCTTTCAAACGAAGACAACAAGTTGAGATCTATCTGTCACGAAATGGGATTGCGATATTCTTACAACCAAATACGATTTGTATTGGCCTGCATGCCTACTGCGCAATCTAGAATTATACTCGTAGACATTTTCAACAACCTATAAAGAGTCATATGAACGCGATTTTCCGCCGAATAAGAAGTGGAACGTACTTTTGTTACATACTCAACTGCATTTACTTTTTTTTTAGTCAGCAAAACTACGTCCTGTAGCATGGAGCGCTTGATTGTAGACTTTTGTATATTTTTGTTGCAGTTTTATATTATTCTATCATGCGAGCAAGGCTTTCTCTCATCGTTGTGACCTTTCAATAAGTGTCTGTGATCAATCACTTCCTTGGCATGTCTTTGCGATACCGAAAACTTAGCGTTACTATTTTGAATGAATTTGCCGCACAGCTTTCTAGCGCATACAAATTGTCTGGAATTTAGTCAAATTGAATATTGATCAATCATAACCAACAACGTGAAAAAACATTTCGTAACATTTTCGATTCTAGTTAGAAAGAAGCAGACCAAATTCAAATTTGGCGCTTTAGATGGAATGACCCAATAACAATCAAGTCTTTAATTGGATTGGGGTAAATTGATCAACTGCTCCTATTGCCGCGGCCTATTGTTCTTTTGCCCCGTTCTTAGACACATCATTACTTAAACATCTGTCGATTTAGCTGAACTAGTGAGAGTAGTCTGTGTAAATAAAGCAAAGTTTCGATTCACCAGAAATTTTAGCGATATGTGGCTGTCTGTGAGATTTTACCTCTTTGAAGAAAGTTTGAATACAATTTATCGTCTTGCAGCCTGAATTTAGCTTCGATCGTGATGAAAAGTTCGTAAAAGAATATTGCCTTCTCCTAGAAATATCACTTAGCATGTTGTGACCTTGATGCATAAACAACTTCATGAAAATATAGTTGTGAATAACAATGGATTTACCTCGAAAAAAAACCCAGCTGAATCCTAATTCTTATCATGTCGCGATGGCTGTTTCGCACATATAACAAACGTAAAAACACAACTAAATCCACTTATCTCGCAACTGCTGAGTGCAGTTGTCATCTTGGCATAATTTTAAGTGAAAAACCGGTGACCATTAATTCCGATCATTCCAAACATATTTCGATGACGTCACGAATCATCGTTCAATGCAATCTACATGTCTTCCAAAAAGTCGAGTTCAGAGCTGGTCTATAAACACTCCGCGCATGCAATTATGATAAAACAACTGTTTTAACGCTAGTGCACTATTTAGGGGGCACTGTTCTTTCACCGCAAAAAATCAGTAGTGCCTTGTGTCTCCTGCCTTTTTCTCCCAGTACTTTCCTGTTTGCACCAATGCTCAAACTGATTAAGCTCAAAGATATGATATGGAAAAATCTATTGTATTTTTGAAAACTTTTGGTTGGCAATCCTGTGGTCAAGACGCGAACACGCGTAAGCCCGCGAATAACAACTTTCTTTTAAGGACGGTGGCCCACAATTCCAGAACGCATTGTGTTCTACGCATTTGACTCGACAAGCGCGCCCAACGTCACACAAATTTGAATAACAAATGTTTTTTCGGAGATCGTGTCCGCACAAAAACCATCATGAAAACCCTTGCTTGCCTCACTCCTTTGAATAAAATCTGACCTACCGCACTCATACTAGCTACTTGAAAATTTGTCATTCAGCTGAGAAAAATGGTCACGAGAGCGGTTATGACGTCTACTGCAAACAGGCAATTCTGAACACCAACCGAAATAATACAAAACTGAGCTCATTTGAAGTCCGGGGAAATCAATTAAATGCAAATTTATGCACACTTTCGAGGACGCAATCATATGCATATGATATTTCGTGGAATAATTGCTGAAATTAAGTAATGTCAAAATCAAACTGTAACCGTTTTTGGCTTTGTTTTAGTTTTCTTTTTAATCAGGTAATTACAACCGTTTGTTAGATCTAATAGCTATATCGAGAGCGCATCAACATGAGCCAAGCTAGCTGCAAATGTCCGTAAATAGCAATTTGGAATCCGGTCTTTTCGCTACCACGCACTTTCGCGCGTACCAGTACTTTCGCTACCACAGTGGAGTCCTTTCGCTACCACAGTGGAGTCCTTTCGCTACCATTTGACAGTGTGTTCGATACCGTTAGTATTACCGAAAATACATAAAGTTGGGTATTAAGCCGGCGATACACGCTGCAATTTCTTCTCGCGCCTGCAATGCAATTTTAGGGATTTTGTTGCGAGAGCGAAATTGCCGAGTGTATCATGTCTGGCAACATAGGCGGCAACGATGTCTCGCAACAAAAAAATTGTTGCAGAAACTTCAAATGGTTGAACTTTTCTCTGCAACATTGCACGCTCGTACTGAATGTTGCGGAGTGATGATAGACGCTGCAATTTTTCTCTGCAACAAAATCTAAAATTGCATTGCCAGCGCGAGAAAAAATTGCAGCGTGTATCGCCGGCTTTAAGCTTTTATTACCTTTAATTTTTATATATGTGTTCTAATAGGCAACTTGCATGATGGCGTCATATATAGTACTACAACTATACCAGAAAGCCTTGCCCACTTTCTTTTGTAAAATAATTAGTGCCAATTGCTTTCCTATTCTCAAGAGGGAATAAAAATCTGATTAAGAAAGAAAATTAAAAGCAAGCATTCTGGTAGTTGTAGTAAAATGAGGCCATCGTGTAAATGGCCTATTGCCGGAAATCAGAGAGCCACCACGATGAAACCATATTGCCATGAAAGCTACAACCAAACGCTGAGATCAGATTATTACAATAAATTGAACATTAAAGTTAATCTTTGAAGGTCTTGAGTTTTCATTCTTAAAAGAACTTACTTTCGCTATCAACTGGATGTTATGGTATCTTCGCTTCTACTCGGAACCAAATCAGTTGAATGATTGATATCTTGTTTTAAAGCGCGCTTTCATGATTTAAATTAGCGTGAAATTATACCAAATGAAGCGATATTAAAAGAAACATTGCTGGTGACGGTCAAAGTCGTTTGTCAAGTTCCAAAGTTCATCAAAGTTTATGCTAACTTCTAGCCAAATTTCAGGATCCAAACGGGAATCATTATACAGGTTTCGCCAACACAAATAACTATATTTCACAATGTTTTAATACTTGCGCGGAAAGAATCCACGATAACCAGTATTAAATTCAACTGTAGGTTTAGTTAACTTCGGTACCAAGCGGTAGTGAAGGCAACTTAAAGCACACGTGGGGTAGTCGTTTCAACCATAGTAACTATATGTTTCAACGTAGCATTATGTCTCAAATGTTTCATTATAATCAACTGGAGTAGTAAAATTAACAACTAAAGTGCTCAGAAAGTCCAGTAAGAAGACCTATAAGCTATGATATTTCTAATTTTCTTACAGCTAAAATCGTTGCATCGCGACCAGAGCAAATTACAAATTTTGTTTTGATTTTGGATTTTTCTGAGCCGTCAATCAGTTTTGGGGCGGAGCTTCTTTCAAATCAACCAATCACTGAACGAGTTCGTGAAAGCTCCGCCCCCAAGAATGATGGACGGATCAGAAAAGACCAAAATCTTACCGATGTTGGAGGTCGCGATGCAACGATTTTCGCTGTAAGAAATCATCTTTTTAGCGGAGACCAGAACAAACGGTAACATATTCAAAAACTTACATCGGGTAATTTTAATACATTGCGGCGCTCATCTCGCAAATGCTTCGAATGACTCGAATTAACAACTACGTACAATTATTAAAAAGTTTAAAAAGAAGTTTATGACCTTAATCGTTTCAAATTTACTTTTTAAAAAACCAATATTTTGGGACATTCAAATAATTAGGTAGCGAAGACAGCGAACGAACGACAGCTTAATAAATTCTCCACTCGGCCGGCACTCACAATTATGCTTCGTTATATCAAAGAAAACTCTAAAATTAAAATTATTAATAAGACTCGCTAGCTGTAAAAGTTTTTACTTTCTTATAAACTAACCTTTCAAGCTTAAAATTTTGGGGTTGCGAACACGCTATCACGTGGTAGCGAAAGGACTGGTACGGGTGGTAGCGAAAGTACCATGGTAGCGAAAAGACCGTAATAGCTTGTAATTTCAGCAATTTCAATCTTGCAAAAGTAAATAGTATTTGTTGATTCCAAGAACTGAACATTTGAATATTTGATTATTCAAAAATTTCCTAAAAAAGCTTTATAGGTCGGTCCAATCTTTCTGTTTAAATTTGATAACAATCAAAATGAAACTAGACGCATAGCTGCGTGAACCCAGGCACTCGTTAGAAAGAAGCACTATGTACTCTGCAAAGAAGTACGAAGTTTATGAAACAATAGGGTAGTGAAAACATTGATTTATTACTAACTTAGTATTTATTAAATGGTATTAATTGGCAATTTTTCATCATTAATATTTACACAGTTCAGTGATGTTTTTTTAAACAGTCTAATGTGAAACTTATTTTTCATGAAATATATCAAACCTGTATGTTATTGTTAAAAGGTCTAAGAAAAGATGTGTCGGCAAAAGCTCACAAAAACACAAGATCTCACAAGTTCGATCAAAACTTGAATGAGAAGCTACGTCAAAAATACAGAAAAATACAGTAAATCTACCTTCAAAGGATTCCTCCATTCCACTTAACATACTTGAATATTTAACCACTCAACTAAATTCTTCCACAAGCTAATGATATCGATCCAATATTTGTAAGCTTCGACGCAATACTTGTCACTCGTGGAATTTCAGAAAGTGACAGGAAGCACAACAAACCATCGAAAATTGAATACAAAAAAATCTTCAAAAGCCTGTGCAGTGTTTAGACTGATTCCATAAGTCGGTCCCAGTTCGCTCCCGTGAGCGAAAAAAAAAAAAAAATCGTCAGAAAGCGAACTGGGACCGACTTATGGAATCAGTCTAGTGCAGTGTTTCTCTCGATGTTGTCTTTCCATTCTTCTATAAACCTCTAGTTTAACAAAATAGTTTTCTTTTAATTCAGGACCATGCAGCTCCTAGCTTTGAACAAATGACAACACGGCTCATATATACCTTGCGAACAGAGTCTCCCTTTCCGCGAACGAAAGAAGGAGAATTAGGTAAAGGGAGACTCTGCTCGCAGGATACACGGCTCACAACTTAATATCCGAATATTCAGTTTCAAAACTACTAGGGGATTCGATGTATTTACGTCTTTTTGGTCGCTTTGAGTGATCGAGTCCAAGTACAAACCTTTGTAATACTATTACCACAAGGTTTAAGTGAATTTTCTGGTATATATTAGAGTTGAAATTCGCAAGTGAAAGATGAAAGTCAGTTTCGGGGGTGGAAGCGGAATCATTTAAGTTCAATGATTCATGATTCCCATCAAATTTCAGCCCATGATTCATGATTCCTTATCAAATTTTTGTCGTGATTCATGATTCATTTTACAAAATACACTGATTCATGATTCCTTAACTTAAAACGCAATGATTCATAATTCCTACAAATTTCAAAAGCTTTCAAAGCCGTGATTCAAGAT
Organism: Telmatactis stephensoni; assembly: GCA_029948255.1. Classification (NCBI taxonomy): domain Eukaryota; kingdom Metazoa; phylum Cnidaria; class Anthozoa; order Actiniaria; family Isophelliidae; genus Telmatactis; species Telmatactis stephensoni. The sequence continues at coordinate 68,011 of JALIZF010001908.1, forward strand.
TCCTGATTCCGCTTCCACCCTCGAGTCAGTTGTCGTCGCGTTTGATTTCACGCATGCGCTTTAGAGGAATGTCGACTTGTGACTGAAGGAAAACGAAGCCGAAATGTCAACCCAGGCCTTCCTATGGAAGCCCGGGTAAATATAATGCTTTAAAGATATCTCTATCTAGACTGATGTGTATGTCCGTGCACAGGTAGATCGCAACCACCACAGGAAGCCCAACTGAGGAGCTGCCATAAATTAACTGTTACTCGATCGATGTTGACTAAGGGTCTGAATGTCGTTTTATTTTGTTTTTCTAATAATATAAATGAAAAGACTTTTCGACTCTGATTGACTGAAAGCAGCGATGTTAATCGCTAACACGTCTAAAACGATTGGTCCCAATAGTCAAAATGTAGGGAAGAGGGAAACATGAGTCAGAGAAATATTTTGGTAAAAATTAAAATTGACTGGCCAGCTAAGGATAAAATACCAAAACAAAGGAGGAGAAATTGGTTCATCACTTTTAAAGCTCTACTTCAAAGGCGCCCTATGGCGAACTCGTGGATACAATCTACTGATGAATAGGTCGTGCGGACTGCCAAAAAGCTCCTTTTATTGGTCTTATAGGGGCGATTTATGACCCCAGTCCAATATTAGTTTTAGGTATGTATTAGATAGGTTTTAAATCATATATCAAATCTGTATTGGTTTTCAATATTCGAAGATCGTCTTTGGGATGGACCGTGCATGGGACAAAATAGGAATCTGGCCTCCTGGGCACCTGACTGTAATAGTTAGTAAAACCATACTATGGTAAAACTGGACACAAGGCATCATTTCCATTGATCAAAATTTGGAATTTTTTCTTCATTCAAAACAACACCCACAAAAGTTTTCTTTTCTTTCGATTATTCTTTTTTACTAAAATTAAAAAAGCAACTTAACCACCATACAATCAAGTTATGACATTTAGGTTCCTAATTAAAACAGCTTCACTAACTTGCAAAATACAAAGTTTATCTTAAACAGGATACAAAGTTTCTCCTAACCATGCATGCAAAAATGGTTTCGAACATTAACGAAATCAAAACAAAATCCTTTGGAAAACTTCACTAAAACTGATGTAAACTGTGAATCAATCACTGGAACTCAGCAAACATGGCACTGAACAATGCACAAGCAATGATGATCGCACTGCTGACCAATGGAACTGAACCACCATTGCACAAATCCCCCTTGCAGCAATTGAGTTTGCACTTGATAGAGACACCTATAACAAAGTTTAATAATCAATCAAATGAAAGCAAAACACATACCATAAATAAAGAAGCCAAAGTGATTGAGACAAAGATAGAAGTGAGATAAAAAGAAAGGAGAAAAAGGCTTCACTATTGATGAAAGGGATAAAACGAAAGCAGAACTAGTATAAATATTTTGAGATGAGGAAACAGGGAAATAGGATCTGGTGGATGAGAGAAAGGAAAGAAGGAAGGAAAGAGGAAAGGGATAAAGGTAGAATGGGAAGAAGGAAATGAAGAAGATGAATAAAGGAAGGATGAAAGGAGGGATAGAAAGATGGAAAGAAGGAGGGAGGGAGAGAAGAAAGGAGGGAGAGAAGGGAGGAAGGAGGGAGGGAGGGAGGGGGAAAATGATGGAGGGAGCACAAGGATAGAAGGAGGGAGGGAGTGAAGGAATTAGGAAGAAAAGAAGGTTGGGAGGAAGGAAAGAAAGAAGGAAGGAAGGCTAAATTGAAGGAAGTGAAGTATATGTCAGGAGCCCATATGGCTTACCAGATGCAGATGAAAAACAGAAAGATGCCAAAAATGGTCAAGGGCAGAATGAAACAGGGAAAGAAAAGATAAAAACAAACAGGGAAACAAGAAATAAAAACGAGAACCACTTTGTCCTGTTTGTTTGTTTCCCCTTTTGCATTCAATACGTACCTTCTTCTTTAGTATTACACTGAGAAATGTTCTTTGTATCACAGGTATCACTGCACATCTTGAAATATGTAACTGTATCAGCTTCACCTCCTGAAGCAGTCACTTCAGCTTTCAAACAGTGCGAGATGGAAGGGCTGCAAGTAATTTCCTTTTGGATGTCCTTGCATTTACTCCAGTCCTTGGATGTAGCACAGGCGTAGCACTTTAGACCATTAGCTAAAAAAGAATTGGAAGTTCAATTTTGAAAGTCTGTTTCATACTTGAAGTCATGTTCAGTTATTCATTACAAAGACGAACAATTTTCTAATGAAACATCCAAGATTATTCACATTTGACTGAAAATAAACTTCACGATTGCTTGATTTCAATCAGCTGAGCTGATAACAGTTTTTGAATATAATCTCGGAATTATCTAGCTTCAAATGACAAACAAACATTGCCCTTCATGTGCTCTCACCATACAGTATTCCACTGACAATGTGTCATTCAGCTGAGAAAAATGTTCACGAGAGCGGATATTACGTCTACTGCAAACAGGCAATTCTGAATACCAACGGAAATAATACAAAACTGAGCTCATCTGCAGTCTGTGAAAATAAATTCAATGCAAATTTATGCACACTTTCGAGAACGCAATGATATGCATATGAATAGTCGGGTTTCGTGGAATAATTGCTGAAACTGAGTGATATCAAAATCAAACTGTAACTGTTTTGGGCTTTGTTTTAGTTTTTTGTAATTGAGAATAACAACCGTTTGTTTGTTAGACCTAATAGCTATCAAGAGAGCATCAACATCAGCCAAGCTAGCTGCAAATGTCCGTAATTTATATTGTGTAAAGAGCTGCGAACTCAACGCCCCGGTCGCGCCGTCCTCTACAGTTCTTGAAAGGAGGAGTTGTCCACTATGTAAATATGAAAAGTCGCTGCTACAAAAAGCAAAAACAAAACAAAACAAAAACAAAACAAAACAAAACATGCAAAATAAAACCAAACCAAACAAACAAAATGAAAAGCTAATAAACAACTCCACATTTCTGTATGATTTATTTTTGTTTTGTAGTTATCTAACAGCTTTGAGTAATGAAGTGAACTCTTTACTAATTGCTTGCCTGAAGGGAATTCGCGTACTCCTAACTTTGTCAATTATATTCCTAGAAATGAAAAACTTAACAAACATCTTCCAATTTTTGAAAAAATGCATTCAAATCATACTATTATAGACATACATGGGGTGAGTTTCGGTGAACTTCGAAAGCGAAATACAACTCAGAAAATATATAAATAGATTATGCAAATTTATTCTCATTTCCGAGAACGCCGAGCAATCATGTGATATCGAGTCTCGTGAATTACTGAAAGTTATGTAGCAAGATTTATAAATCGAACTACTGCTGTTTTAGACTTTGTTTCAATGTTTTTGAGAATTGCAGCTATCTATTTGTTAGACTTCATAGTTATCAAAAGCGAATCAAAGTGTTGCCAACTCAACGCCACGTTGTCGCGTTGTCATGCTGTCCTGCTTGATTCCTGGAAGGAGGCGTTGCCTCTCCTTGATAGTGAAAGTAAGGAAGCGAAATCAAAAGCTAGTTAATGACTCCATATTTCTTCGTGGTTGAATTTTCGATTCACTACAAATTTAAGCACTTATTTTGCAATTATTAAATAGTTTTGATTAATGAAGTGAACTCTTATATAATTAATTGACTAAGAGTTAACTGGAACTGAACTAGCTTACGTAACTAGCAGTGTGCTGATTCCTAGAACTGATCATGAAAAGCAAATGAACAGCTAATTTTTGGAAAATTAAGAATTAAAGTCTAAAACACATTTTCATCTGTATAACAACAGGAAACTTAATTTATTTGAGGTTTCTTTGAGATCATTTTTGTTGAAGTTTAGTTCTATGTCGGAAGAAATAATCACACCGAAAGCCGCGCACTAACCAACTGTGCCATCCTTGCTCCTTGCTTCCAAATAATCTTTGATATTGTAGATCGAAGTGATAATTCAACATGGCGTGTGATCTGATTTTTTTCCAAATTGTTGCACAAATCGCTTGATGTATGATAGTTTTATTAATTCTGGTACAAATTTATCTCCTCTTGACTGATGATATCAAAAGATAAGTATTAAAAACAAAACAAATTTTACTTTTTTTTAATTCATCCCGGTACAACACTGAGTCGATCACTTCACCCGATCCAAATATTATAATTATGATTAAAAAAACTCCAAAAGTTTGTAATGAAATCTCGACAGAAATCCAAACAAGTTTTAAACTTTGTGTTGGCCTTGCAAACGAAAGCGTCTAGTTGAGTTGGCAGAGCATCGCGCGACCATGCAGTATAATTGCTACACAGTAACATCCAAACCTAACCCCCACAAAGTGTTTTGTTCACAAAAGAAATTTTCCCTCTCTGCCTTTAAATTGCCTTCTTGTGGATAATGGTAAAAGCAAAGCAGTTTATAACTTTTAAATTCAAATTTACAGCTTGTTTATGCAGACGCCCCGGACGGTGGCATCAATTCCTGTCAGTAATCAGTTCAGAATGAAAAATCTATCTGCAGTGATCACATAAACGGCACTTACCAACAGTGAACTGCATTAGCAGTGCAATCAAGACGATTCCCACTGATTTGATCTTCATTATTTCAGATTTCGTAACTGCTAACTTTCCAACCAAACCACTCGCGCGTCTATACCCCAAATGAGCAACACGTCTCGTGGCATACAAAGATGAATGACAACGATATCAAATGTGACCAATCAGCGCGCGTTTACTTATGCGTCACATCCGGAGATGCGTGTGATTTTGACCTGAACTTTTGGTAACTTTGGCTCCAAAAGAAATGCATATTATGGAATAAATGTGAACAACAAGGGAATCTTATCAAGTAAGAGGATAACAACAACAACATGACAATACAACTATAAACGAATCCCTGTCATAAAACCCAATAAACCATAAAACATACATACATACATACATACATACATACATACACGCATACATACTATATTGAACTGTTTCCGAAGGGGCTTTTCAAAGTTCATTATAATGAATTGTGAATAAAAATTATGATAAAATAACTGTTCTAGCGCGTCTGTGCACTATTTAGGGGGCACTGTACTTTCACAGACACCTCAAAAACTGGACACAAGGCATCATTTCAATTGATCAAAAATTGGAGTTTTTTTTCTTAATTTAAAACAACATGCACAAAGGTTTTCTTTTCTTTCGATTCTTCTTTTTTACTAAAATTAAAAAAGCAACTTAACCAGCATACAATCAAGTTATGACATTTAGGTTCCAAATTTAAACAGCTTCATTAACTTGCAAAATACAAAGTTTATCTTAAACAAGATACAAAGTTTCTCCTAACCATGCATGCAAAAATGGTTTATTATATTTCAAAAAACGTTAACGAAATCAAAACAAAGTCTTTTTGACAACTTCACTAAAACCGATGTATACTGTGAATTAATCACTGAAACTCAGCAAACATGGCACTGAACAATGCACAAGCAATGATGATTGCACCGCTGACCAATGGGACTGAACTACCATTGCACAAATCCCCTTCGCAGCAAGTGAGTTTGCACTTGATAGAGACACCTATAACAAAGTTTAATAATCAATCAAACCAAAGCAAAATACATCCAAGACATACCATAAAAAAAGAAGCCAAAGTGATTGAGGAAGAGATAGAAATGAGATTAAAAAAAAGAAGAAAAAGGATTAAATTGATGAAAGGGATAAAAAAAGCAGAATTAGTAGAGTAAGGAAAGATGGGAGGAAATAAGAAATAGGAGCTGGAGGATGGGGGAAAGGAAAGAAGAAAGGCAAGAAGAAGGGAATGAAGGTAGAAGGGGAAGAAGAAAAGGAAGAAGATGAAAAAAGGAAGAATGAAAGAAGGAAGAGTAAGAAGTAAAGAAAGAGGGAGGGAGGGAGAGAGGAAAGAAAGGAGAGACGGAAGGAAGGAAGGAAGGAGGTAGGGGGAAAATGATAGAGGGAGTACAAGGATGGAAGGAAGGAGGGAATGAAGGAAGGAAGAAAGGAAGGATGAAAGGAAGGATGAAAGGAAGCTAGGAAAGAAAGGAGGAAGGAAGGCTAAATAGAAGGAAGTGAAGTATATGTCAGGAGTCCATATGGCTTACCAGATGCACATGAAAAACAGAAAGAGATGCTAAAGATGGTCGACGGCGAAATGAATCAGGGAAAGAAAAGATAAAAACAAACAGGGAAAAGAAAGGATAAGAACGAGAACCATTTTGTTCTGTTTGTTTGTTTTCCCGTTTCCATAGGTACCTTCTTTTTCAGTGTTACACCCAAGAGAACTACTTGTTGCATCACATGTATCACTGCACGTCTTTGAATATGAAACTGTATCAAATCCACCTCCTGAAGCAGCCCATTCAGCTTTTAAACAATACGAGAAGGAACTACTGCAATTAACTTCCTTTTGGACGTCATTGCATTTACTCCATTCAGGCTTGCTTGTGACACAGAAGTAGCACTTTAGACCATTAGCTAAAAAAGAATTGGAAGTTCAATTTTGAGGCTGTGTTCTTGAGGTCTGTTTCATACTTGAAGTCATATTCCGGAATTCATAACAAAGACGAACAATTTTCTAATGAAACATCCAAGATTATTCACATTTAACTCAGAAATAAACTTTACTCAGTATTGCTTGTTTTCAATCAGCTGATGATAAAAGTTCTTAAATCTCATTATCTAGCTTCAAATGACGAGCAAACATTGCCCTTCATGTGCTCTCAACCATACAGTATTCCATTGAAAATTTGTCATTCGGCTGAGAAAAAATGTTCACGAGAGCGGATGTGACGTCTTGCAGCCTGTGAAAATAAATTGAATGCAAATTTATTCACACTTCCGAGATCCAAAGCTAATAAACAACTCCACATTTCTGTATGATTTATTTTGTTTTGTAGTTATCTAACAGCTTTGAGTGATGAAGTGGACTCCTTATTAATTACTTGACCGACAAAGCGAAACTGAATTAATTCGCGTAACTAACTTTGTTGATTCTTAGAACTGAAAAAAAAAACATCTAATTTTTGAAAAAGTATTCAAATCATACTATTATAGACATACATGGGGTGAGCTTCAGTGTAAACAACTCGAAAACTTTAAGAGATAATGCAAATTTATTCTCATTTCCGAGAACGCCGCGCAATCATGTGATATCGAGTCTCGTGAATTACTGAAAGTTATGTAGCCAGGTTAATCGAACTGCAGCTATTTTAGACTTTGTCTCAATGTTTTTGAGAATTGCAACTATCTGTTTGTTAGACATAGTCAGTTATCAAAAGCGATTCAAAGTGTTGCCAAGTCAACGCCACGTTGTTGCGTTGTCACGCCGTCCTGCTTGATTCCTGGAAGGCAGGCGTTGCCTCCTTGATAGTGAAAGTAAGGAAGCGAAAATCAAAAGCTAATTAATGACTCCATATTTCTTCCCGGCCTAATTTTCACTACAAATTTAACTGCACTTATTTTGCAGTTCTCTAATAGTTTTGATCAAATGAAGCGAACTCCTACATAATTACTTGACTAAGAGTTAACTGGAACTGAACTAGCTCACCTAGCTAGTACGGTGTGCTGATTCCCAGAACTGAAAAGCAAATGAACAGCTAGTTTTTGGAAAATTAACAATTTAAGGTTGGTGCCTACTATTGTCCGCGCGCACTGCTTTCTGCGCATGCAAAAACACTGAATTTTTGTCGGTAAAGCAATCGTAAAAGCAAGGCCTTTTTACGACTTTTTGAAAAAATAAACGTACAGAATTAAAGGAAAACCATTTAGCCTCTCCTGTGTTTGAATGAAATTCACAGTTGATAAATAGAACCCGAGTTACAACGCCTGTTTTGACTATCATTTCTACCAGAAAAGATCTGTTTTCGCCGCCATCTTGAAAATTTCCCACAATGCATTGTAATTCGCTCTACTTTCCGGGGAGGGCTAGGGAATTTTTGATCACTTTCGCGAATTTTGATCAGTTTTCGCGCGTTTATCAACAAATAACTTTCTAAATCGCACGGATACCCCTATTTTTTATTTCTGTAAATTGTAAAGTGGAGATTAACCTACTATTTTAAAATACTTTTATGAATTTCAAATTGAAACTTGATTGCAAAAATTGGACTTTTCATTTGGCGGTCATGAACCAAAACAGGTCTAAAACTAGTAAAAAGTCATTGAAAAAAATTGTTATTCTGGTTTTTCATATTTCGTATTGCATTGACAAGTAAGAGAATTGTGTTGTAAACGTTTTAGTAAAAAGAGTTTGACATTTTTTCAAAATATGGGATATTTATGATTTTTTCTTTGGGCCTCTAGAATAGGCAGATTTTGCAACATTTGATGGCGTGTAACTCATTAATATGCACGGTGACCCCCAATTTTTTCCTTGGATTCTAGCTCCCTTTGATGGGTTCTTTGATACCCATGTGGTTTTTGGCCAAAAAAATTACCTTCCCATTAGTAGGCACCAACCTTAAGGCGACTCGAAGTAGTTGTTTTCAGACCGCACCGCACATTTTCAAAAACAACTTCTGATGTACAAGTTGTGGAGAAAATGTCTCACAAGAGACTTGGAAAGTAAAGAATATATCTTGACATCGATGAAGAGTTGAAAGTCGGCTTTTTTACGTAAGGTAAGTGTATATTTTAGCAATATTTCCACAGTGTTATCGCGGTATTTTGCGTACTTCGAGTATTTTTTACGCTGTCGTTATGTCCAAGAATAGAAATACAGCATCTGTGGAAACTTTGGTGATTTAAAGAAAATCAAACAGATTAAATCTCCTAAAATCACTTTGAAATGTGGTGCATTTGTCTGAATTTTTCTATGCAGTTTACCGCTTGTCTGAAGCTCATCAATTTTGCGAGATATTAGAAGAAAACCATTTTTGACGATGTTCGATTTTCGCTACTTTAAAAACGTTGATCGATTTAATTAAAACACCATTTAAAACTTCAATTTTATCCTCATATTTGTTGTAGAAACCAAGTCCATTGGTGCGCATTAAGTTGTCCATTGCGCCAAATGAAAATGTGCGGTGCGGTCTGAAAACGACTACTTCGAGTCACCTTAAGTCTAAAAACATTTTCATTTTTATAACAACAGCAAATCAATTTATTTGAGATTTCTTTGAAAACATTTTTGCTGAAGTTCTTCTATGGAAGAAATAATCTTTGATCTTGTAGAAGTGATAATTCAACATAGCGTGTGATCTGCATGATTTTTGTGGCTACAGCCTCGAAGAGGCGAAACCACTTAGTCATCGGGTTGTAAGTAAGTAAGGGTGTTCGTGCGTAACACCACAGGAAGCCCAATAATGAACTTCGGAACCAATCATTGATCGACTTTAAACGAGTAGACAATGATCGATAATGATAAACAAAGGACACTTTGAAATATAAGAATTTTGATTAAGAGTTAGCAGCCAGTGATAACATCTGCGCATGTCTCCAACTTCTATTGTCTTGGACAAATGGATAATTTTGAAAGGATAATTTCTAGCTGTTCATACTTCTACACTCGAATGTAATGCTCTGAAAAACTTTGGGGAGACTATATACGACTCTATTTATGAGAAAGGTAGCCATAAGCCAGGTTAAAACCGTAATTGAGGCCACTGCCGTCCAGCGGCTCGCGCATACTCGTCATGTTATCACTTGCTGTTTTCAGAGTTAAAATAAACAGAAACGAAAAGATATGAAAGTGAACTACCGCCAGAGTCTGTCAAGAAAACAACAACAAAGAGGCGTATTGAGTTTACCACCGATTGCATGGTATGCGCCCGACAGATAAAAGTTCGTGAGGATTCTCTTCCGTCAATCGACTAATTATTTGAGGCAAAAATTTGCTGTGGAAATTCACTTACAATCAAGAATTAAAACAAGTACAAATTTATCTTTGAAAGAGTTAAATTAAAAATTGTCAAAGAAATAATTCATGTGAACTTTTTTCCGTAAATTAGGCCACATAACTTTGCTCACGAGACTTCAAAGCCGTGAACGACAGTGAATGAAAATGCTACATAATTTCAAGCCGAAGATATCCTTTAGGTATCATATCGTTAAAACTAAAACAATAAATGAAATAAGCACTGGTGTTTTTTGGCTCAATTTTCTATGTAAATGAATATCTCTATATACCTGCTTTATATTCCAATCGTCTGTTTGTTTACTAAATTAGAAGTGACTCGACCGATTGTGTAGCACATATAATGAACGCATGTCATTTACACTGAAATGACTACTTTTAACGGTAACAAAACCTTCAAGTACAGTGTGAACATGCATCAGGCTGAGAATCGACCGAAAATACTTAGAAAGTATTAAACAAAATCTGTCAATCAATCCAGTATTTTGACCGGGTCCCTCACCGCAGACTAGCTAGTTATCAAAAAGCTAGAACAAAATTCGCAATTATTCACGCCGAACTCGAGATGTTGAAGTATTTGTAGAGATGTGAACTCACTTGGGCTCCATACGTCTGTCATTTTGTGTTTGCACGTCATTTGTCATGAACGATCTTTATCCTGATTGGTCGCTGCTATTTCCAACCCTTTTGAAAGTTGGCTTCGAAATAGCATCGAGACGTACCAAAACATCTAAATGTACTGTGAATACGCTTTTGGGCCGTATCCAATGGCAACGGATCGTTTTTACATTAATGTGAACGGCAGCTATTTGTAGCGACTTCAAAACATCCCAATGTGAACACAACACAAAATGGCAGACTTAAGTAGTTTCGTTCTCCAAGCGAGTTTACATCTCTTGACGGATTTTGTTTAATACGTTCTAAATATTTTTGGTTGATTCTAAGTTTGAACGCATGGTATTTACAAGTGACTACTTTTAACGGTAACAAAACCTTCAAGTGTGAACACAGTCATCTCATTTTTACTGACGCTTTTCTTTCTATCCCATAAGGCTGTAGCCACATGCGCTTAACAAGCGCCTATTAGCTAGATTCAAATTTACAGCTTGTATATGCAGACGCCCCGGCCCCGGACGGTTGCATCAATTCCTGCAAGTAATCAGTTCAGAATGAAAAATCTATCTGCACTAGTGATCACAAAAACGGCACTTACCAACAGTGAACTGCATTAGCAGTGCAATCAAGACGATTCCCACTGATTTGATCTTCATTATTTCAGATTTCGTACACTGCTAACTTTCCAACCAAACCACTCACGCGTCTATACCACAAATGAGGAAACACGTCTCGTGGCATACAAAGATGAATGACAAGTTAAGGATATCAAATGTGACCAATCAGCGCGCGTTTACTTACTGCGTCACATCCGCAGATTTTAATGACGTTCGCGGGAAATGCAAATAAATGAAAATCGCTGCAATTTAGCATGTTGATAAATCATCATGAAACTCATCAAATAAGGCCAAAAAAGTTGGGGGTCACTGTTGAATTTCGAGAGCTACATCGCTGAGAAGTTGGCCAATTTTGCACTTTGCAGAGCCTTCTTCACGAAGCATAAAGTAAAGAGAACGAAAATTTGTTTTCCGTGAAAAAATCACCGAACATAGTAAAAAAGGTACAAGAATGCTTCTCCCACTACCCATCTGTTTTAAAAACGGTATTTAGATGCGTAACAAAAAAGCAAGTTATTCTTTTAGGCAACAATAAGTAATGGTGTCCAACAAAATTGTCGCATTCTTTCGAATTCGTGGATCAAAATTAGGAAGAAAATGTCGTTTTGTCGTTTTTCGGTACGAAAAATAAATGCCGATTTTCTGAAAAACTAACAGGATGTTGATATTTAGTAGCTCAGCTCTTCAAAATGAGAAAATAAAAAATGGGGGTCACCGTTAATAGACCATTTCTGAGATGCGTAGACCACTGACAAAAGTATCGCGGGCACAACTTGAAAACGAAATTTATTTGGGAGTATCTCTTGGATAACTGTAAGTGTTTTCATACAAAATTTCGTTTTTTGAAAATTCGTATCTCCTTGAGTTTTCAACTTATATCCTTCAAACTGCACAGTTTTACTGATTTTGATATGCTATTTCCAGCCATGGTCATTGTTTTTAAGTTTGGGAACTTTTGGAATTACATGAAAAAGCCGTTAGTATGAAATGACTGTAGCAATTCACAAAATACGTCATTGACACGATAAGATTGCAGAATACGTCTTGGTAACAGTCATATTCGCATTCAGCATGAAAAATTAGTTTAGAATAGTTATGTTACCAGTCTCTACCCCAAAATGCCTTCTGCACTTTTTGCGATCGACTTTTTCAGTTTTGCGCCTTGTCTAAGTTCTGAAGGGCGATATCAGCTGAGCCGTTTCGGCTCTGTGAAAGGGCTAGCAGCTGACTACAAAAAACGCTTTTTATAAGGTATTTTCTTTCATTCTTTATCATGTCTCGTATCTAGAAGTCTTCATCAATATTTGATAATATTTGAAGTTAATAGAGCTGATTTTAGAAGATGTTTTATTGTTAACGATCAACGATCGATTGGATGTTTCACTAAAAAAGCTGTATTAAAGTTGAGAGTTTTATGATTTTACTGTACAAAAACATTAATACTCAAATAAACAAAATGATCAATAAATTATTTTCTATTGAATCCTGAATGTTTTTATAATTTATGAGTTATTCTTCAATTGAAGCATTTATTTTCTCCTTTTATCAATGCTCTGTTGCGGGGATTTCTCGGGGATCTTTGACTCAGTGATCGATTTTAATGTCAGAAAGTCGCCAAAAACAGTATATTCTTTATATCAGCGGAATTCTATGTGGATTTAGTTGTCGATATGTAATGATAGAAGTGATGACTTTTCCATGAGGTCTTAAAATCTGATTGTTTTTGAGTCGTTTGTTCAGAAAAATCTTTTTGCTACTTTGTTGACATTGCCCGAAAAAGCCTCGTTTTCAAGTCCGTCCGCGATCTTCTTGAAAGCGGTCTCCGCATCTCGGAAATGGTCTATTTTGAAGAGATATTCACCGTCTAAAACTGGATCCGTGATGACCGTGACAAGCCAAGTCCATCGCCATCTTGAAAACCGAGTGGAGAATGGGTTTCGTTGGCTCCTTTTTTGTCTTCTTCTTTCTTTTTTCTGCGCTTTTTCAACCTAAATAATTTTTTCCACCTTGAATTTCCATTATTTTAATTCTTCCTACAAACTTGACCAATGTTTTCTTTAAAAAAAAGAAAAAAAAAAAAAGAAATTATCGAAAAAAAATATTATTTTACGGCCGCCATCATGGATTTAGTTGAGCGCGCGCTAGCCTGCGCAGTAAAAGCTGCGCGTGAGCAATACCCACGAACGTCCTTAAGTCACTTGGTAACTTTGGCTCCAAAAGAAATGCATATTATGGAATAAATGTGAACAACAAGGGAATCTTATCAAGTAAGAGGATAACAACAACGTGGTAATACAACTAGTAACGAATCCCTGTCATAAAACCCAATAAACCATAAAAACATACATACATACTATATTGAACTATTTCCGAAGGGGCTTTTCAAAGTTCATTACAATTAATGAAATGAATGAGACGAAAAAAAGTTATGATAATATAACTGTTCTAGCGGTTGTGCACTATTTAGGGGGCACCGCTGTACTTTCACGGACACCTCGGCAAAATGTTCCACGCATGCTCGAGTTATGAATCGATCTCTGCAATCTCATACCCAGAGCCTGCGTTCCTCTTGATCAGCGACCGAGAAACGAAAGGCTCTGGCCAAATACGCATGTCAAGCTCTATCTGTGACAGAAAATTACTGATTGAGAGCACCGTATTTAGAAACATACTCAGAGGTAAAGAATGATTCTTATGTGAGTCATTTGCGTGATTTATTTCACGTTTTGAAGGCTGTCAATTGAATTTGAATCGATAGTCCAATGGTCTTCGAAGCACGACCTTCAACGACCAACAGACCACAAATCTCCTATTAAAACTGCACTAAATCTTATCGCTTGCTCATATCTTCTCGACATGAAGTAGTCTGACAATCTTTTTATATTCTGACAATGGTTCAGGCTACTCTGAACAATTTTACTTGATCTGGAAGTAATAATTTAGGATAATTCCGCAAGATTCCGGGAAACATCGATTTTCAAAATCTTCTATTGTTCTGTCAACCAATCAGAGTGCTCCAAATAACTGTATTGGCCAGAGCCTTTCGTTTCTCGGTCGCTGACTAAGAGGAACGCAGGCTCTGGGTACGAGATTACGATCTCTGATGAAAAATTCGGCCGTACTTTGCCGGCGAAAAATCAGTTTGAGAACATTATAGTGTATTCTGTCTCCTGTACATTCCTGTTTGCTCAAATGCCCAAATTTAAAATAACTAAGCTCAAAGATTTGCTCAAGATATTTTATGGAAAAATCTATTGGATCAGTTTGAAAATGTTTTGGTTGGGAATCCTGTGGTCAAGACGGGAACACGCGTAAGCTCGCGAAAACTACGATAACAGTAACAACTTTATTCAATGAGGGTGACACGTAACAGTTTGCACTGATTAACTTGCGCATGCGCAGTCGTTTTGCCGCCGTGTTACTCCCACACACACTACCACTACATTTCAATATTATTCTATGCATACAACTCTCAGATCACTAGTTCGTTTTTACTGAGAGAGGAAAACTGGAGAAAAATCCTCCATACCAAGCAAGGGAGAGAACGAAATGACAAACTCGAGTCACGTGATGCCCCCATACGGGATTGTAACCCGGGACCACAGAGTGCTCTCACCGCTCGGCCACCCTTACTTCCCTCACGCCTTTGCAAAGGTCATAGTCTCGATTCGAAACTAGCACTCACACGGACGCCAATCAAATCACTCGACCGATACAAATGGCGATTCTCAAGAAAAATGACTCGAATTTGCAAGGATAATCAACTTTAATAATTTGTATAGTTAACTTTTATCGTAAATTCGAGGCATTTTTTCTTGGGAATCGTAATTTGTTCCGATCGAGTGATTTGATTGACGTCCGTCTGAGTGCAAGTTTCCAAACGACACTTCGATCGAGCTTCACAGGTCGCACTTCAACGATAACGGTAGTAAATTCTATGGTCAAGGACCCTAAACTGAGATCTTGATCTTTAAGTCTAGCTAGCTGCCGCCAGACTAGTCTCTAGCCCATTGAGATTTCCAAAGGTGAAATCGTTGCATTTTTTTACATACTATTCTTTTTATTTTCCTCTAGTAGATTTGAACGTATTCTAACAATAAGTAAGGTGACTCGAAGTCTGTAGTTGTTTTCAGACCGAACCGCACATTTTCATTTGGCGCAATGGACAACTTAATGCGCACCAATGGACTTGGTTTCTACACCACATATGAGGATAAGATTGAAGAAATGGTCAACACTCAGCGTGCGTCCATTGAGTTATGGATGCACGCGGGAGGCTGCAAAGCACGAGAGAAGCGTAAGAGTCGCACGAGGCGTAGCCGAGTGCGACTATAGCTTCTCGAGTGCTTAGCAGCCGACCAAGTGCATCCATAACTCAATGGACGCACTGCTGAGTGTTGACCATTTCTTTTATAACATAGACAAACGAAATAAGCCGCACGTTTAACCTAGATAAAAATACTGATGACCTTCAAAGTTCTCCATACATGGCGCGCGCTGTAAGAAAAGGAAACATTGACATCAGCGTGCTGTCCATCGAGTTTTGGACGCACGCTCGCGCGCGCTTATCATCCAATCAGAGCGCGCGTTATATATTACCTATGTTATAATGAAGTTTTATATGGTGCTATAATTAAATCGATCAACGTTTTTAAAATAGCGAAAATCGAACATTGTCAAAAATGGGTTTCCTCTAATATCTCGCTAGCCTGCGTCACATCCGGACTTTTCCTCCGTTATTAAGTTAACGGAGGAAAAGTCCGGATGTGACGCAGGCTAATATCTCGCAAAATTGATCAGCTTCAGACAAGCGGTATAAAACTGCATAGAAAAATTCATACAGATGCTCAACATTTCAAAGTGATTTTTTGGAGATTTAATCTGTTTGATTTTCTTTAAATCACCAAAGTTTCCACAGATGCTGTATTTCTATTCTTGGACATAAACGACAGCATAAAAAATACTCCAAGTACGCAAAACACCACGAGAACACTGTGGAAATATTGCTAAATATGCACTTACCTTACGTGAAAATGCCGACTTTCAACTCTTCATCGATGTCAAGATTAATATTTTTCTTTCCAAGTCTCTTGTGAGACATTTTCTCCGCAACTTGTACATCAGAAGTTGTTTTTGAAAATCTCAAAAATGCAGGATTATTTTTGCTTGGCGTTTAAGTAGGGCATTACTTGTTCTATACACAGCAATATTGCAGCAGCTCATTCAAATACAAGCACTAAAACGACCCGAAACTTAAACCTGATGTTAACCCAAACGCCAGCTCAAAACTTGCATTGAGACAACCATTCGACTCGCTAATTAGCATATTGCACTCGCAAATTGTTCACAGCACGTGCAAGTGCGTAGCATAAATTTGCATAGAGTTCCACGCTACATGCATCAGGAACCGGAAATAAGATGAAATTTTCTTTTGTTTATTTGGTGATGTTTACTGCTAATTAGTTGAAATTATTTCCCAAATATTATGCTAGCACTTAAAAAAAAAAATCATGTCTTCCCAACCTAAAAACATACAAATATTAGAAGTGAGAGTTCTTCTAAAGCGAATTCTTTATTTCCGGTTCCTGATAAACTCATTGCTACGCACTTGCACGTGCTGTGAACAATTTGCGAGTGCAATATGCTAATTAGCGAGTCGAATGGTTGTCTCAATGCAAGTTTTGAGCTGGCGTTTGGGTCAACATCAGGTTTAAGTTTCAGGTCGTTTTAGTGCGGAAAAAATATTCAAAAACAATCTTATCAAGTAAGATGAAAACAACATGACAATGACGAATCCCAGTCATAAAACCCAATAAACCATAAAAACATACATACATACATACTATATTGAACTATTTCCAAAGGGGCTTTTCAAAGTTCATTATATTGAATGAGATGAATAAAAATTATGATAAAATAACTGCTCTAGCGCGTCTGTACACTATTTAGGGGGCACTGTACTTTCACAGACACCTCGAAAACTGGACACAAGGCATCATTTCCATTGATCAAAAATTGGAGTTTTTCTTAATTCAAACAACATACAGAAAATTTTCTTTTCTTTCGATTCTTCTTACTAAAATTAAAAAAGCAGCTTAACCAGCATACAATCAAGTTATGACATTTAGGTTCCTAATTAAAACAGCTTCATTAACTTGCAAAATACAAAGTTTATCTTAAACGAGATACAAAGTTTCTCCTAGTCTAACCATGCATGCAAAAATGGTTTCAAAAAAACACTAACGAAACAAATCTTTTTGAAAACTTCACTAAAACTGATGTAAACTGTGAATGAATCACTGGAACTCAGCAAACATGGCAGTGAACAATGCACAAGCAATGATGATTGCACCGCTGACCAATGGGACTGAGCCACCATTGCACAAATCCCCCTTGCAGCAATTGAGTTGGCACTTGACAGATACACCTATAGCAAAATTTAATATAAATCAATCAAATGCAAAATATATACAAGACATACCATAAATAAAGAAGCCAAAGTGATTGAGACAAATATAGAAGTGAGATAAAAAGAAAGGAGGAAAAGGATGAACTATTGATGAAAGGGATAAAAAGACAGCAGAACTAGCTGAAATATTTAAGATGGGAGGAAACAGGAAATGGGAGCTGGAGGATGAGAGAAAGAAACGAAGAAAGGAAAGAGGAAAGAGATGAAGGTAAAAGGGGAAGAAGGAAAAATTATTAAAAGAAGACGAAAAAGGAAGTAAGAAAGGAGGGAGAGAAAAAAGGAAATAAGAAGGGAGGGCCGGGAGAGAAGAGAGGAGGGAGAGAAAGAAGGAAAGAAAGAAGAAGGGAGGGAGGGAGGGAGGGAGGGAGAGAAGAAAGGAGGGAGAGAAGGAAGGAAGGAAGGAGGGGGAAAATGATGGAAGGAGCACAAGGATAGGAGGAGGCAGGGATTGAAGGAAGGAAGAAAGGAAGGTTGGAAGGAAGTAAAGAAAGAAGGAAGGAAGGAAGGCTAAATAGAAGGAAGTGAAGTATATGTCAGGAGCCTATATGGCTTACCAAATGCAGATGAAAAACAGAAAGATGCCAAAGATGGTCGAGGGCAGAATGAATCCGGGAAAGAAAAGATAAAAAAATGGAGAAAAAGGATAAAAACGAGAACCATTTTGTCCTGTTTGTTTGCTTTAAATTTTGCATTCCATAGGTACCTTCATTTTCAGTGTTACACCCCACAGATTTGTTAATTTTTTCACAGGTATCACTGCACATCTTCATATATGAAACTGAATCAACTCCACCTCCTGAAGCAGTCACTTTAGCTTTCAAACAGTACGACATGGAAGGGCTGCAAGTCATTTCCTTTTGGATGTCACTGCATTTACTCCAGTCCTTGTATGTAGCACAGGCGTAGCACTTTAGACCATTAGCTAAAAAAGAATTGGAAGTTCAATTTTGAGGTCGTCTCTTTCATACTTGAAGTCATGTTCAGGAATTCATTATAATTACAAAGACAAACAATTAATTCTAATGAAACATCCAAGATTATTCACATTTGACTATTGCTTGATTTCAATCAGCTGATAACAGTTCTTGAATCTGGGCATTACATGATCTAGCTTCAAATGACGGGCAAACATTGCCCTTCATGTGCTCTCAACCATACAGTATTCCACTGACAATGTGTCATTCAGCCTGAGAAAAATTAAGATGTTCATGAGAGCGGATATAACGTCTACTGCAAACAAGCAATTCTGAACACCAACCGAAATAATACAAAACGAGCTCATCTGCAGTCTGTGAAAATAAATCAAATGCAAATTTATGCACACTTCCGAGAACGTAATCATATGCAAATGAATAGTTGGGTTTTGTGGAATAATTGCTGAAACTGAGTGATGTCAAAATCAAACTGTAACTGTTTTTGGCTTTGTTTTCGTTTTCGGTAATTGTTAGACCTAATAGCTATCAGGCTGCACATCAACATCGACCAAGCTAGCTGCAAATGTTCGTAAATAGCAATTTATATCATGTAAAGAGCTGCGAACTCAACGCCCCGGTCACCCTGTCCTCTACAGTTCTTTAAAGGAGGCATTGTAAATAAGAAAAGTCGCTACCACAAAAACAAAATCAAAAGCTAATGAACAACTCCATATTTCCTTTCTGTTTTGTAATTGCATTGGTGTTGACAAAACGTGGACCCCAGATTCTGGACCCCCTTTCTGGACCCTGTTCTGGACCACCATCTGGACCATAAATTGGACCTTCTAGATAATAAATTTCAAGAAAAAAACTGACAACCAAACTTTATATCAGCTCTATTTTCAGCTTTATTTACTAACCTTTCATCGTACGGGCCAATTTCCGGAATCCGACTCATGTGTCAACACCTATATATCGTACAAATTTCATGCATTTTATATAAAAATTGCGTTCGGGAGGTTGAAAAGTGCTCAAAATGGCTTCGTTCAAGGATAATACAGAAGGTGAGTCTATCCGCATTCATCGTCTTCAATAATTCCTCTTCTAATTCCAATACGTCATCAAAATGTTCTGAAAAGTTTTTTCTGTTCCATCGTGACGTTTTCAATTTTTATATAAAATGCAGATAAAATGCAATAGAATGCGCGAAATTTGTACGATAGGTGTCGACACACGAGTCGGATTCTGGAAATCGATCTGGAAACGGGAAATGTAATAAATATGGTCAGCGGTTGTCCCCAAAACAAAGATGGCTGCCCGTACGATGAAAGGTGAGTAAATAAAGCTGAAAATAGAGCTGATAGAAAGTTTGGTTGTCAGTTTTTTTCTTGAAATTTATTATCTAGAAGGTCCAATTTATGGTTCCGATGGTGGTCCAGAACAGGGTCCAGAAGGGGGGTCCAGAATCTGGGGTCCACGTTTTGTCGACGCCCTTTGTAATTATCTAATAGCTTTGAGTAATGAAGTGAACTCGTAACTACTAACTTTGTCAATTCCTAAAAAAATATAAAATAACTGTTTATTTAAGTAGTCTGATAGCGCTCGCGCATTAATTGGGGGACACTATACTCTCACACTCACTACCTCTACATTGAATATTTTGCAAACGGTCACTCGACCCTCCAGTTCGTTTTTGATGGAGGGAGGAAAACCGGTGGACCAGGAGAAAAACCCTCGAAGCAAGGGAGAGAACGAACTAACAAACTCAACTGACACGAAGTGCCCCGTCTGGAAATCGAACCAAGGACCACAGCGGTGAGAGGCAAGCGGTCTAACCACTCGACCACCCTTGCTGAACCGAAAAACAAACGAACATCTAATTTTTGAAAAAATGTATTCAAATCATACTATTTAGACATGTATAGGGTGAGTTTCGGTGAACTTCGAAAGCGACATACAACTCAGAAAATATACTACCATTTTCGTTCAAGCATTACTGAGCACGAAACAAATTTCGCGTTTGTTTACGTTTGAAACGAGACGTTGTCTGGCCATGGGAGTATGCCACACCAACGGTTTTAGTCGTGCATTTCAGAGTTTTCACGTGTAGAATGAAAGGTTTTGACAGGTCTATAATTAGGTTTGGACGTGGGAAATTACATCTTTTTCCTTTATTTCATGTTTTGATTCATTTTGTTTCATTAAAAACGACAAAAATATGAAATGATGAGGAAAAATGTAGTTTCCAACCTTCACAGCTAATAACAGACCTGAAAAAAGCTTTAATTCTGCCAAAGAAAAACTCTAACAAACACGATCATAAACGTGGGTGCAGCACCAGACAACGTCTCGTTCAAAACGTAAATAAACGCGAAATTTGTTTCGTGCTTAAGGCTTGAACGAAAATGGTACAGTAATAGATCATGCAAATTTCATTTCCGAGAACGCCGCGCAACCATGCGATACTGTCCAAGTCTCGTGAATTACTGAAAGTTATGTAGCCAGGTTATAGCTAAGCGAACTGCAGCTGTTTTAGACTTTGTTTCAATATTTTTGAGAATTGCAACTATCTGTTTGTTAGACTTCAATTCATAGTTATCAAAAGCAATTGAAAGTGTTGCCAAGTCAACGCCACGTTGTCGCGTTGTCATGCTGTCCTGCTTTGATTCCTGGAAGGAGGCGTTGCCTCCTTGATAGTGAAAGTAAGGAAGCAAAATCAAAAGCTAATTAATGACTCCATATTTCTTCGTGGTCTAAATTTCGATTCACTACAAATTTAAGCACTTATTTTGCAATTATTTAATTGCTATGATTAATGAAGTGAACTCTTATACAATTACTTGACTAAGAATTAACTCGGGAACTGAACTAGCTCACGTAACTAGTAGTGAGCTGATTCCTAGAACTGATAAGCAAATGGACAGCTATTTTTTTGGAAAATTTAGAATTAAAGTCTAAAACACATTTTCATCTGTATAACAACAGGAAACTTAATCAATCTATTTGAGGTTTCTTTGAAAACATTTTTGCTGAAGTTCCTCTATGGAAGAAATAATCTTTGATATTGTAGAAGTGATAATTCAACATGGCGTGTGATCTGATTTTTTCAAAATTGTTGCACAAATTGCTCAGAACACGGAATTTTTTAACTACTCATATTCTAAAGTAGGTTTTTTGGTATAATTTCATTTAAAAATGTGATATTTTACCAAATAAATGGTAAAATTCCGATAACAAATTTAATTTTTTTACTAAAAAAATTCTGATTGGTATAAATGATAGTTAATTGACACAAATACTACCAATAAGGTGAGTAATAGACAATGGTAAGGTTTCTATTCAAGCAGTGTTTTATTAACAACAAATGACAAAATATTACATTTCTAAATATTTACACTGAATTTTACCAAGCACACATGGTAACAATTTTATATCTATTATCAGAATTTTACTGTACTTTAAAAACTGGTAAAAAAAATCGATGAACTCCCTTAAAATTACAACATGATACATTTTCACTTTATCTAAGTAAAATCTGGTCATAAGCAACTGAGTCAGCTGCAAATGTACTTGGTAATTACCAAAGACATTTGGTACAGAGAGATGGTAAAATTCACATAAGCAACTGAATCAGCTGCAAATGTACTTGGTAATTACCAAAGACATTTGGTACAGAGAGATGGTAAAATTCACATAAGCAACTGAATCAGCTGCAAGTGTACTTGGTAATTACCAAAGACATTTGGTACAGAGAGATGGTAAAATTCACATAAGCAACTGAATCAGCTGCAAATGTACTTGGTAATTACCAAAGACATTTGGTACAGAGAGATGGTAAAATTCACATAAGCAACTGAATCAGCTGCAAGTGTACTTGGTAATTACCAAAGACATTTGGTACAGAGAGATGGTAAAATTCACATAAGCAACTGAATCAGCTGCAAATGTACTTGGTAATTACCAAAGACATTTGGTACAGAGAGATGGTAAAATTCACATAAGCAGCTGAATCAGCTGCAAATGTACTTGGTAATTACCAAAGACATTTGGTACAGAGAGATGGTAAAATTCACATAAGCAACTGAATCAGCTGCAAGTGTACTTGGTAATTACCAAAGACATTTGGTACAGAGAGATGGTAAAATTCACATAAGCAACTGAATCAGCTGCAAATGTACTTGGTAATTACCAAAGACATTTGGTACAGAGAGATGGTAAAATTCACATAAGCAACTGAATCAGCTGCAAATGTACTTGGTAATTACCAAAGACATTTGGTACAGAGAGATGGTAAAATTCACATAAGCAACTGAATAAGCTGCAAATGTACTTGGTAATTACCAAAGACATTTGGTACAGAGAGATGGTAAAATTCACATGAGCAACTGAATCAGCTGCAAATGTACTTGGTAATTACCAAAGACATTTGGTACAGAGAGATGGTAAAATTCACATAAGCAACTGAATCAGCTGCAAATGTACTTGGTAATTACCAAAGACATTTGGTACAGAGAGATGGTAAAATTCACATGAGCAACTGAATCAGCTGCAAATGTACTTGGTAATTACCAAAGACATTTGGTACAGAGAGATGGTAAAATTCACATAAGCAGCTGAATCAGCTGTAAATGTACTTGGTAATTACCAAAGACATTTGGTACTAAAATACAGTAGAATTAGGCAAAATGTATCAAACTTCTTCTTCTCCTATTCCTTCTGCTTCTTCCTCTGCTCCTCCTTCTTCCTGTCCTTTACTTAAATTCCTTGCCTTGGAAAGGAATTGGTTGGTGGCAACCTCATTATCAAAGATGCCAACCATACTTGTTTTATGGTGGTAACAGGCATGCAGGTGTTGCAGTGATTCTGACAGTAAGAAAATAAAATAAAAGTGATCATTTAAACATGCAGAAAAGAAACTTTTGCTGGCTAATATGAAGAAAAAAGTCAGTATTTGTCTGAACTGTTTTCACATCAAAATACAACTTAGAAAAATAATGTGTGCATTTTAATATTTACCTTTGCTATTTCCAATTTCAAGTAACGTCCCATGTACTGGAAGGAAACTTTCTAGAACTTTTTCGATGAACATCTTTTCCGATTCTGCAATGATACAATTCAAACTTCTCACCACTGGTTTTCCAATAATGAT
Organism: Telmatactis stephensoni; assembly: GCA_029948255.1. Classification (NCBI taxonomy): domain Eukaryota; kingdom Metazoa; phylum Cnidaria; class Anthozoa; order Actiniaria; family Isophelliidae; genus Telmatactis; species Telmatactis stephensoni. The sequence continues at coordinate 91,616 of JALIZF010001908.1, forward strand.
TGCTGTGACCTTTTCGGTAGCACTGGTGAGTGTTGAACCTGCAAAAGATTGAAAGAAGATTATAATTATACATAATGATTCAATAAAGTTAAGCCTCAATTAGATCTAATAAAGGCACCTTTCTCCATAATAGAACAAAAAAACTACTTAAGAAAATTACATAATGATCTGATTATACTGCAAATATACACCTCATAGTTGTGGGCAGACAGATAATAACATGAATGATCAATGAGCACTGGGGCAGATCCAGAAATGTTGAAAGAGGGGAGCATATATATAGATTCTGTCTCTGTCTGAATAATTCAGATCACATTAATATGTAATTCATGTGTACAATTTTCCTAAAGAGGAGGGGTGCAAGCACCCTGTCACCTCCCTTGGATCTGCCCTTGGATATGATCTTTGCTTTTATAACATAGCTACAATCTTATGCGTGCTCCAATTGGCCAGAAAGCTATGAACTATTTGCCCATGGGCTGCACTGCGCGCACACTATCTTCGTCATCGTCTTTTTCAAATCGTTCGTTTTTAAGATGGCAACACATATAATGCCCACTCTGATTGGCTGAAAAATCTATGAACTATTTCCCCATGGGCAAAATGGCTTCATTTTTAACGTGCTAGACTCTGTTATAAATCAATTAGACAACAGAAAGCTGCTTGCCCGTTGCGTTATAGACGCACGTGAGAAAATATAAAGAACTCTTAACAAATTAGAGTCGCACTCCGCTACGCCTCGTGCCACTCTTACGTTTGTTAATCGGTTCTTTATATTTTCTCTTGTGCGTCTATAACACCGGGCGTGCAGCTTTCTGTTGTCTAATTGATAATTATATCACTTAATCTACAGCTGATCTCAAAAAGAGTGTCCACCTGAAATAGAGATTTCCCGTACAGTTTATATAGGAAATGTCTACTTCATGTGGACAACCTTTCCAAAATCTGCTGTATGATATAACTGGATTTTAGTAATACATGTAACTTCTCCTCCTCTGCAGGCAACTCTTGACTCTGGGCTTCCTATGGTGGGACAAATGGTGGGGGAGGTACTAAGCAAAAACAAAATCAAAGAGGAGGATGTAGTTTCCACTCCTCTCTGCAGGCTAGAGAATAACTGAGTGATCCCATCTAAGGATTGCATGCGGGGAAGACTAGTATTAACCAAGTGTACAATGCTGCATGTACACTGTGACTGATCAAAAATGTTCAATGTGTTATGTACCTGGCTTGATTTTTGTGTTCGGGAACACAGCATAAATTGTTTCTTTGACTCCATCTGGAGTGCAATCTTCCATTTCTTTTTTCCTTCTCACCAATATTATATAATCTTTAATCTTATTTCTCGTGTTTATGCTTATCACACCTCTTAAAATGGCTGACACTTGGTTATCAGTCCAATCCTAAAAAAGAAAACATATAATTATATGAATGTCAAACAAAGTAAATTACAGATCTGAAATTTTGCAAAATTTTAAAAAGATGAATTATACAACAAACATTTTCTTCATCAACTGTAGAAATTATTGAGAACTCATTGCTCTGTTACAGTGTTAATCCTGAAACCCTTGGCAGTCAGTAATATTTATTATTCCTAATTTCAACATAAACCACATGTGAAATAGTAAACATTTACAGAAATATATTTAAATACCAAATATAATTGAAGTACAAAAGAGATACTTCTAGCCAATAGATAAAGACAGTAGAGCATGTACTCTGACAAATTCAGAAATACTTCTGACTGCCCACAGTTTTAGGATTCACAGTCTGCAAGGGTTATGTTTGTATTGTTTACCTATTTTATTGAAAATTGGGATGGAAAGCACATGTTTTGTATGCATTACCAAGTGCATTACCTACATGTAGCCTCTGTAATGGTGTTTGGTTAAATAAATTCACATAAGACCTCAGAAATGGAGGTTACTATCAATAAAACTTGAGATTTTAAAACATATGACACATCTAACAGCAACAGTATACTAAATGTGTAAAGAACTATTACCTCTACATCTTCAAGTATAACCAAGTCTGCCCCATTAAACTTTAGGTTTTCAAATGTGGAAGATGAAATCTTCCAGTCTCTTACAGCTTTAGCTGAATAGGTCAACCCATTCTTGTCGTCAACTGATCCAAAAGCTGTATTATCTAAAAAGTTTAACATACAAATATAAATATAAAGAACTAGTTATAAATATTCTCAGTATTCTATGTTTGTTATGCTTTTCATAAAACAATTAGAGCTTAGAAGTGATCTGTATTTGCATTGTGCTTTGCAAATAGACATCATCATCATCATTATTTTTATTGTACAAGCTACATGTTAATATATAATTATAGCAGTGTAATCTAATTAAGACACCAAGCCAATACTCCCCACAGCCTAAAGTGCCTGATCGAGATGCCTTCCTTCATTCCTTGCATTTACAGAAAAAAATTATATTACTTATTAGTAGTAGTAGTTTACAATATTTGCATTCGTGTTGTATCAGATTTGCAATTGATCACTTGTCATTGGCTCAAATGGTTTTGATTCTGAAACGCACCCACCTGTCTATGTTAAAAACTATACAAAATATCAACTAATTTGTTCATTCAACAAAATATTAATTACCAGTAGTGGACTCGCTTGCCAGACAACGCTCTACAAATGACCTGAAGCTGTCTGGAACTTTTTTTCCTTTTGCCTTCACATCCTTTGAAAAAACTTTCAAGTTTTCCAGAGAACTCCATAATGGGAACCTAGTTTGTACAAACAATAATTGAGAAAACATTGCTTATACTTTTAGAGACTAGCAATGGTTAATGATGAGGTTGAACACAGAGGCACTATATAGGTGTCACAGTAGTTAAGAATAAAACATAAGTGCAGTATCAGATTTAAAGAAACTGGTGATAGAAACATCAGTTAGTCATCAATGGCACAGACTTGATATATTCTATGCAAAGTAGCCTGATAAAGAACTCCGTTTTTGACTAACTTTTTTTGGATTTTAAAGTGCGTGCATGTGATGTCATCATGGGACTCATGCGTTATCAATTAGTTTGATAAGATTACATACCTCTCTTCGATGTCCTTCCAAGAGTGTACTCCAGTCAACTTTATAAACTCTTCTTTCAATAGGTTTACACTTTTCCATTCCTCTGCCCGATCCTTCATCTCCTTGAAGCTTAGCTCCCCTTTTTGCACACCCATCAACAACTCTTTTAAAACCTCATTAGGCAGGCCTCTGATGCATTTGAACTTGGAGCCAACCAGATTTGGTTTTTGGGACACACCATTTATTATATTGGCTGTCTGCTTTGTAGTTGTCTTTTGACCCTTCAACTGGAAGAGGTCAAACCCCTTAAACACTTCAAGTAGCACTCCAAATGAGTCGTCTTCTAGGCTACTCAGCAAAAATACAAACTCTAATGACTCCTATAGTACATAATAAATAATGGTTACAAAATTGTTCACCAATAAATCAAGCAAGTTCATTAAAAAACTGTAGTGATCAATTTAACAGAAAAAAAATCATAGTAACAGTGTAAAATTTAGGAATGAATGCAGCAAACAATGGAAGTCTGCTTTGGTTATCTAATTTATGAAATTGAGAAAATTACAATGTCAATAAAACATAAATCATATTATGATGTATGTAATCTATATGACTGCATATAACACAATATTCTCAATGTAATTTATTGTGGTGGGACTATAACTATTGTTTCTGCTAACAAACCATTTCACGGTTCTGGTCAATCAACCTCAGCCTCAACAGCGTGTAATATATTATTTAGACTTTGACTACAGCCTGTGGAATTTTAAAGTGTTTCTATTGTTTCTTCATGTGAACATTCCTTCCATAATACCATAGGTTGTAGTCATTTTCTAAAGAATTATTACACACTGTCGAGGCTGAGGGTTGATCAGTGAGAACCGTGAAATTGTCTATTATCAGTTGACCATGCATGCACTAAACTAATACATGGACTTGCATGATTTGTTAATGCACCTTTTTGGTGATCAGTTCTGTCTGTCATTTAGTCTTGAAATACATTTCAAAACTAGAGGAAAACAATGCTGAGAAATGAAATGCCACTGAAGCACTAAATAATAATTATGTTTATTCCTATTCATTATTCACTTTAATCACGGAGATGCCATCTTGAACCAAATGTCTTTGTTTCTTACATAGAAGTGGGGAAACAAAGCCATCAAACAATGCAAATTCAAGATGGTGGCTCATGATAAAAGCAAATTATCTTTAGTTAATTACTTATTGAACTTACTTTACTTGTGCCTAAAACATCTACACAATGACTCCTCCATTTCCCCGACTTCACACCATTGAAGTCATTTAATCGAATCTTTTGGCAGAGTTTGACCTAAATTAAATAAATTATATGCATTGATTAGAAATAAAATAATTTTAAGGCTCCTTTTTAATCAAGTTTTTAAAAAGTCCCTCAATATGCACCCCTCAATGCCTACAAATACTCACTGAAATAAGTTTCTTCACTGTTATGATTGTGTAATTAAACATTGATTGGTCTCAGTTAAAAGGAAAGGTTTTTTGTTCAATAGGCCATACTATATGGCCATAGCCTGACCAATTTTCCCACTGTCTGATGCAGTTACTGAAGTTACATGGTAGTAAAAGTATTACTTTTGTGTATAATATACTTTATAAAACTTAATCTACTTAATCTTAATCTACAGAATTTTACAGTGTCAGGCAAGATGTCTTGCCTCAGTAAAATTCTGTTTAGTTTACCTCATGGTAAGTTACACTGGAGCACTACATGCACCTGCCCTTTTGCAGTATCTTTGTAAATACCTTATCCTGTGTTGTCATAGTGTGACAAAAATTATCCTGTCTGTTGTGTCTTGCCGCCAACTTCAAGACTACTGCCTTTGGCATTTCTAAAAATTGAGAAGTATGTTTATTTAAAATTGTCTTGCAAGCTGAAAGTGAATGAGTGGAGGTCCTCGTGAAAAACACTCAAGGGTGATGAGGTCTCCTTAAATAAAGTTCCTTTTCTATTCTATTCATTCTAATGAGTCCCCTCTAAGACAGACACCCTTGGAAATATTAAGTGTTCGTGTTCGAATAGAGCATTTCCCAGTGATTTACATGTAAGTATACCTTTACAATGCCTTAAAATATAATAATACTATTACATTTAAGTGTTCGTTGTCTGTCTAAATGAGGTGCCCGTCTTATAGAGAGCTTTTGTACAGAAAATGTAGTGTCCATCTTGTTTAGTGAATGCCAAGTTTAGCTATACCATAAGTTTAATTCTAAATCTTTTAAATCCATTATTCCAGAATCAAACACCGATCATTTTTACTCAGAAACAGATTGCCACTTACCGCAAAATAGAAGGACATTCACCCACTTAAACTGTTCGTCGTTGGTTTCTCTAAACAAGTTTTGGAGGGCCGCACGTCGATGATTACCACCGATAATCTCAAATTGATAGGAATCAATCATGTCTTTCTCAAAGTCGCTCGCTGACTTTAATCCAGAGACGACTGCCGTCAAAGGCTTCACAAAGAGAGCTTTGTTATCTTTGAACTCCTTTGTTAAACCATCGACGAACACTTCGTCGATTTCCCTCAATAAATAATCCGATCTTGGCTGTCTGAGACTTGTCACCAAAACTTTGACTGGAACTACAATAAAAGCAACGAGAATGGTTTACTTGTGCCATGGAAAAATGGTTAACTTTCCCCTCTGTCGCATTTTTAAAATAAGAAAGGAAAGGTTCCCAAAAGTTTGCTTATAAACGATTATAAAGCGTTCAAACTCCGTTTAAAACTTCAAAGTAGTCACCAGGACTTCACGGCCAATACCACCTGGGACGGCTTGTAACGAGCTCTAGTCAGCCTGATCAAGCCTGATCGAAGTGGCTTTATGAGTGGTTTTCGCGCATGTTATTTTCAATTTTCTTAAATAACTCCAAAAACAATACATCAGAGCATAAAGACTATGCAGACTTGATTTCTAATATTAGAGCAAATACGATTCCTAATATGAATTCCTTTTTATGTGAGCGCTTTTATATAGTCTTATAGTCGGACAGACAATGAGATAGCTATAGATAGCTATAAATATAATTAAAAAAATACAACTATTGAAAACTACCGCTCATTTAGTAATTTGAAGGCCGGCTACCGCTCGGCATTGATTGGAAAACAAAAATACTATATTGTTGGGAAATTTACTATATGTCCGGGTATTAACAAAGCAATTCACCAGTCTTAGAAATACTTTCAAGGCGGCAACTGCAGACAACAAAAACCCGCATAAAAGAATACGATGATTTTCCCTGACTAGCAAAGGCTTCCTGACGTGAAAGCCTCTGCTAGCTTTTTAAGTAATGATAATTACTTACCAAGGTCTTTGGTGATAAGATAGGTCAACATTTCTTCTGACACGACTGTAGTATTTGATATTTCATTTCCAGTGCAAGCACTGGCGGTGCGGGGGGCAGCTTCATCTGCAGTTGGTCCCTCTTCATGTTCTTGCTCGTCAGAAAGTAGGCCGCTTGTGCTTGGTTGATGGCGCTTAGGCGGCGGAGTTGGAGTTGTCTGAGTGGATTCTTTCCGTTTGGATGTTGTCCTTCTAGGCGTAGTAGTTTCTACCTCTAAACCGTATAATTCACTTGCTTTGGATAAGAACTTTTCCCTGTCCTTAATTAAAGGATAGAGCTGTGTTCTCTCCAATTCATCATACGGAGTGAAGAACATGAGGTCTAGTTTCATCTTTTTATTTTCAGAGTATATGAACTGTAGAACAAAAAAAAGGTTTTATAATACTACAACACAAAAATAGTTGGATATGATCCGGAATATCAACGTTAGCAAACTAACGCGCTATTTTGAAAAGGCATTGAAACCTACCGTAATTTTGCTCGGCTCTTCGCACGCTTTCATAGAACGGACACAACCAGGGTTCGTCTTGCTGGACGTGAGTATCACAGCTTTATTGTGGTGGTAGACTGTGAACACCGAAGGGCCTTCCTTTTTGAAATGCCATTTTTTTCCTTGACCTCGTTGGCTTGTCATGATCAGAAAATATAAGAGAGAATCGAACGCTTTCAAGAACCGACAGTTTGTTTGCAACACAACGTCAACTGCGAACCTGCCTGACTCATCTGAAACTCACAGATAGACATATGATACGCGCTCTCACACCTTCAACAATAGCACAAACAGTAACCGCTAATCTATTGCAGTGGTCGGTCGTGCACTTATGCCACAAAACAATTTCTTCATAAGCCCGAAAGAAGTTTTTATTTCATTTCTATGAGCAAAAAACTAGTCATCTCGATGGTGCATTCCTTGAAAGTATAAAAGAACATTACATAACATTCATTTGGAGCTGTTTAAGCGACTCCGGAAATAAACTTGTGTAGATAGGTGCGGTGGCCCAGCTGCGGTAACTTTCGGCCAAAGACTGATCAAAGAATTTGCGCTCTTGCACCTTTAACAATAGGGATTGAATCAACAACCGGAATGTAGCGGCATAGCTGAAAGAAAATCTGATCCCTCGGGAATTTATAGATACCTGAATGTGTGTACCTACGTCAGCTGTAAGATGTAACGACGACAACAACCGGTTCTACTGATCGATTAACTCGCGCGATATGCTTTGATCCCTCAGTTTTAATGGCTACAGACGAAATATCTATAGATTCCATCGACGAACCATTAACTCTGTCCATCGACGAACCGTTAACTCTGTCTATCGAAGAACCATTGACTCTGTCTATTGAAGAACCATTGACTCTGTCCATCGAAGATTCTGCACTCTCTGATGCGGACATAGACCGGGACATAGACCAACACTTGACACTTCCCTTTGAGGAACCAAACTTCAACCTTTCAGCGATTCAAGAGTCCTTTGACTTTGTTCACAGTAGTTGTAAGGAAAAAGATGTCCACGAAGCTGAAACATTTCCTTTTAGTAAAACCAGTACGCCGGGCAAGAAAAGAACACATTCTCAAGCAATCGAAGAGATCGAAGTTGAACATGTGCATGTGCCCTCTCAAACTCTTTCACAGTCTGGGATGTCCGAGATCTCCGAGCAGCAAGAGCTGAACACAACTATAACACCAAATTCTTCGGGTACCCAGCAAACTTCTGATGATGCTGCAGCAGAGACCACCGAAAACAACGAGGACAATGAAGGTAATCAACAAAAGACTGTTAAAACACTGTCAGGAAGAACTTTTTTCTTAATGAAATATGGAAATGATAGGATAGAGAGAGCCATTATAAATGCTGGGGGAAAAACAGCACTTTTTTATGACATTAACAATGTAACAGATGTAGTAGTTAGTAGAAGATTCAAAGGGTTGAACAAAGGAGAGCGAAAAGTGGTCGATACGGCATTACAAAACAGGCTGAATGTGTTGTCTTACTTAGAATTAAACCATCTTTTGAAGCAAATACTGCGAGAAAAAAAGAAAAGCAACAAAAATTTCCAGGTGTATAAACTATCGCCTCCTTTCATAAAGATTGAAGATAAAAGCAGAAAATACAAGCCGCTTGTGAAAGAATTCAAGCGATGGCCCACTATAGAATCAACATGTACTAATCAACATAGTCTCGTCAAATCGAAAAAACGAAAATCGCTGTATTGTGAACATTGTAAAGAATCAAACATTACTAATTTGGAGCTGCATTTGGAAACAGAGAAGCATAAGACAATCGTCTCACAAAAAGGATATTGGGACAAAGTCGATAGGTTAATTGCTTGTATCAATAAAAATTGAGACATACAGACAGAGCAATTAAGTTGTTGAGGGGGACGTAAGGGATTGCGGTATTGAGGCATTTTTGTTGCGGTATTACAGTAATTTTTAAAGAATTTTTCGTGAAAACCTAGTATTTAATCCAAACGGCTAATTTTGAATTTTTTTTGCGGAGTTACGGTATTTGGCCAATTTTTAGTGCGGTATCTAGACCTCCCTTACGCCCCGACAGTTATTGTTATGTCAATCCGTTCAACATTTGATGTAGAACAAAAGGATTTTAATAAATATGTTTAAACTAGCTATTTCTAATAGAAAGTGAAGTGCTGCGAGCAGAAAACAGTTGATGTATCCGCGTTTAATAGCGGAACTGTGCCCCTAAAGGAAAGAACACTGCTTTCTCTGATATATCAAATTCCTGTGCGTTGTGTGACGAACACTGCTAGTTCACCTTCCAATATTGAATTATAGAACATAATTCTTCAGCGTTGCACAGGGAGCCCGGCTTTTGATCCATTTCTTTTTTACGAAGCGCTGTATATGTCACCGGATACGTGATTACCAGTACATATCGTGACCTTTAGCTGAATGGCTTGTGTAATTCGAGCATTAAAACATGAGGGCCGTTGGCGTGTAATAAGATCTCAGGGGTAATTGAATTTGAATTTAGTAACGCACTCTCTAAATCCCTCTTCTTACCGTACTCTATGGGAGTGCGTTACCCCTGAGATCTTATTACACGCCAACGGCCCTCATGTTTTTAATGCTCGGATTACACAAGCCATTCAGCTAAAGGTCACGATATGTACTGGTAATCACGTATCCGGTGACATATACAGCGCTTCGTAATATAAGAAATGGATCAAAAGCCGGGCTCCCTGTGAGCGTTGCCGGATACATGAGTTCTAAATATTTGGCACTTTGAGTAAAGCAAATTTTCAAACAATCACCGGCAAACAGCTAGTGTTAGCAAAGTTTATTTACAAGGGACGGAAACCAATTTAATTGTTTAGGTAGATACTGCAATGAAATCGTCTCAGCGTCTGTACTATAAACGTCATCACCATGGATTTGTACCGCTGAGCGTATGTATCGCGTGTTCGAGTCTAGTGACATCCTTGAACTTGAACCGCTGAACTTGTAATTGAAATTGCGTCTTTGATTTATCAGGATTAAGAGTGAAACCATCATTAAACAGAATTGCTGAAGATATGCATAAAGGTGAGATACCTCTTTGGTATTGAAAAGCAGGGACCGCGGAGCACATTGAAAAGTGGGGGGGGAGGGGGGGAGGGGGGCTGGCATTAAAAAGTGAGGGGATGAAACCTCTCTAATCAGTAAATTTTCTTTGTATTTCTCAAAAAGCGGGGGGCCATGGGCAGCCCCTGAAAAGTAATCTATTATACACTGGGATATTTTTAATAAAATCAATTAAAGCATTACAGATCTTAGAGATTTAAGATGCGATGCAATAAAATCAAGTCTCTATCTCTAATGTGTTTACAAAGCTGTATTGGACTGTTGCTATGACAGCATTTCAATTTACATGACAACTTGAACAAAAGCTAACTTATTGTTATTTTTATTGAGAAATAGAAAATTAAAGCAAAGGAAATTGTCTTTAAATGGGGAAAAAGCCATATAATAAATTGAATTACTAACCCTACTTGCTCATTCTGTTCAGGAAAATATCAGACCTTGTTTTTTTATGTACAGACCTTGCTGTTTGTCCACATACTGTAAAGATCTTTGTCCGACATTTTTCTGCACATACCTTGTGTTTGACTAACAACCTACTGACATAATTATATATTTTAATTTCAATCTTTAAAGTGAGAAAAGAACCCTGTTGCTCACAAAATTGTCTTCAGAAAATGGACCTTGTTGAAATGTGCATAGTTAGACAGAACCATAGAGGATTCAATTTTAATCAACAACGACAGTATGTACTTGACTACATGTGGGCACATGCAAAACCTAATGACTCAAGGTTTGTGTCAATTCCAAAGTAGAATAAATCCAATCTTTTACAGTCAAACTACCTTAAGCATTTTGTCCTTTGAAACTTTATATGAATAATGAATATTTGAATTAAACAATCAAATCAACATTCAAATAATGAATTATTTTATGTGCTCTAACTGTTCACGCATCAGGTAGTTTGACTGTAGTAGCTGATTAAAATTAATTGCATAGCGCAGTCAGCTGAATAGTAAAAGAATGCATTAACCCTATTCAGACTGTTTTTTTTACCATCTGTGACTGGGGGGTGGAGGGTGGGGGAGTGGGGGCTCTTTTGGCCCCCCTCTGTATCTCTGTAACCACTGTTGCCATGACCATGAAATTTTCACACAATGATCACCCGCATAAATAAGGGTGGGGTGGGACCAGCTAAAATTTAAGGGAGGGAGATATAAGTGGCTTGCATCTGTCAACAACATTGAAAATAATCAAAAAGCATTTAACTTTTTCTTGCTCAGAGTGTGTGTGTGTGCAGGATGTCTAAAGCCCCCTTTGCCCCTCCCCAAATCCATCCTTGAGAATGACAAGTTTTTCAATTATTTAGAAACTAGAAAATTTTGTTGAAGTTTGTTATTCACCACTTACAGAATTAACAATTGCTTGTTATGTTCTTTTATTTTCAGCAACTATGGAGAAGTTCCATTTTATCTGGCTGGATTCAAATTGTGTCAAACAGCATTTAGAAAAGTTATTGGATTGTCCGAGTTCTTGTTCAACCAAACTATAAAGGACTTTTCAAATCACACACGCCGAATAGAAAGAAAAAGACCAAGGAACCTGACTGAGAAAAGACTCCTTGCTGAAATATGGATGGAAGAGTACTTTGAAATGGTATAGTTCAATAAATTAATTGTACATGAACACCTGTTTTCAAAAAGGTTATAAACCAAAAAATTATGTACATGTAACAAGACAGTTTACTTAAATAAAACTACTTTTGAATATTGGGTTTTTGGATGACATTTTTGAAAACAGGTGTAAGCAACACCCCGGTCAAATATCTGCACATGTGTGGGTGGCCTCAGCAAATTTGCATCCAAAACATAAGGAATGACAGGCAACCGAGTTCAAAGTTGAATTTTAAGAAATGCCTTAGGAATTTAATACATACTTCAAACAAATCACAGCTGTAATTCAGTATCCCAAAAGATTATTTCTAAAAATATTCTTTTTTCAGGTTGGAGACAAGATGCCAAATTCAGGCACGATACACCTCCCTTGTTACCTAGACAAGAAAACAATATATGAAACCATGTGCAATGAAAAGGATGATGCTGAACCAAAAACTGTTCATTACAGCACACTTTGTTCCCTTTTCAACAAAGTTTTCCCTCATGTTAAAATACCTAAGGTATTAAATTTGTATTTGTTTGTTAATAAGTTAAACATCAGATTGTTAGCCAGTTTGGTGCTGTGTCACTTTATGAGTGAAGATGTTGAAATAATTCATGTACACATGTATTTACTTGTAAACTATTTAACCTTAAAGTAATGAAGATGAAATAGTCCATTTTTGATATTTTGGTTGACTAATAACACACAAGAGGATTGAAGACAATTAGGCTCTGTTGGAACTAAATAGATGATGTTAAACTCTGTTACCCATAGCTTCGTCTACATTTCTTTTGTCCATGACCAATCAACCAGAATATCTAAATGGGCTATTGTGTCACAGGGAAAAATACCTCAAGCTACCAATTAATATAACTAATTTAAATTTACTAGCTTGAATTTTTAATTTGGCAGGTCAACCGCTTCACAAAGTGTGACTATTGTACAGCTCTTTCTATAGAGAAGAGATCAACCAGAGACAAAGAAGTCCTCAACTACTTAGACAGACTTTTTAATTTTCACAATGATATTCAGATGTAAGTTCCACAGAGGCAGAATAATGTTGATCATAAAAATAAAATGATTAGACTATATCTAACAATGAATTATTCGAGTATGTTTTATCAAATAAGTTATACAGCCAATCTTAAAAAAGACATTTCCTATAAACTGTGCGGGAAAAGTCTATTTAAGGTTGGCAAGCTTTTCAAGATTGGCTGTAAATAGTTTTAATAAGTGCTCTTCCTTCAAGAACAGCTTTCTTTTTAACCTTTGCTATAACAGTATGGACTTATTGAAAACATTAACCTACAGTTTCTTATTTTCATTCATAGGAAGGAAAGGAAAGTGTATTATAGCCACAGAAAAGATGCCAAAAAGTCACCAGAAAAATATGTGTGCATTGTCCAAGATGGTATGGACCAGGCCAAACTTCTCCTTCCCAGGCTCACAGTAATTGCACATGCATATGCTAATGCACGACAATTGAGGACTCACCTTACTGGGATTCTCAACCATGGAAGGCAACCAAAGGGATACTTTGATCTCTTTCAGTATCCCCATGATTCAAATTTAACCATAAATATCTTGTTACTCGAGCTACAAAGCATGGACTACATTCCAGATGTCCTTTACTTCCAAGTAGACAATTGTTGGCGAGAAAACAAGAATCAGTTTTTGCTGAACTTTCTAGCTGTTCTCGTCAAATTGGACATATTCAAAATGGTAAATATTTGTAGTTGACTTTCTTCTTCCTTGAAATAAACAAACCAAAGCCTCAAAATATTGTAAAGGCGCTGTTGCACAGTGCAATTTTCTAAGCAACTTGTCTCGCAAAGGCATTGCAAAACAATTTGCTGGAGGATTGCACAGTGTAACAGGGGTTGTCTCGCAATTTTTTTGTTGCGTGCAGCATTGCACAAAGTAGAACTCAAGTCTACTTCTTGCATTATGCATTACAGCAACTTGCACTGCCATTGCACAGTGTAATTTTGAGGCACATTTTATATGAGGGCATGCAGAATTTCTCATTTTCGCCTTCGTGTAACAGGGCCATAATGCAAGTAATTACAATTTTATAGCTACTTTTTATGCTACACTTTGACTTGAAGATAAAACAAATTGTGCTTTTTAAGCAACATTTTTATTCTTAAATATTAAATGTCATGAATAAATTTCCTCGTAAAATGTTGCTTTTGCACAACAATGTAATACTAGTTATAAAAATTCATATTTGATGTTTTTAATTCTAAATTATTATTTAATACTTGGTTTACTATTTTTAGGTCATGGTTAACTTCCTCATGGTTGGCCACACTCATGAAGATATTGACCAATTTTTCAATCGGTAAGTCACTATGCTGTATATTTATAGGTATACAAAGTCTACGATAAGGCAGTAGCCATTTAGTTTCCCACCCATACAGAAACCACTCAAATTCTACAATAACATTACCATTGAGTTGACACACTAAATCTGTGAAACAAATATTATTTATTAAATAGAACTAATAGGAGTTGAGGAGACAATAGAGAACAAAGGAATTAGCATAATTTAGCACCTATATTTTGTTCCATTTTTGTTTCACATATTAAGTGCGTTTTACTTTATTAAACTGTGCAGAACCTGCAGCATATTAACATGGTCAGTTTCACACTCATACAAAAACCACTCTTAAAACATTCTAAAATTCTGCAGCAACAGGCGCACCCTAACTGTACATGCAGTAACTATTACGGTCAGTTTCCCACAGATATGAAAACCACTCTAAAAACATTCTAAAATTGCCCTATATCACTATGACGTCACCTGTAGTTTGTTTACAAAATTCCCAGAATTGTTTGGTACAAATGATTTGTTTCAAAAATAGCAAGTGATGATGCACTGATGGTAGCAATCGCTTATTTTTGTTCTGAAAAATACATTTTATATTGTTTTTCTGGGCATTTTTACTGAGTTGCCCCTCTCACGACCATGATACTTAATTATATTAGCGTTAAAGCAATAGATCGTTTTGGTGTGATGTCATAGTGAAATATAGGGCAATTGTGACCATAGTTACCACATGAAATTAATTTGGCAAGAGTTTCAACATCGTGTGGGCACGGTGCACGGCTGCAGTTATAATAACTAAACGGAAGCTTCTGCGTGTTCCGAGCACAGTAAACATAATTCGATGCTTGCAGCTCTTGCAGGGTGAATTTGATTAAGCTTACAGTGTAAATAACTCTTGATTCTTACCTCCAGTGTTGCAGATTACATCGGAACACGAGAAATCCGTTCAATCTCAGGTATATGAAGTTGTGTTTTAGGGATAATTAATTATTGCTGCATTGTATTATAATTTTGACCGCCAGATTGTTAAATTAGAGATCAGTCCCTTCTCCGTGGAATAATATTAGTTACCATACCTAATTACCTTATATGGAAAAGACCCGTCGTTTGAATATCGAGCGCCATCTTGAACATGGTTGAGAGTTTACTGGGGGATTGCTAGTGCGTTTAAATCATCTCAATTAACTTCAGTATTTTCAAGTTGATCACATGCTAAGCGGTAAACATGTTATCTTGATTTTTTTGCTATCCTGTTTTGTTTTCTTGTTTAAACGCTGTGAAATGAATACGATTTGCGAATCTTACGGTTGATCTCTGACAGCGGTATTCCGATCGTATAAAGCTTAGTGAAAATCGTATTTTAAGAACTAAAATTATCCAAAAAACATTCAACCTTCATATAACACTTTTTTTTTCTTTTTTAGAGCTGATGAATGCAGTGGAGAAATGCTATACTCCACAAGCTAAAGCGGTCATGATCGAGAGGGTGTTCGACGTCAAGACGTGGATGGAGGAATTCACCGTTCCTATCCACAACGTTTCGAACCCCCACGTTTTTAAAATTACGAAAGAGACATCCAGCGGGAAAGTTTTGATGCATTATAAAAACTGGGCTAGCGATGAAACTGAGATATGGAAGCCCGAGAGCGAAAATGAGGATCAGTGGTTGAAGCTGCTTAAGGTTAGACTAATTCCTGGCACGATCAATCGAAAAAATCGAAAATTGAAACAATCGAAGTCAATCGATGCCAATTATTCGATTGATTTCGGTAATCGAAGAACAATCGATGGCTTAAAAGCCTGTGACTTTCAATTGTTTCGACTGGTTTAATTGACTTTCTAAAGTATCGATTACGTTGATTTTAGGCACTATTTTTCGATTGATTCCGAATTTCTTTGCTATGCAATTGTACTCAATTATCGGCAATTGGGAAATACTAAAGGCAATTGGGAAATACTAAAGAACTGTAAACGAGTCTATAAATATTTAGCTATTTTCCTAGTCTCAGATGCCAAGTGTTAAGTCAATTTGATGCACAGTCATATCATATGAAATAATCATTCATTTATATTAAATTAAGGACTTAGGTCCCCTGGTGCATAACATTCACGATTATTTAGTATGAAATAATTTATGTATCAAATTGACTTGGGATGTGTATCAAGTGGATCAAATTGATCTATTCCGACCTGTATTGAAATGACTTTATATCAAATTGACTGCATACCTTTGTCAATAACAGACAGAGGCTTTTGAAATGAAACATACTCTGGGTAATCAGGACAAATAGAAAAACATTTTAAGAGATTCTAATCACTTTAACATCCCTGGCTTAGTTCAGTCAATTCTCAGCATCCTGAGAACCAGGATTAGTTTGTTTGTTTTTTCTTCTTTTTTTATAATTTCAAAAGGTGGATGTAAGCTCTTTCATAGAAATTTTCAATTTGTTCAAAGGAAGTAAACACATTAAACATAATATTTACATTACTTCTATGATTACTCAACAGGATGATGTTGAGATAAGAGCGGACAATGTACCAAACCTAGTTGTCCCAAATCTGGACAAAGTTGACCTAGATGTTTTGAACAGAGACATTCAGAAGTATTTTGATGGATCACGCCTATTCACACTACCAATACAAGAGGAATGGAAAACTCTTCTAGATGACAGCAATCGCTTGTGGCATGTGCAGGAAAAGCCCCCAACATGGCCACTTCAGAATCTGGTCCTTGTAAAACAAAGGCAGGAACCACAAGCTATTCAGCAGAATGTAGATGGTTTCTTGGGGGAAAGACCAGAGGGTGTCCCTCAAGATATAGATGACATGATTAGGAATCAAGTAGCCCCAATAAGAGAGGTACATGTAATATAATTCCCAGAATGTGAAAATATTGCATTCCATACTAAAAATGTCAGGCAAAATCACTTAATTTGCATTGTATTTTTCAATTATAATATGCAGCTAGTACTATTCAACACTTTTTGTGCATGTTGTGTAGTATTGTCTTAATTTCTCAGGGAAATGGAGATATTTTTGTTCAATTAAGTGTAAACCACATCTACATGTATCACAGCTAAATTATTATTATCATTATTTGTATAGGTGTATACAGGAGCTTACAGAAGACCTGAAGAAGCGGTCAATGAAGTGAATGATTATGAACAGGTGGCCATAGGGGATTTGGTTGCAGTGAACCTAGAAGGCTATCGCCCTCCAAATCTTGGTACAGTCATCGAAATCTTAGACAATTCCTTCAGAATTCAATGGCTGAAGGGAGGTTATAGAAAGAAGTGGGTACCGTGGCCAAGATGGCCAATTGATAGCATTCCTAAAGAAAGTGTTATTTATTTTGGTTTTTCACTCGAAGATGAAAAATTGACAAAAGTGGACAGTAAGTTTTTAAGAAGACGGTATAAAAATCTGTAGTCTAGAATCCTTTTCTAAAATGCCTATAATGCATTTCTCTTTTCAACTGTTTTAAGGGTGTGCTGACATATAAAGTTGCTGTGCAACAGTTGCTATGCAAAATAGGGTCTTGTTTTGACCACAAAATTGAATAGACTCACGTGCATGCGTTTTTGGCAGGAATCATCTGACTTCTGGTAGAGTGACGCACACCTAACATAAAGGACTCATTTTTGTTCTTATTGGACATGTGCAGGACACTTTAATTACTTTAGGTTTCCTTAAAAAGCTATAATCTTTGGTGGATTTCATCAATTAAAACAAAGTGTTTTTCCAATATTTATATTCTTTACACCCTTCTCCTCAAAGCTGAGCATGGGATTTGCGAAATGTTGAGGAATACAAAAGTTATTGGCATAGGCCCCTCATTTTTGACTTTCAAAAAATCCTAAAAGGCTTATTTGGAAACCATTCTTAAAACCCACTCTCGATTCTATGCATCTTGATCTCAAGATTAAAATGATGTATTTTAAATCCTCCAATATACAGTGCTAACAAAAGGTATAGCTTTTTTCTGCATCTATGGCGTCATATGATGACGTCACAAAATACGAAAATTCCCTCTGAGAAGACAAACTATAAAATTTAAAAGTGCTATCTCAGTTTGGTTTCAAATTTCCCTAGCAACGGATCATTTTTATATGTCAGTACGTACACCCTTAAAAATTGTGAGTGAAAATTCATTATTTGACATTTTTGAAAGTTTGAGAATTTCAGTAAAAATGTACATATCTTTGATACACCACTGTTATTATAAGTTTTATTTTCAAATTTCTATAACTATTTTGATAAAAATATCAACATCTAATGTGTATTTTATAAATTGGATATTGGAGATACACCTGAAAAAAGTTGTCAAGTAGAAATGGTACATTTGCATTTTTGGGAAATAGTGATATATTAAAAACACAAAAGAAACTGTTATGTCTGAGAGATTTTCTTTTGTCTTTTTAATATATTCCTATTTCCCTAATGTCCCATCTTTCTATGGCAACCTTTATGCTTATGGCAATCTTTCAAATGAAATTTTTCATGCAATAAATTTTGCATTTACATGAACATAACATTTTGACACCATGGTGCATTAAGGACATTTATTCACCATAGGCATAAAGATGTATTATGAAATAATTATGTTATTTTTTATGATCATTTGAATGGTCAGAATAAGATTTTTACCATCTCTCTGTACCAAATGTCTTTGGTAATTACCAAGTACATTTGCAGCTGATTCAGTTGCTTATGTGAATTTTACCATCTCTCTGTACCAAATGTCTTTGGTAATTACCAAGTACATTTGCAGCTGATTCAGCTGCTTATGTGAATTTTACCATCTCTCTGTACCAAATGTCTTTGGTAATTACCAAGTACACTTGCAGCTGATTCAGTTGCTTATGTGAATTTTACCATCTCTCTGTACCAAATGTCTTTGGTAATTACCAAGTACATTTGCAGCTGATTCAGTTGCTTATGTAAAGTTTACCATCTCTCTGTACCAAATGTCTTTGGTAATTACCAAGTACATTTGCAGCTGATTCAGCTGCTTATGTGAATTTTACCATCTCTCTGTACCAAATGTCTTTGGTAATTACCAAGTACATTTGCAGCTGATTCAGTTGCTTATGTGAATTTTACCATCTCTCTGTACCAAATGTCTTTGGTAATTACCAAGTACATATTTGCAGCTGACTCAGTTGCTTATGTGAATTTTACCATCTCTTTGTACCAAATGTCTTTGGTAATTACCAAGTACATTTGCAGCTGATTCAGTTGCTTATGTGAATTCTTCAATATAATAGGTTGGGGCAGTTTTTTGACTATTTTTATATTTCTACCATTTAGTAAAATTGTTTTTTTTGGTAATAAAATCATAATTGACATCAATTTTGTGCCATGTTTTCAATTACTGGTAATTTTTATCATAAATCAAGGTAATACTTACTAGAATTTTTCTACTTCAGAATATGAGTAGTTAAAAAATTCTGTGTTTCAGATGTATATGATAGGTTTATTAATTCTGGTAAAAATTTATCCCCTCCAGTGATATCAAAAGAAGCTAAAAGAGAAGTATTTTTTAAAAAAAACATAGCAAATTTTACGTGTTTTTAATTACATACAACACTGAGTCGATCACTAATCTCCCCGATCCAAATATTATAATTATGATAAAAAGAGCTCCAAAAGTTTGTAATGAATTCTCGACAGAAATTAAATAAAGATTTAAACTTTGTGGTGGCCAAACGACAGCGTACTAGTTCAGTTGGCAGCGCATCGCGCGACCATGCGGTACAATTAATTGCTAAACAGTAACATCCGAACCTAACCCCTACAAAGTGCTTTTTTTACAAAAGAAATGTTCTTGCTCCGCCTTTAAATTGCCTTCTTGTGGATAATGGTAAAAGCAATGCAGTTTATGACCATTAAATTCAAATTTACAGCTTGTTTCTGCAGACGCCCCGGCCCCGGACGGTGGCATCAATTCCTGTCAGTAATCAGTTCAGAATGAAAAATCTATCTGCAGTGATCACAAAAACGGCACTTACCAACAGTAAACTGCATTAGCAGTGTAATAAAGACGATTCCCACTGATGTGATCTTCATTATTTCAGATTTCGTACACTGCTAACTTTCCAACCAAACCACTCGCGCGTCTATACCCCAAATGAGCAACACACCTCGTGGCATACAAAGATGAATGACAACGATATCAAATGTGACCAATCAGTGCGCGTCTACTTACTGCGTCACTTCCGGAGATGCGTGTGATTTTGACCTGAACTTTTGGTAAGAGGATAACAACAACAACGTGGTAATACAACTAATGAAACCGCCGTCACTACCCCCCGCCCCCCCCCCCCCCCCCCCCCCAAAAAAAAATCACTATAGTGATTGAAAAGCCCTTTCGGCAATAGTTCAATAGAGTATGATATACATACTCTATTGAACTATTGCCAAAAGGGCTTTTCAAAGTTCACAACAAAATGAATGACAGTTATGACAAAATAACTCATTTGTTCTAGCGCTTGTGCACTATTTAGGGGGCACTGTACTTTCACACAAAAAAACAGTTTGAGAACATTGTAGTGCATTCTGTCGCCTTTCATTTCCTGTTTGCACCAATGTTCAAAATTAAGCTCAAAGATATGATATGGAAAATGTATTCATAAAAGTCTTTAAAATATTGCTTGGGATTCCTGTGTCAAGACACGGACGCGCGTAAGCCCGCGAAAACTATGATAATAGTAACAACTTTATTTACAGTCAAACCACGTCAAGCGTACCCCTCTAGAGTCCATTATTGAGTTTATTTTTGAAAATTTGATTCCATTCTTCAATTTGAACTTTCATTTTTAAAGCGAAGATTTGAACATTCAAAACAAGAATAATTTGAAAACTCCATTGCTGATTGGATTAATAAAACAAGAGATTGTGAAATTATATAATACTATCGAGTGTTTTTGCAGAAAAAGCTAAATAAAGTATACAACTGGACGATCTCACCTTTCGCGCCATAGTGGCCGCCATCTTTGAATCTGACGGGTTGCCTGTGCTATCCATATTAGGAGAGTCTCTTGTTTTATTAATCCAATCAGCAATCGAGTTTTCAAATTATTCTTGTTTTGAATGTCAGTTCAAATCTTCGTTTTAAAATGAAAGTTCAAATTGAAGAGTGGAATCAAATTTTCAAAAATAAATTCAGTAATGGACTCTAGCGGGGCACGCTTGACGTGGTTTGACTGTAATGAGGTTGCCACATAACAGTTTGCACTGATTAACTTGCGCCTGCGCAGTTGTTTTGTCACGGTGTCACTCTCACGCGCAATGACCACTACTATATTTCAATATATATTATTCTATGCATACAACTTTCAGCTCACTCGGTTCGCTTTTACTGAGGGAGGAAAACTGGAGAAAAATCCTCCATTGAAGCAAGGGAGAGAACGAAACGACAAACTCGAGTCACGTGATGCCCCCATACGGGATTGTAACCCGGGACCACAGAGTGCTCTCACCGCTCGGCCACCCTTACTTCCCTCACTCCTTTGCATTAAATTCTGCCCTACCATACTCATACTAGCTTCCTTTTTCTCTTTAAAAAGACCCTAAACTGAGCTCTTGATCTTTAAGTCTGGCCTACTGCCAGTCTAGCATGTAGCCCATTGAGATTTCCAAAGGTGAAATCGTTGCAGTTTTTTACAAATTCTTTTTTACAGTTCTTTTTATTTTCCTCTAGTAGATTTGAACGTATTCTAGCAAAAAGTTAAATACAGAAACTGGCCCAAACCGCCACTGATATACATATATCAAAACGAATACAATCAAAACGATTCCCATGCATAGGCTTGACCTTTAGTAATCGACAGACACTATTCACTATTCTCAGAAATGAGAATCAATGGTCTTCTGTCACGTGATAACTAACCAATAAGAGAGCAGCAAATGTTGATGAAGTTAAAAATAGCAAATTACAATTTAATAGATGTTTCCGTTCAAAAGAAAACAGTTTTTGGGAGTCACTACAAGATAAGTCAAAGTCCTCTCAGGTTTTGCATTTTGTGATTTAAGCGCAAATGTCTCTAGAACTATAAAATCACGTAACGAGTGACGTGGTCATGAACTGTCACGTGACGAGTGACAAACTATCACGTGACGAGTCAATAATACACGAATACCATTTTAGTATTCAAGCATTGCCAAAAAAGCATACACAAACGAAATTGATGAAATTGGTGAGATAAATGAAAAGATAACATGTGTTGATAAATTTATTAAATGAATTTATAATATATAGGTATTAACTTTAAAACTGAGCTACAGTGTGTAGGTTTTTTAGAGGGTTTTTTTTTTTTTTTGGAATCAAAAACGTTTTCTCGATCAAACTTCCACTATATCAACAGTTTTTGGTTTACCATTGTAGTTCGAGATTCTAGCATATTTCACTAATTCTACGTTGTTCCCTTCCTCTTATTAACTGATAGATGTATTTCAGATGATAGATGTATATCAGTTACACCTTCACAAAAAGCTATGGATGTAGACTAAATAATTAGCAGTCCGTATATCAATAAGGGAGTTCTAGCTAGACTCATGCACCATTTAAGAAATGGCCTTTGTTCTGGCCGGATGGTTACTGCTAAATATGGACATGTTTCACAGTCTTTGCTTACTGTGAAACAATATTGACATAAAAACAGTTGAATCAGTCTCCCATAAGCGGACAACCACCAGGTGTAGAGTTTGTGAGGAGAAGAGGTTAAGGGATGTCGTCTACTTATGGGAGGTGTCCGCTATCCAGAGGTCCCCGTTAGTGGACAAGAAATTCGACTGTAATTTATTATAAAACTTAAAAGCACGAATTAAAAACCATTTTACAAATGTACAGTAATCGCAATAATACAGCAGCACGATGTCCATCTCTCACTTCACTAAAACAGCAAAGCAAGGACTGTGTATGTCATGAGAACTGCGCATGCGACAGCGCCGCTGATCATCGGGATTGCAGCACCATTACACCGGTCCCCAGCGCAGCAGTAAACTTCACAAGGTAAATTGTGTTCCTTGTTGTCCCCTGCTTTACAGTCATCCATCGTTTTATCAAAACACTGTTTGTCCGTGGCACAGCCTCTAGTGTAGCGCTCTATTTTCTTGCCCTCATGGGTTGTATCCACTGACTAGAAACCAGAAACATGACAATTAACAGTAGTAAATTTTGTATTGATTTCATAGGATGACACAGATCACATTATCTAACATTCACTTGTAAATATTTTTGCTTGATATCATTAAACAAATCACATGATTGTCACAAGGGACAGAAGGAAGTGGACATTGTGGATAGGAAGTAATAAAATGGGAGTCAATCAGTACAGTTCTGAGTGCTTAATATAATCCATTTTTCGTGCATCTGTACTCTTATAAATGCACAGATGACGTCAGAATGTGTTGCATGAGAATAAAAACGGACGCCACAAGACGAAGTGGAGTGGCGTGAGTGTTGTTCTCACTACATACTGACGTCTTCTGTGCATCTATAAAAGTACACATGCACTAAAAATGGAATCTAATTGTTTTAAATATTTATCGAAATATTTGAACCAATAAGAGCACGCGTACGATTCTGTGAAGTCATATGTGCGTGTGTACTGTAATCACATACAGTTCTCGGCCAATAAGATTTCTATAATAATTGGTATATTACGCGCGCTCTGATTGGTCGAACAACCATGTGTGATTAGAGTACACACACATAGATGGCGTCATCGAATCTTACGCGCGCTCTGATTGGTTGGAATGTTTCGATAAATATTATATAAAACAGATAGATTCCATTTTTCCGTGCGTCTGTACTCTAATCGATGCACAGAAGACGTCAAAATGTGGTGAGAACAACAGTCACGCCACTCGACTTCGTCTCGTGGCGTACTTTTTTGTTCTCACCACATTTTGACGTCATCTGTGCATCGATTAGAGTACAGACGCACGGAAAAATGGAATCTATTTGTTAAGTACCAATTATTACAGTGGCGCCCCCTCCCCCTAACATTTTGGGCTTGAGCTGTCATCTAAAGGATGATGTCATTGATAGCACTTTAAAGTTTTACTTTTGGGCTATTTTTGTTGCGTTGAATGCGGGGTCTCAAGAAAATTGCCCCACCCCTTTTGGGGTCGACCACTACCATTAGAACGAAGCTTGTGATTTGTTCAAATAACAAGGAAAGAATGTGTGGATTATGATGAACAATGCCTTTTGTTCTACATGTAATCTCTTCCCTTTGTTTTGTTTTACTGTTCTTTGTTATTTGAACAAATCACAAGCACTATTCTGACTGTAGTGTATACTCCCCCCCCCTTTTGCTCAGGACTTGCTACGCCCCTGCATTATTATATAAAGTACTAACTAACAGCCTTGCAAGTCTTACCATCTTAAAACATCTGTCTTCCCAGGCTTTGCATTCACGGGTAAATTTGTTCTTCAAGCACATGTGAGAGGACTGGGTACTTCCACAGTGCCAACACTGTAGAGCGGATTCTAGATAAAACAGCA
This sequence comes from Telmatactis stephensoni, assembly GCA_029948255.1. NCBI lineage: Eukaryota > Metazoa > Cnidaria > Anthozoa > Actiniaria > Isophelliidae > Telmatactis > Telmatactis stephensoni. Next base: position 116,066 of record JALIZF010001908.1, read on the forward strand.
ATTTTCAGAACATTCAGCGATCTGGTCACACTTCAGTTTACAGCATCAATCGGTAAGCAATCCATCCTTGGGTCAGGGCCTTGAGAGAAAGGGTAGGGTAGGGGAAAGGAATAGGAAGGAGAGAGGGGTGTTGATTTTTGTACTGCGGCTGTTCAGTGTTTTATTCATTCATTCATTCATTCATTCATTCATTCATTCATTCATTCATTCATTCATTTATTTATTTATTTATTTATTTATTTATTTATTTATTTATTTATTTATTTATTTATTTATTTATTTATTTATTTATTTATTTATTTATCTATTTAGTCAGCCAGCCAGTCAGTCAGTCAGTCAGTCGGTCAGTCGGTCAGTCGGTCGGTCGGTCGGTGAGTGAGTGAGTGAGTGAGTGAGTCAGTCAGTCAGTCAGTCAGTCAGTCAGTCAGTCAGTCATTCAGTCAGTCAGTAATTCAGTCAGTAATTCAGTCAGTCAGTTAGTTTATTTGTTTATTATCGACTAATAATGGTGAAAAGTGCCAAAAACTAGCTAGCCCCCTTGCAAGTTTTAATTCAAATTTTTGCTTTCGATTAACACTCAAATTTTATTTTTTTCATTTAGAAACTCATATACTGATAAGGTAAAATGCCTGTTTAGCAGCTTTCAAACTAAATGTAAAGAATATATATGGCAAATAAGCAACTGGAGGCGTAACCCTCAGTTTTTATTTCCAATTTTCACAATAGATTAATGAATTAAAGTTAAATTTGATATTTATCAACCAAAACTACCTACAAACAATCTAAACTTTAAATTTCGGTAAGAAATTACTTTAGCTTTGTACAATGCTTATTCCAAAATTTAACAGTTTTGTTGCTCCTGCAATGTTTGAATATGAAAAAAATCTCTTAAACTGTAGTAAATCACTCAGCTGCATATAAGGGGGTGTTTACATGACACTATAGGATCATCCTAGCAGGCGAATCATCCTACCTGCTATACATTTAGGGGGTGTTTACATGACACTAGGATCATCCTATCACTAGGATCATCCTAGCAGGCGAATCATCCTACCTGCTGTACATCTACTGCATTCTGTTTAGTAGGATGATCCTAGTACCCGAAGTGAAGACACAAATTTCCATGTAAACAGAATGCAGTAAATGTATAGCAGGTAGGATGATTCGCCTGCTAGGATGATCCTACGGTGCCATGCAAACACCCCCTTAATGTCAAAAATACTTTTAAAGCAGGAATACAAACGTTCCACATTTTGCAATCATTTTTTCAGTGTTATTTAATAGTGACTTAATTGATAAGAAAGCCGGAATGGTAGAAGTATTTAGAAATCACAGTTCTATTCAGTGTTACTTGGCAACTTGAGAGGTATCAGACATAAAACAAGGTAATGATTTGTAGAATATGATTTCAACGTAATGACTACGTATATATAAGAATAATTACACGCTGTAAGAAAGCTGAAACATATAGCTGTAACTTTCAAAATATGCTGCAAACGGTGATAAATTGTTCATGGAGATAAAAAACAGAAAATAAAACCATCGTCTAATCTAATTTCACTCCAAAAAATCTAGTCACAACCACTAGAGCAACAAGCAAAAGTCCAAAAATGGTCCACAAAAACTCTTAGTACAGGATTTAATTTCTAAAGACAAGATCTTGAGCTACTAAACAGTACTTGAGAAAGAAACTATCATTTTTAATGAATTTCAAGTGAATATTTAACTTAGTATAATGCAAACACAGTCGTCAAACATTAGCGAGATCAGATCTAGAATGATTCAAAACAACAACATTAATAGGGCCAGGAATGGTAAAGTATGCCTTCAATATTATGAAGTATATATCCTGAACAAGTACATAACACTGAACACAAGCAACAAACCGAAACAATTAACTTTAAAACAGTTCAGTTAGCGAAGACGAGACTCAGGAGAACTTTGAAAAAAAGTTCTGGAGTGAGAGTTCTAAACGTGACATACGAAATGAAGATCAGAATATGAAGATTGTAACTTTAGAACGGCTTAAAAATCGACCAAATCAATCTGAGCAACTTGTAGCTGTTTACAAGGACTCGAGTCCTAAGTCAAATTCAATTACGTGTTTGATCAGAAAACCTTTTAGTTACGACAATGTGAGTTTCGTACTTTCCTTCAGCGTTCCGTCTTACACGTTTCCTTCGCTTCTTTACTTCCATGTACTAGTAGTTTGTGTTAACCCATGAATATATATTTATTTTTTGCGAAGAAGTCAACTTATATTAGTGTGCAAACCTTGCTAATGGAACGATTTGCCGCCCAAATTTGCACGCTTGGTTAGTAGACAATAACCGAGTATTTCCAGCGCTAAACGCCCAAAAGCACTAAAAGACTTACCTACAGTAATGAAAGCAAGAAAAATCACTGCAATTACAACCCTGAAATCCATGGTATATGCTATAAAATGGGACGATTATGGTGGTAAAAATATCAATTCTTTAGACGCGAAGAGCCTTGTTTGCTCAAGTCGACTCCAATGTCACCGCGCGTGTTACAAACTAACCAATCACAGCCCGGCAACCATTTTAATATTTCTTGATCATGTTTATGTACATTGTAACGCCTTCCTTGGATAGAAAATCGACCAATCGTGAGCAAGGTTATATTTTTAACGTTATCTTTGATAACCTATGACATTATAAAACCATTCAAAGCCTCCCAGGAATGCGGACCCTGGTTCTATCAATCTACGACTGATATTACAGTCGTGTCACGTTTCCAAGGTATTTAGCTATTTAACACAGCAAGCCCGGGCAATCACCAGATTTTCGTTGACAGGCTTTCTCCTTAGTGACCCTTATATTAGTCCTTTCTCCCCCTCGTTTCCATAGACAAATGTGTACAAAATGTTTTTGCAATTTTCATCTATCCTTTTTCCTACGTCTGTTACCTTTCTTGCAAAACAAACAGCAAACAAACGAACAAACAAACCAAACCAAACAATCCAAGACGGGAGCTACGAGGCCTATTGTAATACATAATGCACCGGGGATTTTTTTCCTAAACCATATTTTCGTTGGGCTCCTGCATAACCTGGTCCAGACTAGAATGTGAATCATTATAGAAATAATCTGATCTGTCGCGCACCTAGCAGCATGTGGGCAAACTAACTCACACCTTGGGCACCTTGGTGAAGGAATGCATATACGGTCGTACCCTGCGAGCAAAGTCTCCCTTTACCTTCTCCGCGAAGACTCTGCTCGCAGGGTGGTACGGTCGATATTTGATTGATAAAGAATCACGTGTTCCCACACGATCAAAACTGTGAATTTTTTTTTCATTTTATTCTTTATGATATGCAAAATTAAAGAAACTAGACTATGAAAAATTTCTTATCTTTTTTGAAAAAGTTTATATATTACAGAAATCACTAAGAGAGTGAAACAATAGCTGGCTGATCCTTAAGGTCCAACCACTGCAAATATGTCTTCACAACAATCAAAATTCAGTGTAGCTAGAGTCTTTTTACATGCACAGACACCTCAGGGGTGGATCCTGGATTATCTTTCATTAGGGGCTGCATGCAAAGTTATTGAAATCTGAAACTGTCCAGAGGATCCAGAGGATCCAGAGGAAATTTTGGAAAAGTATTGAGAAGAAAAGGGTCCAAAGTCGTCTCTGGATGCGGTACGCACCCCCTGCACCCCTCCCCTAAATCCGTCCCTGCCGCTGAATTTCGGCTCTCGTTTTGGTCGAGGTGAGTGTGATATTGTATAATTGTGCAATAAGTATTTTCGACTAGAGATACATTTTGGATGGGAGGATTCGACACTTGTTTTCACATTACGTTTGCAAACAATCCATGTCTTTTTTCCTTTAGAAAATATTTTTTGTCCAAACTTCACTTCCCCATAAAAATGGCCTCCTTCCCCTCCAAAATTAAAATGGATTTTTACCTAAAAACGTTTTACAAATGTACAGTAATTCGAATAATAAAACAACGTATTGCCCATCTCCCACTTCACTAAAACAGCAAAGCAAGGACTGTGTATGTCATGAGTACTGCGCATGCTACAACTCCGCTGACCATCGGGATTGCAGCACTATTGCATAACTCTCCCGAGCAGCAGTAAACATCGCATGGTAAAGGGTAGTTCTTGTCGTCTCCTCCTCTACAGCCATCCATTGTTTCTTGATAGCACTGCTTATCTGTTGCACAACCTCTGCTATAGCGAATTACTCTCGAGTCATCGTGATACGTATCCACTGACTAGAAACAAAAAAGATGCCATTTAACAAATTGCTTGAGTTTTGAACATTTTATGACGTCAAGAGTGTGTCAATAAGAGGACAGACAACTCAAAACCATCTTCAATTTGTTTTTTTGCAACAATTATTTGAGATAAAAGTTAAAAAAAATCATTATCAAACGGGGTATCAGAATGGCAGAATGAGCGCGCACGACGAAACGCGTCAGCAGTGTGTCTGTCCTCTTATTGACACACTCTAATCACCCAATCAGATTTCGAGATTAGTATCAAGTGTTGTAACTGAAATAGTTAACTTTAAAGCCTGGTTTTCATAAGATATAAGAATAAGCAACATACATCGATTCAGTTATTAAGGCAATGCATTATAGGAGTTGTGTTTTCTCGCACCTTTTTGATAGATGCAATACTTGATTTGCTTATGTCAGTTGCAATCGCTTATAGTGTTTATGCTTATGTCGCTAGCAAAATCCAGGCTCTGTGAATCTTTTCAACAGAGTTGTGGATGAAATTTAAAGCTTGTACGCCAGTTGTGCTATTATCAGGAAAACGGTCAAGATGTACAATGACCTCAATGGATGAAACAAACACGATCTGAACATTTTAGTGGACATTTTAGTCTAGACTCTGTCTTTAGAGGACTGATCAGAACAAAATGGAAGAGAAACAGCTTGAATTAGCTCGGGTTTTAATTAACAGAACATTGGTGCTAGAACTGAGGGGGAGGGGAGGGGACAATTGGGAAGGGAAAGGGAAAGTGAATGATCATAACCGTCTATAACGGATGCATTTAATTTTACCCCTTAAATCAACTTTGAAATATAGTTAGTAAAGTGGTGTAAGCTTTTGACTCTTCGAATAAGCTCTCACTGTCTATTTAATAAGCAACAACCCCATCTCGATTCAGCGTCCTCTTCCGGTAATTAGCTACCACCATGTTACACCAAACAATTTTTAGAAGAACTGAGACCCTTGCAATGCTTACCGCTTTGAAGCATCTGTCTTCCCAGGCTTTGCATGCATCGACATATTTGTTTTTCAAGCACATACCCCAAGACTCGCCACTTTTACAGTGGTAGCACTCAAGAGCTGATCCTAGATAAAACAGCAATCAATTGTACAGTAATCATATTAAGGTATATGGTCACCCTAGCACTAGAAAAATGGAATAGAATAGAAAGGGAAGAGAAGGGCAAGGAAAGGAAAGGAAAGGAAAGGAAAAGAAAGGAAGGGAAAAGAGAGGAAGGGAAGTGAAGGAAAAGAAAGAAAGGGAAAGGAAAGGAAAGGAAGGAAGGAAGGAAGGATAACCAATCGTAACGTTAGACATTATCAATCCATAAATGATTATGAGTGACATTTTTTCTGAACAAATCACAAAGTAAAGGAGTATAACTTCCTAATATTTACATAATTTGGTGATGTGGAGACAACAGGGCTAAAAAGTTCAGTGTGAGGGCTGAAAATCAGGAAGAGTTACAAGCCCTCAGATCTTGCTTTGATGTTACAAAAGACAAAAACAAACGAGTCCCACATACATGCAATTAATGCCCTATCTGCTAATATTGGACAACAAAGCGAGAATAATAACATTTATATCTGACTAATCTATACGTAATATAGTTGTATGCCAGAGGACCTCTGGTTTATACTGAATCTATATAGTGGTTTTTACTAGCTCGCGCGCTGGAAAGTTAATACACTTTTTTCAAAATCCGTAGCAGAAGCAGAGAAGAATTATTTACAGTACTCGAGACGATAAAATCGTTTATAACTAACTCCCAAGTAATTTCAAGTGAATATTTAACCAAGTATGCAAACACAGTCGCCAAACATTAGTCAGATCAGAATCAAAACAAAAACTTTAGTAGGGTCAGGGATGACATAAAAGTTCATTTTCAGTTGAGTTTTATAGCATACCCAGTCAGTACAAGTACCACGAAACACTAATTTAATACATTTTAGCGAAGAAGGAATACAAGCAACTTCAGTAAGTCATTTCGACGTACCATAATTTACAAGCCTGAAACCTCCTGGAAGGACGACAGTGTATTACATAGCACCAAATAAGACGAATTTAGAGTCGCTTTACGGTCTTGAGCAAACACACAGATATAGGGACTTTCTAGAAGGACTTGAAGAACAATCAAATCAATCTGGCAACTTGTCCCGAGTTCTAAGTCAAATTCAATTACGTAGCTGACCAGAAAACCTTTAGTGACCACAACATCGACTTCAAACTCTCTCGAGCAATTTCCTACCTTGTATTCTTTGGTATTTTAATTTAATTTGGTATTTTAATTTTCTAAAATAGTTTATAACGAAATGCTTGCTTTAGTACAATTTACCGCCCAAATTTGCACGCTTGGTTAGTAGACAATAATCGAATATTTCCAGCGTTAAACGCCCAAAAGCACAAAAGACTTACCTACAGTAATGAAAGCAACGAAAACAACAGCAATTACAACCCTGAAATCCATGGTATATGCTATAAAATGGAACGATAATGGCGGTAAAACATCAACTCTTTAGACAACGCTAAACACAGAGCATGTTTGCTTTAAAGTCGACTCCAATTTCAATATGTCAGGAACTGACCAATCATAGCGTGGCAACCATTTTGATATTTCTTTGTGTACATAGTAACGTCATCCTTTGATATTTTACAGTGCCAAGGAAGCAAAAGATTGTCCAATCACAAATGAGCTAATAAAATTTTATCCAATATTATGAGTTTAAAGAATCCTGGGAATGAGAAACCCTGGAGTTGTGTCACGATATAACACAGGTAGCCCAAAATTTGCTCAATCAGTCTATGCAGCTGGCGTTTAGGGGGGAGGGGGAAGGGGCAGGAAAAAGGACGCCAACACAGCGCGCCTCCTTCCTCCCTCGTCTCCCCAGCCCCTCCCCTACTAAGACTGGCTACGCAGGTTGTCTGTTTACTCGATCAGTTCCATCCTTTAATTTAGGCCAGCGTTTTCCCGCAATTTCACAAAAAATTCATCAAAAAATCTAGCTGTTCACAGGTCTCCATTTCCGGCCTATCAAATTCAAGGAAGACAAATTCAAGAAAGCCGAAAAGACTTCTGGTGAACCAAAATAAAATAAATACATAAATATTTTAGTTGTTAAAGCAAACGAGACGGAATCGTTTACCGTGGCGTATAAGTTAATTTTTACCGTAAATCAACAGCGAAAATGCAATGAGCAATACAATCAGTACAAGGGACACTTCAGGTCACGGAAACTCTACGGAAAGCTAATAGAACCTGATTTCCGAATCGAATAGTTATGCTATGGTTTCCGAGAAACCATAGCATATTCCAAGGTCAAGCAAGGTCAAACCCAGGCCTTAACTACCTTGAGATAACTATTGTATCTCACACCATAAAAAATACAGCCAATTACCGCAATGCCTCATGGGCAGAAACTTTTGAATACCGTCAAATGTACAACGACTTTCCTGCTTTCTGATTGGCTGTATTTTCTATGGCGTATGATAAAAACTGATGAACGCGTGAGGTTGCTACACAGGAAAATAACTAACAACCAACACTGAATATTCAACACTTTACTTTTTCTTCGCTTTTATTAATAAAGCTTGCAATATCGTCTAATATGTAATCCAATTTTTCACATAGCATGCCAAAAAGGGAAGAAAATATGCGTATCGATTCCACGTGGTGCGAGATGCACCACTGTTGAGTTGGAGTTGGCGCGAGTTATTCGACCAAGACAACGAATCAGAGCGCGGCCAGGCCGGTTATATCGTAACACTCAAATTACTGGCCAATCAAACCAAGATGTCAAAATACGGAAGGGAAAACAATTGCATAAAAGAAAATCAATGATGTTTTGAACTTCTGGTACAGTGTTCTAATAGTCCTTTTTCGAATTGCCCGCGCCATTTTGGAAGACCACTGGAAAATTGAATGCCGTCTCAGAAAGTTACATCAAAACGAGGCTAACCCTGCAAACATTTCCAACTCAAAGCCATTTTTAGCGATCGAAATTGTAAACAGTCTATTTATGCAAGTTTTTTAGCTTTCTATGGGGGATAAAGAATTTTAGCAAAACTAGCTTTGGGAAAGAGTGTGTGTCTTTTGGATGCACAAATAGGGAGAAACGCCGATGGAACTAGCTCGGTCTTCGTTGAATTTTTTTAAGTTCCCGATGAATAACCCAAGAAGAGATTTGTGGTGCAACAGAATAAAACGCCAACATGGAAGAGATGGGTTCAAGGTCACAACAAATACTGTGATTTGCCAGGAGCACTTTAGAAAAAGTGTAGTTCAGCGCTGTTGTAGGCAGTACTCAAAATTCCAAATTCCAAATCTACTCTACGCTTCACGAAGAAAGAAAGCAGTTGCGCCTGTTACCAAAACGATAAAAACAAAGTGCAAACCACTGGCTCTCTTCCCAAAGGTTCCAGCATTACAAGCATGTCCTTTACAACAGTAGATATTACAGTCCGGATCTTCTTTACAAAAAGCTGATTGACGAAGGCGTTGGCAGGCCGCATACGAGTCGGTACAACCTTTGCTATAGCCACGACTTTTGCCTCCCGAGGCAGTGGTGATGATATTGTCTGCCTTGAAGCAGTAAGCTGTACTTGATCTCGTCCCATGTTTACAAGTCTTTAAGAAGGAGTGTGCTTGGCAGTCCTTATAAGAAACGTCAGATACACATTCATAGCATCTGGGATAGGCTGAAATTTGACATGAAAATTGACTTGAATAAACCAATTAGATCTTAGATCAAAACGCGGATAAAACGGGTGAAAAAGGAATCAACGAAGCGCAAACCCATCGAGGGGCGGAGGAAAGAGAGAGTTTGAGATGAGAGAGACAGAGGATGACTTGACTGGACTAGTTAACAAGGAAACAGAAAGCAGGGATCGGAGAGAAAAGAGTTTACTAGATGGAAAGAAACTTAAGAGAGAAGATAATAAATGAGCGCTCTCTTACATAGGAGTTGTAGTAAAGAGTTTGAAAACAAGCAATAAGTATAAACATTTCACCGCACTTACGTTCATTGCTTTCAACACGATGTTTTTCGTCTTCTCCGTTACAATTATCTGTTGTGCAGCATTTCATTACGCAGTTTTTCTATAAGAGTGGTTTTAACATCAAACTAAGAGACGCACAAGCAATAACAAATAATCCGGTTCAGAATATTCTTGTATTTGATTTGTTATTAAATTCAATCCAGCTATGGGGCTTATATTTTTGTTGTTTTTCTTACACAGGAATAGAAACAGGGGTGAAACGGCGCTGGATTAGCGACACTAGCTGGTTTAATTTGCTGCTTCTACAAAACTGACAAAGTCTAAATTCCCCGGATACACAATGCAACCTTTTCTGCAACGTAGCGCTTAACACAGTTGACCGTGTTTCCACCTCTGTAATGTTGCGCACAGCACAGTTGCAACGTGTGTCCACCCCTGTAATGTTGCACGCAGCACAGTTACACCGTGTGTCTACCCCTGCAATGTTGCACGCAACACAGTTACACCGTGTGTCCACCCCTGTAATGTTGCACACAATACAGTTACACCGTGTGTCTACTCCTGCAATGTTACACGCAACACAGTTACACCGTGTGTCCACCCCTGCAATGTTGCGCACAGCACAGTTACACCGTGTGTCTATCCCTGCAATGTTGTGCGCAACATAATGCTACAGAAAAAGTTGCAGAGTTAGAACTCGATCCTCAACCTGCAACTGTTGCGTGCAACTCTGTATTGCGCGCATGCAATATTACAGAAAAAGTTGCGAAGAAAGTATGTTGGTGCGGTAGCTGACCAAGTGGAACGCAGGATCTGGGTACGGAATCGGTTGGTAAGCAACCACGATGCGACGCATGCGCACCAATCCCCTTGTTTAAAAAAGTGAATAAGGAAAAACAGGAAAAGAAAAAAGGGGCACGGATACTGCTTTACGAGACTCCTGAAGGCTCTAAGAGCCTCACTCTGTTAGATCTAAATCAGATAACTGACCTTCTCATTGCACGGATCTGCTTTGGGCTTCCCTTGACACAGGTTACTAGGTTTACAGCCAGCATACGTCACTTTCTTGACAACACCATCTTTATGCTGGTCAGCGGTTATCTTATAGCAACTGTAACCGCTGGGGCCTGGGCACGTCTTTGTGATTGTACACGTTTGTGTGCCGTTACAAGAAAAGCACGACAATGCAACAGCTCGCTCTGGAGTAAAACAATTGAATAACAGTTTAAATATTTAGAAAAATAAGCTCTTCTGGAGGCAATATCATGACTGAAAGAGGAAAAAAGCTGCAGTGAGCTTTGTCTTGGGATTCCTGTGTTATTTTAATGATATTAAATTAATGGTTTTCCTTTAGATTTTTAAAACCCTGGGTTACGCTAACTCGGCGCTTTCGAACAACCGAACCCAGGGGAATAAAGAAACTGAACAATTTTAAGCTGTATTTTAAATATGTTTAATCGGAGAAAACCGAATAAACCGCGGTTTCATTCAAGAATCATAAAAGAAACTAGCAAAAAGAATATAAGTTATGACTTCAGTTAATGGTTTCCTTGGCAACAGCTTCACCGCAGAAATTTAATTCCGAATTCACGAGTTGTTATCTAACCTTGTTCGCGGCTCGAGACAAAAAAAAATCCAACTAGCTCTTTTGTTTGTAGGTTTTTGTTGTGAATTAAAGTTCAGATGGTACGAGTTCCTACTGAGCATCAACTAACCACATAATACTGATTTTATTTTTGCTTTGCGTGTGGCCATCTCAAGTCGAAGAAAATAGATGAGTAATATTACGTACATATGTTAGAGTGGTTTTCGTATGAGTGGGAACACTGTACGGTTACGATACGATACGGTTGCAGCAAGAATTTCAAATGTTTTTTATAGAAACTATTGGTACAGTTACGATACGATACGGTAAGTTTCCCACTCATACGAAAACAACTCTATTCATTCCAACCAGCAATGTATGCTGATACAGCTCATCACAAAAGTGCTGCAGTTTATAGAAAAAAGTTGAGGTTACGCTCAACTGACCAATACGTATAAATTTGAAAACGTATCTTTTTGTTACGGTTCAGCCATCCTTCCGCACTAAAACGTTGTTTTGGCGAGCAAAAACGCAACGGAGAAAAAAATACGTTTTTCATATTTGTCCAAATTGATGTGGACGTAGCCAGATTTACAAAACGCGCAAAAATATGATTTTGTTCAACTAATAAAATCGCTTGTCATCTTTGCACACAGATATAAAAACGGATTTGTTCTGCAGTATTTAGTTTTGCTATTGTGTTTTCAGAGTTGCAATTATTTAATTTCTATTTTTTTTTTCCGCTGTGGATATGAAAAATATGTGATTGGAGAAAAATCCGTGAATGTTCTGACCACAATTGACAAATTGAATCAATTTTCGTGTGTTCTTCCGCTTCTGTGGTCGAGTTCTGAACAGCTTATAAATAGTTCTCTTTATACTAAAAGTACAAATATAGACAAGTACGTAACAGTTCTGTCGTAAAAAGATCACTTTCTGCACGAAATTTTATCCAGAAAGACTACAACAAACAAATAAATATAGTGAAAATTTGGAGAAACAAAAAACAAAAACAAATAAATATAGTGAAAATTTGGAGAAACAAAAAACAAAAACAAATAAATATAGTGAAAATTTAGAGAAACACATCTAACAAATCAGTTACAATAAATGTCTCAAACTACTGCAGCCTACAAAAATGTTAAGATTGGACTGAGTTTGCTTCGTTTTTAAATTAGGTCAGCTTCTAAGCTTAACTTTTCCTTGCGAGTTCCAAACCGTGTCATTCTGAAAAATGTTTCAAGCCAGTGCCAGTGGACTAAAATATAACTCACCTTCGACATAAAGGAGAACAACAACAACAGCAAAAATTAGCCTTCTAAAACTCATATCCTAGAAATCTTCATACTCACATATGCATAGCAAGAGAATGGATTTGTTTTTGGCTTGACAAGCCAGCAAGAGATTTAGTAGATTTGTTTGTCTTTGTACGGCTGTGTCATGACAATTTATTTAATATTGAAGACATTAAAGTTTTATGGATGTTTGTAAGTGTTCCAAAATATATCAACAATATAATTGTTTTGTCGTTTGGACCGACATTAAAGCCTTAAAATGTAATAATTACGCACTAATAGGCCAGTTGTACGCACACCTGGTTATAGTTCTTTTTTACAATTAACTTACAATGGTTGGTTGTAAACACCGTAACTATTGTTAACGGTGAGTTAACATCAGTTAACATCCAATGTTACAATTTGTTTATTTGCATAAATGTGTATGACCTTCCAAAATAGATTTTTACACCAGAACTTCCATAACATGGAATACTTTATCTACTTCTATATGCAATGCTAAATTTAAATCCATCTTAAAGAAGGGCTTTAATGTTACAAATTCCGTGAGAAGTCTTTCCTTTTTGGGTATATAGCATCAGTGTTGTGGACCCTTTTCCGCTCCCTCTTTATGTTCATGTTTTATTCTAATTTTTCTACTTTCGTTCGTTCGCTCGTTCGTTCTTTTCTTTTCTTTTCTTTTCTTTTCTTTTCTTTTCTTTTCTTTTCTTTTCTTTTCTTTTCTTTTCTTTTCTTTTCTTTTCTTTTCTTTTCTTTTCTTTTCTTTTCTTTCTTTTTCTTTTTTTTCATTTTTTAGTGCAATGGGAACCCGTTATTGAAGCCTTGCGAATCTTGTAAAATAAAAACTAAAAACAATAATACTCCTATTACGCCTACTATACGGTTGCGTGAAATCTACTTATTGGATAAATCCTTATCCAGTCGATAAACATATCGAAAAATTACTTTATCCACTGAATAAGGATTTATCGAACGGATAACGCTATCCACCCGTTGATCACCTGGGCTAGAAGAACAAAAACCAATGAATTACCTCAATTAAAGGAAAATTTAAGTACGACTGAGAGCACAATTAAGTTAAATTGACTTCGACCGAATAAGCAGGATTAGCTTATTAGAATATAACGAGATTTACATTTATTACGGAAGCCCGTTTTCTATAATCCATAATTTAACACGGTACAACGGTAGTGAACGCACTGACAAAAAAAGTTCAAAAGGTTGTTGATGAAGTTTTGACATGAAAATAGGTACAACAAGTTCGTGTGTGCGATGTAATGTGATCGAGCTAACATGGTCAGTTTGTTGCGTCACCATGCACTTGTTAAATAACCCCTCTCTTATCAAACGAAAGAGGAGAAATACAACTAAATTGAGTCAATGATGTTCGATGTTTGGCCTTCGGTCTGATAATTCTCTAACAAGTCTTGCTTCATCCCAGTTGCACGTGTTCAGGCGCGGCTTCCATCCTTCCAATTCTTTAATGTTATCCGAGAGGAAATTCTCACTGTTTACGATAAAGACTCATTCCTTTAAGTTTTTTCTTAGCTTAACCTCAATTCGGTTTCGAAATATAATGCACAATGCTTCTTATCTCATTAATTTTTATCAAGATATATACAAAACCCTCCGTCGTCATGGTAACATAAACTGATCGACCCCCAATTATAAATCCATGTTTTAAAGTTTTAGATTTTTGCAAAAGTTTTCTTGGCACTTGCTAAGTGCATGTCAAGAGCGTGAACAACCTATGCATTTAGTTGCACAGAGGGGTACCACTTTAGTTCTAATGGAACAACACGAGTAATTAAAATAGCGGCCAAAATGATTCCCCTAGAGAACCGAAGGTCGGAGCCCCCAGGGCTAAATTTCATTTTTCAAAGGCAGAGTGAAATCTGTATACATGTTACATCAATGAACAACAACTTTCGTAAACTGGATGAAAAAGGAAATGACTGGCTTTATCAATGATAATTTAACTCTAATATTGATTCAGTTATTAAATGTTAATGAAGTTCTTGTTATGGAGCAAAAAGCCGAAAATTACCTTAATTATTCACCAGGCTCTTGCATGTAGCTGCGCAAACTTAGTAAACTCTTTGTCGTGGCAGTAATGGCGAAGTCAAGGCCGGGGGGGGGGACTCCGTTCGTAAATGGACGGGGATGCTCGTCGTACCTTTTAAGGGTCAAAATCTGCAATCTGGTACCTTTTAGGGTGTCTTAGACTTAGGTGGACTACCAGAGACATAGCTGGTACCTTTTAGGCACTGTTTTGGGGTAAATGAACTACCTAAAATAAGCATGCATATGAGAGGGACGATTTCGATGATCTGAATTGAATCTTCAAAGCACATCGATAACAACTGTTTCATTACGTTAATTCTTCATGATTGTTTTTGAACTGGTACCTTTTAGGAGTAGAAATCAATTGTTGCCACTCCCACTCAGGTACCTTTTAGGGGTTATTTTTAGAATTTCCGACGAGCATCCCCGTCCTCTTATATATAGGAGTCCCCCCCCCCCGGAGTCAAGGCTTGCTTTACTGGTTGTGGAAGCCTTCGAGATGGTTTTTAAGGTGCCGTTCACTAGTCAGCATATCCTTAAGTACAAGAGGTCTTCGACGTGTTGATAAATAGTAAACAAACAGGAAATAAATAAATGCCAAATGCCCGGGGGGGGGGGGGGTACTCTTATATAATAAGAGGACGGGGATGCTCGTCGGAAATTTTGAAAATGCCCCCTAAAAGGTACCTGAGTGGCAGTGGCAACAATTCATTTCTACCCCTAAAAGGTACCAATTCAAAAACAATAATAAAGAATTAAAGTAATGAAACACTTTGTTATCGATGTGCTTTGAAGATTCAATTCAGATCATCGAAATCGTCCCTTTCATGCTTATTTTAGGTAGTTTATTTACCCCAAAACAGTCCCTAAAAGGTACCATCTATGTCTCTGGTAGTCCACGTAAGTCTGAGACACCCTAAAAGGTACCAGATGGCAGATTTTGACCCCTAAGAGGTACGACGAGCATCCCCGTCCATTTACGAACGGAGTCCCCCCCCCCCCCCCCCCCCGGGCCAAATCAACCCTTTCCAGCGAGCGCACGTGTACCGATGCATGAGGCACGTACGATCAGCTGAAAGCGGCTTCAGTAAAGTCGGCGTCAGCTTACTGGCGGCTTAACGTTCAGTGATAATTTTGTTAATACTGTTCATAAATAAACCTTCTAAAATTGCTACAAGAGGACATATTAACAGTCAAGAGGAAATATACGGACACAAAACACACACGCTTACACTACACAACTACGCACACAAGTACACGCACACTTATATATTTCTATATCATATTATATACACTGTAAATTGAAATGAGCTGATCTAGCCCCAAAAGCCAAATCAGCCCCAAAACGTCAGGAGCTATTTTAGCACCTGTTGGAGCCTTTTTGACCAAAAAGGGCTGCAATAGCCCCCCCAAAAGCCTTTTTAGCCCTATGTATTTATAAAAGGGCCCCTCATAATATCATATTGGCCCCATTATTGTCGTTTTGGAACCAATGTTTGTTTTACTCAAGAAACAAAACATTTGCTCACAGTAGTGTATTTCAGCCCCTAATGCTAAATCAGCCCCACCTCACCGATAGACCAAGTATTTATTTCAGTCCCTGCAGATTCCAAATGGCTCAGAAGGGGCTACAATGGAATTTCGATTAGAACCATTTTAGCTTTTCATTGTCCAAATGGCCAACTTTTGTCTTATTTGACTCCATTGTGGCTGTTATGAAATTGAGAGCTGTTTCAGATTTACAACATACTGCCTAAAAGATGAATCAGTTTCATTAACAGATAAAACACATTTCAGCTTTGATCATTTAATTATAGATCCAGACCATTTTTAATATAAAGCTAATCAGTCTGACATTCACTTAGTATCAAATTTGTTCTCAATGCACAAAATGCAAATACACACAAAAATAATAATTTTTCAACCAAAGATAACCAAGAATCAAATATTTCACATATTTTATTCTTAAACACCTGCTAGTTCATATTACAACTTACTGTTCATTGTAAATATCAATGTCTAACTTAGGACATATGCACTGCATCCCTGCCATTCCAATAGGCTTAGATAAGTGCATTGGCCTAAAAGATATTAACACACTTTGCCTGATGACTTTCACAAAGTTGTGGTTTATATTGCCTACTTGGTAAGCATGAAGGTGATTGTCATAGTTTAAAGTTACAATATCCTTGGTGACAAATAGCAAATTTCTGTCATTGAGAGGCCGTTCACTTAAAAAGATTATTTTATCAACAAAGGAAAACTTGGGCAGAATTCCTCTATATCCAGTGTGAACAATGGCACCTTTCCTGTACTTTGTACCATGGATACTACACCAACATGTTCTAAAAGTTAAACAAATAATATGTAATTATTCTGCTCAACTATAGACCATACAGGTACTGGAGAGGGACAAAGGGTGTGTGAAACTGAAGGGGAAGAGAAAAAGAGAAAAGAAGGGAGAGCCTGTACAAAATAATGTTATTGTTTTACAAATAAATTCATTGCTTGAAGAAAAGCCACCATTTCATTGGTTGAAGTGACTGAAATGATGACATTTGTAATCTGAAATGAAATAGATTGGCCCATTTTCAGTGTTAAACAATGGTGCTCTTACTGCATATGATAGAAGATAGATCATACTTGGACTGAACAAAAAGAAATAGATAAAATTAATTTAAGCAGCATTGTAAATTTTGCCATGTACAAGGCACTTGGGGAATATTAGTTAACTGTCAAAATTATGACAGTGTTTACAGTGCAATATGATTGGCTGAGATTGACCTTTATCCTCCAAAGTGTAATCAAGCACAACCCAGGAACCATATTTCCAACACAGCACCTTTGTGCAGGCTCTCACTTCTTCCTTCTTTCCCCCTGCCCTTTTCCCCTTCCCCCTCCCCTCCCCCAGAGAGCCTGTAGGTTAATTGGCTACATTTCATCTAAATTAAGTTTCCTTATCAATCTATGTATACATACTCATGAATAATCTCAGTTGGTTGTAAATTGTTCACTTCTCCTTGAAGGAGATCCAATAAGCCAGTGGCTTGAGCTTCCTTCTGTGTTCCTACAAAAGAAAGCTGTAAGTTGTTCTGATTTTTATAATAGTTATAGTCGTTTACATGTATATCTAGAGTATTAATCATGATAATGACTGTTTACTTATAATTACCTGGTCCTACTTCTATTGGCTTTTCAATGAATGGCTGGTTGTGGGATGTTGCAGCTATTTCATAGCATTGTCGTAGTTGATGCCTATCGGCCAAAGTCCAAGGGATATTGGTAAAGTTGCCAATGCTTGAGGCTAGCTTCTTAAGGCGACCATGTTTGGCCTCGAACCTCATACACCAGGTTCTCACCATTGGACCAAGTCTGAAATCAACAGTACAGTGAAAGTAATTATTTATGTGACAGTACACAAGAAAGTTATAATTAATAACACAGATAATGTGTTTATGTGCTGTGTTAAGATTTAGAGCATACTTGGATTGATCAGAAGCATGAGGCATAGCCCAGTGCCTCTCAAAACTTCTCATGACAAGTGTTTTGATCAATAATATTGAGGAGTAAATAAGGGGTGAGTACTGGGCCTGTGTGGTTGTGTACTGAAACAGGTTGGCACTAACCCAGAGTTAGCACCAATGGTTTTCTTTAGTTTTAACCCTGAGGCAATGGTCGTTTAAAACATGGTCACTTACAGAAAAAATATTGCAAATTTATGATAAAAACTTTAAAATCACACACTTGATCCCTTTTTTCAGAACTCACAATGTTTACCTTAACATTGTTCTTGGGTAGTGTATCAAGTAGTGCATTTTGGGTATAACTGTTGCATTAGGGTAAAATTGCACAAACAATGAATGGTGTTCTTCTATTAAATCTCCAAGGTAGCTGGCCTTATTAACTGTTATTGAAGGTGAAAAAATGATGTCAACTATTTCTAACAAGGAGACGTAAAGTTTCCACTTTTCATCTTCATGAGGAATGTGGGAACCAATCAGAAGGGGTAAAAATCTTCCCAGGCACCACATTTGTGAAGCTTAAAGTTAAAAGAAAAGAAAACATTTGGTTAAAACCCCAATGACTAACTTTACAATCCAAATAGCATTTTATGGTAATATATATATATATATATATATATATATACAAGGGCGGATCCAGGATTTTTCAAAGGTGGGGGTCACGTGACGTTTACAAACAGGGAACCCAAACGAAAAGGTCTTAAGCCATCGAAACTCGCTGAAAATATGACATTAATTGCTTAGACTAGTGATTTTTTAACACTTTTTATTAGAAACAAAAATATTATATTATAACTGAATGGGTAGAGGGTTAATTGGCATTGCTTAGTAATATTTCAATGAATGTTAAAAGTGAGTCTTTTCACAGAAAAAAATTACTGCTGTCGCAAATTCACGACATATTCATTGATAAACACAGGGGGGTCCTGACCCCCGCGACCCTCCCCCTGAATCCGCCCTTGATATATATATAATAATTATTTTTTCACTTTATTAACCAAACCTAGTCTTGGTAGAAATATGTGGTCAACCACTTCATGGTTAGGACTTCTCCCAATTACACCAACGCTGCCCTGATTTAAACTCATATTTATTTAAGAGGTCAATATCCACTTACCCCTTTGTTTGAGAGAATTTGAACTTGAGTTCAGGGTGATGTTAGAAATGATTGAAGGTTTGTTTGAAACATCAGGATAGCCATAATCAAAGTCTTTTATCCATTGGTTGAATTGATCCAGATTGAAATACTTCATATCATTAATGGCATACTTGAGTAGTTCTTTACATTCATATTGCAAGATCCCTTCTAATACATCATGCATTGCATCTCCTGGAAGCCCACCAATGACATGAAAGTACCTTGATTGATTTAGAATGGATCTACTATTGATGCCATATACAGTAGTAACATCAACATTTGAATTTTCAATAACAGTACAATGCCTATCATGTCCAGCACGAGTTCTTAGATGGAAATCATTTTCATGAAACTGAAATCAGGAAAAAACAACAAACCTTAATTTGCACATTTCTTTTTCTCTTACAAGTAAAATGATCATGATACATACTGTACACTTGTCATACCATGTCTTTTACAATATTATTTGGATGAGAATCCATGCTAAAATATCACAAGAAAGCTTCATGATGATTACAGTGTAAGTATTTTTCTTACTATTTCTTTCTAAGACTAAATTGATAGAAAACCTAGAGAAGGGGGAAACATGTACAACCAATAAAGGCAGTATTACCTCCAACAATTAGCAGACACCCACTGAACCAAGATTAAAATTGGTTTGATAGTACTTATAATTAACATGCATATACTGTACAACAGTCAACTAACATTATACAGTGTAGCAGACACCCCCAGGGGGGGTACTCCTTCCAGTTTTGGGTAAGGACGTGCCACTGAGCCCCTTGAGCCCTGACCCTGTTCCAGAGAAAATTTTCCCAAATTGATACCCTGTTCCAGAGTAAATGTTTGCCTAATTTCATTGTTTCTGGCGAAGTTGACATGTCGTTAACCCCTTTCAGCCCGGCCTTTTAGACGAACTTTGTTAAAAGATACCCTGTTCCAGAGAGTAATTATGATTTTTATATACCCTGTTCCAGATTAAAATCGCTGAAAACCATACCCTGTTTTGCGGCACGTACCCATATAGCAAATATAAGGGAGTGCCCCCCCCCCCCCACACACACACACACAATTTGGTGTCCATAAAAGTTAGTCCAAAATGATTGGCCATTCATTGCTTCCATACATTTCTTTGTAGCTAGGATTAGCTTCTGTCCATAATAGTTGGGTTAATGTATAATTAGCGGGGTGTCTGCATAGTGAGAGTTGACATAGTACATAATTATTTATTTATCATATTTACCAAAGAAGCAACATCATTGGCATTCCCCATACATTCTCTGCATTTAAGAGCTGATGAACTACCAACTTTGAACCCTCCAACTTCTTGTGATGCCAGATTATCTCCCGAAAAGAATGCAATGGTACCTGCAAATGATTTCCTTTCACCTTTTATAGTAAATTCAAAGCCTGTATCCTGTTGGAATAAATTAAAGCCATTTTAAAATTACTTATATTCAAAGTGACAATAAATTTGATGTTCAAAAATATATATTACTAAGTAAACATAATAAACTGTCAAACCTATGATGGCTGGAATAAACAAATGAATTAATGAATACATTAATGCACAAAAATAACAACAACATTGATTATTAAACCACTTACATGTTTTGTTATCATTATAATGGCAAAATGTACATGATTGATGACAATGATGTTGGTTCACAGTTCATTAAGTACCTTTTAACAAGAAAGTACTAGCTTTCATGTTCTATATTTAGCATATATATGGTTCTATACCTTTTCAAGTTCTCTTAGATCTTCCATAAAAGACTCAAGCATGACATTGGTCCCATATTTCTTAATCACTGGCCTTTTTGCAATACATAGAAGCTGAATGCTTTTTAGTTGAGATCTATATTTTGGAGCAATATTTCCCAGTGTATAGTAGAAAACACCTGTTGATAAGTTACAATGTAAAGGCAGAATATGTATCTGATATCATCTTTCTATTTATCTCTACTGTGATAGATGCACCTATTGATATATAAACTAAGCCAAAATGTAAAGAGAACAAAAAGTACATGTACATAACAACATGTCCACCCTTACCACATAATTTGAATAAACCCCCACAAAAATATGTTTTATACAATATACATTAAAGAATTTCAACCAATGAGATAAAGCAAGTCTAACTAAAGATTCTCTGACACCTGATCAGCAATATCTGTACATAATTTGTTGTTCTACAACCCTTCTTGGCTACATGTAGGTGTTGTTCATAATGCTATTTTCAAAATTATTGGGTTATTCACCTTGCATGTTAAATACTCTAAGTGTGTGCATGCTGACATTTCAATGTGACTTGATCAACCCTCCTCAGGCATGAGGAAGCTGACCAGTAGATTTTGATGAAGCAAATTATAGTGGTTTTTGTGTCATAACAATATTAAAGCTTAGTAATCATTAATCAAGTTAAGTTAATTAAACATAAACATAAAATGTATTGTCTTACCAACTTTATGAATTGATGTTTTGCTGCCCAAAGGGTTAACCACCTCCACTTCATCATAATATAACATGATTTGCAAAGCTTGTGGGTCTCTTGAGAACAAAGGATGCCGTGAAAACATGTACCCATCACAATAGTCTGATATCAAATTATCTTGCCGGCGATGATGACTTTCAACCTACAGCAGAGTATAAAATTAACTTCACCAAAACATACATCATCAGTGTTTATAACCCTAAGATCGAGAGGAGGGGGATTGGGCATATGTAGGGGATAAATTTGTATTTTTTCATAAATTTTGGATAACATTTCCCACCCTGAGGAAAGAAAACCAATTCAAATCTCCATATGTTAAATTCCCTAGGATGGGCAAACCATGGTAACAAGAGCGATCAAATGACCCACATATGCACCCTCCCCCACAGGCTCAACATTGATATTCAATACATGTAGAATTTTGGTTTCAAGGTTACAAGAAGTCTTATAAATTTTATGATTTCCAGACTTTACCTGACTAAGAATTGAGGGATCATTTAACATTTGCTCCAAACTATAGAGAAAAGGAACATCGACAACTTCATCGTCAAGTTGAACTCTTAGCCTTTTTGCTCCTTTCTGACGGTGACCATAATATTGTCCAACGGCTCGCTTTACTGGTTCCTGAAAAAGAAAAACAAAACAACAATAGAATAAACACAGAGAGTTAATCAGTTATGCAGAAAGTAAATCAGTTATTGTATGCAATATGAAAACATATTTATAAGCTTAAACCAGTCTGGTGTGAGTGCAAGTTGAAGGGCTCATCAGTCACTTGGCATCAGTCCTCCTTCGGTTCCTTTGGCCGTTTCGCTATTCCCAGGGATGGCACCGCACGTGGAAGCCTCAAAGGTCGTATTGAATTGTGAAAGAGCTGTCATTTAAGATATGATTTTTATCAATACCAGAATACATACGTCTGTCAATACTTACTACAAAACCGAACAATTCTTTGAATTTACGTCTTTGTGCCGTCCTACTCTTCATGCCTTCAAAGGGATTAGCAACGCCCGAATTTTCTACGGTGTGCTCCCACAAAACTTGATCGGATATGTCTTCGCTGACTTTTTCTACCTCATTCTTAATTTTTTGCGATACAGCTTCTATTGCTTCGCCCACAAGCATTTCTGTGTTCATTATGATGTCGTCTACTGCCTTTTGTGTTAGATTGTATGTTTCCTTCAGACGTAAAACATATGAAGCACATTTAAAACTGTACTGGTAATCATCTTCAGAATCGGAATCATTGATCGTGTCATTTGGGACATCTTCATCGATTTCGTTATCGTTTACTTGTGGCTGGTTTCCTTGCGTTTCTTGCTCTGACACTGTCCCCTGATCTGTACCATCATGGCGGAATTGAGTAATGTTTCCTGCATTCTCCCATGTCCCCCTATGTTTTCGTTGAATATGGCTCCTGTAGCTAAAAAAGTTACGATATGTTTCTCCACAACCACCGATTCCACACACCACAGTGAAATTGTTATCTTGACCATGTACTCGTTGAAGATGATTTAACAAAAGAGAAAAATTAGGCATCAATGTGCCAGCACACAAATTACAAGAGAACCCCATTGTGTTCCGAGCTGATAGTGCCACGCAATCAAAAACTAAATAGATCCTATTAGTGGGAATTGCCTCACAGTTGAACCCACTGTTCACCTGATGTGCCGGTATACTCAGGGGGGACAAAATAGACAAGGCGCTATTGACAAGAATAAGTTTGTCAACAAGGTAGTTTTTCAAGGTGGGGTGAACAGCCCATGAAGGGCATAATGAGGCTTGTACCCCCTTATACCAAAGAAATGCATACGCCCTTCTGACAGAGAGCCATTGATCACTCTGAAACTCGCTTGGATTGGCTGAATGGTTATCAGCTCAGTAAACGTGGACAAGAATTTACTCACATGACCACCAGAATATAAGATCTACGGCGAGAGGATATCTTTCTCTTCTTTGCTGACTTGCTTTGCGTATACATCTTCAATTGGCGGACCCGTGCAATCTCAGTTACTTTACTCACTCACTATGGACTTCGACCGCGCATTTTCAGCATCTGATGTACAGTCTTGGTTAGTAAAAAATGGCTATCAATCAGATACGATTGAAAGGATATCAGGTGAGCGTTTGTATTGGTAAAACCCATTTATTTTCCGCTGTGTGGCGTTACCTTATCATTGTTCATTTTTCATTTTTAGTTACTGAGTCCTTAAATGGTGAAGACCTTCTTGCACTTCTCGAAGACGATAAGGAAATGCGATTCTATTTTCAAAATGTAAAAGACAGGGTTAAATTCAAGAAGGTTTTTTCAGCAGAAAGTCCAAAATCGGTGAGTAAACTACGATGACCTCGTGGTCACAGTAGGACATCAGACTTGGCGCATTTTTTCTGTCGCGCCCACGTTTGTTCACTCAGCGGTAAAGCTTCTGACCATGCGTAGATCTGTAGGCGCGAACAGTGGAATCCGTTGGAATATCTTATCTTGGCTCCAGAGTTGTTCAGAAGATTTTATTCTTCAAGACTTAAAATATTAACAAGTTTTATTCGAGGATCAATTTCTTATCGTATTTTGCTCTACTTTCTTGTTTCCTTGTGTTTACTTTAATGTCTTTGAATTCTTTTTCAGGATTCTTCGTTTGGAAATGAAGCGTCCACATCCACTCCGAATGAAATTCGTGATAGTTCATTTGAAAAGGTAAGCAATATGTTGTGCCTTTATGAATGTTAAGCTTAACTTATATAAAGTGCTAAAAAAGTGTTTATCAATGGGAAAGTTTTGGTAGGAGTCGTGAACTTAACATGATCCCAATTACTAGGATATGGCATAGGGAGTACGAAACTTGTGAGGAGTGAAAAGTTATGAACTAACGAACTGATTTTGATTTTATTGAGTCAAAGTCTCATGGTTGTATTGCATATTTCACAGGAGGAGGGTGAAAAAGAAGAAGAAGAATACTGCCCCGAGGAACTCAAGGAGTTGTCAGAAACTCCGAGGAGTCGAGCCCCAAAGAGTGGTGTTCCAAAAACAAAGGTACAGTGTACAGTTATTTTGTATCACCGTTTTACAAGTAAGACTTACGGACGTCTCAGAAAATGTTTTCAATGATAACGATTGTCTGATTTTATATGTGTAAGTACACCCGTATACCGTTAATTCAGAATTATGTTTAAGCTGATCTCGATGTTGCGGCATGAAACTGTTAGCGTTCGCTTTGACATGTACTGTACATAATTTTATGGCCTATAGTCACATTTAGATTAAAATATATCCAGTTATATGCATTTAATTTTTTTTTGGTGTAATTTGACTATAAATTCATGATGTAAATATTACATTTTGCCACACAATCATTTCTTCATTGGAATCCTAATTCATGATCAAGGTATATGTATGGTGTGTGCAAGTCCTTGTAGTCTTGGTATCGCATCGTTACCAATGCATTGTTTGGTTGTGTGTTAGGCTCCAGTGTTCAAGTGTGTAGGTTGACCTATGTTGTGACTGAGGTATATGCATGATGAGTGCAGGGCCACATCTACTATGCAGCTCTGGTATCTCACTGCAACATATGCATTGCTTAGTTACACCTTAGACAACTGTGGCAAAATGTAGAATCCAAATTTCACAGGAAGAAAAGGTTTATTTTAATAAATGGTTGACAGTGTTTCACTTCCTTTCTTAGAAAATTGTTTCAGTTGGTGAGAAAAGAAGAAGAAATGCTAGACGCAAAAAGCAAAAAGCTCTGAAAAAGCAAATTAAAAAAGAATTAAAAAAGGATAGCCTTTCACATATGTCCAAAGCACTTGATGCTCTTGAAACTAAAAATAGTATTATTAAAAAAACACATGAAAAAACTGCTCAGCAAATGAAAGCCATCCATAGGAAGTATGAATTGCTAAAACTTTCATTAAGTAATATAAAATCAGACAATCAGAATATTAAGGCTAACTTTTTGAAGACCATTAGACCTGAACAACTTACTTGTATTAAAGATGAATTAGGTTCTGATTTAGTCTTAGGGAAAGGGAGGTTTGGAATTTGCAAACTCATGCATATGGAACTTTGTGGAGAAAATATTAAGGTTGCAGCAAAGCATTATAGAGAAAATACTACCAAAGAAACTGTTTACAAAGAAGCATTTTTGTTGTCTCAGCTTTCACATAAAGCATTTCCATATATTTTTGGTGTAGCTCATGTTGATTCAACATATATATTGGTAACTGAGTTTTGTGCAGTAGCTAAGGGCACAAGACACTCTCTTACAATACAACAAATATTGCAGCAGCCATCAGATATTTTAATGACAGAGCTTGAATGGATGAAGCTATTAATGGAATGTGCTGAGGGATTTGCATATTTGCATGCTAAGAATATCATCCATAATGATATAAAAGCAGATAATATTTTAATTATTGAATGTAACACTGAGTCTGCACACCCAAAGATCATCGATTTAAACAAAGCTGAACATGTAGACAGAATAGGAAGAACATCAAGGCGAGAGATTCCTGTAAGCGAGAGAGAGAACCACAAACTGTTATATCCTCATACTGACCCAGCTTTATATGATGGACTTTATTTACCTTGTAAGGAGTCAGATGTATATAGTTTTGGCTATCTTGCTAAAATGATAGCAACATTTAATATAAAAAAGTCATTTTGGATCTCTAGGTTATCAACCAGCTGCATGAGTACGTATAAGAGACCTACATTTACTGAAATAAACCAGGATATTCAACATGTCTTAGATAAATGTTAATATTTTTGCTAGAGTACATTGCATGTAAACTGTACATGTTTACAGTATTTGGTGTAATAAACATTTTCAATAATTGTGTATATTGCTATTTGATTTGTTTATAATATTATACTCTTAGATACCAAATTGGATTACAAAATTCCAGCTGCCATCAAGAGTAAGTAAGCCATAGAAGTTGTGTCAACATGTAGTTGGAAGGTGTATTAGATTTACATCAATGAATTGATAGCCTAGGATTTCTCCAATGTCCATAACTTTGTATGCAGAACAAAGTAAAAAGAGCCAACCTTTGGCTTGCATTATGTTTCATTTATGATTATATGAGAAGATTTACTCACCAATCCTTTCGATTACTGCAGTCCATTTGACTGTTGTTGCCATTCAAATAGAAAAAAACTGTTTATATGAATTTAGTCTAAATTTATCTAAAGGGAGAAGTGTAGCTCTAGTTTTGGTCGGTGCATGGATTTCATGGTTTTCAGATGCCAAAGGTCTGACTATAATGACCACTTCAACAAACAAATTTTTTCTTCTCTTATTGAATATTTCTCATTTCTTCACAGTGTACTATTACTAGAAAAAAAAATATATCAACACTGATTATTTTTGGTCCTGTTGGAATGATTATTAATCAATCATGCTCACACATACATTATAGTTTTACATGTATTCTATGTTGAAGAGTTTTGATATCCATATAGTGATACCACTTCTGTTTTCTTGTATTTGCTTCTCATACTAATGAAGGCCTTTTTTAGTTTTCTGCCACAGTTGAAATGGGTATAAGAACGGGGAAAATGACAGCAAATATGACAAACGAGATGATCCGTGATGTGTGCACAAATGTTCTTGGTTATACCTCCTATCCATCAAAGGCTGAGAGAGTGCACATTTCAAAACAGATTATTGAGAAATATCCCTTCATGGCTGACAAAGCTATTCTTGATGGAGCAACAGCATGGGTTTGTACATGATTGTATTCTTATACCTTATTAATAAAATATCACTCTCACCTGCCCCATCAAACATTTGTGATTAAAACTGGAGGAACATGTAATGAATCATCAGTAAGTTCTACATGAACACCTGGTATTTCTTAAAAAAATAGGGGATCCAGATGGAGTTTAGTGTGACATCAGTTGCATAATATTTTGTAATGTCTAATTGAACTTTCAACAATTTGTATTTATTTTCTTTGAAGGTCAAGTACTTTACAAGTAAATAAAATACACTGACAAACCTTTATTTGACAAATATATTTTCTGAGATTACAATATATACATTCATTTAAACAAACAGTGTTGATGTACATGTACTTGTATCGGCTTATGGCACATCTGTGTACAATAACAGTTGTCTCCTTCCATGTTTATAGGGATCTTTGGAGGTGAAGATATTTAATAGAATGAAAAAGCTTCAGAAAAAGAGACCGGTAGAGGGTGATAAGGAAGTGCCATCAAAGAGAAAACGAGTGGCACATGAGACTCTGTGGTGCACAAGACCGCCCATCCCTGAAGGAGAGTCCCTTGAAACACTGAAGCAATTTGCAGAAAAAAAAAGAAAAGAACTGCAAAAAAAGCCTAAAGACCAAAAGTTGAACCAAGATTTTATGGCACACACATTTTGTATCAGGCGCCATGAAATACTTGACAATCCCTCACCAGTGGTGGATGTTATTAAAAGATATCCACCGTTGCGTCAATATATTCATGTAAGTGTACCACGAGCACACCTACAAACCATGTACAAGTGTAAACATACAGTATATGTAACCTCATTATTTTTAGAATGTCAAAAAATTATTTTTATAATTTTTAGGTCAGAGCAGAATTGTGTAGGATATTTGATGATGGAATAGCTACAAATATCCATGAAAAGTTCATCAAGTCATGGCAGCCGAAGATTTTAAAATACGCTGAACATCAGAAGGACACTGCTGATCTAATGGAGGAGCTTCAAGCAGCACTTTCTACAGAAGGAAGTGATACCTCAGGTATATATCAAAATATATTGGTTATATTTCTGTGTACAGTTGTACCTATCATAATCATACATGTATATGTTGTCTTATTGTGTGTTTAGTATCAAATCCCATCGTACTGCACAAGTAGTCCCCTGTGGGACTTACATTGATAGGTACATAAATTATATGCGTATAAATTGTTTTTCAAGGGTGAGTCTCTTTGCAAATCGTGGGGGGAGGGGGTAACACACACACCATTTGCAACTGTCCTCTAGCCAAAACTCCTTTCAGTCTTATCAAAAATAATGTTTGAAAGATGTAGGCACTGAGGATTAAACATAACTTATTAAGCATCAATAACAAGGCAAGATAATCTCTGACATGAAGCACCTATTAAGGATTGCAGACATGTTTATTTCTTATTGGCATGATACATGATACATGATACTGGTTTTGAGGCTGAAAATGTGTGATATCTTTTAAAAACTCTAAACTACTTCTTTAATAAGTGATTTTCCAGTGCCTGTAATGGAATTTTAATTACATGCATATGAAGGAATATACTGTATGTGTTTGCTTAGTAAAATGGTTAAAAAGTTAAAAGTACAGAAAAGAGTGTAAATTATGTGAACAGAAGAGGGCAGTTTGTTCAAATATGTGCAAAAACAAATCTTGACATTTTCTTCTCTCTTTATGTTGAAGAATTCCAGTGCAGAGCTGCATTTTCAGCCATAAATATCCTGCTTAGGATCAAAAATGGAAAAAAGAAGTCATCTGTGCAGGAACAGGTCTTCACCATTCTTGAGGTAAGTACAATATTATAATTCTGTACATTCCACATAGGAGTTTAGGGATTTAAAATGATGAGAGTGACTTAAATATACCTATATTGATGATTGTTAAGTTTTTATAATTAGTTCAAATGGTATCAGTGGGCTTCTGTAAGCTTAACTATCAGTGTCCTTGATGACTTTTGAGTGATGACCACAAAGATAGCCTGAAATGCATAGCCAGTTTGGTTCAGAAACAATCGTGTTGCAAATGAACTTGTATTTCTTGCGATTTCTGGCAATGAAATACAACGAGTGTTTGTTGACTGTACTTTATAATGTTCCTGGAACACAGACCTGAATTGTTTCAATTTACAGTACAATCAATGTCATTATGTAGAGCACATTTTGATCTGTAAAAATGTCTTAATTTTTAATTGTGTTTTTGTTTTGTTATTTTCCAAATTATGCAAAACAAGCTTAGGTTAAAAAGTGGGACTGTGATCAAAATTGTCCAATATTCATTTCAGCTGAAACCTCACTGAAAAAAATGTCAAAGGCCCATGCAATCACTGGTTAATTGGTTTCATTCATATGGGAAGTATTAGATTTTTATGAATCTTTAGAGGTGTCAGTGATATCCTACACCCAACTTAAACATTAAGCTCCATACTTTTCTTTGAGTTCTGTAATCAAAATATCTTAATGTATTGTTTGTGCATTGGTGAATACTGGTCACACAATCAATTCTAAGCATAAATAATACAATCTCCTTCATGCAAATGTTTAGCCTTATAGAAGTAAAATAATCTAAGAAACTCAATATAGAGAAATGTATGGAGCTATCAGTTGGGTTAAGGATGTGACCACACTGATACCTCTAAAGATTCAAAAATCTACTACTACTTTTTGAATTTTTATAAAACAAATTGACCTGTGATTGAATGGCTGTTTGAGATTATTTTAGTGAAGTTTCAGCTAAATTAAAGTTTGCATGAGGCCTGCTTTAAAAGCATCATTCAACTTTGAAAGCAATGTTACTGGTACATCAATCAGAAACTGAGACTCCCTTAATTAGATCAAACTGTGCTCTTTATTATGACATTAGTTGTAATTGGAATAATTGGAACAATTCCTGTGTTCCAGGAACCTGGTTAACACTTGCTACCATCTAAAAGCATAAAATTTGGACTAAGAAAAAATTAAACATTTGTGGAAATGTACAAAAATTAGTATTAACCTTCAAGAAAATATATACTTTTATTATATTACTTTTACTGACAGTCATTGAACAAGTATTAAGTGCACTTCGCATGTTTTACTGAGCGCCAGTTGTGACAGTTCCTGGTACCTCAAGTCACTTTCATTTAAACAGTTAATGACTTTTTATAATTAATGAGTGAAAAATAAAGATATCACTTTCTTGGAAATCGCAGGGAACTTTGATACAATTATAGGTACATGTAAATACACTAATGTTAATAAAGTGATTATTCATTGTAGATGAATAATAATAATAAGATACTAATGTCATTATTTGATTTTGTAGAGGGACTGTAACATGGATCGAGAAATCTCCAAGTTCATTCAGCCACAAGTGGTTGCTGTGGGAGAGCTTTATTCCATGGACAGCCTTATGATTGTGTGTGAGGGGTCCACCTTATGTACAATACCACGGCAAAAAATCACTGATGCCATCATTGCATTGCTTGCTTCTTTCTATATTTTCAATATAGAATACACGGAGGCTTCCAACATTCTAGCTTTCTTGGAGCAAGCATTGCTCAGTATTGGCAGGGGTAAGACAAGAGTGGCAGTGACATCTTTTTTTAATGCTATAGCAAGTGCATAGAATATGTAAGTGTCCCATGGTAAAGGCTAAGAAATTCCTGAAATTTCGTTTTTTCACAATGTTGTTTCAAGGTTTTAGTAGTAGTTTTTCACAGTCAAATGCATGACATCAATTTTTTTTGAAAAAGAAAGGGTTGAAAAGGAAAAAAGAAAGAAAAAAAAGAAAGTACTGTAACCTGCTGAAGATAAATTGTATATGGAATTTCATATCCTTTATTGTGGACAACATAGCATGTAATACCCAGTACAAATTTATCAATGTTTTCTTGAATGGCTTGTATTATTTTTTCTATGTGTTCAGCATATAAGAGTACATTGAGGCATCAACTATATTGTATCATTATATTGCATGTGAATTTCCTGTCCTTCACTATAATCAGGTAATTCAGCTTTTTTTAAATCAACTTGAATCTCAAACCTTATTCCACAGTTTTTTTTTTCTTTTGCTGTATGGTTTTTACATTTAAGTTTTGATTTCAGCTTTATATAACCTGTTATAACTGAAATTATTGTTTTTATTAAAATGTGGTACAGCATCAAGTTGAAATTGTCAATTTCTTAGATTAACTTGCATAAAATTTTATGCTATGGAAAATGGTAGACAAAAATTATTTGTTGGGAACTCAATTGATAGATCATGAGGTCAAAATGGCCCCCAAAACCGACCTAATAATTGGGTCAGTTTGGGGGCCATTTTGACCCTTTCAAATATAAATTTAGTTCCCCCACAAATAATTTTAGCTCTGCAATTTTCCAAATCAGTACCAAGGACAAGCCTTTTTGACCCGTGGGAAGGGTTGGAATGGTGCACAAAATAGGGTGCAATCAGTGCTTTAGCATTTGGGCTAAAATGACCCCTAAATAATGGTACCATATTTTACTCAAAATATTGACCCCTTTTAGATGCTGAAACGGCTCTAGAATTTCGAATCAGCTTTTACCAGAATGCTTTTTGGCCCAGGGAGTAAGGCCAAAGCAGCCCATAGATGAGAGCTAAATCAACCCATCGGTATTTTATTTCAGCCCCATCATTTTTCAGTTCAGCTCAATGCAAAAACCAATTTGGTTCTCTTTTAGGAGTAAATCAGACCTTAAATATGTATTAAATCAGCCCTTAAACATAAGGGCCAATTTAGCCCTTAAAATTGGTACCAGATTTTACTCACCGAAACAGCCCCATTTTTGGGGTTGAATCAGCTCTTTTCAATTTACAGTGTATTAGAAAACTATATGTGATGGAAACAAATTATAACAAGAAGGAGTTTTGCTATTGTAGAGAAAGAGGGTAAGGAGTAAATTTATGATTGAGAATAAATCACAGGCGTTCGGCAAAGTCAAAAGGTGGTCTTTCAATTTCTTGATGAAAGAAAGGATTTTAGAAACTTAAGGTAATCTGGGAGGTCTTTCCAAAAATCTACTGCTATAAACGAAATTGTTTGTTTGCCTGTATTTGTTCTCACTCTTGGGGTATGGAATTGGAATGGAAACTTTACTTTTAATTTTAGATAGGTGTCCTGGCTTAATTAGTGGCAAATGCGATATTATTTGACACAGAAATAAAGTTATTATTATTATTATTATACAATTTACTTTGTGAATCAAGTAAATCCTGTATTAAGCTCCTTACTTATATCAGGGCCCGGTTGTACGAATTAACGAAGTTTGGATAAAGTTATCGACCGCGGATAAGAGTTATCCACCGCGGATAAGAGTTATCCACTGTATAGATTTTGTATATATTTTATCCGCTGGATAAGGATTTATCCGCTGGATAGCGCTATTCGCCCTTCGTACAACTGGCTCCAAATGTTTATCTAACTTCCCTGGACGACGAAAACAAACATCATTAAAGCGGAATTACCTTAGCTTTGACATTGTTTGAAGCGTTATTTACAAGACCTTTTTTTGTTTTAAAAAACAATGGGGATTTAGATGCGTGGGGTTGTCATGGTAACAGCGAGGTAAATTGACTTTTCGGCGGGAATACTTTTGTTTTATTCCTGGAAGCCTCGATGTCAAGATGATGAATATTTAAATCTTGAAGTACTAAGGAATAGTTCACAATCGTGCCTGACCTAAGTCCTTGTTGGCTCGTAGCACATAAGAAAACAAGATGAAACTTTGTACTGCCTTCGTCGCTCTTTTGATTTTGATTCCAGGTAAGAGAGACACCATATAATACAACGCTCTTGAAAATCATGACTGATCAGCAAGCACAGGTAGAAGGGTTCTGAAATAGCTGTTCAATTTGCTTGCCTTGAAAACACATCCAAAAATGCATGTTTTTTTTACTAAACATTTGGCTTTGAAGCAGTTAATTATAAAATTTACAACGACTAGCGAGCCGAGTTGTCCTGGACGTACGGATCATCAATCTTAAGAGTGTTTACACAAAGCCTATGATACTCGGTTCAAGACTGTTCTTCATATGTTGAGGGCAACAACTATTGAACCATGTATAAACAGCTTAAGAATTCAATGCTTATGTAAATAGACAACAGACGGGAGGAATCGAATGGAAGACTATTCTAGTCGTTATAAATTTTAGAATCATATAACATTGAAGTTCTCTTTGCAAAATGTTCTGGAATTCTACCTTCAAATAAATCAAATTTCGAGTATTTTGATATGCCGAGCTCGATCAACTTTTCAAGCCAGATAAAAACAAAGCAAATTCAATCCAACTGCGGCGTAAACTTTACAACAAAAATGCCAATGAAGAGAAATCAGGGGTTTTTTTTGAATTTTTTACAATCTTATTTATGCAGTACGATATACAACCTTGCGTTACCATGGTAACCACTGCATAACAGCACTCGAGTCATAGTCAAAAACTTTTTTTAACTGTTTGATCTAATATAGATAATAGTTAGAAAAAGGCTTTCTATTTACTATTTCGTCGATGAAAATGTGTTCAAAGTTAACTGTCAACAAAATAAATACACCAGCTAAAGATGAATTTAATTTACGTAACATCAAAATGTTGTAGTAGGAACGGTTTCGGTTTCGATATTTTTTAAATAAGTACTTAATGCAATTGAGCAAACATTTCCAGTTTATTTAAAGCTTTACTATTTGTTTATTTATTGAGTAACGAAACAAGTTCGAAGCAAATAAATCAACGTACGCATGACTGGTTGTTGAGCTTAGGGCAAATCACAATCGACTTGTAGATTAAGTAAACTCGGCTTGATCTTCGAAAAAATTCTTTCTTTCAGTTTAAAACAACAAAAATCTCGTTTTATATCTATTAAAGTAGCCGAGATACCACAGGTGAAAACCACGTCGTCATAGTTTTCATAAACAAATAAAATTTTTAATTATTGTTTATTGTTTAGGAGATTTATTATTATTGTTTAGGAGATTATCGAAATTTTTAGGTGTGATTTGAATACAGTAATCAATAGCCGAATTCATATTAGAGACGGAAAACCGTCTGAGACGGGAAACTCATCACAAGACGGAAAACTCGTCTGATATGAATCCGGTGAATGACGAGTTTCTTGTCTCAATTTATCCGTCTTACTTTCCCGGCCAAATCGACGAAAAAGTTGGACGAGAAACTCGTCAGTGACCAAAAACCCGTCCTAAATTCCTATTAGACGTGAAAATCGCGACGGGTTTTCTGTCTGTCCCAGGATTTACTTATTTATTTATTTTTTATTTATTTGTCAGAAAACTAAAACGGTTAACCGTCCTTAAATTCACATTAGTCGGTTTTTTTTCTGAGACGAAATTCCGGCCGAGACGAGTTTTCCGTCTTCTAATATGAATTCAACAAATGTGAACTATTGCGTAGAATGACCTAGAATACTTTGGTGCACGTGTGCTCAACAACACGTTGGGTGCTTTCTGTTTCCAAAAAAACCGGTAATATCGGTTAGAAACCAAATGGAACAGTCACTTTTCCGGAATTTCCAACCGAAAAAAGAGGACAACCTTTCCGGAGGTAGTCCAGCCGTTCCGGTTGGAAAAACCAGGTGGAAATGTCCGATCCATTTAGCAAAGACTGTTAAAAACCGGTCATTTCGGTTGGATTTAAAATGGAACGGTCTCTTTTCCAGTCCGAACCTAGAAAAACAGTTTGAACTGTTCCATTTGTACCATCGTTGTTTCGGTTTTTGTAGGTTGGTGTCATTATCATTATCAAGGCCCACTTGGATGAAAATCGATGAAAATTGGAAACTGTTTATTTCTATCTGAAGATGAATGTAGCTGAATAACCAGCTACCCTCTGCCCAAAAATCTGCATTTCAAACTTATTATCAATGAGAAATTTTGATATAAAGTCTAAATGAACAATAGGGTTGAGTAAATGACGTCATTTACTCATAACTTAAATGCTAAAATATTTGACAATTTCTATTCGTCTCGTTTGAATGTAAAGAAAATGTTGCTTTTGGTGATTATTAGGAGTTGTGCAGATAGGTTTTACTAAGTTTCAAGACATTTCCAATTTTGGCTTATTTTCATCCAAGTACCGCTTTAACAGATGTTTCTACAGCCTTCTTTAATCAACATCATTTCTTCTTGAAATTGTATTCACATAACTTATAACAATTTTTTACTTCTTATTCTAGCTGCTGCCGCTGATTCAGATTACAAACATCTCGGCTGCTTCAAGGATACTTTCATCAGAGCTATGAGCACAAAACTTGGAAATGTCAACTCAGTAAAAAGCTGTGCCAACCTTGCAAAAGAAAAAGGCCATTCGACATTTGGTGTTCAAGCTGGAAAAGAATGCTACTCCACCGATGAGGCAGCATGGAAATACAAGGTTTTTGGTTCCGCATCAAACTGTGCTAATGGCATGGGAGGTACTTGGGCTAATGATGTTTATCAATTTCCTGGTAAGTTCAGTTAGCAAGTGGTCAATTTGTTTTCATGTTTTACTATATCTACCATTGCTGGTGATGCAGACCCCTTGACTGCTTAAGTTGAAATAATAAAATTCAACCAGATCCGCCAAGCAGTTGGAACAATGTGCAATTTGTATATGTAGTAGCGTAGTTGGTCAGTGCTCGAGTTTAAATTCTACTAAGCCAGAGGTTCACAGTTCGATTTCCATGGGCGTCATGTATTTCTCACATGCATCCATGCTTCTTCTTTAGAGTCTGCGCGTGTCTGCTTATTTCAAGTGTTCCCTCAAAAGATGCTCAATAGGCAATATGCACTTTCCCTAAATCAAGTGGCACCGTCAAAATGAACGCCAGAAATAGAAAGAACACCTCGAAATTAGTAAAAGCGCAAAGTTTCAGCTCATAAGATGTAATACAGGAGAAATGACAGTAAATTCAAGATTACCGAGATATTTTCTGGCAAACTCGTGCCATATCCAATGCGCTTGTCCGAACGAATCTTAAGAAAATATCTAATCTTAAATTTACTGTCATTTTTTCTCTTATTCATCTTATAAACTGAAACTTTGCAATTTTGCTAATATCGAGGTGCTCTTTCATTTTTTCTTTTTTTCTTTTGAGTTAATTTTGATGGTGCTGCTTGATTTAGGGTAGCTAGGGTCACGTGGCCTGTTAGTGCATATGGCTTATATATAGTAATGATGTATGAAGGAAATTTCGGAACCTTGGCCTTGTGTCGTAGGGTGTCGGCTTAATAGAGGCACAACTGTATTTTCCGTAAAAATTGCCGGCAAGACCTATCTCCTGATACGCTTAATAGAATTTTTTCCCCGTTCTGGAACAAAACATTGAAGATAATTACAGATCAAAGCACTTAGTTATACGTTTTAAAAATTTCTTTTCAGAACCAAAATTCAAAAATCTTGGATGCTATGGAGACAATTTGTTTGTGAGAGCAATGAACGTTTATATTGGGAAGTTTGATCAATCTACCGCATTGAGGGTTTGCGCAGATAAGGCAAGGATCAAAGGTTATTCAGTGTTTGGAGTTCAAGACAACGGCTGGTGCTTCACTGGCGGTCAATACGATAAGTATGGCAATTCAAGTGCCTGTAGAGATAATGGTCTTGGAGGACCTTTGGCCAATCAGGTCTATCAGTGGCCTAGTAAGTGAATTTTATTGTCTAATAATTGATTGATTGATTGGTTGATTGATTGAATGATTGATTGATTGATTGATTGATTTATTGATTCATTCATTCACTGACTCAATCATTTATTCATTCATTCATTTCACCAAAAGACCATAATACTAAGAGACCGAAACTGGTACTAGTGATGTCTGCGCAATGTGCTTGACGCTTAAGATTATTTTTAGTAACAGGAAGTTGCTCTGCGCACGCGCGTGAACATCCATTTTAATTGTTTGAGCGTCTTGTTACCAAAAATAGCTTTCGCCTTCTTAGTATTACGGTCTCTTGATTTCACACATTCACTTTTTTGTTTTGTTTTGTTTTGTTTTGATCTTCGCGGTGCTGTGGTTATGTTGTTGTCCGTTACGTCTTGTATTTGCTTGCTAATAAGTCGCTTGCTGGAGTTTCGAGTTTCGCTGGTTTACTATACTTACTTTTTATATAAAAGAACTGGTTCAACTCTCTCAGAGTTTGTAAGCAAAGCCCTTGAATTGTTCACTTACGAGATTGTTTTATCCTAATAAATGTTTTCTTCAACAGGTATTAGCTGCCAATCCTGCAATGGAAAAAATTCCTGTACAAAAAAATCGTGTTCCGAGTCTTTCTGCTTCTCGTTAGATGCCGACCAAACAGTTGGTGGCGAAAAGACTACTGTCTATTTGGCAGGATGCATGAACAACTGCACTCAAACGGGCAAGGACCATGAATGTTCTGGGAAGGTAAGACAGCTGACCCCCGGGTTGTCTTTTTGAGTAACAACGAATCAGCAAAGGCAGGGACGGATCCAGGGGGGGGGGGGGTGCCCGGGAACTCTCTTTCTTATCCGAAAAATAGAGCATTTTTACGTCGAAAAAGAAAACTATCAAGAACAAGATCAATGTGAAGTGAACCCCCTCAGTCTGAGCCCTGGATCCGCCCCTGAAAGGAATGAAGAAATGATCTAAAGAACATACGGATGATCAGAGGACGGATAAGTAACTTATGAAACTACGAAAAGAAAAAATGAACGGATGAATTAATAAATGAGTGAGTGAATGAACGAACGGATGAATAAAAGAACAAAGATAGGATAAATGAATCATCAAGCTACGAAAAGGAAGGATGGAAGTATCAATGAATGAATGAGTGAATGAATGAATGAACGAACGAACGAAAATCAATGAACGTAATGTCTAGTGCATAGACGAACTGAAGATGTCTATTTCGAAAAACGCTGGCGTTTTGTCAATCTGAATCTGAGACGAAACATAAATAAATTACTAAAAAAATTATAAAATGAATATATTTTTTGGTTCATGATATTATTTTGACATATTCTCTCTTCTATTTTACAGACAAACTGTAAGCTGAAGTGCTGTCTTTACGGCGACTGCAACAACCCAGTCGGATCCGCCGCCATGCTGCAAGTCAGCGTCACTTTGGTTCTTCTCTGTGCAATTTTCAAGAATTTATTTTAAAAGCAATAATATCTGCCGCATCATCTATGCACGAATGTACATTTATTTCTACATTCTTACGTCATTGTACTAGCTTTAATAGCAAGCACATTGTAGGGAAAAAAACTTTGATCGGCACAGGAGTGTAAAATGTGTTCTTACGGAAGATTTTTTTGTAGTTTGGTCATTGTTGTCATCTTATCTATACTGATTAATTTATTATTTATCATATTATATTTTGGTATAAACTCTCACCAGTCCTGCAATCGGATTGGCTACTCTACTAAGAGTGAATGTTTTGTGCAAATCTATATTTTTCAGTGCAAAATTTGATTGGCTAGTTGCAAAAATTTAGATAAAATGGGGTGTTCTCAGCCAATCAGAATGCAGAAATTTGTTTATGCATTTTACCGAGAATCAAATCTTCTTGGATGCATTTACTATGAAAACCAATAAAAAACTACGTAATTTCTGAAAGTCATATTCTCTTACGCTCTTTGCCGCCCTGTCAACACACTGCCATTCAGTTTCCAAAAAATAAAAGCTTCACTCTGATTGGTTGTAAATCTAACCATAGGCAGAACGCGGATTGCTATTGCGCGCGTGAATCAGAAATATAGAGTCTAACGAACGACCGCTGACGGTCTGAAATCGCGCGCCGATCATCAGTTACGTACGGTGGATTTTTCGAACTCTCAGGAAAAGACCAAAGAATATAATACTTTCATGAAGATTTTTAGTTGTACTTTTTTGAACTTTTTCCACATTTAGCATATTTTCATTGATCCTTTAGGATTTCTGCAAGCCTCATAATCAACACTAATTAATAATTGACAGGTGTTTGTCTGGATTAAGCTTGATCATTCCATGTAACTTTATAAAATAACGATGATATAACGCGCGCTCTGATTGGCCAAAGGACGCGTGTCGCTCGTTCTCTATGAGAACACACAGCACGCGCGCGCACATTTTCAAACTTTCTCCAACGAAAAAAGAATAAAACTTCAATTGTATTTTATAAAAGAAATAGAAAACTCGGCAGCAGTGCTATGTTGAGTTATAGAAGCACACGGGAATTGTAAGAAGACTCGACAAGTTGATGGTGACAAGTGTTGAGAAGCACTCGGCGTAACGCTGCCTCGTTTTCTATTTCTACAGTTAAACATGGCAAATATAACAACAACTACCAAGAGACCATAATACTAAGAGAGCGAAGCTCAGTATTGATGTCTGTGCCATGTTCGTGGCGGCTAAGGCTATTTTAGTAACTTCGCCATCGCGCGCGCAAGGCTCTTAAACAATAGAATTCAAACGGTCCCGTCCGCGCGCACGTCAAAAATCAAATTCTATTGGTTGAGGGACTTGCGCGCGCGATGGCGAAGTTACTAAAAATAGCCTTAGCCGCCACGAACATGGCACAGACATCAATACTGAGCTTCGCTCTCTTAGTATTATGGTCTCTTGCAACTACTAGATATTTAGAGAGCGCATTTCACAACATCTCAATGCGCTTTACCGTAAATTCTAATACTTTCTCTCACACACACACTCCTTACGACATTGAATATTCTAAACACCCGAACTCTCAACCTCTAGTTTACTACCAATTCGTTTCGGATCAAGGGAGGAGAACCGCGGAGGACCCACAGAAAAACCCTCGAAGCAAGGGAGAGAACGAACTAATGAACTCAACTCACATGAATTAAGTGCCCCATCCGGGATTCGAATCAGAGACCACAGCGGTGAGAGGTCTAACCACTTGGCCACCCATGCTTCCCATAAACAAACATTTGTTCAATTTTGGCAGTCCAATTATTTTCAAGTTGGACAGCATGTAGTCTAATACGTACATAGAAGAATGTTTATATCTTGGAAGTGATTCGTGTTGAGGACAATACTGAATCGGCTCCTGACCTAAGCTCTCCGGCGTTGGCTCGTAACACAAGATATCATGAAGCTTTGCACTGCTTTCCTCGCTCTTTTGATTTCAGTCACAGGTAAGAGAGACTGCAATTACTATGCTCTTGATACTCATGAATGAGCGGAGCAAATACTTATGTAATATCTGTGAGAAGTTATTAATTCAGTGCATGTAATTGCTAGCCGCCAAAT
The DNA here is from genome assembly GCA_029948255.1 of Telmatactis stephensoni. Taxonomy (NCBI): domain Eukaryota; kingdom Metazoa; phylum Cnidaria; class Anthozoa; order Actiniaria; family Isophelliidae; genus Telmatactis; species Telmatactis stephensoni. The sequence goes on from JALIZF010001908.1 coordinate 156,356, forward strand.
TGTTTACCCTAAATATCAACCTCAAAATTAGTGTTGTCGTTTTAGAATTTATACAATTACAAAAGTATTGAACTAAGTTTGGTTCTTTGAACTAAGTTTGGTTCTGAGACATTTGATTAAACATGTAAATATATCGGCACTTCAGTCAAGTTTTAAGTTTTTATCGAAATGCAATTAGAGCAACTCCTCAAGCCAAATGAACCAAAGCAAATTCAATCCAACTATAGTCCTAATCTTCCCAACAAAAAAGCCAGTGAAGAGAAATCAGTTTTTCAGTTGAAATTTTTTGAATTTTCTGCCATTGCTTTAGTATATGCAGTACGGTATACAAACTCGCGTTGCCATGGTTACATTATATACATAACCGCACGCTGGTTGTTGTCAAAATTAGATTTATTGATCGTAGTTTTGAAAAAAGGTTTTTTTACCATTACGTCGATGTAAGTGTTTTCAAAATTTCAAATAATAGTGAATAATAGTGATAGTTCAAAACCAATATTAATAGTGATAGTGTTTCAAAATTTTAAATAATAGTTATCGTCAACAAAACATACCAAATAAGCTACTGAAGATGAGTTGAACGGCTCGCTACCTCAAACCATAGATCGAGTTGTAGATTAAGTCAAGAAATGCAAACTCAGTTTGATACTTGAAAAAATTCTTTCTTTCAACTACAAAAATCTCGTTTGATCAAGCGTGTGACATAAGACATCGACATAAGCATCGCAAGAAGCATAAGACCAAGCATAAGCATAATCAAAGACAAAGGAAGGAACAAAGAAAAACACCTTTCTTTTGTATTCTAATCCCTAAATTCTTTGTTGTTTTCTTACGATTCCGATTCTGCTTCCGACGCTAGTGTGATCCAGCCTTAAGTAGCCGAGATACCACAGGTGAAAACCATGGTTACATATTAAGCAAATCAAATCTTAAACACCAGAAATCGATCGTGTTATATAGCATTAAAGAAATATCATTTCTAGGAGATTATTAAAGTTTTGAGTTGACAAATTAAATATATAGATAGCGATTGAAGGGAAAGTAAATGCTAAATTTAACTTTTTTCTTTAAAATCTTAAGATTCATAAAACAATTTTCTGAAATGCATTGAGGCAAAACGCAAAAGCCTTCCGATAAATATAAGTTTAAGGGCTCTATAAATCTGAATTGATCGGCGGCTCAAAAAATTAGACATCAGCGGTAACTGTAAAAATTTGTGACGAAGGTTTTGCTGTCACAAGATAAGTAAAAAGATGATTAAATAAATAAATAAGGAGATAAATAAATAAATAAATAGATATAGATAAATCCATAGATGAATCAATAGATAAATCAATCAATCAATCAATAAACTCTTTATTCATAGACGGAGCCAATTTCAGTAGCTTTCGCTATAATTCTTCTATTGGGCCGTCTTCAATCTTACACTCACTACCTCTACATTAAATATTTTGCATACAACGCTCAACTCACATGTTGATTTTTGCTGAGGGAGGAAAAACCGGAGAACCCGGAGAAAGAACCCTCGTGGCATGGTAGAGAACAATTCAACACATCAAACAAACTCAGTTCACTTATGATCCAGGCGCTCGAGCTGGGACTCTAACCCGGACTACACACACTTACGAAGACTGAAGAGCAGGCTCCAGTTGTACGAAGAGTGAATAGCGCTATCTGTTGGATAAATCCTTATCCATTGAATAAAATGGCGGCATTTTCCAATAAATTTACCCCACTGGATATGGATTTATCCAACAGATAGGACTATCCACCTTTCGTGCAGCTGGGACCTGCACAGGTAGCCCAAGCTGCAGTGGCGGATCCAGGGGGGGGATTTCCATGGGTTCCACGGAGCCCCCCTTGAAGGTTTTAAGCCATTATTTGTCAAACATCGACCAAAGAATAGAGTATTATACACAGCTGACTTTAAGAAACGGAACCCCCCTCCTTGGAAAAATCCTGGATCCGCTACTGAGCTGTAGCATTTGTATATATATAAAATATATGGGATTTTTTTTATTCGTGCCTTCACCTTTACTGGGGCAAGCCTAGATTTCGTACATCCACATCATATAGTAGTTTAATTTATGTTGGATGTTTCAATAAAGCGGCTGTGGGTCCCTTAGTCCACAGCCATAACAACAACAACAAAAAGAAGAACTTTATTTACACTCTTTGATGAAAAATTTATACAAAAATATATATAATATGTACAGAACATGTATTATCTACATGTTAGGATAAAAATATAAATACAATATTAATATAAATAAAAACACTCCCGAACTCAGGTGTAATGAGTTATTGCCTTGCCCAGTAAACGAGCTTCAGGAAGAGCAGCAGCACATCTTAATGGATTTGAGTTGCAAAGCCAGGGAAAAACATAAAAATATATGGGATTTCACGAACGATCCGCTGAAAAATAATTTTTGAATAAAGGAATAATTTTAACTCATAATGCTGTTGTGTTTGTTTATTCTGTGTATTTCTGTGAAATTTTCAAGCCGTTTCCTGCTCATTTGAGGGAGTTGTAGCGATTTGATTTTTCTCCATTTATTTAAGGAATATAAAACGCGCGCGCATGTCTCTGTACTGTGATATAAACACGATGGAAGATGTAGAGCAAGAGAAAAATAAGCTTATAGGAACACGAGGCGTAGCCGAGTGTTTCTCTTGATTTTCGAGTGCTCTACATCTTCCAGAGTGTTTATATCACAGTACAGAGACATAACGATCGTTTTATATTGCTTTTATAAAATATTTTCGATGTTTTTTGAGCGAGCCATGTCTCTGTCCTCTGATATAAACATGGAAGCTAGCCAATCAGCGCGCGCGTTATATCTCAAATATTTAATTTTATATGTACAAATAAATCCCATAGATCATTTGGATTGCATTTAACACTCAAATTATGCCTGTTTAAAACAGTCTTTTGAATTGTAGAAAGTTGTTATTCTTCAACTGAATAGTTTTTGTTTCCTAATGCTTGAATGTGAAAAAAATCTCTAAACATATTGTTTACTTTTGTTCTTTATCACTGAATTATATAGTTCAAGCTAAACAGTCGTCTTTCTTTCATGGGTTAAATAAAAGCACTCTATAAGAGAGCAAGTTGTTCTTGAAATCATCACATTCACACATCATAATTTTTTCCTTCTTAATCTAGCTGCTGCTGCTGATACAGATTACAAACATCTCGGCTGCTTCAAGGATACTTTCATCAGAGCTATGAGCACAAAACTTGGAAATGTCAACTCAGTCAAAGACTGTGCCAATTTTGCCAATAAAAGTGGCTATTCGACATTTGGTGTTCAAGCTGGAAAAGAATGCTACTCCACCGATGAGGCAGCATGGAAATACAAGGTTTTTGGTTCCGCATCAAACTGTGCTAATGGCATGGGAGGTGCTTGGGCTAATGATGTTTATCAATTCCCTGGTAGGTTCAGTTAGCAAGTCGTGAATCTTTTTTTTTTAGTCATGTTTACTACAACCGATGCATTGGGTGACATGTTGGTGATGCAGACTCTTGACTGCTTTTGAAATAATAAAATTCAGCGGTTTGAATAATTTTTAAAGAGCATATGTTTATATGGGTAGGGTAGTAGGTTAACGTGCAGTTTTCTCCAAAGGTTTCGACCCCCGACTCCCGTGCGCCGTTGTGCAGTCCTTGCATCCTTGCTTTGATTTCTCTCTAATCCGTGTAGTACCAGTTGTACCAACAGTACCGGTTGTGGACTTTCCATTTCTGAGTTATGAATGTTTTAAATGTTCTTATGCTAATTCGATGACGCCAAAGGAGGCACTAGCTTTTATTATACAAAAATGACTTCAAATCAAATACCGGTTTTGTTTTTGTTGTTGTTGTTGTTGTTGTTTGTTGGTGGTGGTGGTGGTGGGATTTTTTTGTTTTTGTTTTAACTTTCATTTTTAAATCATTTCCTAAGATAAAACTTGCAGTTTAGCCAAAAAAATTGATATGGAATAGTAGAGCACTTGTTTCAAAGACCACATGAAATTATTTTCACTATTCTTCCTGTCTGGTAAGATCAGAACTTATTTTCAAAATAAAAATTGCATCATAAGGACGACTTTCAGTTCAAGAAAAAATTGTTATTACAATTTCAAATCATGAGTTGTTGGCACTTTCAACATCCAATCCTTTTTAATAACGTTATGAATTAAATTTCTCTTTAGTACCAAAGTTCAAAAATCTTGGGTGCTATGGAGACAATTTGATTGTGAGAGCAATGAACGTTTATATTGGGAAGTATGAATCTGCCGCATTGAGGGTCTGCGCAGATAAGACAAGGATCAAAGGTTATTCAATGTTTGGAGTTCAAGACAACGGCTGGTGCTTCGCTGGCGGTCAATACGATAAGTATGGCAATTCAAGTGCCTGTAGAGATAATGGTCTTGGAGGACCTTTGGCCAATCAGGTCTATCAGTGGCCTAGTAAGTGAATTTTATTGTGTAATTGATTGATTGATTGATTGATTGATTGATTGATTGAATGATTGATTGATTGATTGATTGATTGATTGATTGATTGAATGATTGATTGATTGATTGATTGATTGATTGATTGATTGAATGATTGATTGATTGATTGATTGATTGATTGATTCATTGAATGATTGATTGATTGATTGATTGATTGATTGAATGATTGATTGATTGATTGATTGAATGATTGATTGATTGATTGATTGATTGATTGATTGATTGATTCATTGATTCATTCATTCATTGATTCATTCATTTATTCTTTATTCTTTCTTTCTTTCATTCGTTCATTCATTTCTCTCTCATCTTTATGATGCCATAAATGATTATTGTTATGTTGTTGTTACGTCTAGTTCTTAAGTTGTTTACTTGCTGCCTCGAAATGCATATATGCTGGCTGGTTGGTTGGTTTTATTGTTACTAGTGCTTATTTTTAACAAACTGGTTAAACTCTCTTTGGTAGTGATTTTGTAAGCAAAGTTTTACTCGATCGAATTATTCATTTATGCAATTGTTTCATCCCGGCTAATAATTGTTTTTACCACAATGAACAGGCATTAGCTGCCAATCGTGCAACGGAAAATTGTCCTGTACGAATACGTCGTGCTCCGGGTCTTTTTGCTACTCGTTAGAAGTCGACCAACCAGTTGGTGGCTACAATTCTACTGTCTTTTTGGCAGGGTGCATATCCAACTGCACTCAACAGGTCAAGGACGATAGATGCTCTGGAAAGGTAAGATGGTCCCAGTCTTGTCATCGAGCTGCTGAGTACCAAAAAAAAACACGGTCAAACGAATGAAGGAAGGAAGGAAGGATGGACGGACGAACAGACGGACGGACGGAGAACGCTAGATAAATTATTCACCAAGTTAATTATGAAAGGGAAGAATGAACGGACGGATAAACAAACGGAAAATGGGATAAATAAATAATCAAGCCCGGGGGGGGGGGGGGGGGGACTCCGATCGTAAATGGACGGGGATGCTCGTCGTACCTTTTAAGGGTCAAAAATCTGCAATCTGTACCTTTTAGGGTGTCTCAGACTTACGTGGACTACCAGACACATAGCTGGTACCTTTTAGGCACTGTTTTTTGGGTAATAAACTACCTAAAATAAGCATGAAAGGGACGATTAATTTCGATGATCTGAAATAATAATAATAATACATTTATATAGCGCCTATCCAGATCTGTTCTAAGCGCTTTACAATACAAAACAAACCGAGGTAGACCAAGAGCTTAGGTTGGCGCCTTTGGCTGCCGCTACACAGTCCATACCACGATACTACTCAACATTTTACAATAATTTTAAACAAAATCATATTACAACCACAGCTATTATAAGAAACAACAAAACATAACTCAAAAATATGTGCATGATGGCCGTTGGCTCAGTTGAGCTCATCCGCCCTTTGAAAGGTCTTGTTTTTAATCCTGCCTGGGTGTCATGCCACCCTCCTCACCAACAAAAAAGCTGGTGGGGGAGCCAGTTTAGACGCCGACGACCCGTCCATGTGGCAGGTAGTACTGGGTTACATGTTACCAGTAGCAGGCTCCAGCCTGACCTGACATCAATGAATGAAATGAATCTTCAAAGCACATCGATAACAAAGTGTTTCATTACTTTAATTCTTTATTATTTGCTTTTGAATTGGTACCTTTCAGGGGTAGAAATCAATTGTTGCCACTCCCACTCAGGTACCTTTTAGGGGTTATTTTCAAAAAATCCGACGAGCATCCCCGTCCTCTTATATATAAGAGTACCCCCGGGTAATAAAGCTATGAAAACAAAAAATAGAGGGATAGATAAATAAATGAATGATTGAACGAACGAACAAATGAATGAATGAACCATAACTGGATGAACAAACGGAAGATAGCCGGATAAATGAATTATCAAGCTACGAAAACATATAGACGATAAATGAATGAATGATCGAGTGAATGAAACAATGGATAGATGAACAGAACGGAGAAAGTTAGAAGGAATGGATTTTGCGGCTACAAAAAGGAAGAATGGATGGATCTGGATAAATGTCGAAATAGATGATCAAAATCAATATCAAAATCATTAAATGGACGAAAGAAGTGCCGGACCACGTTAACGTATTTTAAAACAATATTGTTTCGTGATATTTTGACATTTTCTTTCTTCTATTTTACAGAACAATTGTAAAGTGAAGTGCTGTCTTTACGACGACTGCAACAACCCAGCCGGAACCGCCGCCATGTTGAAAGTCAGCGTCATTTTGGTTCTTCTCTGTGCAATTTTCAAGAATTTATTTTGAAAGCAACAATATCTGCCGTATCATCTTTGCACGAATGTACATTTCTAATTTCTAAATACGTCACTGTAGTAGTTTAGCAAGCACATTGTATGAAAAAAGCTTTGATCAGCACGTATACAGGAGTGTAAAGATGTTTTTTTATTTTTTTGTTTTTAAGGAAGATATTTTTGTAGTTTGGACGTTTCGACATTGTTGCCACGGTAACTATATTTTAACGGTTGCTATATTGGATTTAACGGTTATCAGCGATAGTTTATTTGTGCATAAATATTTAAGAGATTTTTTCATATTCAAGCATTGAGCAACAAAGACCTCTCAGTCGAAGAATAAGCATTAATTGTAAAAAGCTAAAGTTATTTCTTTCAGAAAGTTTAGGTTGTTTGTAGTTGGTTTAGATTGATAAAAGTCAAATTAAAGTGTTAATCCAAAGTAAAAATTTACATTACACTACGCTAGTCCGTCCCGGGTGGGGTTGCAAAAAAGGTTGAATGCGTCTTAGGGCCGGTTCACACACCGCATGCATAAGCATACGCAGACTCAATAGCGTACTGCTCATTAGAAGTTTTTGCCTTTTTTCTCACACCTGAGTGATAAATGCGCTACTGAGTCTGCGTATGTTGCTTGCGCTTATGCTTATGTCGCTAGCTAGTGTGAACCGGCCCTTACCATGAGGACCAGAAGCTTTGACTCACTCTGGGTACATTTTTTGTTGTTGTACGAGGCCCGAATGGCCGAGTGTTCGTGAAGCTTCATCAACACTCGTCCCATCGGGTCTCGCACAACAAAAATCCGAGAGTGAGTAAAAGTAAAGTAAAGTAAAGCAACCATATTTAACGTCGATAACTCGTGACAGTAATTCAACTGATAAACTTGAGGTCGACGATGCGCTCATTTTACTCCCCTCTCTCCATCAGTGCTCCGTTTTAAGGGTATTTAAAGCTACTTAAAGCTACACAGAAAGGAAAGAAGTTGAAACAAGGATGTGAGATCTGGGGATCGAACTCTGGACCTCTTACACCGAAGGCCGCGCACTAACCAACTGTGCCATCCTTACTCAAAGAGTCAAAGCCTCTGGTCTCCAAGGTAACAGTGATCTTAATAAAGTAGTATTTGTAATGGCAGGTGTAGTTACTCGTGCCCAGGCCTTTAGGCCGGCACGAGTCTAGGTTTGCGTCTTCTATCTATCAGTCTATCTATAAGTCTATCGTCGTAGTCGAGAATGTGCCATGAAAACGAGGCAAGCCACAGGCACCCCAGGCAATCATTTAGAGCAGCGTACGTATAAAGCAAACGGACGGGTCCGGGTTCGAATCCTCATGGATTAAAAAGGATTTTTTTTTTCGCCTTACTATGTAATAAATATTATCTTTTCATTTTTTTTGTATGCTTTTTTCTGGTTTTGAAGCATTTTAAACTGTTTTTTAATTTGATTTAATTTCCAATATATTTTGACTCAAGCGACAGCTTGTCTGGCTCAGGAGAAATTTGAGAATTTCTTATCATTGACTGCACGTTTTCAGGATAAAAGGAACGATTAAAAACATTATGTATTTCAAATGAATGTTCTCTGTAATTAAATGGTATGGCTGACATTTTTTGGCGTACAAACTAAAATACATACTATTAGAAAGTCAATGATTACAAAGCAACCGCTACTTGAAAATATCAAAGAAAATAGACCGAGGTCAAACAGGTTACCCAAACAGGACGGTGTGCTTTCGTGACGCTACAATGAGTCTGCAACATCATGCCGTACAGGCATTTGTCAACATGTGAACCGTTGTTACCCTAGCAGCTATAAAATTAAATAAATATCAGGCATAAAGGCAGCTCATATCTAAATGCCTTAATTTTTAATTGGAAATTTAGGATCGAGACCGATACCTTCATGAGTTCAAATCAGCTTGCCGGCAAAGCAGACAAATATTCCGCCGTTCAGTACCGAACTCAAAACGTGACCAAACTGGCTTTAAAACAGATTTATTTTCATGCCAGACTGAATTCCACTTGGGCACGAGTAAACGCACTATGTGCGTCTAGTATAAATTTATATCCCTCTGTTGTTTAATAGACTTTTGGAATTTTTAGATGACTGGCATTTTCATATGTTACTGACAAAACTTTCTTAATTCGAGGCAGTTGAATTTTACTTCCATGTTCGATTTGATTTTTAAGCTTACTCTTTGAAACGAATAATCACAGGTCATTATATATAACGAGTTATATATACAGTCGATCCCGAAAAGATTGTTTAGTTGAAAAGACATAAAGACAACAACAAAGTCATTTGCATAAAACTCTTTTTATAAATTCTCGGCAAGTTTCAATCTAAAACTTCAGATAAAATCGCTTATTAATGCTATCTACAGCAGTGCATTGGAATTTTGCAACTTGATATTGAAGATTCTTGTAAAAGCTTAAAAACATGTAATATGCAAATGACTTTGTTGTTCTCTAAACATCTTTTCAACTGAACAACCTTTTCGGGATTGACTGTAACTATAAGAGAATGTATGGGGTTTTTCAATAGAACATTTTCAATAGAAATATTCGAATAAAATTTAACTTTCTTACATGTTGTCTATATCGAGTTTTGGTAATTTTCGCCCCCTTTGCAATAGGGATCCTTATTATTATTTGAAAATATTACAAATTGGATGGGCAACCAAGCAAATAAACTGATGGTAACCCAAGCTCTGTGTCAGTAAACTATAAGAGAATGTATGGGGTTTTTCAATAGAACATTTTCAATAGAAATATTCGAATAAAATTTAACTTTCTTACATGTTGTCTATATCGAGTTTTGGTAATTTTCGCCCCCTTTGCAATAGGGATCCTTATTATTATTTGAAAATATTACAAATTGGATGGGCAACCAAGCAAATAAACTGATGGCTGCCAAAGACCATGCAGCTTTGGCATCTAGCTTATGTAAGACCACAGGTATCCCAAGCTGGCTCCGATTCCTTGGGCTGGGCACGAGTAAACGCACCATTGTGCGTCTAGTTCTGCTAATAAAAGACCTGACCCCACGTCACATTTGATTCATTACTGTTAAGTCCATGCCAGGTCGTTAAGACACGATGAAGCTTTGCATCTCCTTTGTGATTTTATTGCTTTCAGTTGCAGGTAAGCCAGACCACATATCAAAACAGAGATATTGCAAATCTCTTGACATTTCGGATAAATAAGGAATTCATGAAAACAAATCGATTATGTTAGGGTGGGGGTTTCGGGCTCTTGTGGACCTTTGCTTCGGTACTGAAATACTTTGATATCTGTTTTACTGTAGCTCTGATTAGAATTCATCAAACATCCACAATTCTTTTCCAGTCTTTAATATTTTACACTTAATTTTTATAAAATAATTGAGCCGGAAATGTTTTCCCATTTTAAACCTCTTGGGGCGTCTATTTAATTCTTTTTGATAGTTCCCACTTTAAGTTTGATAGACTTGCTTACTTTAGTTAGATGTTACTAGAAGATTTGTTTCAAAATTTTCCCATGTCGACCCCGTTAATGTTTGAAATACCTTCATAACAGAAAAAGACGAAAGATTCAGTTTTTTAGTTATACTTTTCTGAACTTTTTCCACCTGATTTAGAATACAAAGTTTCTTTGCTATGGTTAAATGACCTTATATCAAACTTGTGCTTAGAGATTCTGACTGGCTGTGAGTAAGATTCTTTCCCTGTTGATACCGTTTGATTAAACCAGTAACTAATTGTTTGGAGATTGTCCTTTAATTTTGTTTTTAATTATTTATTTCTCGACTTTGAAGTTTGAAGAGGAAGACCAAAAAATACTTTGAATTCAGTTCAAAACTTTGAATTCGATCAGTTCAATACTTAAAATTCAGCAATAGAAAGAATACCGTGCACAAAATGCTTAGTGCATGATTTTGCACGGGACCAAATAATTTTCATGTACATGATATATACACATAAAAACTTATGTTATCTATGACACCCCTTCCCTCTTTTTATCTTTGGGATTAGAATTAAATTTAATTCTAGAAAATTGTAATTTAAAAGAGTTCAAATTTTTCCATTGGTAGCCATTCACATTAAATTTCTCACTTTTAGAACGCGTTTACGATTACGTTTTCGTTGAATACGTACGATGAACATTTTCGATCGTTTACGTTTTATCGTGAATGCAAGACTAAACGCATCGCAATATACACCTATTTCAAAAAGGTTGTCGTATGAGAGCTCTCAAGCCCACGCGACTAGACCGAAAAGGAGTATGGGTAGTAGCAAAACTTTACTTTCTGTTCCGCTTTGATATTGACTTTAGCATGAGTAAGTGAAGTCTTTTAGTGTATAAGGTCAGAGCAAGTTGAATTTGAGTAATCGTGTAGGATTTTTGCGGTTTTATAACTTTAGTGATTTCTTCCCATACTCCCTTTCCAATTCGGGTGAGTCGCGTAGGCTTGATACCGACAACTTTTATTGAAATAGGCGTATGCGCTTTCAAACTTGGGCTTAAGCGTCCAATTTGGGTCAAAGTATTCCGTAAGTTTTTCTTTAGTTCTCTAACACAAAGGATCAATAGACTGCTTGAGTTCAGTGGAAAAATACAAACTGCAGCTTCAACAAAACATATTTAATTGTCAATTCGAGTGTTCTTCCCTTTATGATTCTTCGTTTTGTACGTTCTCTGCGTGAGATTTTATCTTACAGTCAATAAAAACAGTTTATACACAGCATGAGTCTCCATTATCAGTTATTCTATATGTAATTTTCTATGTATAGGTTTAGCCAAAGTCTTCAAAATTCCTTTGTCAATTATGTAGTAGCAGGGGGCTGATTCCAGCTTATTGTTTTTCTGTAACTGCATGTATTTACATGATAGAAACTAAGCTACATGAGGTCAAAGATTGATTACAAACCAATAAAATCCAAACAGTCTAATGACAGAAATGCTGTAGATTAGTAACAGTTTTGGCCGGTCCCTTTCCTCCAGGTGAGGAAATTAAATCATCCAAATTCAGCTTAATATTCGTACCAACGTTGTCTATGTTTTAAAAATCGTTTTCGGTATGTCTCTAAAAATGTAAGATTTACCGTCAGCGTTTTCAAATTAACATGGGTTTACACAAAGCGTTGTCATGGTAACACAAACAGTGCACAAAGTCACTCAAAATTAGCGGGGAACCGATTTATAGAGGACGCAGTCAGGAGTCCTGCTGATGTGAAAATATACTTGGTATATAACGAATAAACAGATCCACATAATTAGTAAGGAATTCAATATTAATTTATATACTGAAGATTTCAGCCTCCATTGTCACCTGCAAATTCAATGTGATTCAGTAACAATTTCGGTTTCTACTCACTTCGAAAACGGCAAATATGGAAGGCATAGTCACATTATCAGTAAAGAATGACTCACTTGCGGACGTTTTCAGTCTCCATCGTCACGGAAAGATAATTGTGATTAGAAACAATTTCAAAGCCTTTTTGAAAACGGCAAATGAAGAGGGCAGTTTCAGGCAAGAAATTTATTGAAAACATTTTTTGTCAATTTTTGTACTTTCCCTTTGAGACCCAACAAACTGTTGTCATGAAGCTCGAAATTTCGTTCGGATTAAATCACCTGCTTTTCTAAAGTGAGAATGTGTTTGATACTGCGAGCGACACCTGTGGTTGCACTTCATATGACGCTGATGAAGAACATGTCGCCGAATATGCATGCCGAGAAACGAGATTTGTCGAAGAGTAGGTAAATCCTTCTCGGTGGGCTTCCTGTGGCGGAAGAAAGTGAGTTGGGGGTGGGGGTGGGGAGGGTCGGGATCGAACTGAAGTCGATATCGACCTTTGTTCCAGCTGCCGAAGATCAAGACTACAAACGCCTCGGTTGCTTCAAGGACAACTTGCTCAGGAGAGCCATGACCAAAAAACTTGGCAATGTCGCGTCAGTAGAAAGCTGTGCCAAACTTGCGAAAGCCGGAGGATACTCGACATTTGGTGTCCAAATTAGTGAATGCTTCTCAAGCGATGCCGCAGCATCGACATACAAGACTCATGGACCAGCAACCAACTGTGATAAAGGAATGGGAGGCAAAGAGGCCAATGATGTTTATCAGTTTACTCGTAAGTTCAAGTTCCAAATCACGATCTGTAGCGATTATTGTAGCGATAATCTATCATTAGATTGTGAGCAACCCCTCTTTTTCCTCCAAATTCAGCCATAAAGACGAGCTTTTCAGAATACGTGGGTGGATGAGCGAACTAAATGTGGAGGGAAAACTGGGACTGTTCAGAGTCTAGCATAAGTTATACTCCGTTAGGAGAGCAAAATCGGGAGGCTTAGACACGCGCGTCACGTGATATGACGTGTTGCCACAAACTTGAACTATTTTTAGACCACCAACCACTTGCGTGTACTGAAAAAGTTAAACGTTACCCATTCGTTCGCTACCAGCGTGCGATAAATTTGAGTTTTAAAAATAGCCCGAATGCGGGCAACAAATCAAGCAGCAGCCTAAGGGGTGTATCAAGGAGTTTATAATTTTAAACGTTAAGGCGCAGAAATACGGGCTACAAAATCGTGCAACATTTCACGCAACATTGTTGCGTTGCAAGTTTAAGAGCAAATGTTGCTCGTATTGTTACCGTACCATTTCTATTTTGTGCAACAAGGAAATTGTTACACACGAGGTGTAATACGAGCAACATTTGCTCTGCAACTTGCAACGCAACGATGTTGCGCGAAATATGTTGCATGATTGTTGCCCGTATTTCCGCGCCTTTAACGCTAAGCTCTTGGCTACATCTGATTTCGATGATTTTCAATCAAATCGTCAAATACTTTTAGTTTATGAAAAGTGAAACGAGAAGATAAATCATTCTGATCTTTTTTACTTGTATATTTCGACTACTAACTGTAGTCATCTTCTGCAATGTAAATTACACTTTGCTAGCTAATTTAAAAGAGTTAATGTCACTGATTGTCCTTGCTCATTTAAGCTTGGCCGAGTTTCCTTATAATGAACAATGCCTCTGAAATGTTTCTTCTTTGGTAGCTTGTGAAATTTGACGCTAGTATTCTGAAGTCATCACCCGTCACGGCTTTATGCGCCTTTGATTCGCTGTGTCGGTATATCGCTGATTTTTTATCTCTACCACCATGGTCTAGAACTCCTTTGTAAGTAGGGATTTGTTAGAGCAGATAGTATATGCTCTCCTTACCAATCCTCTAAGTGTTGCTCTCTTCCACTTATTAGGGGCATGTGCTTTCCAGTGGATGTAGATATCGGTGTTGGTTGGTTTTCTATGTACAGATGTTTCAAAGTTGCTTTGGTTCCACTTTATGTTGACATCAAGGAAGTTTATGGTATTGTTGTTGGCCTTTTCATGTGTGAACTGGATGGTTTTTTCAAAGCTATTCAGCTTTTTAAGGTCATTGTCTATTGACCCTTCTTTTACATATGTGAAAGTGTCGTCTACGTATCTTTTCCAACCTATGAGTTGAGGATTTAAGTCGGGAACAACGTTGCGTTCAAGCTGGACCATGAATATGTTAGCCAATACTGGGCCAAGTGGTGATCCCATGGCAACTCCATCTTGTTGTGTATAGGTGTGGCCATTGAAACAAAAATGGACATTCTTTGTACAAAGTGTTAACAGTTCTTTTAGGTCTTTTTGTTCGATCTTGGTTGCTATTTCGTTTTTGTTGTATATTCTATCCAGAATGATTGTGATAGTTTTATCCAGTGGAACATTGGTGAAAAGCCCAGTTACATCGAAGCTTACCATTTCATAATTCGTTGGGAGAGTCTCTTGTTTTAACAGGTTGATGAAATCATTGGTACTTTCAATGGTGTATTCTGATTTTGCTAGGGGTGCAAGAAACTTGGCAAGGTATTTGGCTGTGTGGTAGGTTGCCGTCCCAATATTCGAGATAATTGGGCGGAGCTTCAAGTTTTCAATACCATCCCCTGGTTTCAATTTATGTACTTTGGCCGTTCCGTAGAAAGCACCTGGTTTTGAGCCAGTTGGGTACATTCTCTTATAATCTTCTATGTCTAGTTTATACTGGTTTCAATTTATGTACTTTGGCCGTTCCGTAGAAAGCACCTGGTTTTGAGCCAGTTGGGTACATTCTCTTATAATATAATAGTTTACAAAATGCATTAATATGCACTTTGTTAATTGCTCACAAAGCATGTTGGGAACACACTTGTTCTTACTATACTAAGATGTTTAAAAAATACACTTGTCAATGTTTTTGCCAATTAATAGACCCTTTGCATAAAGTTACACCCTTCGCCTCGCTTTGGCGCAGTAAAACAAAACAATCCCCTAACCATACCATTGTTTAGTTGCGCCAAAGTGAGGCGAGAGGTTTATCTGCATATAATTAGCAGTATTATGCAAATGGTCTATTAATTTATTTCAATTGTAGTGCCGAAGTTCAAAAATCTTGGTTGCTATAAAGACAGTATTTGGTACAAATCAATGACCAATTGGATTGGAAGGTATGACAACGATACGGCACTGAGGGCATGTGCTGACAAGGCAAAGATCGAAGGTTATTCGATTTTTGCGCTCCAAGACAATGGCTGGTGCTACGCTGGCAGTACATACGATAAGTATGGCAACTCGAGTGCCTGTAGAGAAAATGGTCTTGGAGGACCTTTGGCTAACCAGGTCTATCAATGGCCTGGTAAGTTGATTTCGTAAAATGAATAGCTTAAATTATGAAATATTGTTTAAGGGGACGTACTGTGCCCCCTCCCCTCCCCTCTGCTCTGACCGACGGATATTTAGAGGGACCGAGATACACTTGTTAAACGAGACAGCCAACGAGACAAGGCTCACATGAGAATTGACGGGGACGAGAGTCGAACCATGTGTCTAATAAAGTTCGTATTGTATTGAATTGTAACCTCTTATAGGACAATGAGGCGACACTAGCGAAAAACGTCTGCGCATGCGTGCATATTACGATGTTTTCTTAAGAAATGTTTGAGTTTTAGCCTGAAATGAAATGCTCGTGTTCTCGGTGTATACATAAAATTTCTCTTGTATACTTTTGTGAGACAAAGATATTGTATTTATGAAGACATTATATGAATACTGGCCCTAAGTTTCAAGAAATAACCTTAAGTTTTGACATTTTGTGAAAACCATTGTTGAAGGCAAGCGTAAAAACGAAATTTGCATAATTTACAAAAGCACGAAGACTTGACTACGAGCATGCGCAGACGTTTTTCACTAGTGTCCAATGAGGCACGACTAAACATTTAAGCCAACCTTACTCGCACGGTCGTATAGAATTATGTTAGTCAGAGATCACGCGAATTTCAATATCAAGGATCAGGTTTTACAGGTCGAGTTGAGTTGGGAAAGAGTGAGGGGGAAGAAAAGAAATGTGTGGAAGGAGTAGAGCATTCTCCCTTTAAAAAGTTTAGACCACTATTTCAAACCCAATTATTTTGAAAAGCTCCTCGCTCTCTCAAACCGAACACATTTATTTTATTCAGTCTAGTTCGAATCCCGACGCCCCGATGCCAGTTCGAGTCCCAATGCAGTCTAGTTCAAGCCCAGATACCTTGAGCGCATTATAGCCTCGTGTCTCACTTGAAATTGGTCCGACGTACATATCATCGTATAGAATAAGAATTACTTTTGTTGTAACTAATAGGTATTAGCTGCTACTCGTGCCTGGGAAGTAGCTCCTGCCAGAAGAAGATGTGTTCTGAGAGCTTTTGTTTCTCCATTCTAGCCGAAATACCAATTGGAGGGTATAATGCTACTGGCTTTGTGGCGGGATGTACCTCCAACTGTACTAAAACTGCTAAGGAGAATGCTTGCCGTGGAGAGGTAAAAAAGATTCAAACTAAAAGCGAAGGAAGGAAGGAGGGAGGGAAGGAAGGAAAGAAGGAAGGAAGGAAGGATTAGGAAAGACAGAAGGAAGGAAGGCAGGAAGAAAAGAAGGAGAGAAGGAAGAAGGAAAGAAGGAAGGAAGGAAAAGAGGAAGGAAGGGAAGGAAGGAAAGAAAGAACGAAGAAGGCAATGAAGGAAGGAAGAAAGGAAGAAAGGAAAGAAAGCAGGTAGACAGGAGGAAAAGGAGGGAAGGAGGAAAGGAAGGAAGGAAGGAAGGAAGAAAGGAAGGAAGGAGGGAGGGAGGGAGGGAGGGAGGGAGGGAAGGAAGGAAGGAAGGATTTAATATATTTGTTGCCATGGTGATAAACACTGATACTTTTTCTCGGATTCCACAGAAACAGTGTAAGTCTGTCTGCTGCCTTTACGACAACTGCAATGCCCCACCCAGCGGGGTTGCCCTCATGTCTCCAGTCAGCACCATCTTGGTTTTCCTCTGCACACTTTTCAAAATTTTGTTTTAAATTTTTTTTCCAACATACGTTTTGTATTATCTTTGCATGAATATATTTGTACGTACCCTTGCTCCTCCCACGCCGATATGGAGCTAGAGCTAGAGATTTTGGTCGAAGCAGACTAATTTCAAATGAAAAAAAGAGCATCATTTTCCCCTAAACTTCGTCTAAAATCTCAACTAAAAAGTGGCTAGTAACTTAAGGTTACACCACAAAGCCTACATGAACAAGACGGCAATCGTTTCTGAATTTTTCGCTAAGCGAAAGTTAGGGTTAGTCTTGTATGTACTGTAATTATATAAAGTATATCAAGTTTTTGAGTATAAATTGAAATTATGTTATGAAAATTATCTTATGAAATTCAACTATGATCGCCAAACACATTTCCATTTCCAATTTTTTTGTGAGTGCACAAAAAAAATAGGTGTGAATTCTAAAGTTTGACGTGTTTTCACATATTCATGTACAAAGCACTATGTTTGCATTTGCAGTATAAAAGTTGTGAAAATGTGTAGATTTTAAAAACGCTCAATCTTGATTGGTTATCTTTAAAGTTTGTTTGAGGTGATGCCTCTGATGATGTCAACGCACTATAAAAATTATGTGAACTCGTTTTTGTCAGTTCGTTAGCTTGCTTCTCAAAAGAAACGACAGAAATTATATACTAAATTGTATCAGTGAGATTCTGTAAGTTGAGTCATTAGGTATAATTTAGCAAAGCATGCACAATTAATATTAAAGCCATAGTGTTATATTATTCCCTTGTTACTGTTTTTGGTATTTAACATGGGGATGACGTCATTGTTATTGTTATTAGTATTAGACATGGGGATGACGTCATTGTTATTGGTATTAGATATGGGGATGACACCCTGTGTAACAAAAAGCGAAGTGGAGTACATGGAAGTACCATATGTGGAAGCCGGCGACTAACTTTAAAGTTTAGCCTTCAAAAATAATGAAAGTTAATTAATATTTCTTTTAATCGTAACTGGAAAAAATGGTCCCCTTCACAGTTCCCTGCGCCATCTTGAAAGGTAGCCGTGCCTTTGCATCGAAGCGAGACGAACGGTGAGCGTGCAATGATAGAAACCTTTTTTAACACCTAGGGCAATTATTCACAGGTCTTTATCATTGAACGCTCACCGTTCGTCTCGCTTTGATGCAAAGGCACGGCTACCTTTCAAGATGGCACAGAGAACTGTGAACTATTAGCCGTAACCGTTAAAACGCCAAACGATTATTAACCGTTCACCTTAGAAGCCGCCACCCCATTGAGACTCTGAGGGTAGTACTAAGTTATCAACGCCAATATAATAGATACTGAGAAAACATTAATATTTTTCTTTAAAGAAAAAAACAAACTTAAAGCAGGTTCCCCTATAACTTTTGTGTGAAACGTGAATGGCTGATTTATTTCGACGTGAAACGTGATTTAAGGTCTAAAATCTTTTTGCGTCCACGATGAAAGCAACTTTTGATTTCTTTGTGAGCGTGAATGAGATTTTTTAACTATCCGTGACGCGTGAAAAGACCAAATATTTTTGCGTGATTTCATTTTGCAAAGAGCTATAGGGGACCCTGTTAAAACACAAAATCTATAAGGTCTAGATTTGTTCAGCTAAAAAAAGATCTACAATCACTTTTTGAGAAAGTAGTATTGTTTCCAGGTTATTTTACACGTTGCAATGGTTCGTGCAACTTACTTTGCAACTCATTGCGAGACGAGGTCAGAAAAATTGCACCATGTAACAGCGAATTGACAGCGCGTTTACGATGATGCAATTAGCCTTTGAACAGGCTCTATGGGGAGGGGGGGAGGGGGAGGGGAAGGGAAGGGAAAGGAGAAGGGGAGGGGAGGGGAAGGGGGCTCCCCTTCTCTTCCCCTTCCCTTCCCCAAGAGCCTGTTCACACTAGAAATTCTCCAAATCACCAAAACATCAGTTTAAGCAGTGCGCATGACAGAACAATAACACCACTGGCTCGTTTATCGTGGGCTTTGTTGCACCCTCTACCAGTACAGCAGTATATTTGGCAATCTTTACTGCTCTGGCTGAAGCAAACCAATGAATGCAGAGAAGTACATGAGATAGTGTTTGCAATACAGTCTTTCTTGTACACGTGTTTTCTTGCTCCTGTCAATAAATTTAAGGTGAAGTAACTTCCTTTGTAGCAATAGGACGATGCATTATTGGTATAGCTACAGGTCTTTAAGATGGATCTTGCTTTGCAGTCATCGTAGGACGTACTCGATCGGCAGTAGTAACACTTGGGAAAAGCTGTTAAAACAATAAAATGACACAGTGATGCCATGACTAGCAGATTTAGAGGTTTTATTAATCTCATGAAAAATGGCAAAATAATAGTTAGTAATAGACTTTAAACCTATGGTTTTCTTTTGTTCTTTACCAACTGGGCCCGGTTGTACGAAGGTTGGATAAAGTTATCCACCGGATAAGAGTTATCCACTGTATAGATTTTGTATAGATTTTATCCGCTGGATAAGGATTTATCCGCTGGATAGCGCTATTCACCCTTCGTACAACTGGACCCAGGTACACACTAAATAGCCTGAGGGTTTTTCATGGTTGAATAATTAAGATCACTCTATCATCTTGACTCAGACGTGTCTATTGTGTTCGACATATATGATTGACTGACTGACTGATTGACTGGCTGACTGACTGACTGACTGACTGATTGACTGGCTGACTGACTGATTGACTGACCGACTGACTGACTGACTGACTGACTGACTGACTGACTGACTGACTGACTGACTGACTGACTGACTGACTGACTGACTGACTGACTTCCGTCCCTCGTGCTTCTTCTCTTCTTACTCTAGTTTCCCGTCTAAATAAACGTCTATTCTCTTACAGAATCTACAGAAATACGTACGTACATGGGGTTTTGTTGTCACTTGAAGTCACGCGATTACAATAGCTTGTCGAGCAACAGGACATTATGCAGTTTGTCTGTGAAGAGACGAATAATCCATTCACCATTTTTCCATACATCGGTTCAGTGAAAGCATTGAAGCGAGACTCCAGGGTACACACAAAGGATTATTCCAATTTGTACCCTGAAGCCTCGCTTGGATGCTTTGTGTGACCACTGAACCGACGTATGGAAATTTGTGTAAGAAAGTTAACAAAAGCAAAAAACAAGGGGAGAACCAGAGAAAACTACGCGTGCTAAGAATTTCTCCCACCGCGTGCCAGCTCGCTTCTCGCTGCTAAAATGAAATTTGTATTGATTGCTGGGGCCCGTTTCTTGAAAGATCTAAAATCGTTTCGGGTCCTGTGTTAATTCACGGGAAAAATTACGGGAGCGCGCAGAGCACCCATAACTTGCCGGTGAAATTATAGAAATAGAAATCAACGCGCACTTCTTCGGAAACTTTATCGGGTAAGTTAACGGGCCCGTAAAATATCGGGGTTTTCGAGAAACACGTCATCGTTGGATCTGCGCCCGATAGAAATTAAATTCCATTGTTTGAGATCCTTGGCCTTGCGCGCAGAATATGGCGTCAACTTCCTGTTACTAAAAATAACCTTAAGTGCCATGAGCATCGCGCAGACATCAATCCGCAAGTTTCGCTTAGGGATTCTTGGTCACATTTTTTCTGAACGGGTAGGAGATCTTCATCAATTATTACCCATCACAAACGTACCGTTCGTTACCCTACCTCGTTCCTACAGGCCAAATCTCTTTCATAGCTGGTACAAGTAGACCTGCAGACTGCTAAAGTAACACGAGTAGTCTGTCCACCAATTATACGGTCAGCGGTTTTCTTGTAGCAATAGCGATACAAGCTACAATCAACAGTAGAAGTACAACTGCTTGACCCATAATATCCATTGCAAGAATAGCAACGAAAGCTTTCAGTTTTGACTGCATGAAAAAAGATTTTTTAAAGAAAGTTAGTGTGTTTTTCAGTTTTTGAAACTATGCTAAGGGGAGAATTGCAAACGAAAGAGCTAGGTACAAGGTTCAGTATTAAAAATCTTGCAGTCGGATTTCCATGATAAATTATACAACTTTTATTGTCTTACTTATAAAAACACTTACAAAGTTACCGCAGACTATTCGATCCATTACTAATCAACTACACACTGAAGTAGATCCGTGATTACGGAAACGGTACGAAAACGTAAGAGCTAGTGTGATTACGTGGGCGATTTCGTTACGGAATGAGTTCATCACCGAGTCTTACACGATTTTCCGGCTGACGTTTCCATGGAGACTTGCATGCATGGATAAAGACCTTATTTACCTTCACACGAGTCCATAACAAGTCTTGTGTACCCATGAAGACATGAGGGTCTTTTCATCCTGGGGTGATACTCGTCCCGTGACGAACACAACCCGCGGGACGAAATCGACGTGAAAATGCAGTACTTTAACTTTGTAAGTGTATTTTAAGCCGGTCCCCGTTTCACTTATGAGTGCTCGTAAAGTCGCACACAACAAATATCTTTCTTGTAAACTAAAGGCAATTTGGACATTCAAACGTGATAGTTTAAGAACAAATTGCACTATTTAAGGTACTGAGATTTGAAAATCGCTAGAATGGTTGAAAATCCACAGGAAACCCGATCACGATTTTGGAGTTTTGAATACTCGTAAGTTACGAGACAACGAAATTAGTTTTAAAACTTCCAGTAGCTTTCAGCTCGCTTTGCTAAACTACTGTAGTATTTCCTCATGTTTCTCGAAGAATCTGTTTGATTCTTGAATTACTTTAGCGGGTTGTTTTAAGGATACTGAACGCTTTTTTGACTGTTTACCGCAGCAAGAATTTACTATACTATTAGTATTTGTTTGTCTTTTACATGACAGTGTCATTCATTAAACAAACAAGATTTGATAAGAACAAGTAACAAATGAATCAGACGCGGACTTCTGCTCACTAGTAGTGCTGTAGTGCTTGTAAAATGAAGTAAATGCAGCCTGATATACCTCTGGTGATGTCATCGGTGGTGAAGGTAATGACTATCAATTTTTCGCACATGCATGTTGAAATAAATGTTCATTCCTATGTTGCAAATAAACAAAGTTTTTTCTCAAATAAACATGAAATTAAGTAGCCTAAACTCAGTCTCCAGGCCATTCAGTGTTTAACAAGAACAGTTCTTTATTTTGACAAATATTATAGGATTACAAACCGAAAAGTACCAAATATCATAAAAGAGACGTGAAAAAATTACGAGTTTGCGCATTTTTTTCGGAAAAGTTTTCCGTTGCCATGGAAATAGTATGTACGAGATCAAAGTCGTTTTTTCATGGTTTGACATTGCAGCACCTGAGACATATGACAAAATGTATTTTGTCCTAAAGCAAAGCCTAAAGGTAAATGAAATCTCATTTACTTACCAATAAAGAGTAAAACCAAAGTTTCCAGGATAAAATATTTGACGGTTATTTTGCTCATTTCTACAATGACGAATGAAATATTTTGTTGTCATTCTATAGAAGTTAGCTCTTTATGTTGACAATATGAACTTTACAAAGGGATCCCGTCCAAAATGGTAGCATTACACTCGATAGCGACCATGGTCGTTTTTTGTTTCTGATTTTAATTTGATTTGTTTGTTTTGTTTTGTTTTGTTTCTAACTCTCAAAAAGCCAACAGTGAAAAGGTGAAAATGCAATGAAGTTCGCTTTTTGGTTGAGAATACAAATAAAAAGTGCAAATACGGTTATTGTACATGTTTTTAAAGAAAAAATTCTAAAAATATTGCTTGGGATTCCTGTGATCGCGGACGCGCGTAAGCCCGCGAAAACTCGCGCGTGCGCAGTAGTTTTGCAGCGGTGTCCTTTTAATCTTGTTTAACTGACTAGCAGCCAAGCGTGGGGTTCGGGTTGGATGTGGGCCTGGGGCCGAGCCTGTGGTGGTGGCTAAGAATCACCATTTCCATTCACATTATGCAACATATAAAGGTTTCTATCAGACATATCGAATTGAGAAACCAACTGTCAAATGTCACTAAAAAATAATAAAATGAATAAGATAATGAAGTTAGTCCTTCACATACAATTGCCCTAGAGTAGATTGTGTATGACTGTTGAAACGGTACCGCACAGTCACGGCACGACTACGGAAGCTAAGGAATTTCGAATATCTTTTATAGACATCACGGTACTGACACGGTCACGGCACGGCACGGTCCGTTTCACACTCATACGAAAACCGCTCTTTTCAATATAACGTCACGACTTGTTTTAAAAGTAATTTACCATCAGGTGCTTTCCAAAGCATTTGATAGTATATATCTATATTTAGCCATATATGATTATAAGTTTTTTACTTGTTTATTTTAATTATGAATTTACTACTCTCTCTTTTCCCTTGGTATTGACTTACTCATACTTATGTAACTTCCTATAGTTCCTTTTCTTTTCCTACATATAGTCAATTGAAGAAACGTTGTCGGGTCTAAAAACATAGAACACAAAAGCTGAGACCGAAATGTTGCTTGGGATATCAATAATAATATTCCGATTTATTCAATTCCGCTTTGCCCTCGATGCAAAATGCCAAAAGCTTGTTCAGGACCTGGGTTGGCGGGCCGTTTGGCTTCGATTTTTTATCGGTTGCAGATTAAATGAATAATCAGAATATAATTATTGGCATCCCATGCACCATTTCGGTCTCATCTTCTATGTTTTTAGACCCGACAACGTTTCTTCAATTGACTATATACAACAACTAAAATACACAAAACTAAGGCCGTACTATACTCAATATTCAATTTTTATTTCATGGTGGCAGCCAACTCGAAAGTTTAAACTACTTTGGCTGCCACACACATTTCATTCATTTATATATTATTTATACCATTATAATTAATATTCTATTATTATTACAAAACTAATAAGCTATTACTTGTAAGTATTATTTATTGTATATATATGTGTGTGTGTAAATAAAAGAAAAGTGCAAAAAGTGTTTATCATGGCCAACAGGAATTCGAACAAAATGATCAAATGAACAATATTTATTGCATTTGATGGCTGTTACAGCTTTTCTTCGTTCTGCATTTTAGATCAATTTTCTTTCTGTTGTTGCTGAGTTGCCCGTCTTACGACCATGATCCTTAGCGTTAAAACAATAGATTCTTTTGACGTGACGTCATAGTGAAATAGAGCAATTGAGTAAACTGAGTAAAGTCAGGTGATACTCATATTGTTGTCATTGTTTTTATTGTTATTTAAAGTAGTGAGTAACTGATAAAATCCAAAAAAGATGAAGCGCTAGAAAGAAAAACGAAAAAGGGAAATAAAAATCATACGCGGCGTGACAGCGCCATATATTAGACTAAACTGTCAGAGAAAATTTATTAAAATTGAACTTAATTGACGCTATCTAAGATGACTAATTCAAACGTTAACTCGTTTATTGGCTGCGAGGTAACAAGCAGGTTAGATTCATATGATAATCACCTTATCTGAACCAGCTAGACTTCACTCTTCCAGTGTCTGCCTCAGCTCATGGAATTGGCTCTCAGTATATATTAAAAGAAAGGTGCTGATCATTTTGCTCAAGGATCAGAGAGGACTGATAAATAGAGGTAAGATAGTGACTATTTAAGATTGTTTAAATAAGTTGTTTACTGATGTGGTTTCCTAAATAATAAAGAAGCTTTAAATTCAATGCAATGTGCCATTTCTTCGTTCGCTCGATGAAAAAAAAAAAAAGAATTCGCTAGATTATTTATTCTCCAAGCAGAGATAAGTTTAGTTGAACCAATGAGAAAACGAAAAATTGGATAAGCTTGAGTTTTTAATGGCCAAATTGGTTTGGAAATCAGTTGTTTCGGACACTCAACTTGTTTTTACATAGTACCTTAGAGTTTCTTTTAGAACATCAATCGATCGGAATCGCTTTCAAAATGATTCTAATGAATTATATTTTATCATTTCTTTCCTTGTAAAGCCACCGCCTAAAACTTTCGCGGTGAGTTTTCCACTTTTAGACCTTTTAAATATGGCTGAGAATGCATTATAGAATCATCAGTCTCTTTTCCTTTGGCTTACCTAGTTCCATTTTTTTTTTTTCATCTCAGTCAGCTTCACGAATGAGCGTTTATCATGTAATTCCAAAAGTCACAGTACAGAAATATAATTACCATAGCTGGAAAGAACACGTCAAAATTAGTAAAACTGTGAAGTTTGAAGGAAGGAAGTTTAAAGCTCACGAAGATATGAAATTTTGTATGAAAACATTCGCTGGTAGGCAAGAGAGGTTTTCTTACAAATTCACACTTTTCAAAAATTCATATTCTCGCGAGTTTTGGATTTAATTCCTTCAAACTTCACTGTCTTGCTAATTTTAACATGCTCTTTCCAGCTATGGTAATTCTTTTTCTGTTTTACGAATTTAAAAATACCTGATAAAAGCTCATTAAAGATCGAATATCCTAAAACGTAAAAAACACAAGTTGCAAGATGTTCATAAGCTTCATTTACGGTAAATACTGCTCTTAATCAAACAACATTTGAATTGGTTATTTCCGAATATTTAGTGTTCGTAATAAAGTTGTAAACAAGAATTGTATTGATGGGAAGAAACATTTAGAATCCCGCATTTGCATATATAGCTAATTCAATTAACGTTGTCACTACAAAAACCTAAAAGCGTAAAGGCTTGAGGCGGAATCATAAATTTTTATTTTCAATCTGGTGACATCATACATATAAGAAACTCACTGTATGCTTGCAAATTCTACAACTTGGACAATAGTTCCTTAGCTTCAGAGATAGCCTACAGGGAAGTTTGTTAGTACACAAAAGATATTTGAAAGGCTTTAGCCTTTAGGCTTTTCAGCGACAACGTTAATTGAAATAGCTATATATCAGTTGGTCATATAAAAGAACCAGGAAGATATATACCGATCTATCTTTGTTTTGTTTTATCATATCCGATTGGCAAAAATTAAAATGGCTGAATTGCATATAAGATAAATAAGACCCATATTATGATCTATCTTTGTTTAGTCAGCTTTCTCAAGTCTTTTTAGCAGCCAAGAAAAATAGTTTCATCATCTTTTAATTACTGATAGATTGTGTTTTCTAAGGGGCTGTTTATGCCAAGGTAAGTGGTAGCCTGCGGGATGACGGCCCTTAATTGCACGCAAGCAAATTTTTATCACAAATTTTCAATAACAAATGGTTTTCTATGTCTATGAATGGATTTGTCATATTCAATATGGTCAAATTTATTATCCCATGACTAACACGAGCAAAAACATTTTTTTGAATTAAATTTGTCATAGAAAATTCGCACGTGTCAAACAGTTATCACAGCTACCAGGGACAGCTCATCTCCTTATAAACAGCACTACATGATTATTACAACGTAGCTTATAACACATTAGCAAAAGTATTTATAGTATGTTTATATTCGTTAATGTCGCCGGCAGACAACATAAGACCCGCTCACACGTATTTCCAAGAATTTGACTTAAAAACTATACAGAAAATTGTTTTATCAATACATGATTTGTGGTTATTCTCTTCCGTACCGATAACATCTTGGAGGAGATTCATCTTCAAATACTTCCTCAAAGTGCAAATGGTTGTTGTCTTTAGTATAAGTGCTTGAATTTATTGTTCGGCCATCGCTTAAACAAATTCAAAATGTTTGGTTGAGTTTTGGCTGAACATATACACAAAAACTTGTTTATATATATACTGCCGTGGATGTTTTTATCATTTGAATCGATAAGAAAAGAAAGAGAAAATATTATCCAGTAATTTATCAGTACTTAGTTCAGTTATTGCCGTACGCGTTGATTAGATTTTCAATGACAGATAATGATCAACTTCCTCTTTGGAGCCACTTCGCGGTGGACTCAGGGCGTCAGGGGGAGGGGGGAGGTGAGGAGAAGAAGAGGGGAGGGGAGGGGGAGGGGAGGGAAGGGGGAGAAGAGGGGAGGGAAGGGAGACGGAAAAAAAGAAGAAGGTTTTATGAACGTCCGAGACGCCCTGGATCCCGAGGATGTCTTTGGAGATACGATTCTGTGTTTGAAGTACTTTTCTGATCGGCCCATGAAACGGAGTACGGTGAATATTCACTCCAAAAATCCTTATTTCCTAAGAGAAACAAAAAAGCGACAACAGCGAAAATCGAAGATCTGTCATTTATCGGTTTTTTCATTTGTTTGTTTCTCTTCTGTCTGTCTGTCTGCATGAGTTTATAATCACGTATTAAATGTATTATTTGTTCTTCTACAGTGTGTGTAACGATGATGCATGCATGAACGTTTAGAGACTTCCTAATGACGAATAAATAATCATTGGAAGAAAAGAAATCATATAGCGGTAACCATGACATTATTGCACATGACTATTGAATCATAAAGAAGAATCCTTAGCAACCATGCCTAGCAACGAGACACAAAGTTGTCATTTCTTGACTTTCGATACTGACAAAATTGACCAAGTCAGGAGTGTCTACATCGTTACAGCTTCATTGAATACCATACTCATTCTACCAACAATACTTCTAAATATCCTGCTGATTATTTCGTTGTACAGATCGTCAGAGATTCGTAAGCCATCTACTAAACTTCTCTTTAGCTTGGCCATGTCAGATGTTCTTGTTGGGTTGGTAATTGAGCCCGCTTACTTGGCAAAAAAACTTGCGGAACTCAA
This sequence comes from Telmatactis stephensoni, assembly GCA_029948255.1. Taxonomy (NCBI): domain Eukaryota; kingdom Metazoa; phylum Cnidaria; class Anthozoa; order Actiniaria; family Isophelliidae; genus Telmatactis; species Telmatactis stephensoni. The sequence goes on from JALIZF010001908.1 coordinate 184,157, forward strand.
TCATGACTTTCTTGTGTACTGCATCACCGGTGTGGTAACATATATTGGAGGAGCTCTTACATGTGTCTCTTTTTTGACCCACACTGCCATAGCAATAGACAGGTACCTCGTGGTCCATACAGGGCCCAAATACCCATCTTTGGTCACAAATACAAGAGTAAAGATCTCAGTGGCAGCAATGTGGTCTTTAACGATTGGCGTCTTCACCGTGCAATTTTTGTCTTCGAGATCGATTTATTTTAAAGTGACAGCAGCCGTGATGATCGTATGTGCTGCCATAGCAACAATTTGTTACGTTAAAAGCTTCCTTACATTAAAAAAACATAAGCAATTGATCAAGACTCTGTCTGAAGGGGCTGATAAACAGAAGGCTAGAAACATCTACAGCTACAAGAAATCTATGTACACCATGACCTACGTCTTTGTCGCCTTTAACTTGTGTTATCTTCCATATTTTTGTACATCGGTGTCAGCTGTTATGCTTGGAGAAACGGCGGCCATTTGGGGTGCTGAGAGCATATCTGCTGTATTCATTTACAGCAACTCGTTTATAAATCCAATTATTTTTTTTTGGAGGATGAAAGAGATCAGAACTGCGGTTGCCATGACAATGTCAATTCACTCAGATGCCAATCATCGGCAGCAATGTAGTCAGATAAAGCGAGCAAATCGTCGTGTAGAGATTTTGGAATTGCAGATAGTCCAGCATAATTCCCACTGAATAGTTGGAATATGCTCTTTCTTTATACAGTTGCACATATTGTCAATTTTTATCATCCTAGCACTAGGATCATCCAAGCAGGCGAATCATCCTACCTGCTGTACATTTACTGCATTCTGTTTAGTAGGATGATCCTAGTACCCGAAGTGAAGACACAAATTTCCATGTAAACAGAATGCAGTAAATGTATAGCAGGTACGATGATTCGCTTGCTAGGATAATCCTAGTGCTAGAATGATCCCAGTGCCATGTAAATTATAAACACACCCCCACCCCACTTACTTGCATTACGGTAATTAATAAGATTTCTCTAATACATGTAGCAAAAACGTGCAACCTTGCATGCCCACTGCGCGCTCTCAAGCCTTCAGTGTTGCACAAAGTAGAAGCCATCTCCAGTTGCAACAAAAAACGTATTGCGTCCAGAGTGGTAATACGACTAACTTTGCAGCACAAATTATATTAAAGTTTAGAGATAAGTTGCACGTATTTATTGCCCGTATTACCGTTACGTATTAGCCCGAAGATCAAACTGTCGGAAACCTTTCGTTCCAACGCCCGATCTCCCGACCGTATGACAATCAGGCCAAGATTACTAAAAAATGGTTGAGAAATAAGCCTTTACCTTTATGACGTTCCATACCTCTATCTATACCAGAATCCTCTTCAATAATCTTTCATGTTCAAATTTAAAAATCCGCCTGGAGAATACAAACACTATATTCTTAAATTGATGAACAATAGATACTCCAAAAGGATTGTGGTATAGAGAGAGGTATGAAACATCATAATGCTAATTAAAAGGCTTATTGCGGTGCAGTGAAATCCCTATCATGGCCTAGAAAACATTACACTTACGCGCACTTTCCGTTAATTATTAGCGATAGCGTTTGCGTTAGAGCGATAACACTAAAACCATGAAACAACTTGGCAAGTAAATAGCATGTACCAAATAGTAACAAAATCGGAATTTATACTAGAGTGATTTTCATTTGTTGGTGAAAAAAAAATGACTGTAGTTTGTAGTAGTCGATAAGAAACAAAACAAAAATGGCTCGGTCTACAACCAACTATATTTGTCAATTCCTTCATTGTCAAATGAAAACCACTCTATTTACCATACTATTTAGTTAGTGCTTGTTTCATGGTTAGAGTGATGGCACTAATCCGTGAAACAAAATCTAATAGTCAATGTCGACTAAGTCTAATCAAAACAAAAGAAAACAACGGAAATAGTGTCTACTAATGTCTATTGGACTAATATCTATTTCACGGATTAAGTGCCATCACTATTGTTTTCGCTCTAGCAACCAACGCATACACGTAGGCGTAGTGTTAAACTTTAGAGGGGAAACGGTCGAGTTGAGACCTCATAGAAAGTTCACTGTACTGTCCTTTAAACAAGATCATCGATTGCCAAAGCCTGGTTTTCACTAGCAAAGCAAACACAAGCGCAAGCAGCATCATAATGATTCGTTTTCATTGAGATAACATGCACGCAAGCACAACGGCAAATACGCGCAAGAACGATACTCCGTTTTCATCGAGACAACATGCACGGAAGCACAACAGCAAGCAGAAGGAAAATTTTTGATCCTTGTACTAGCTGCTTTTGCTTGCGTCGTAGTGAAAACCAGGCCTAAGGAGACAGCTAGACGACGATTGTGACAATTTTATTAGTCTTCTTTAATATCTATCTTACATGTACGTTACTGCGTTGTCTAGATCTACCAACTAACTACTTCTTACACAAGGCTATCCTTTTGCAATGTATAGCAAGGCAGGCCAAACGTGAACAAATATTTTGGTGAACTCAATCAGGTTGGACGGCGCCTTTTCCAACGCGATTGGTTGACTGCAAAAAAACTTGCCAATTTACGAACCCGGTTGCCTGCTTGAACAATATGAAACTTGCCAGGAGCATTACTCAAGGATGTCAAAGCTATTCCTATTTGATCACGTGGCACTGAAACATTTTACAGTGGTACATTTTACATTCCTTGTCATTTCGATTACAAAAAGTTCTCATTTGCATTTATTTGAATATAATAAGGCTCTTGCTGTGCACTTCTTGGCTAGTAACCGATCACTCTCCTTTTATTTGGGACTTGAAGAAAGACATCACGCTGGATGGCCATCTGAACCAAAAAGGAAATCTATAATCAAACAAGTTAAATCGAAGACTGGCATAAGAATTAGTAGGACGCAGATCTCTTCAGCCTTTCACTTATTGAGTTCCCCAAGGCTCAGTACTCCATCCTCTCCCGTTTCTGCTCTACTCTCAGTTCGCATTTTGTAGACACTACGAGCTACCTGCGTAAATCCTTCAGTAAAACTATGTCAGAAGCCAAAGAAGGTGTAGGTGAATGTCGACAAACACGATTGGACTGGAATTTTTCGTGTCGTTGCAAACATCTGAAACAGAGAAAAAATCCGTAATTAGACACAACAACTCGAGAAATGATATTTAAGTTGATAGATACAACACTAGTAGGACAGCGAACTACCTGTATGTGTACATGGCCTCATTTAAACTTCACTGTCAACAGCTGCCAATAGTGCGTGGAAACCGAATCGATCGAGCAGGAATTTCTCGTGTCGCTGCAGACATCTGAAAGGATGGCAAAATCAAAAACAAAATAGAGAAAGAAAAAGGAAAAAGAAAAGAAAGATTTTCAGAAATTTTATTAAAAGTTAATATTTTTGCCTTATTTTTATTACTTTATTTTACTTTAGTTTTTTATATTTTAGTGTACTTTATATTATATTTTGTTTTATTTATTTTCTTTTTAATTTCGAAATTACAGTAAATTTAAGACAAGAGAAGAAAAGTAGTAATAGTCAGAAGAAAGACTGGAGAAAGAAATGAAAAGGAACAAAAATAATACAAAATCGAACGGTGTTTTTCCCTGGCTGTCGGAACTTCTTGTTCTAGTCTGAAATGATAAAAACAAATCATTTGTCAGAAAGAATTGAGAATTCCACAGAAAAACAAAAGATACGATGTAACCAAGACGTGATCCAAGATCAGACACTATACTGGAAGAACCTCTTTGACGTTAAGACAACTTTGAAAACAACTGAAAAACACTAGAATTCGAAGGAAAAGGTTAGTGTAACCTGGAAGAAATGTAGAGTTCAAATACTAAACCCACAAAACAATACTAGGTAGGAATCATGTCTTATAACAAAGTCAAACATGCACACAAGAGAAAATTCTAGCGATTGAAGTGCAACGTTCCGATCAATTCTGTTTCATGGATTGAGTTTTTGGACTCTATGAGGTTAGTAGTTCATGAAGTACGAAAATTCAATAGAAAGGAATGAATTAACAGTGAAAGGAAGAAAGAGCAACGTTGCAAACATCTGAAATGAGAAAAAAAAATCATGATCGTGGGTAACATAACCGGAAAAGGACAACGAGTTAGTAAAAACGTTGAAAACAACTGAAAGATACAAAGAAAATATGTTAGTAAAAGCTGAAAGAGATGTAGAGTTCATATACTGAATACATGAAAATTTACTGGGTAATATAGGAATCGCCACATAACCACAGAAGATATAGCCACACGAGAAAAATGGGGTGGAAACTTTGCAGGTTTTGCTTCATGCATGGACTGAGTTTATGGACTCTATGGGTTATTAGTAAATCAAATAAGAAAAGTACGATGAGGGAAGAATCAAAAAGGAAAGGAAGATGGAGAGTAATGTTGCAAACAACTGAAAGACAAAAAGGGAAATCGTAAGTAATTAAACCTGAATAACAAAACGTGTTAGTGAAAGGTCGAAAACTACTGAAAAATAGTGAAGGAAAAATTAGTATAAGCTGGAAGAGATGTAGAGTTCAAATACTGAACCTATGAAACATTTCTGACTGATCCAAAACAAACAAAGAAAGATAGAATATTTGATTTTCTCAGTTTTGTTTCGTGGCTTCAGTTTTCGAACTCTATATATTGTTAGTACTATAACAGTCGACTAATTTAAACAAATGTATCAATAGAATACAATATATAATGAATAAATATGATGAATAACGTCAATGAATGCATTACATACTGTATATCAATGCTGTAATACCCCGCAAAACAAATGAAACCAAATCAATTTCCCACAATGAATAAACTGGCAAAAATAAACCGTTTACGAGACCAACTAACATCTAATCCCAACCCAAAATCCCCCGACATTTGTGACATATTTTCAATTGCCCCGAAAAAAAATCCCTGACGATTTCCTGCCCTTGAAAAAATGTCAGAATTCCCCGTCTTTTCATTGGCAACCCTGATATGTATTTTTTCGTTGACTTTTAGATGAGATGCTATGTAGTTTACAGTTGATAGTTTTGAAAAATGCAATAAAACAAAGGATTGTTAACTGTTAGAATTATTAACAACCCAAACGCGTGCATGGTATTAAATCATTAAATTGGGGTAAAGTGGCTGTCAACGCTTACTCCCATGGAAAGGATACATTTCCCCAGTTTAATACAGAAATACAATTTTGAATAATTACAGGTCATATTTACAGTGTTTACTCATAACGTACTGATTATACATCTATGGTTCACACTCGCTCATACACATTGCCGAAAAAACACGTGTACATATTAAAGTTATAGTCATTGTAAATAATTACAAGTCATAATTTACAATAATACACAATAATAATGTACAGTAAATATCTATGGTGCACACTCACTCACACACATTGCCGGATTCACATGTGTACAATAAAGTTATCATTACTTGCGAAAAATTACAAGTCATAATTTGCAATAATGATAATGTACAGTAAATATCTATGGTGCACGCTCACTCACACACATTGCCGCAAACACGTTCAATTTAACATATCTATAAACAATTTAACAATTTAACATATCTATATATATATGTTAAATTAACGTATCAATGTTGCCCATACAGATTGATAAAAAGTAGTCATGATTGATAAATAGCCCCGCCCATTGTTTTTGTGATGAATCGTGGAATCATTGTAATTCGGGTAATATGTAATAAAGGCCCATGGTTTGGTGAAGTGAGGATCTCGAGGCTGTGGACTCCTTGTAATGTAGTTGATGTGATATAGCCATAGTTCAGACCCACGGTTTTTAGCGGATGATGAAGTCTTGGAACCATTATAATATAGCAGGTAAATGCATTGTAAACCAACTCGTCTGGAGAAATCCAACTCATCTTTTAAAGAAATCCAACTCATCGTTTAAAAGAAATCCAACTCATCAATTAAAGAAGTCCAACCCATCAGAAAAAATCCTAACTCATCGTTTAAATTAAGAAATCCAACTCATCAGAAGAACTCCAATTCGTCTTTTTAAATGAGAAATCAAATTTGTCTGAAAAATGCGGCAAAAGTTGCTAGTTAAGCCAGTGGAAGTCGTTGATGGTCCCGACTGGACCAGTGCCGGAAACACATACCTAATCCTAGTCCTAGACCTATCCTAGACAAAAAAAAACAAAAACAAAACAAAACAAAAAAACAAGAAAAACCCAAAAAAACTTAAAAGAAAAAAGTAGAAAAAACGAAGGGGAAAAAATTGATTAAAAAGTGAAGGGAAAATGTGTGTTGTAAGTCGTTAGTCGAACGAAAGGAGTTGGGATCACAGCGCATGTTCTGCCATCCACTCAAAAAATAATGACAAAAGTCAAGTGCAAGACCTCATCTTTTGTCATGTTGTAATTAATCTTATAACTACTGCCAATGAGCCGAAATTTTAATCCCTAGTTCCTAATCTAAAGCTACCACTATAAATGAAAAAGCTATGGTACTTGAACACTCGTCGTCGCAACCCAGTTCGGTTGTTCTTGGTAGACTTGGCTGAAACAGAAGGTGCAAATGCCATGGTATCACTATTTGTGACAAACCATGTCATTTACGTTGGGTTAGGCCGGGCCAAAACAAATCTGATCAACACAAAATTTGGGGCGAGCTAATGTAGAGTACGACCATTACCGTCGGCACGCACAACAATGGAGGGCGGGGAAGGAGGTTTGGGGGAGGGGAGGGCGGAAGGAGGGGGGGAATGGGGTAAATACTAAACGTAAAAGTAGTTGTGCGTATCGACCGACGTTGTAGCCTGACCAGCGCTAACCTTAAGACCTATGTCGCCAGAAATCTAAGCGCCCTACGCGCGTTGTATGTAAACCGGCCAGTTAGCAACTATAATGGTAGAACTCTACATCTAAAGATCACGACACAGACTCAGACTACAAAGGAGGTCTCTCAATTTGAGAGCATATGGTCGATCAGGTCCAATGGCTCCATCGGTGATCCAGAGTTGTCTTCTGGTAGGCCTAAGCATTTATTGAAAACTAACCTAAGCAGGTCAATTGCACCCCGGCCCGAAATGCCGATCCAAAAGCTAATAGATCCGACCTAGTTTACATGTGGTAGCTTGCTCTAATGCAACTCGCTTGGTCCATATGTATGAACTATGGATCCCTCCTAGTCCTAACTAATGCTAAGTGAAATTCCCATACGTTTTGGGGTACTAGATGAAATGGACCCTTGCTCTTGTGACTACAGGCCAAAATGAGAATGAAAACAATGCATCAGCAGCAACATACACAGACGGGTTTACAAAACACCTCCAACACAGCCTGCAGCCAACAGGCGCCGGACATGACACGCCATATTTGCAAGCAAACAGACGAGTGCAGGCCATGAGGGGCGTCTGATTTCGCAGGCACAAAACAACGCTTATACAAATATATGAACATATAACAACACTGAACAAAAGCGATGATGACAATTTGATTCATCACAAGTAAAAAGAATCCATTTCTGAGTATATTCTAATTCCTATCAGTGAACAGGAATTATGTTGCGAGTTGCTTCTACATACACACACGTGCACACCCACACAAAACAACCAGAACCTCGAGGAATTTAACAAATACAGCCAATTAGATGCTAAATGAAAAAAATATCCTAGAATTTGGTTTACTCGAGGTCTGTTGTCATACTAAACCCTGTGGTCTTCATCTGTAGGTGCAGCAGCTAGAAAAAAGATGGAAAAACGATTAATTGATCAATAGTTGATTAAAACAAAAATCATTATTGTGAAGAGACCATAATACTAAGAGACCGAAAACTCAGTATGTCTGTGCGATGTTCGCGGCGACTAAGGCTATTTTTAGTAACCTTGCCATCGCGCGCGCAAGGTTCTCAAACAGTAGAATTTGATTGTCTAGGAGCCTTGCGCGCGCGATGGCGAAATTACTAAAAATAGTCTTAGCCGCCGCGAACATCAATACTGAGTTTCGCTCTCTTAGTAATATGGTCTCTCGTTATTTTTGTAACTTTGATGACATTGCCTAAGGATTTCGTAGCATTGAGCAGGGAGATCCAATCAGGCAATGATAGAGAACTAGTGTACAATTAAAAACACCCTCATTCTTGCATCAAATAAAATAGCAAATATTCCAATACTGCGGCTACTAATGATAGAGAAAATGGATTTATTTATATTGTGCGCTCGTGGTTTTCCAACTCACAATTGCACAATTTCTCAGTAAAAACAAACAGTAAATTTTGATCTTAGATGTATTCCAAAAGAAAAGACTTAAAACCCCTATTCAAACTATATTTGCTAGATATTTGATTTATTTTGAAGGAAACTTCGAATTTACTGCTAGTATTCTAGTCATCCAGCGCTTATAGCGAAATTCTACGAGAGCCGTAATCGAAGTCTTTGAATTATACTGTAAGAGAGGTTTGGAAGTAATAAAAATTTTCTAGTAGCTAAAGAAACGCAAATTTGTACTCTCAACGCTTGAACTTTTAGAAAACGAGTAATATTCAGTAACGAATCAAAAGCACATGGGACGGTAGAAGCACCGAGACAGTTGCATTTTAAAAACACTCTTTTCTCGCTTTGAAAAAACGTTCTTGATACAAAAACACAAAACATTTACTTGTGTAAGAATACCCTAACTGTCTCTTTACATAAACAAGAAGAGTTCAGAAGAAAACCCCTAATAAATTAAAAAAAATCTCAGAGTTCTACTTACCATATCAGATTTGCTGCTGTGTGAAGTCGAACTCTCTCGCATAGAAATAAGTACATGATACACGTGATCAATCCATTGTTTTTCGACCAATCAAATTCAACAATTCCGTGTGGTGTTTTCTCAACGCTTTCGGATTGGTCAAATAACTTGTGAATTCCGATTCCGTTCGTTGCACTCATCCTTTGTTATTTTAATATAAGCCACTGAAATTGCTGTTTAAAATTATCGTACTCGGAGCTACTCGGAAGGTTTACAAAAGGCAATCAAATGTGGCATATCGGAATTCACAAGTTCAGAAAAAACTGGACAATGGAGATGCTTGATGACAAAAAGATCAACCCGAAGAAAGCGGTCTAAAGATTTACGTTTTTATAATTAATAACAATTTACGTTTTTATAATTTCGCCCTACGGGCTCGTGCAATTTTGATAATCTTTGAAAAACACACTCGTGCAAATTAATAATATAGTTTTACAAAGGACACTTCTAAAATTATATTACCACGTCGCCTGTTATACTATGACTGACATTGGATAGTAGCATGTCCGAAAGGGAGTGTACTAAGGGTTGGACCATTAGAAATCGTGGGACGGGGTGACAATTCCCCAAAAGATTCCCTGCACAGAAAAATTGTCCGAAAAAAAATCCTGCAAGTACCTTACACCACCACCACCACCACCACCACCAAAAATACATAAATAAATACATAAATAAATAAATAAATATATATATATATATATATATATATATATATATATATATATATATATATATATATATATATATATATACACCAAATCCCTAAAACTTTGATATTGTTCTGATATATATACATATATATATCCGCCATTTTCCATTGTCTTTCCTTTTGTTCTGAAGGTTGTTCTCAAGGGAAAAACTTGAGAACAAAAGGAAAGACAATAGAAAATGGCGGATATATATATGTATATATATCAGAACAATATCAAAGTTTTAGGGATTTGGTGTATATATATATATATATATATATATATATATAAGTGAATGAATAAATGAACGAATGAATGGATGAATGGATGAATGAATGAATGAATGAATGAATGAATGAATGAATGAATGAATGAATGAATGAATGAATGAATGAATGAATGAATGAATGAATGAATGAATAAATGAATAAATAAATCATTATCATTATCTTTAAACGTTAGCCGTGGATTCATGGTTTTGAAAAGGCTTTCCAACGTTCAATAACAATTTCAAGCAAGCGAGTTAAGCATTTTAGTACCAGTCTAAAAGTGATTTTCTCATTCAGTAGTATCCGATTGATAACCATCATTGTTACGGATAGAATGAAGTGGGTTTGAACGCATTTTCTGATTGGCCAATGGAGTACAATAAGATTCAATGTTTTCATTTGCCGTTTTCAAAAAACCATTATTTTTTAACCAATCACTGCTCCGCTTCAATAGGGCTTCGTGCTGCCCCCATTGTTACATCAATCCTGTTACCCAGGGCAACATGACGTCATACTCTGTACATTGTCAATGACCGCTGGCATATCCTTTAAGATAATATCGACATAAGCGGACTGGGTTTGCTTCTTTGATGAGCAGGAAACGACTCAAATTTCAATTTGTCTATTTTGAGATTTTTGTCTATTTTAAGCCAGTATAGTAGATTGCGTATCAGATTGCTGCAAGTTCCCATGCCATTTCTTAGGCTTTTCAACAAACAAAAAATAATCTTTTTATCGCGGAAGTGCAAGATATTTTTAGGCTATGTCCAGTTCATCCGCATAAATTTAAAACCACATCCTTTTTGGCTTACATTGGGCTTTCTGTCTACACTAAAACGGTGCATTACTTTTGTCTCTCAAGGAAGGCGGTTTTAGTTCAGTTTCTGTGTGAATTGAGTACGGAAAACTGCAATGAATATGCCTTTTCAAATTCCTTACGAATCTGGAATAGTGTGGACGGAAATGTGACAAACTATTGAATGGATGAAACTCAGCTTTGGTAAATAACAAAATTGAATGAGTCACTTAAAGATGTACATCAGTCCTTTGTTGACAGCTACCTGAAGACTCCTCTGAACATGTGCAAACATCGTCTCCAAAGCTGATGACGTCACATGTGGATAGCTTTAATACCCAAAGCAGTCTGGACAAAACAACAAACCAAGCTGATAACTACTCTTAAGCTTTACGGGAAACTGTTTCCAAGATGAAAAAGATGCTTAAGCAGGAGAGCAATGTACTTTTAGTTTAATGGTATTACAAATCTCATAAGGTAACAACACTTCTAAAAATCATACTGAAGCTTTCTTATTTGTAAAATAAGATGTCTATTGTTGTTGTTGTTGATGTTGTTGTTTCTAAATTTAAGAAGTAACAACGAAATTTACTTTCAGTATATACAGTTTCCAAGAATCCGAGCAACAGATTTTATTGTCGACGCGCGCTGAGATGGTGGCTTTTTAAAAAATATATAAGTGGTGGCGACAGCTCAACCTGCAAAATTACAAATTTCTTGAACAAGCTGTCTCATCTTTTGCCGTGATCTTCCTTCCTCGTTGTTACGTTGTTGTTGTTGTTGTTATTGTTGCTCTCCAGTTACTGCTGCTGTTAGTTGTTAGTATTGTTGTTGAATTTTGTAATGATTCCGAGCTAAATTCAGTTCAAATCGGCGCTTCACAACTGTGCAATATTCTGTTAATAAACTTCGGCTTTCCAGTGGTACAGGTTTTCTAATAAACTCGAAATCTTTTAATTGAAATTTTCATTCAGTTCTCCGATAGAATTTAATATGCGGTGGACAATGTTTTATGAATATTAACATTTTTAAGTGCCAGCTACTATGATGGTTTTTATTTAATTTTGCCTTCCTATTTTGTTTAATTAGCCAGTGAGTTTCTGATTAGGAAAAAAAGGATTTGCTTCACAGTTCAAGGGTTTTCCAACTGCGCCACGGGATCGCGTAATTTGTACAACAATAGATAGCCAATTCACAGGATACACTAGGTTATTTTGTCCTCCATGCAAATCCCTCAGTAGACCAGTTAGCTTAGTGGTAAGGTTCAGTCATCTATGGCCTAGGATCCGACTGTTTCCTGCCTCTTTGACCGCGAAGCTCGCTGCGTTCTACCGGATAGCTCGGAAGGGGCCGAAATCTCCATCCTATACGTAACATACGATGATGGATGCATGGTCCGATTTTGGGGAGGTTTGCATACAAATTTCTTTGGGTAACTGGTTCGATCGAGTCCTGCCTGGGCCAACAGCTTTTCTTTTTGTTTTTTGTTTTTTGTTTTTGTTTTTTCTGTTTTTAATGGATTATATTTTTTTCTCTAATTTTTCTTGGCTTAAAATTCAGGTTTCAATGAAGAACTATATATAAACTCTTTATATTAGCTTGATACTTTTAAATTTGTGTAATTTAGAAAAAACATGCACATTTTTTGATATAAGAGTTATCTAAAAAGAATATCATTCCACTTTCCAAAAGCTAGCCGGACCTCTGATCAACTTATACAGGTCATTCTGAAGCATATCCTAATCCCAACTGAAAATGGTGGAAATCGAACCTCTCCTATCAATATGCTTGCGACGAGCCAGCAGTTCTGGACAATATGATATTCAGTATGACTTTTATAAAGTTTTAAAGGTGTTGAAATAGTGAAATGGTTATGACGTCTTGAAAAAATAACTTGGAAAAATTGTTCCAGAGTGTATTTGACGGTGAATTTTTTTGACGATTGAAATTTGCCTCATTTGACGGTTGACGGGGTTGACGGTTTATCAGTTCTATTTTCTAGTCAAATATTAAACCGCAATACAAGAAACGAGCAAGTTAGACAACAACAGTAATATTTAATTGGAGTATTTTAACCGTCAAAGAGTAGAATTAACCGTCAACCGTCAAAACACCGAATTTCTTACCGTCAACGTAACCGTCAAAAACTCAAAATTTTAACCGTCAACCGTCAGAGCTATACCCCTATTGAGATCCTCCTATCAGGATCTCGCAAGCGCTGCAATTCTGTCTGTTTATAGTTTCGAAGCGCTTTAGTTACTGTAGGAATGTACAGCAAACTGAGACAATTCACGTAGTTATCAGAGATCAGCAGCAGAGTATGTTGGTTTGCACGAAATTTGACGCAAGGTTTTAGATGCGCAGCGCTCTTGTTGGTACGTACGTACTGGTATATAATCAAACTTAATGAATAAATGATGCTGAACGTTTCTTTATAATCTAGTGGCTTGCACATCACATTAGTGTTAGCTGAAATCTCTCCGCGTGCGCATATCGCTATGCTTCTGAGTTTTCATTGGATTTAGTGTCCCTAACCTATTTTAATTGATGAAAACTTTGTTTGCAAACAAAACCAGAGATATATTCATTTGTGGAACGGCAATTGTTGAACTGGAAAATCTGGCAATGGGCTGTTTGCTGGTTTTGCTTTGTTTCGTTTTGTTCGTTTTGTTTGTTTGTTTCTATGTTGTTTGCTTGTTTTGCATTGTTTTGTTTTTTGCTTTTGTCAGTTTGGTTGATTGGTTGGTTGGTTGGTTGGTTGGTTAGTTTGATCGCTATTGGTGGAGTGACATGCATTTTATCCCGTCAAAGGAAGTTGATTATCTTTACACTAATCCCAATTTTTGTCCCACCAGCAAGAAAAACAAAATGACTCTTTATAGTAACCTAATGTAACCATGGCAACATCACAGGCCATAGCAACCATGCCGAGCAACTGGACACAAAGCTGTCATTTCTTGACTTTCGATATCGATACTGATAGAATTTACCCTGAAATCTGGAGAAGTGTCAGGAGTGTCTACATCGTTACAGCTTCATTGAATACCATACTCATTCTACCAACAACACTTCTAAATATCCTGCTGATCATTTCGCTGTACAGATCGTCAGATATTCGTAAGCCATCTACTAAACTTCTCTTTAGCTTGGCCATGTCAGATGTTCTTGTTGGGTTGGTAATTGAGCCCGCTTACTTGGCAAAAAAACTTGCAGAACTAAAATATCATGATATTTCTATGTTTTGCAAATCAGGAACGGTAACCTATGTGGTAGGTGGGGCTCTGATTTTCGTGTCCTTTATGACCCACACTGCTATAGCAATAGACAGGTACCTCGTGGTCCATACAGGAACTAAATACCCATCTTTGCTCACTAATAACAGAGTGCGATTGATAACCCTAGCAATATGGGTCTTAACGATTATTCTGTGTCCAGCACAGCTGTATTCACCCAGGCCATTGTTTTTTAAGGTGACAGCAACGGTTATGACCACTTGCGTTGCCATGACATCGATTTGCTACATCAAGTGCTTTCTTACGTTAAGAAATCAAAATAAATTGATCCAAAGTCTGTCTGAAGGGGCTGATAAACAGAAGGCTAGAAACATCTACAGCTACAAGAAATCTATGTACACCATGACTTACGTCTTTGTGGCCTTTAACTTGTGTTATCTTCCATACATTTGTACATCGGTGTCTGCTGGGATCCTGGGGGAGTCAGCAGCCATTTGGGGTGCTGAGAGCATATCTGCTGTATTCATTTACAGCAACTCGTTTATAAATCCAGTTATTTTGTTTTGGAGGATGAAAGAGGTCAGGAAAGCTGTTGCCATGACGATAGCTGCTGTCCAATCAACAATTAAACCCTCTCAAGTCAAGCCCGATAGTAATCAAAACTAATTGATATAATATTGGCAATTCAGCTCTGCTTCTCCCCTTTCCCCAGTCTTCCTCCTATTTCTCCTTTGGACCTGCTAAATGACTATGTATTTCCAAGTTGATAAAACAGTTCAAGAATAAAAAACAGTTCAAGAATAAAGTATTGTAGGTAGCTTGTACCTGGAATCATGTTTGTACATATATATATGTATTAAAAAAAGGTGTAAATTAATGGTACTTAATAAACGTACTGTACTGTACTGTACTGTACTGTACAGTTTTCACCCGGGGGACGGGGTAGGGGGGGGGGGGGCGGGACAGGGTTGTCTTCGATCTATCACCATCCCTCCCTCAGTGCTCTCGACCACCCAAAGACACCTGAAGGTATACTGATGTTGACTCGAAGAGTAGCAGAGGTGAATGAGTGACGCTATCGAAGTCACGTGAACCATCATCCCAAGGGACTGTCAATTCTATTAGCATTGATCCCCCTCTCACAAAATAGGACACTGTCACGCAATGCTTGCAAATTCATTGTATATACATTAATTACCATAACAAAACAAAGACTTCTAATGACAAAACATGAAAACACTATTTGCGAGCAAATATTTCATTTTTTAATACATAAATATACCGCGATGTAATTAGGTGATTTTGCATGGGTTTTATTAGGAATAATAAAGCCTTTGATAGTACAGCTAAATACACACAATGAAAGACATCTATATGACAGTTATATATATTATCACTACTAACATTATCAAGCACGAACGCCCATCATTTCAAAAAAAAATATGGAAGTCTTAATTATCGTTACCATAGCAACAAACACATTCGTCATGATGAGCATGCGCAACACTGCGATAACTTAGTTTCTATACACGTACGTACGTGTTTTGTTAAAGCCACATAAAACTTCGACGTCCAGGTTGGACCGCATTTTTGTCGCGAAAACATTTGCCCACAACAACCTTGCATTTTTAAATCAAAAAATTGCGCTTCTGGATTATCTTAAAAGGGTCACGTACGTTTCGCGTGGTCTGAGGCCAACGGTTCCTTGACAACTGCAGGAAAAATCATGTCGTGTGGCGATTAAATTTAATTGAAATTTAATCGCCGCATTATTTATAGGACTGTCAGTTTCATCAGCACTGAGCAGCATCTTCGAAGTTCGTTTAATTCAAAGAGACGTTTACTGAAATACATCTCCCTGGATAATCTCTCTGTATACTTATAAATTGTTTGAGTGATTCAAAACAAACACTTGACTGCTATATGTGACAGCGGCCGCTAGAAAAACAATTAACACACCACACAAGTAGTTCGTGATGATGTCATGATCCCAAGATAGATTTGAATTCAAATTGATTAAAATTATAAAAACATCTACAATGTGCACGACAGCGTGAAGCAGGCGGATATGATGTAAATATGAATTGAAAATAAGGAACATCTCGACCGAAAAGATCAAACTTGCGACAATGAAGGCAGAAATGAATGAACCAGTGTACTTCACCTAAAGGTAAGGTGGTTTGGGGATCTTGAATTGTAAGGCTTTTCTTCTAGATATATATCTAGACTTAGGAAGACAAAGTTTTGGTAACTTGATTCAATCTGGTTAGATAGGCCTGGTTCAGACGCCATACTTTCCATCAGTGTGCTAAATTCTAGTTTTCCTCAAGATCAGTATATATCTAGACTTAGGAAGACAAAGTTTTGGTAACTTGATTCAATCTGGTTAGATAGGCCTGGTTCAGACGCCATACTTTCCATCAGTGTGCTAAATTCTAGTTCAAGCCATATTATTCAGCTGGCTCTGGTGTGCTGAATTGCCTAGGTCATTCTAAATCGAATCAGCAGTTCCAGATTGATCTAGACGACGAACTTTCATTTAGTATTTCATTGCAACAATTTGATACGACACATGGCTGGTACGAAGTCTAAACTACGCCTTATTTGTTACTTGCTTTTCAACTAAAATTCAAATCTTTGCATTAATTTGGTGTGAAACAACAATAAACTTGATCCACAGAAAACCATCAGTTCAAAGGTAAACGTAATATCAATCAAAGACTGACAATTTTTCGTAAAGAATGACGGAGAATTCGGATAAAGTAAATCGCGTGTCTAAACTCCCTTAATGACATAAAATGCTTTTCAGCGATTATTATTAATTTACAAGATAGGTTGGATTAATTTATGTGGAGGAGAACGGAAATTGTTTATTTTAATAGGTAAACATTACTGAAAGCGTCGGCAATTTTTTTATATTTCAGTAAATTTTGTATCATTGCCTCGGCTTGTTTTCAATCATAGCAAGAAGCAATTATATGTCAATGGCTTTAAGGAGTATTTTTCAATTATTTGATACCATTTAATTATTATTGACTCAGTCTGTGTAGAACTTGCAATGTGTAGAACTTACAATGAAACACTAGCTATAGTCAGCTGAAGAAGAGTGTGCAACTTAACATCTTCATATTATAAATCGGAGGGAATTTTCACACTGAAATAAGACTGATAGAAATGGTGGTAGCTCTTCGGAGAAAATGAGACTATTTTCGAGATTGACTTTCGTTGAGTTAATTGAAAGGAAAGAAAATTTTAATTGAAGAGAATTATGAAATGATTAAAATTGCGGCAGCTAGTGAGAAAATACTCAACTGCAAGCAGCTGTAAACAGATTGGTATTTACATAGAGCTTACATAGAGCCACATATGACTTCCTGTCTTTCTGCTCTGAACCGCAGAGAGTGCTTTCGACCATAAACTACACACCCAAAATCTCAAACTGAACTTTGTTCAGTTCAGTATCACGCAAGGGATTCGTGGGGTAAGCAGTACAACAAAAAGAAAGGTACCTGAGCGTCATAAAACATATTAAGGTAGTTCCGGACACTTGCTACTGCGCATCTCCCGCGCGCATTCGAGCGCGCGCACTTTTATTAGAGAGCATTGGTATTACCGTGGGGAGTCTGGACACTAGTAAGCGAACGATTGAAAGTGAAGAAACTCTAACTTTAGTGGAGAAAAATAGCATTTTGTCATCAAAATACCGGAAAAATTTTAACTATGAAATCTTGTGTACTGTATAATGTAGGTATTCAGCCTCGAATTTTTAAATTTGATTAATATTATTTATCGAAAAAGCCGGTGAGAAAATTGCTAAAATGGTGACATTTGGAGTTCGTTTTCAGCGTATTTTTCTCTTTTCTGCTTCTCTAACTCTTGAAATAATACGGTGACCCCCTGTTTTATTCTTTTCATTTGAAGCTAGATATCGTATTCTTTCGATTTAGTGCGGAAAAAAAAAAATTCATAGTTAAAATTGTCATGAATTTTCAACATTTTTACAACTACACACGCATATAACTCCTCCGAATTGCAAGCAATTTCGGTTCTAGAATTTAATTTTCACGTCACTTTCAAAAGATTGGATGGATTTTTTATCAAGGTATGTCTCCTAGATTCAACAAGTACCGTTTAATGCAGTTTTCTGTTTTTCTTTGTTAAATCCAATCGAGTAATTCGAATTTATTGACGGAATCAGATTTTCGGCAAAAACGCGCGGAAAACTGAAAAATCCCTCCTTTGACGCCTTATATCTCCATAACTAATACGGGGACCCCCTTCTTTTTTTTCATTATTTGAATACCCTAACAATAAACTTCAAATGACAGAATTTAAAAAAAAATTCATTGAAGATTTGGGAAGATCCGGTACTACCTTAACATTCATTTTTACTGGCAGTTCTTTTACAGAAGTTTAAATATAAGCCATCAAAACATCTTTTCATCACATTTACCTGTATAACATATTCACAATCAGTTTTAACTCTTTGTCATCGGTAACCACCTTACTCAACAACCCCTAGCAACTAAGAAGTAGGGCTATAATGGTAACATCTAGTTTATTTCTCTCTTCAGCACTTTCGTATCAAGACGAGAATTGACATAAACCGTAGTAAGACAACGATAACAACAACCGAGAAGTGAGGCCATTATGACCATAGTAACCAAGTAAAAGGACCTTAGTAATGCTCATCACCATCAAGCCATAGCAACTATGCCTGATAACGAGACACAAAGTTGTCATTTCTTGACTTTCGATACTGATAAAATTGACCAAGTCAGGAGTGTCTACATCGTTACAGCTTCATTGAATACCATACTCATTCTACCAACAACACTTCTAAATATCCTGCTGATCATTTCGTTGTACAGATCGGCAGAGATTCGTAAGCCATCCACTAAACTTCTCTTTAGCTTGGCCATGTCAGATGTTCTTGTTGGGTTGGTAATTGAGCCCACTTTCTTGGCGAAAAAAATTGCAGAGCTCAACCATAACTTTTCAATGTACTGCAAATCAGGAGCGGTAACCTACGTGATAGGTGGGGCTGTTGGATGTGTATCGTTTATGACCCTGACTGCTATAGCAATAGACAGGTACCTCGTGGTCCATACAGGAACAAAATATCGATCTTTGGTCACTAATAACAGGGTGATATTCATAACCCTAACAATATGGGTCATAACATTCACACTTTTCTCAGCACAGTTGTATTCACCAAGACCCTTGTACTTTAAGGTGGCTGCAGCAGTGATGATAATCACAGTTGCTATAGCAGCAATCTCATACATCAAATCTTTTATTACATTAAGAAAACAGAAACGCTTGATTCAAGCACTATCTGAAGGGGCTGATAAACAGAAGGCTAGAAACGCCTACAGCTACAAGAAATCTATGTACACCATGACCTACGTCTTTGTGGCCTTTAACTTGTGTTATCTTCCGTTTGTCTGTACATCGGTGTCTGCTGGGATCCTAGGGGAGTCGGCAGCCATTTGGGGAGCTGAGAGCATATCTGCTGTATTCATTTACAGCAACTCGTTTATAAATCCAATTATTTTGTTTTGGAGGTTGAAAGAGATCAGAAAAGCTGTTGCCAAGACGATAACTGCAGTCCAATCAAGTGTCTATGCTTCTCATACCGTTCAAAATACTGGAGAATTAGTGAAAGATGACAAAACTAGTCAGGTTTGATGACACAACTGTACTAGAATTTTTGATTAACACAACAAGATAGAATAGACAGAGACTAGACAGGGCTCAAACTCAGGGAATTGTGATTCTAATTGCGCCTGGCGTAGGAGGTGGCCAAGGCTGTGTCAAAATAAATTCGGGTGTGAAAACCAAACTAAATTCAAGAATGAAACCAGGATTATCTTTCAGGGGGGTGCAGCGACAGGATATTTTGGAAAAATATCGAGAAGAAAACTGAGGACCAAAAGTCGTCTCAGGAGGGGTGCGCACCCCCCTGTATCCTTCCTCTGAAAACGGCTATCTTTTTCCAGAAAACCGATAAGGGATCGAGACGTTTTCACATCTTCCTAGTGTGACGTTAGCCTAAGGATTATAAGATTTCCTTTGAGGTGTCAAAGAAGTAAGCGAATATACAAAAGTCAAGCACGGTGGCAGGGCATAAATCATCTCAAAAACGTGAAAATTAAATTTTTATCGAAATTTTCAGATGTTTTCCGAAGTCAGTCTACGTTGTTCCTCTGAAGGCAACGATCTCAAAATGGAAAGTAGAGTTATATGAATTTTTTAGTTTCGTATTTTTCCCGCGAAAAATTGGCGGAAAAAATTCCATATAAAACCATTGTGAAAAAATTTTTTTTCAAACTTTTCAAACTATTTGTTTCAAAATGCTTCGCTGTCATACATTGCATGATGAAAATCTATAAATGGCCTAAAATCGTATGTTTTTAGAATTTTAATCTTTGAGGATAAATAGTTAAAAATAATTATTGTAAAAATCGTAAACGTCATAATGACGTCAAAGATGTTTTTAATTATCTCTGATAAAATTGATATCGAGAAAAATTATTCGTCTTAAATAGTAGATATACTAGCACAACATTACTAAAGATTTTGAAGCTGACCTTGTCCCATCTATCGGTGAAAATAATTCATTTTAATTTTCCATTGACGTCATCGGAGATGACGTCATCAAAACAGTAATTGGCCGGTTACAAAAAGAGCAAGGGACTGAGTCCAAGTTTGTAAAACCAACTCAATTAAGGTTCCAGAAAAAAATACCCCATCACATGAAAGAGTAGCATACAACATGCCTGCTGACCAAGTTTGGGGAAGTTTGACTTAATAGAAACAATGTTATTAGCATTCAAACCCTGTCAAAATTACAAAGAAATGGATGGTGTCCAGCCAAAAGTCCAGCCAAACCATACATTCTCTGTATTTTAAGAAAATTTTGAAACATCATAATTCTATTTCCATTTGCTCAAACATGATCAAATTTTCAATTCTTACTTATTTTTATGTGTTCTTTCTTATTATGAAGTCTGTTTGCGAATTAACTCGTATCTAAGAAACTTGGTCCCATTCCCCTGCTCGTTTTGTTACTGGCTAATTTCGTTATAACTGTTGTTCTAATATATATCAAAGGTGAAAACAAATTGTAGAGAACGATAACACAATCAAAACTCAGTACTTTGTTATAACCCCGCCTTAAAAAATAAATTTTGGCTAGAAATGTAACATTTTAATATGACGTCACTATGACGTCAGTCTCCACTCCAACTACATCAAAATAAACTATCATATCTAGTAGCAGCACTCTGAAAATCTCATTTCATTGTCAAAGATTTAAAACCGAGTCAAATACCAGCAGTCAAGGTTTTCAAAAAACAAAATAAAACAACCATGTGACTTGTCGTTACGTTGTTGGTATATCACGTGACTAATTATACTCATGTGACTGCCTATCATATATAATGTGGCATAAATAACGACCGTGTGATTTGTTCAAAAA
This sequence comes from Telmatactis stephensoni, assembly GCA_029948255.1. Classification (NCBI taxonomy): domain Eukaryota; kingdom Metazoa; phylum Cnidaria; class Anthozoa; order Actiniaria; family Isophelliidae; genus Telmatactis; species Telmatactis stephensoni. The sequence continues at coordinate 205,420 of JALIZF010001908.1, forward strand.
CATTAGGTCCCTAACAATATTTTAGGACTATTAAATTTCTGACAGCGCGTGATATCGATTTGGCAGTTTAGCCCGCGCGCACATTTACAGTTAGAAGTACGTACGTGCTGTGTTTGTAACCTTAATTGTATCTCTAAAAACTGATTAACGTAGCCAGCGGAAACCAAACCAAACCAGACAATCAATTTATACCAAACCAGTTTAAATGAAATTGTTCCAAACAAATTTGCACGATGGCTTAAGGTGATGTTACACGGGTCGATTCGCAACAACGATTTTCCACGTAACACTTGGTCAAATTCTTCATTTTGCGTCAAAAGTTTTTAAAATTCACATCAAATATTTGCAACTACTTCACTAAGCAAAAATATTGCTAAAAATAGTCGCTTTTTGTATTTTCCACGGCATAAACTTTACGAGCAACATTTGTTGCGCGGAAAATCGTCGGTTGCGAATCGATCCGTGTAACATCACCTTTAGAAGCAAAAATGACAAGAGAAATATCAACTTGCCAACAACAACGCAATAACTTGTCGGTTAAAATACCAGTACTGTCCAATTAAAATGATGCGGTTCTCATGATATTCGTAATAATATAGACACTTCATATCGCGCTCCGTAAACAAAATGAGTCACAGCGAGCGACGCAAGACAGCTGTATTTGCAGCCCACTTTGCAGATGAATTTTAACCAAAGGCGCGTCTAATTAACACTGTCTAAACACTAAAAAAGACGCATTTTTAAAATTAAAGTTACACTTTTCAGTTCTTTATAAATTGTCATATGAAATCCTAAAGTTATACTTTTCAGTTCTTTATAAATTGTCATATGAAATCCTAAAGTTACACTTTTCAGTTCTTTATAAATTGTCATATGAAATCCTAAAGTTACACTTTTCAGTTCTTTATAAATTGTCATATGAAATCCTAAAGTTATACTTTTCAGTTCTTTATAAATTGTCATATGAAATCCTCGAAATTCTAGTGACTGCAATGTTCAATCTTCCTCAAGATTGTGGCGTAGAAAAAAGCTAGAGGATCTCATTGGGCAAATTTAAGAAAGAACCTTGAGAAATATATTAGCGAGTTGAGGTATTGTTTAATATGTTAAAAAGTCATATTTTTAATAACGGGATCTGCTTTCTGCAATAACATTGGATGTCTCTTTCTACTGTTACTTAGATGTTTATCGAACAAAAGTAAACAGATACAATTCAAGTCAAATCAATATTAAAGTCAGTACCCGTTCAGTCTTTAATTAGTTTCTTCATTCGTATGTCAACTCTGTACAAGATTCACTCAAAACCCTCTCCTAGCTGTATGCTTTGAGTAACATTTTTCAAAAGTCAAATTCTTAGTTATCGTCATTAATATTGAAGCCAGAAAACCAAGTACAAACAATATAAAGATAAAAGAAAAAAAAGGAAATCTCAACCGAAAAGATCTAAAATACGACAGCTGCAGACGGAAGAAAGAGGTGCATGGAGAATTATTGACACCGAGAAAGGTAAGACTGATGTTTTGAAGTTTCTCCCAAATTCAGCTTAACAGTTTTGGCAATTCAGTCCCAGCCGGCATCTGAGAAATTCAGTCATTGCCAGCAAATTTTAAGTTATCGGTTTTTCCAGGGAAATTAAAAACAGTTTGCTTAGCTTATTTGAAAAAACGGAAGTAAATACGAAACGTAGACAAGTTGAAAATCAAATATAGTGGTGCGACAGATGTTCTAGTAAAACCGATCAAAAACAAAATGTTCAGAGGGATAAGTGGAGTCTGTGCAAAGGGTCTAACAGAATCCCTGATTTTTTGTTTAACTCTTTTTAGCAGTTCCAAAGCTCTAAATCGTCCAAAAACCAACATCGACCCTGGTAACCAACACCAGACTCTAGCAACCATCATAGCAACGAGACACTTAGCAAAACCCCTAGCAACAAAGCACAAAGGCTGTATTAACATACCCCGACTACACGGGATCCCATAGCAACCATGCCTAGCAACGAGTCACAACATTGTCATTTCTTGACTTTCGATACTGATAAAATTGACCAAGTCAGGAGTGTCTACATCGTTACAGCTTCACTGGATGCCATACTCATTCTACCAACAACACTTCTAAATATCCTGCTGATCATTTCGTTGTACAGATCGTCAGAGATTCGTAAGCCATCCACTAAACTTCTCTTTAGCTCGGCCATGTCAGATGTTCTTGTTGGTTTGATAACAGAACCCACATTCTTAGCGAAAAAGATTGCAGAATTCAACCATAACTTTGCTGTGTATTGCAAATCAGGAGCGCTAAACTATGTGATAGGTGGGGCTCTTGGATGTGTATCGTTTATGACCCTGACTGTTATAGCAATAGACAGGTACCTCGTGATCCATACAGGAACCAAATACCCATTTTTGATCACTAATACCAGGGTGTTATTGATAACTCTAGCAATATGGGTTGCGACCTTTGCACTTTACTCGGCGCAGCTATATTCGCCAAGGTCGCTGTACTTTAAGGTGGTAGCAGCGGTAATGATAACATCCGTTTCCATGGCTGCAGCTTGCTATATCAAATGTTTCCTCACATTAAGAAATCAGAAGAAATTGATTCAAAGTCTTTCTGAAGGGGCTGCTAAACAAAAGGCCAAGAACATCTACAGCTACAAGAAATCTATGTACACCATGACCTACGTCTTTGTGGCCTTTAACTTGTGTTATCTTCCGTTTTTCTGTACGTCAGTGTCTGCTTGGATCCTGGGCGAGTCGGCGGCAATTTGGGGAGCTGAAAGCATATCGTCTGTAGTCATTTACAGCAACTCGTTTATAAATCCAGTTATTTTGTTTTGGAGGTTGAAAGAGATCAGAAAAGCTGTTACCATTACGATTGCTAGTGCCCAATCAACTGTCAAACCTTTTGACAACAATTCTCAGAACTGAAGACTAATAAAAGACGCTAAAACTACCGAGCTCTGGCAATACGTGGTACTCGAAACATCATTAAACAGATAAAAATGAATAGAGCAATAATTACACTACAAGTTTGATTGCCAAACGGCAGTTAACCCTTCTCATTACACAAGAGATTCAAGAATAAGACGGGGAGGGGGGGGGGGGGGGGGGTCGGGGGAGGTGAGGTAGCATGTCAAAACTAGACACACACAAATACTTGCTTTGTTTTCGTAAGTTCGAGCATGATTACATAAAAGAAAGCAATTATTACACTTTCTGACAACAACAACAAAAACAACAACAACAACACTGAAACATTTTCTTGATCTTTAAAGCTTACACATCTACAATAAAAACTTTATCCAGTTAAAAAACGTCAACTTCAAAGCCAGTGCACATTGTTGATGGCATGATGATCTTAATCAATGATGTGATTGACGGGTTTATTTCGAATCACTCAAATGATTGGTTCTCAGTAAATTGACCAAGTTCAATTGCTAGATTTATTAGTAGTTACTGCACGCAGGTGATAAAAACATGTCAATTGATGTCGGCACGCGGTGATATGAAATTTATCTTCTAGTGTTCAATAAGATTTGACTAACGAGTCAAACACCCATGTATTATGAATTATTAAGGATTATTATTGCGAATTCCCGCGAAAAGTGAAAAAATAAATAAAAATAAATAATGAAAAACTGACTAGCCATGTAATAATGATTGCTCGGTCTAGATCTGTACGCGGAAAATAATTTTAAATAATTTTTGTAAGTCTTCTGTCAAGACCTTGGTCTGATATTCAGTTCATTAAAACTTTGTGGTTTATTTGTGAGTAATAATTAACAGTTATTTGCTGGGACCGAGGGAAACAGTATGTTTTGTGGTCCCGAGACCAGGGTTTTTACGGAAATTTTGATTCCTGAGCCCATATTTTTAGAAATTTTTGATCCCTGATCCTTGGTGCAAAAAACTGAGCTGATCCCTTATCCTGACCCCATGTCCCTGATCTTCGATCCCACCCATTCGATCCCTGATCCCTGGCCTCTGATCCCTGATCCTGGCCATAATTTGGAGCTTGATCCCTGATCCCATATACCATGTTACCAGCCTGCGAGACCATTGATGTTTCCCGAGGCCGCGTAACATTGGGGTCGAGGGACCACAAAACACTGCTTTCCCGAGGTTCCAGTAAATAAGTGTTTTGTTACTGATATACCAACTGTCGAAGAACAACCGGCTGAACACAAAAAGTCGCTACAGTGAGTGTTTTTATTCAAAATTCACTCAAAACTTGTCAACAAACTGACCTTTTTTAGCGCAAATGTTGCTGCAGCTTGTTTGGTGGCATTCCTGCCTCGATTAGAGCTATGCTATTAGCAGGTAAATGTGTAATTATTTAAAATAATATTTAATTTCTGAACTGAAAATGTCAAATGTCAAATGTCAAATTCCTGGTTGATTGTCAATCTTTTTCTCCGAATAAATTCTGTAAATTCGTCTCCACAATTTAGCAATGAACACGTACGAGCACACGCCTTGAGGCATTAGTTTATGCCCGGTTCACTGAGCATGCTCGTAGTATTTCGGGCTGTGTGAACCAACATCCCACATGGCTGGGTGACGTCCAGCACCATATTCACGTACGAGCTGCTCAATCAACTTCCAGTTTTGTTATTACCGGTCCACATGATATTGTTGCCCGTTGCCCAGGGAAACATCAAAACTTGTTCGCGTTCACGTGATACCCTCTCGCCCAATCAAAACAGGAGAAAAATGGACTTTGACAGTTGGTATACAACAATAGTCTTTGATATCACTGACATATCGCTATCATATCAATGACATATCGCTGGCTGTTGAATAGCTTATGTAAATCTGTCATCGAGTTAATGTTCCGAGTCTAGCCATAGGGGGCGGACCATTAGATTTTTTTTGTCCTTTGTGGCGGTGCAGGAATTTTTTTCCCACATGATTTGCTTGCAGGATATTTTTTTCGAGTAAATTTTTTACAAATATATTTTTAATTTTTTAGATCTTTTTAGACATTTCGATTTTTACAGCGAAAGCAGCACAAATGTACACCCTAAGTTCCATTTATTGTTTTTTATATTAGACATCGTTCTGAAAATACGCTTAAACATTTAGGTGTAATTCCTTTATATGGTAAAGTTCCACAGGAAATTAATCAAAGACTTATGCTTTTTGTAAGCTTTGAAGAAATGGACAGCTGGCCGGGATGAGTTTATGGGCCAGGAACAGGGCCGTAGCAGGGCAAATTCTTTTTTTTTTTTTGGGGGGGGGGGGGGGGGGTTTGCAGTTGAACAACCAAACCAAAGGGTGCCTAGAAGGGTGTTTTTGTTGCTTTATGATTCAGTTTACAAATTTTTTATTTTTTGAATATATAGTTACTTATTTTGTTTGCGCCTGTATGTATATACATGTACCTCAGTTTCAGTACGAGGAAATTGCTATGGAAAGCTCTTGCAGTGAGTAAAAGCGTGCAATGGATGCTTTGTAGTTAGGAATGATTTTAGTTTTTGCGAGCACAAGGCGCGAGCCGCTCGCTAAAACATTCATGTAGCTACGGTGATGTTTTGAAAATATACATGTTTAGGTGTTGCGAGCGCGAAGCGCGAGCCGCTCGACAAAAATCATTAACCATATTTGTTCGCAACTGACTGCTTTTGGTTGATTTGCGAGTACTTTTGCCTTAGGATTTATTCGTGTTGTGGTCGTTTACTTCTCTATATAATATTTAACAATATTAAGCTGCTTGCACGAATTTTTTTCTGGCACTTTTGTTGTGCACGATTTTTTTTCTTCATTTAAGGCTTTGCTCGAATTTTTGTTTGGTTATTGCCCAACCCCCCATCAAAAATCTAATGGTCCGTCCCTAGTTAGTCTAGCGTTGATTCTGATCCGACAAGTTGTATGGAAATTACCGGAGAAAAATCAATATTTAACGAGGATGAGTTTTAGAGTGTGAAAAGCTTTAGCAGTGTATCTATGCCCGTTATATCTTTTAAAATGGTGGACGCGTTTAAATGCAAAGTTTGTGTTTGGCACATGCTTTATTTGATGGTAATTTGACTGATCGATAAGTTATCATGTCACCATATAATCATCTATCATATACCACATCACACTGTTTATATTTCCATGGTAAGCACCCCAGTCTACGTCACATCACCATACCAACACATACGTCATGATGAGCACGCGTAACACTGCGATGGCATAATTTGTGTAAAAAGGCCACTTCTCCGCTTCCTGGTTTCAGCTATCAGCTGTGGTTTTTCCGGGTTCAGTTTATTGTCAACAATGTCTCCAACTTCTAAGGTTGTATAGGTTGTATTTTTAGACTGATTTGTAAAGCTAAAAGCACTTAAGGTTCTGCTTCCGTCGCCCGTAAATTACAAGTCTCAATGAGGAAAAGTCTCCTTGCGTCAGTGAACGACACTAAATACGACTGTAAACGAAAATGCGAAGAAAACATTTCATTAAAAATTAAGTTTTTCAAAATAGAAACTTTTAAAGATGATTATTAAGCTGTAATTCATTTTTATTTAAAATGTTTATTAAAAAATTCATTATCGCCGTAATCATCTCTAATTGGTTATTCAATTTTTTTGGTGATATAAAACCAGTTGTCGACATTGGTGGGCAAACAGTTTACCTGCACAACACAGAACGAAGACTGAAGTAGTCTAAAACTGAGGCGTACAGGAAGACCACCACCGAACTGCGAAAGCAGACAGAACCATTTCCATTGGTGGGCAAACACAGTTTACCTGCTGCCGAAAACTGAAGTATTCCATTTGACTGTATTGCATCAACAACTACAAAAAAAATCCGGGGAAAATGCACAACAGAACGAAGACTGAAGTAGTCTCAAACTGAGGCGTACAGGAAGACCTCCACCGAACTGCGAAAGCAAACAGAACCATTTCCATCAAAGGTAAGATAAATAATGGGAAGCAAGGGTGTGTTCCCGGGTTCGATTCCCGAACGGAGCATCACATGTGACTTGAGTTTTTAGTTTTGTTCTATCCTTTGCTTCAGTCAAATTTTATTTTCGACTAATCCGGTTTTCCCCCATCAATAAAAGCGAACGAGTGAACTGAGAGTTGTAGGAATAGAAAATTAGAATATAGTGGTAGCAAGAGACCATAATACTAAGAGAGCGAAACTCACTATATTGATATCTGTGCGATGTTCGTGGCGGCTAAGGCTATTTTTTGGTAACTTCGCCATCGCGCGCGCAAGGCTCTCAGACAATAGCGTTTGATTTTTGACGTGCGGGCGAACATCGCACAGACATCAATACTGAGTTTCGCTCTCTTAGTATTATGGTATTATGGTCTCTTGGTGGTAGTGTGTGCGTGAAAGAGTACAGTGTGCGCAAACGCTAGAACACATTTGGTACTTGAATAAACAGTTATTATGAATTGAAATATGTGGCTTTCCGAGACGAAGCTTAAGAGGGGTGTTAACCGTTTGACTCTAGATCTTCGGTTATTATAAGCAAGCTTTAAAATCCCTGTATTATAATAATAATAATAATAATAATAATAATAATAATAATAATAATAATAATAATAATAATAATAATAATATTTAATATTTATATAGCGCCATTTTCTATAAATATAATCAAATGCGCTTATGTATTACTAAATGCGCAAATGTATTACTAAATTTAGTTCAAAAAAGACTTAGGTCATTTACTGGAAAAGGCATGCAGTCAAATTATTAATGGAAATGAATGAATAAATTGATAAATTGATTTAAAAAACTCATTAATAATTCATAAGGCAAACACAATGAAAATCGCCACCGTGACGAGTGTCTTTATATCTGATAAAGATTCGGCCTAATTTACATCAACTTTAACCTCGATTTTCTCCAAGATAAATGAAGATATTTTTGAATTTCTTTTAGAGAACTACTCTAATATGTGTTGGAGTTTTTTAAGCCGTATAAAGAACGAGAGAGAGTGTTTTATCGGTATAAAGATCCTCGCCTACGGCTCGGATCTTTATATCCGATAAAACACTCTCTCTCGTTCTTTATACTATACAAATAATATCACTGTTAACGGCAGTAGTTTCGTACGCTGAAATTTAAAATAGAAATTATTTGCGGCATAGGTAATCATACGGTGTCGAGTTCAATTTGGAATTCATTTGCACGAGTGTGTTAAGTAATGTATAAAGAACGAGAGAGCGTGTTATATCGGTGGATAAAGATCCGAGCCGAAGGCGAGGATCTTTAGACCCGATATAACACGCTCTCGAGTTCTTTATATTACTTATCAAACGTCTAGTTGTCAATTATCATATTGGACCAGAATTTTCCAAGTTTGACTACTTTTGGCTTAGAAAATCCAAGTTAAAGTTTATGCAAATGAACAAAAATCTTTATCCGATATAAAGATCTACGTTACGGTAGTGATTTCCATTGTGTTTTCTAATGAATTATTAATGAGTTTGATAAAGTGTGTTTAAAGATTATCAAAATTGTACGTTACCGTAGGTGAGTGCAATTTGAGATCTTTGAAAAACACACGAGTGTAAATTATATTAACTCCAAATTGAACGAGAGATCGTATGATTACTCGTATGATTAATAATATACATGAAAAAATTTCTGTCACAACTCGACAAAAGTTTGAACACTCGGTCAATCGGCGCCAGACATCAATCAACTAATATTTTTCCAGCTTAAGAAAACTCTAAACTTTCTTATTTCTAAGGACCAAAAATGTTTTTTTCCCGAGGAAAGTCATCAAATCAAAAATGAATTGCTTAAAATTTTAAAAACGTACAGTTTTGACGAGTCCAGCCAGTCAGCCTTCCATCAAATGAAGTACCATTTCTGAAATCAAATCTTTTAGTAGTAATATGAAATTTGTATTTTCAAAATCTGTATATCTTTTCTGATTTTTTCTCTTCTGTCCAAATGAGGATAAAACTGTATATATTTCCAGGTTTTCAAATGCCAGCTTGGATTTTTCAAGAGAAAAACCGAATCTGTTCATTTTGTACTGTGAATTTTTGGCAAATCTTGAGGCAGTTTACAGACATTTAGCAAAAGGCGGCTGAATTTGTAATTCGTAGTACCAAAAAGCATGCAGCTTTGGGCTCTTTTTGCTTTGTAAAAACATAGTCTAGGCTTCTTCACTTGACAACGTTAGACTCCCAAATGGGAAAAAAGACTTTCTTTATAATCCATTGAGGTAATAAACACAGATAACTCCAATTTACTGCACTAAATTTGTCAGAGCTTCACTTCACTTTGAACAACCGCTTTAATTTGTTTCAATGGCGGGAAATTTGGCGCGCGCCATTTGAATGTACAATATCCCGCCAAAAAATATTAGCGATAGCGAGTCAGAAAATATTTTTTAACGTATGGATATTTCTTTGTTTTTTGTCTGGTACTATTAATTTGCACTGCAGTGCAATTACGCTTGTAATTTGCTTTGCAGTGCGAGATTTTTTTTATGTATATTATTACGATGGAAAAAGTACGTTTTCATAAAACCCAAGATATCTTGTAGATAATCATTTTACAACAGGATGTATTCGTGTGTAAGATAAGATCAATCTATTTTTAACGTAAAATGCCAATAAAAGCAAAGGGATAATTACCGGAAAAGAATGTTGTCTTCCAGCATTCAAATTTCATTTGTGCATGCCCTTTGTGCGCGCGAGATGGCGTCGATCAACTTCCTGTTTCTAAAAATAACCTTAAAGCAGGAGTTCCGATGTAAAAGGGAATTTGATGAAAAAAGATGGTGGAGACGCATATTATCATCGGTGGAAGACATAAATAGATATTTCAAAATATATCCAAAACCTAGAGTGAAAAGCTTGGGAAAAATCAGTATAACTGCCACAAAAACGTCTCATAACCTATCAAAACAAGTTCGGAAAAATTCTGGCCTTTTCTGTTAGAAGCGCGTCTGCACACCCAATAAATGGCGGGAAAAGTATTTTGACTAAAAGAAAGCAAATCTCTTCACTTTGCAGTTGATTTTTGAACGAATAGTACGTAAGTCACTTTACTCGCCAGAAACCATTTTGAACGACATTAAACTGGCTGTCTTAGCAAGTTTCAATTGCAAACGTCTGGATGCAATGGATGTTTTCTCTTGATTCCTAACTTTACTGAAAGATTGCCCGTATGTAACAAGGCTGTTTTGGAAAAAATATCATCGGCTGTTTGAGATAAACCAGGTAATTACTGATAACGTACTAAGAGACTTCCAAAAAGTAAAGAGAAGGCAACACAACACTGAGATAGAAATGATGCAGAATTTTATTCAAAAGTCAATCCATAGAACCCTTTTATCAATTCTAAGCAAGCTACAGAGATCTGAAAGTTACTATGTTTAGACTTATTCGTCTTACTCTGAACGCAAAGCGTTGTCAGTGTACTTTAAAAACCCTTGATTTTATCTCTCAATTTCTATTTATAAAAAACAACGGAAGACTTATTTCTTGTTTATACAAGGGTTGCGTCATGCACTGAATGAGTACTAACAAGATATGAATTGAAAAACATTGATTCTTTTGCATTTTGATCGTTTCGACAGCAATCAAGGCAAAAAAAGACCCTCGGCAACAAAGAGCAAAGGTCGTAGTAACAGGCAGCTGCACTGGATCCCATAGCAACCATGCCTAGCAACGAGTCACAGCGTTGTCATTTCTTGACTTTCGATACTGATAAAATTGACCAAGTCAGGAGTGTCTACATCGTTACAGCTTCATTGAATACCATACTCATTCTACCAACAACACTTCTAAATATCCTGCTGATCATTTCATTGTACAGATCGTCAGAGATTCGTAAGCCATCTACTAAACTTCTCTTTAGCTTGGCCATGTCAGATGTTCTTGTTGGTTTGATAACAGAACCCACATTCTTAGCGAAAAAGATTGCAGAGTTCAATCACAACTTTTCAGTGTATTGCAAATCAGGAGCGGTAACCTACGTGATAGGTGGGGCTCTTGGATGTGTATCATTTTTGACCCTGACTGTTATAGCAATAGACAGGTACCTCGTGGTCCATTCAGGAACCAAATATCCATCTTTGGTCACTAATACCAGGGTTTTAATGATAACCCTAGCAATATCGGTCGTAACCATTACATTTTACACGGCACAGCTATATACGCCAAGATCATGGTATTTTAAGGTGTCACCGGCAGTAATGACAACATCCGTTGCCATGGCAGCGTTTTGCTATGTCAAATGTTTTATTACTTTAAGAAATCAGAAAAAATTGCTCCAAAGGCTGTCTGAAGGGCCTGATAAACAGAAGGCTAGAAACATCTACAGCTACAAGAAATCTATGTACACCATGACTTACGTCTTTGTCGCCTTTAACTTGTGTTATCTTCCATTTATATTTACATCGGTGTCTGCCGTCATATTCGGAGAATCGGCGGCTATTTGGGGTGCTGAGAGCATATCGTGTGTAGTCATTTACAGCAACTCGTTCATAAATCCAGTTATTTTGTTTTGGAGGATGAAAGAGATTAGAAAAGCTGTTGCCAGCACGATTGCTAGTGCCCAATCAATTGTCAAACCCCTTAACACTGCTCAGAATACTAAAGACTAATGAAAGACACTAAAACTACTGAGCTCTGACAACATACGTGGTAGTCTAAAATTGAAGAATTAAATAGAACAGGAATAAAGGTCTACATATAATGGAAGTTGGCTTGCCTGGGTCAAAGGAATTGAAAGAATGTCGACGAATCTTATCAACGTTAGTCTTGTACAAAATACGTTCATAAACTATCCAGTTATTTTGTTTTGGAGGATGAAAGAGATTGGAAAAGCTGTAGGAAAGACGATAAATGTTTTCCAGAAGGCGGCCAACCTTTTTCACATCACTCAAGATCATTTATATGTACTTTAAGTATACAGTGCCAAATAAAAAGTTTTGTTGTTGTTGTTGTTGTAATATCGCGGGGGGGGGGGGGGGGAGTGTAAGGCGGAGGAGGAGTGGGAGGGGAGGGGAGGGGGAGGGTTGACATGTCAAATCATTAGATGCACGAATTGGAGTATGATTATATAAAAGAAATGGACGGAAAAAAGGCCTGATAAATCAGATCGTATCAATCACACGTTCTGTAAAAATATTGAAGCCTGCGCATCTACACATAGTCCAGTCCCAGACTCTCTTTCTTGCCGCTCCAGGACTCGCGGAGAAAGAGAGTCCAGTATAACTTGCATGCGCATGTGCAAAATGAGCCAATCAATTGATTAGTATTTTGCGAGCTTGCAATATGCAAATGTCAGTGTTTGGTAGCAGTGGTAGTGATGCGTATCGAAAAATTCACAAATACGTCTTTCACAACTGTCCATCCGTAAATGGCCTGTAACTGCTCAAACGTTGGTAAAAGATTATAGTTGCTTTTTCCAAGTACATAGCTCACTGAATCAACAAATGGCTTTCCGAAATGAGACTGATATCGTACGTGTATACAAAACACTTTCTTCTTCAGCCATCCGTTGAATCATTAGATGACTTTAGGATTTGTAACCACGCGATCACCACATGAATGTGGTGACTAAGCTGACATGCGCATGCAAGTTATACTGGACTCTCTTTCTCCGCGAGTTCTGGAGCGGCAAGAAAGAGAGTCTGGGACTGGACTAATCTACACAATGACATCTTCATCCATGTAAAAATCCCTCAAGATTAAAGTGTAGTGCAGTGTTGTTGTCATGGTGATGATATGATTGTCGGTCAAATCATGATCATTGCATGGTACTCAGAGCAGTTTTCGTATGAGTGTGAAACGTACCGCGCCGTGCGGTGACCGTATAAGGCCCCTATGTAGTAGGGTTATCCTAGGTGGTAGAGTTTCCCTTCTCCTTTGTTTTACGCAGTTAATCGTTTCACATGCGAGGAAGGGTGCCCCTACCTTGAAGATAGGGTGCCTCTACATGGTAGGGACAAGTTTTGTTTACATAAGCCCATGTGAAACGAAAAAGTAGGGCTATCCCAAGGCGATAGGGCTATGATTTGTTGTTCTCGGATTATATGGTAATCGAACACCTAACCCTAGCCCCCGAGGCCGCAAAATTACATGTGAACGCTAGATTTCTCTGCCACGGGTAGCTAGGGTCACCCTACCTACCCGGGGCCACTTCTATCATGTGAACAGGCCCTAAGTGTCGTGTCGTCTGTAAAAACATTCGAAATTCCTGTCGTAACTTTGCGTGACCGTGTCGTTTTCACAGTAATACGAAATCTACTCTAAATTGACCAAGTATAGTGCTAGATAATTAAACATTTTGTGGTTTGTGAGTAATAAAGTAAAAAGGATTTTGACATTACAGCTGACTGTTGAATAGCTACTTTAAAGTCTGTTATCGATTCTAGATGCTTGTAACCGTGAATTCCTGATGTGATTGAATGAAAATTGTAATCCCGACAGGTTGTATGGAAATTGGAGGAAAACCAACATCTAGCTAGGATGAGTGTTGTGTGTTTTAGAGGCCGAAGAGCTTTAACAGTATTATGTACTTATTGGCTGAGTGGGAGGGCCGGATGGGAAAAGATTTGGCTCGATTTTATGCCGTACCGACCCAGCGAAGGGAGGTCCGTACAAATGACCAAGAGCCAAATATTTTCCCGTCCGTACGTCCGTTATAACTTTTAACTTTTATGTTGGACTCGTTTTATTGCGACCGGTTACATGTGCCTCGTGCAAGGATTGTTTGCACGTTAAATTTGGTCAATGACTGATCACTAAGTAATCATGACATTGTCACAATATAATGTTCATATTGTCAGTCATAACCAACAATTTCCAACATGCTAGTCTTTATCATCATTACCATAGCAACAAACTCATACGTCATAGTGAGCATGCGCAACACTGCGATTACATGATTTCCGTAAGTATTGCTGGGTTTCATCCATTCCTTTGGGAATTCAGAAGACAATAGAGCGGTAGCCATGTTGGATAAACAAACAAGTGACGCTAATAAGGAATCTTTTGTTGAAGTTCATCCAAGATGGCTGCCGTGATGTCACATGCAACCCAAGAATGTGTTGCACACGATTCCAAGCCACATCCCCGCCGCCTGGTTTCAGCTCACGTGGTAATTTTGCCGACTTTCACCTTTCATTGTCGACAACGCCTCCAGCTTCTACGTTTGTATTTCTAAACTGATTTGTAAAGCTGAAAGCGCTTAAGCATGAATTATTGTAATCAAGATTTTCCGACTTCAAACGAGGAAAAATTTTGATCACAAATTTAGAGGCTCTCTGTTCGTAGAAAGACGAGTTGTTCCTGGCAACCGAAATAATTCTTTTGTTTTGTGATCCTCAGGAAAAATAAAATAAAAGAGTTATCCCTGAGAAAAATAGAAAGCAGTCTTTCGGTTAACTCTTTGCCAAATTAGACGAAAAAAACTTTAAAGTGGGACGACGATGAAATGGTGAGTAAATGACGTCATTTACTCAAACCTATTGTTCTCTTGGCTTTTAAATTCAAATTTCTCGGTGATAATGAGGTTAAAATGCAGAACTTTTGGGAAACTAATTCTTCCTATGCATTTATTGTCATCACTGAGTTACTTCAACTAGGAATAATCCATTTCCAATTTTAACCGATTTTGATCGTCGTCCCCCTTTAAAAGATAATGAAGAAGACTATTGATTAAAGGTTTGATTAACGATATCATTAAATTCTTTTATTCCCGTGCTCAGTTATTCAAATTTTTTGTGATTCAAAACGAAATGTTGACAATGGTGGGCAAATACAATTTACTCGTTGTCAAAAACTGAAGTATTCATTTGCATTACCTTGAAAACATGTACAAAATTCACAACAGAACCAAGAAGTTGTCGCAGTCAAAAACTGAGGATTAAGGAAAATCTCCACCGAAAAGAAAAATGCGAAGGCAGAGAGAATCATTTCAATGAAGGTAGGCTGTCTTGAACTTTATGGCTTTTCGAAAGTAAGCCGGAAAAGGAGAAAGGAACTGATTAGCCCTTTCTATTCACTCTAGATTTTATTCATTTATCACTCCAATAGCAAGTTTTGAAATGGCTGTTAGTAAAATACATTTTATCAGATCAACTCCGATGGTTTAACTACGTTTTAATGAAACTCAAGACACCTTGTAGATAATTATTTTACAACAGGATGTATTGTGCATGGGAGAATGTCGGAATCCCTTAAACAACTAGGAATTTGATTGGCTGAGAGTTGGTCTGATATTCCTGGTATCTTGATGAAGCCCTTCCGACGGTTGAACCGATATAATCTAGCGACGTTACTGTTCAGTTTAACAAATTATTTTGGTCATATCGTGTTTGCGAGCGCGGGTCGAGCAATATTGATATTTCTCTACTGAAGCTCTTGCAGGTAAAATATGTAATTAGATTAAGTTGTCATTGAATGGCTTTCTTGTCAATTTAGTATTTACGTCCGTCCGCAGGAGCAAATTTTATTTGACAAATTTTCTTTGATGAATGACTGCTGCTCGTGTAGATCAGCAACTTTCAAGCAAACTTTGACCAAGTTTTATACGAGAAATGCAGGCAATTCTCATATGAAAGTTTGTTCCTGGAGACGGGAAAAATCCATTTCCATAGAAAATTTGTCATAGCGGAAAATTTGCTCTTGTGGAAGAGCTTTTAAGCTTTTCACACACTCGATAGATACACATTACTCAAATGATCCATATGTAAATGCACATATGTAATATTTAGATATACTGAATAACTATAAACAACAACAACAACAACAAACTTGGAAGGGACTGAAAACTGAGAACCAAACCCAACGCTTTGATGGAGAAATGCCGCGAGGTCCGCGAGAAATTGTCGAATTGTCGAGCCAAGTCAGCCTACTGACTAACACCCTCTACAATTCTAAGCAAGGCACAGAGATTTCAAAGTTATCATGTTTAAACTTGTTATTTGTCTTACTGTGTACGCAAAGCTGCTTATCTCTCAATTTCCATTTATAAAACGCTAACAAAACACTTGTAAATACAGGCAAGCGTCAGTGGATAGGTAAAATATACCATTAAGAAGACAGAAACCAACAGACAAGAAAGCAAACTGAAATATATTCATTCGATTGCATTGCCACTTGTTCTCGACAGCAACCAAAGACGAAACTAGACCCTTAGCAACAAAGAATAAAGGCCATAGTAACGAGTACCAAGACGAGATCTCATAGCAACCATGCCTAGCAACGAATCACAACGTTGTCATTTCTTGACTTTCGATACTGATAAAATTGACCAAGTCAGGAGCGTCTACATCGTTACAGCTTCATTGGATGCCATACTCATTCTACCAACAACACTTCTAAATATCCTACTGATCATTTCGTTGTACAGATCGTCAGAGATTCGTAAGCCATCCACCAAACTTCTCTTTAGCTTGGCCATGTCAGATGTTCTTGTTGGGTTGGTAATTGAGCCCGCTTACTTGCCGAAAAAGATCGCAGAACTAAACCATGACTTTCCTACGTACTGTACAATGGGCATTACTGCCTATGTTGCAGGCGGGGCCCTCGCATTTGTCTCCTTTATGACCCTGACTGTTATAGCAATAGACAGGTACCTCGTGGTCCATACAGGAACCAGATACCGATCTTTGGTCACTAATAACAGAGTGATATTCATAACCCTAACAATATGGGTCGTCAACGATGATTTTGTCTTCAGGACAGTTGTATACTCCAAGGCCGGTGTATTTTAAAGTGGCTGCAACGGCAATGATAGCAGCTGTTGCCATGGCAGCGTTTTGCTATGTCAAATGTTTTATTACTTTAAGAAATCAGAAAAAATTGCTCCAAAGTCTGTCTGAAGGGGCTGATAAACAGAAGGCTAGAAACATCTACAGCTACAAGAAATCTATGTACACCATGACTTACGTCTTTGTGGCCTTTAACTTGTGTTATCTTCCATTTATATTTACATCGATGTCTGCCGCCATGTTGGGAGAGTCGGCGGCCATTTGGGGTGCTGAGAGCATATCTGCTGTAGTCATTTACAGCAACTCGTTCATAAATCCAGTTATTTTGTTTTGGAGGATGAAAGAGATTAGAAAAGCTGTTGCCAGCACGATTGCTAGTGCCCAATCAACTATCAAACCTCTTAGTACCATTTCTCAGAATACTAAAGACTAATGAAAGACGCTAAAACTACTGAGCTTTGGCAATACGTGGTACTCGAAACATAATTAAGAATTAAATGAATAGAGCAATAATTACACTTCAAGTTTGCTTGCCTGAATCAAAAGGTTTGGTGTCTACTTAAAGCTCCGGCTATCACCCATATGTTTTTATTTTCAAAATTAGTTTTTTTAGAGAGTATACTGAAGATGTTTTTATCCTGGTT
Source organism: Telmatactis stephensoni (assembly GCA_029948255.1). NCBI lineage: Eukaryota > Metazoa > Cnidaria > Anthozoa > Actiniaria > Isophelliidae > Telmatactis > Telmatactis stephensoni. The sequence goes on from JALIZF010001908.1 coordinate 222,750, forward strand.
TTCCTTACCCCGTATTTTCTGAGATATGAAGGTTTCAAATGTCAAAATGCAAATTTAATGACGTCAGAGGAGGCAACACTGCAAACTTCTCACGGATTTTACAAAAAGAGGTCTTCAATTCGAGAGCCAGTTTTTTTTTACTAAATAACAGACTTGACTAATGGAAATGAGTTACAAATGGAAAAATACAAGTAATTTATTTTTATCTTGTTTTTGTATAATAAATGATGACTCCTCTTACGTCATCACATTTGCGTTTTGACATTTGAAACCTTTATATCTCAGAAAATATGGAGTGAGGAAAAACAAGATATAACGATTTACACTATGCTCTCTACCAAGAACTGAGTTTGAAAATAAAAAAATATGGGTGATAGGCACTTTAAACGATGGCTTTCCTAGCCTGCTTAATAATAATAATAATAATAATAATAATAATAATAATAATAATAATATGTATTTATATAGCGCATATTCAGCATACGTTTTCACATGCACTAAATATTAAACTAATCCTATAAGATATAAAACTATTGACCTATAAGATAAAAACTATTGTCCTACTCATTGATTCGATTGATGAAATATATACTAATATTATGTGCTCATTGACGATTGCTAGTCCTAACACTATAAAATATGCTCATTTGTTCGATATATAATCTCATAAATATACTGTATTGACTGCTGCGTGATATAGGATGCCTGGTAAGCCTATAAAAAATCAATTCTCTCACACCAATAAATAAATTATTGTAAAAATCATTTAAAGAGAATGCAGATACTAAATTAAATACCGTCTAAGTTAAATTCTTTACCTCGGGGCCTTCATGATTGTATGTATGTGCCTCAAGTTTCACGAGGTAGCAAGTTCCAAGTTTAGGTGCTGCGGCAGAAAATGCTTTATCGCCAAGAGTTACCAAAGCTTGTCATCTATGGGTTTTAGTACAGCTCATTGTTTGAACGAAGATTGTACTTGGATTGAGGCGGGCCTTAAACAATTGAATACGTCACATATATACTTGGGTACAAGACCATAAATAGCTCATAAACGCTAGTAGAATTATCTAAAAGTTGAAGTCAATACGGAATTTAATGGGAAGCCACTGCAGTTCAAATAAGCAAGGGGTGATATGGCAGAAAATTGGAAGAACGCAAAACCAGTCTTGCGGCAGCATTTTTGAACACGCTGAAGCTTGTGTAAGGTGACGTCTTTGGTAGACCGTACAATAGGGCATTGCACTGATCCAGCCTGCTTGTAATAAACGCATGGACGAGTGTTTCCAATGTATCTTGACTCAAATACTTCCTGATACGTGATAAATTATATAGGTGATAGAATGAAGATTTAGAATGAAGATGCTTACAGGCTCTCCCCTCCCCTCCCCCCTCCCCCCCTAGTGAGACTTTAAGCAGACTAAGGATTTCCTAGCCAAATTGTCCTTTTCCATTTTTGAAGAAAAATCACTATTAATTCGTCGGTTTACAGAGAGGAATATCTTTTGATACTTCTTTGAAACACAGCACGAGATCGTTCTCATTTTCACGTTATTAAGAGAACAGTCTAATTAATGTGACTTTTATTCGAAAATACCAAAAATCATTTTAGTTTCTTATAGAGGTTTTAAAGTTGACATCTGTAATAAAATAAGAGTTATTTAGTGGTAGTGATATTGCTAGGAATGTTGTATATCATAGAGCAGCGCGCGTAGGTGGCGTTCAGCAAAAGCAAACCAAATCCTTACCAAATGCATATATGGCACAAGGAATATTACTACGGCGTCTCAAGTAGATTCACGTACGTACTCAGGAATGCGTTCAGCGCACATTTGTCCAGTATTTAATCAGTGTATATCATCGTAACCAATTATTTTCACCTTGAGCACAAACATCCAAGGCCAACATACCAGTCTACGTCATCATCACCATAGCAGCAAACATACATCATAATGCGAGCATGCGCAACAATGCGATGATCTGGTTTCTGTACGTGTGTTGCAAGTTTCAGCTGCGGTTTTGCGGTTTTGATCATCTTTCATATTTTCTCAAATAATTTCAGCTTCCTCAAATGCTGACATTTCTAGAATTGTTTTAATTAAAAGCTTAAACTGAGGGGTTAGGTAGTCATCAATTAAATAATGGAAAGTTTCCGTGGTTTCAAATGAAAATGAATTATCAGTTCTAGACATGAAAAGAAGCATCAAAATTCATGAAGTTGTAATTAAAAATGATAACTTGATCTCATTAATAAATAAGAACTAATATAAATGTCATCTTTCTTTCTTTCCTTTATTACATTCCTGTATAAAATCGTGTAAATGCATGTAAGGAATCCATGGCTAGTTTTTCATTATTTGTTTTAGTTTTTAGATCTAAACAAACATTTTATAGGTCTATAGCAGTAGACATAGGGGAGAGTTCGCACTGTTTACATACCCGACTGATTAAACCATTTGTGGTTATGATATCATAATCTTAATTTCAATTGAAATTTAATCAAATTAAACTTTAAACAACCACCGGCAAAGTGCACGAAGGTAGCGCAAGGAAGCAGACGTGATCAGTGCAAATTCTACTGAGAACGCAAGGAAAACTCTCGACAGGAAAGATAAAAGTGGAGAATTATCGACAGCAAAGGTAGGATGGTATCGGGCACAGTAAACAGAGAACTTTCCGGCTTTGCGAGAGTCAGCAAACTCACTCAGCCAGCAAACCTTTTAAGTACCTGGTTTTAACTGAATTCAAAAGATATTTTTATAAAGGGAAAAGAGCAATAAACAAGAATTGGAGGAGGCAGAAGAAATAAATTAGACAAAAAGCAGACAGCAGCCGACTGATTTTTAGTCTTGAATTAAATTTTTGAAGAAAAAAAATTCGACGCAGTTTTTGAGAAGAAATATATGATTCTTTTTGAGACCTGGTTGATTTGGAGCTCCAGACAGCAGTTGACGATGGTGAGTTACCCAACTTAACATGAATGAATGAAACCTTTATTTAAAATCAAAACAAAATATAACCAGGGTAGTCCCTTCAGAATTAATAAAACTCTGCTATCAATGGGAGCCCTGGCAAAAGATTACAAACAAAATAAGAGAGAGTTCTATATAAATGGAGATATATGGATATATAATATTATATAATAAAATTTCTAAATGCTGTAACACTGCAAAAACGCTGACAGTCACCGTAAAGACATCTTGACATAATTGTATTTTACAACAGGATGTTGACTGAGAAATCATCTCAACGAATAAGAATTAGATTGACAAACAGGCGACATTTTCTCAGGTATCTTGAAGTTTCCGGTCAATCCTGAGATAATCTGGCCTTTCTTTACAAATTATTTTCATGATTTCGACTGTTTTGCATGTGGTGGAGACATATCAAGATTTAACAATCGATGCGCAATGGTCAGGACTGGATTGGATTTGAGCGATTTGAGCGACAGTTAATTTAAGACAATTCAGTTATTCATCAGTGCTTGTGCTTTCACGTTTAACATGTTCAAGCACTGGGCAACAAAAAGCTATTCAGCTGAAGAATAACTTGTACAAAGTCAAAGTTATTACTTTCAGAAGGTTTAGGTTATTTGTTAGTGGTTTTGATTAATAAACGTTGGATAAAAGTGTTAATCCAAGGTGAAATTTTGAATCTAAGATTAATTTTAGGCCTTCTTTCGCTCAATTTCCACTTATAATTATTTACACTCAGCTTGAAAGTTGCTAAATTTGAATAAAAGTACAGGATAATAACCACTTTGTACAGTTCCAAAGACTGTTTTAAACAGGCATGTATCTTAGTAGATCAATTACTGCTAAATCATAAATTAAAGTAGAATTTGAGTGTCAAACCAAACCGAAAATCGTATATTGTAATGGGTGTATTTCAAGCACATCAATTTCCACTTTCAACTGGCCGAGTTTGAAACCAAATTTTAAAATCCTGGCCTTTGGACAAAGTTTTATGAAATCAACTGCAAGAAGCATATATTAAATTATTCGCTGTGTATATATACATTTTTTAGCTTGGTTTAAACAGTTTTTCGGTCACCAACCAATAATAAATAAACGCTATAAAAATCCCTTTAAGACATTATAATACATAGTTGGTGAAGGATTCAAGTTGACATGCCAATCTGCCTTAATTTATGCATATTATGGGGAAATCCCGTAAACACACTTTAAGTTATTCTCAAAAGCTTTACTATAGAATCTTTACCAAATTCTGGAAATTTATCTTGGAAGTACAACCTAACCGTTCACGGAGCTACGAAGAATTTTGTTCCGCGTGGATTCAAAATTATGGAGTCTTCAAAATTTAGAATATCATTTTTTTAACCACAACGTTTGACTCAAGACGCGATTTACTGAAACGGAGTTAAGGAGACTTTGTTTCTGCTCTTGCACTAATTTCAAGCCAAGTGAAGCTTGATGATGGCAGGGCCGTAGCAAGGGGAGGGGCAATGGGGGCGCTCGCCCCCCCAATAATTTTTCAACGGTTTTTCAATTTTTGAATTTTTAAATTTAAAGTTTTAAATTTTAAATGAATACAATATTCAGTTGTCGTATATAACACATTGCTACAGAATTTAGTGTAAAAAGTGCACTGTTACAGTTCTAAGCTGACATGTATTGAGCGAGCCGCCAATTCTTAGGTATCTTTGAAATGTACACTCCAAAAAGTATGCGCTGAGTGGCTCGCGCTTCGCGCTCGCAATTAATATTCCATATCAACTACATGGTTAAAAAGTGGTACTATATTCGGAAAATCTAAAGATGGTACCTACATTGCTTTTAAAATACAACTGAGCTCTTGACGACTAACTACATCACGTTTCATTCCCCACAAAAAAAGTTGAAAAAATTCAATTTTGTAAAAAATGGCCATTTTTTTGCCAAGTGGCTTGCACTTTGTGCTCAATGTAGCTATATATAACACTGGCCCAAGAGAAACATCCCAAAACAACTTAGAAACGGTGGTTGAGAACTCCTTTTCTGCCGAAATTCGTGCCGAGCGGCTCGCGCTTCGCGCTCGCTATAGCTAAATATTGTATTCTACCACATCACCTACAAACTATGAGTACGATTTGAACCTCAAAAAACATACAAGTTTGACTACCATCGAAACGAAGGGGATCACATGTACACCCCCAGGCTCACTGATTAGAGGAGTCATGTGCACGCTAGGACCCTACGGATACGCCCATACATAAAGCATCACGTGGTGCAAATTTACTTTTGTCTTTCGTTCACTATAATGTGACTTGAAATCCCGAGAGCCCCCCCAATAATTTAGATCCTCGCTACGGCCCTGTGATGCTAAATTGAACAGGTTTATATGCAGAAATTTTGAAAGAAATTGTTGGAGTCAGTTTAGAGAAAAGTGAATCTGACTTCAGTTGCCCAACTTGTCAACGCTTGTGAGAAAAACTCATCTATCTTTCCGAGGCTTTAGCTCCGTAAAAAAATGAGGGAATCGTCTCCAACACATCACTGATGCTTCAATCCTTCAGCAACTATGTCTTATAGTATCTTTACCATCCGACTAAAGGAAAGGGATTTTCAAACTGTTTATTTATTATTGGTTGATGAGCAAATAACTGTTTCCAGACAACTTAATTCAGAGAATCAAAATAACAACAACTGACTGAACACTTCATAAAGGTTCAAACGTGCGTTTGAAGTGGTTCAAAAACTAACCAAACCCTATTTTTATCGTTTCAATGCAAAAATTCTGGAAATAAGAACTAAAATAATCGGATTTAAGTTATATCAAATAATACTAAGAGAGCGAAACTCAGTATTGATGTCTGCGCGATGTTCGTGGTTTGATTTTTGACGTGCGCGCGGACGGACCGTTGTTGAGGCCTCAAATGTAATAATGGTCTTAAATGTAATACGTTTTGTTTGGTCCTAAATGTAATAAAAGTTTTAAATGTAATACGTTTTGTTTGGTCCTAAATGTAATAAAAGTCTTAAATGTAATGCGTTTTGGTCCTCAATGTAAGAAAGGTCATAAAATGTAATACCTTTAGGTCCTAAATGTAATAATGTAATCAGGGTGGGGCATATCATGATCATACAGACACATCTTGGTTTGAATTACATTTTTAAGAAATCCCTTTCGGTGAGTTGCGTAAGGCTTGATACTGATAACGTTTATTGAAATAGGTGTATATGAACTCTGTTTAAAGAAAAAAGAAAAAATCGTTAAAAGTTAAATCAGTAGTCACATTGTCATCCCAAAAACGTTAAGGCATCAAAAGTTAATTTTGGTTAATTTATTTAAAGTTATTTGATTAATTTGTACAAAAATGATTCTCTTTCGAACGCATTTATGTTTCAAAAATTTGTACAAAAAATCAAACGAACAAACAAACAAGTACATCCGAATTAAAGTACAGAAATCGGCAAAAGATTAATTAGTTGACGAAAAACACTAATCAACACTTTTACCACTGTACTTAGAATATATTGGTAGGGGGCCACCTTAAAACCTTTGTTACATTAACAACCTTGTTGCATTTAAGACCCAAAGGTCGGTATTACATTTAATTAAGACTTTTATTACATTTAGGACCAAAACGTATTACATTTAAGACCTTCATTACACATAGACCAATTATTACATTTGAGACCTCAACACCGTTTGCTTTCAGCTTTTGAATTCTATTGTTACTAAAAATAGCCTTAGTCACCACGAACATCGCACAGACATCAATACTGAGTTTCGCTCTCTTAGTATCATGGTCTCTTGTATTAACGTTATCTACTCTAAAGGCTAAGAGCCGAGTTTTTTCTTTTTTGTTTGTGTATCTTTGCGATCAGTTTTAATATTATATCCACTGAGATTCTTATCGTCACTAATGATTTTGATGATTACCATAAAAATATAGTTAATTGTTTTTCTCGAAAAGGAGCAAAAAACAAAAGATAAATGGTTATATTAAATGATGCTGCAGTGTGGCAAAGAGGGTACTATAAAATACCTCGATCGTAAAACGTTCTTTTGATATATCAAGATTAATTGTGAGTATCTACCTCGTTTTTCTACAGACACTACTAGTGTTTTATGTAGTAAAGGCTGTTATGCAAATGAAAAACGATCATGATTATCAAAAAAATTCTTTTTTTTCTCTAAACGGGATGTCTAAAAAAATATGCGGTACAATATTTCGATTCACTATTTTCTATCGTCAAGACTTGCTTGTTTTATTTTATTTTATTTTATTCATTCATTCATTCATTCATTCATTCATTCATTCATTCATTCATTCATTCATTCATTCATTCATTCATTCATTTATTTATTTATTTATTTATTTATTTATTTATTTATTTATTTATTTATTTATTTATTTATTTATTTATTTATTTATTTATTTATTTTGAGGTAATGGGCTCGCGCGATTTTTTATCGACAAATTAATCTATAAATCATCATATAGATTACTTTTGAGATGGGAACATGAAATCAATAAAGAAAATGGGGGGTCACGGTGCTAGTTTTGGTGCTGTGATAGCTCGAAAAGAGTGAAATCTCGCCATTTCGAACGAAAACAACAGATTGCAGAGTTTGACCTCTAGATAGTACCTGTAAATGTTTGCAAATACGCAAACTAAAGGCTTTCAGACATGCTCAAGTGAACAATTTATCATGAAAAGTAATCTATCTTCACTTATTTGTAGGTAAAGCTAAGTATTCGCATTTGAAAGATGAAAATCGGTTGTACAGTAGGCGCGAATCGGACGTTCATTTCGACGATTTTTCGCGATTTTCTCAAAAAGCTATCGACGATTTTTTTTAATTTAGATTTTCAGTTATAAGGCTTTGAATATTGCTAGGTGGCGTCCGCCATATTGAAATATTTTAGAACACAGGAAGCCCGATCAAATTCGATATCAGCGCGCGCGTGCAAAACATGCGCAAACGTTATGCCCACGAATGCGCGAGCGCATTACCTTAAACAAAAGAATGTAAAAAGCTATCAGCAATTATAAATTTCTGGAATTGAAAAATAAAGGCAAAGATAGTGTACTTGTGCGCGTGGCAAAAAGCAAATTCAAAAACGTTAATTCGTATTTCAATTCTCTACCAACAGTAACCAAAAGTGAAAGATACCTTAAGAACCAAGTAGTACGACCATAGTAACGAGCTACTGCACAAGATCCCATAGCAACCATGCCTAGCAACGAGACACAAAGCTGTCATTTCCTGACTTTCGATACTGATAAAATTGACCAAGTCAGGAGCGTCTACATCGTTACAGCTTCATTGGATGCCATACTCATTCTACCAACAACACTTCTAAATATCCTACTGATCATTTCGTTGTACAGATCGTCAGAGATTCGTAAGCCATCCACTAAACTTCTCTTTGGCTTGGCCATGTCAGATGTTCTTGTTGGGTTGGTAATTGAGCCCGCTTACTTAGCGAAAAAGATTGCAGAACTCAACCATAACTTCCCCACTTACTGTGCAATGGGCATTACTGGCTATGTTGCAGGCGGAACTCTTGGATGTGTATCGTTTATGACCCTGACTGTTATAGCAATAGACAGGTACCTCGTGGTCCATACAGGAACCAGATATCGATCTTTGGTCACTAATACCAGGGTGATATTGATATCCCTAGCAATATGGGCCGCAACATTCACACTTTACTCGGCACAGTTGTATTCGCCAAGACCGTTGTACTTTAAGGTGGCTGCAGCGTTAATGCTAATAGCCGTCGCCATGGCAACGATATGCTATGTTAAATGCTTCCTAACACTGAGAAATCAGAAGAAGTTGATCCAGAGGCTCTCTGAAGGGGCTGATAAACAGAAGGCTAGAAACATCTACAGCTACAAGAAATCTATGTACACAATGACCTACGTCTTTGTGGCCTTTAACTTGTGTTATCTTCCATACATTTGTACATCGGTATCTGCTGGGATCCTGGGAGAGTCGGCAGCCATTTGGGGTGCTGAGAGCATATCTGCTGTAGTCATTTACAGCAACTCGTTTGTAAATCCAGTTATTTTGTTTTGGAGGATGAAAGAGATCAGAAAAGCTGTTGCCAGCACGATTGCTAGTGCCCAATCAACTATCAAACCTCTTAGTAACACTTCTCAGAATACTTAAGACTAATGAAAGGCACTAAAACTACTGAGCTCTGACAATACGTGGTACTCGAAACATAATTTTACAAATTAATGGGGGTGGAAACAGGCAAGAGATAAAAAACTGGCAAGAGATAAAAAACTGGCAAGAGATAAAAAACTGGCAAGAGATAAAAAACTGGCAAGAGATAAAAAACTGGCAAGAGATAAAAAATATATTTTGCTAAATTTATGCTCGTTGCTAGGAAAATTTTAGTTACCCATAAAACTAGTTGGAAAGACATGAAACTTTGACTAAGAAGTGAGTTGACGACAGCATGCTGGATTGCCAGAACGTCATCTCCTACGTCATCGTGACGTCATCAAACCAGAAAAAGTACGATTTTGAAAAAGGTTTTAATGAACTTCAAATATTTTGACATTTTTTGAAACTTTAGTTTAAGATTCACAAAATCTTCAGGCATACGTTTTACGTTTCGACAACAAAATAAATTTTTGGCGCCAATTCTTTTCCATTTTTGTCAAAAACGTTTGTATTTTTTCATTGTTTTTGTAAATCTACACTTGATTTTGTAGTAAATATAATTTTTAACATATCTTAAAAGAAAAAAACAAGTTGTTTTTAAAACTTTCGAAAAATCGTACTTTTTTCGTTAACGCCCGTATGTTCAAAAAGATTTACTGTTTGGGATACCTGTGTTTTTTCATTACTCGAGACAAGCAGCACACGACATTTGCTGATTTGTGACTGTATTTGGACACATTCTATGCAAAAAATTACCCAAGAAGACACACTGGTATATATTTAAACCATGTGTGTAGGTTTTTTACGTTTCAAATCTTTTAATTGGATACTAGAATAGTTGAATCTTGGTCAACTATAGCCCACAGGTAGCCTAAACGTAGCATCAGTGGATCGTGACGTCATGGTTTCTCGATTAATCTTTGAACTTTCATTTGGTATCAGAATGTGCTTCTAGGATCACTTCAAAGTTTATAGCATAGGGATCTTCTAAGATATCTTCATAACAGTAGTCTGATAGTTAAAGAATACTTTGAAGTAGAAATATTGTCAAAAACGTGAGGTTTTGAGTGAATCAGTTCGAAATTTAATACGAAAGGTATGAACTCGCGCCACCAAAGTTTTTTGGACTGCTTTCATTAAAAAGCTATATCTCCATAATTATAACGAGTATAGAAGTAGTTCTCTTGTAAGACTTTCTCAAATGAATTCTCTTTGAACTGATGAACTTTTATTAGAGATCTTCCGTCTCTGGATTTTCGAAAAATAATTTTTGAAGTTAGTCGCGTCGACTAAAAGTTCGCCATGTCTATGCCGTCTGCATCCACTATAGACAAGGTGCAAAACTGAAAAAGTCAATCGCAAAAAGTGCAGGAGGCATTTTGAGGTAGAGGCTGGTAACATAACTATTAATCTAAACCGATTTTTCATGCTGAATGCGAATATGACTGTTACCAAGACGTATTCTGCAATCTTATGCGTGTAAATGACGTATTTTGTGAATTGCTACAGTCATTTCATACTAACGGCTTTTTCATGTAATTCCAAAAGTTCCCAAACTTAAAAACAATTACCATAGCTGAAAAGAGCACATCAAAATCAGTAAAACTGTGAAGTTTGAAGGATATAAGTTGAAAAATCAAAGAGATACGAATTTTCAAAAAACGAAATTCTGTATGAAAACACTTACAGTTATGCAAGAGATACAAACAAATTTTGATTTTTGAAAATTCGTATCTGATTCAGGTATCTGATTTTTCGAAAATGCGCCTTGTCTACTATACTATACGGGGCATAGGGTTGATAAAATCGTAAAAAAAATTTTCTGGTTGATTTCCATTCAAAACAGTGTTTTTCTTCCAGGAAAGGTTCCATTCAATTTCTCTCCGATCTCGATTCCAAAAACTCTACTGATGAGGTGCTCAAAACATTAGGAGTAAACTGAAAACTATTATATTTATCTCTTCTTTTTTTTTCGTGTCTGCCGATACGATTCAAGGAAAATTCATTGACTCGCTCGTGAATCCCACGCTGAATTTACTCGTCAGCCAATAAATTCATTGTACCCGTTGAATATTTTCACATGTGAAGAAATCACTTTTCAGTAGAAATAGAGTGATATTACAAGATTGAGCGAAGATAACAAAAATTGCCTTAGTAGCCACAAACATCGTACAGACATCAATACCGAGCTTCGTTCAGTCTCAGTAGTATTATGATCTCCGTTGGCGAAGATATGAATTTTGGCGAGTGGTAAAATATTGTTTTTAACTGGACGAGACTGAATGAAATACATATCTTCAAGCCACCGTCAGCCATAATGTTCTTGTCATATGGATGAACTTAACAGCACGCAAACACGACTGCCAAAGAGAACTGAGTTTAATTTCTTACCTTTCAATTCTCTGTCGTGAAGAACAACTACAGCTCTGATTGACGATGGCTCCGCACTCCGGCTTTTCGGTGCTTCGTTGCTCGTTGAGTCACTGCCAGGTATTCTCTGAAGTTTCCAAGATCGTATTCGGTTTTCTCTGCTGTGTTTTCGCTTTCATTTCCTTTTGAAACTCTAACTAAATCGGCCTCCGAAACCTTGACGAAATGTCGCCATTGTTTGTAAGAACAAGCGACAACATGGAAGAAGCAGAAACCAAAGGGCGCGAAAAAACGAGCGCGAGCGCACATCCGGGACCTGCGGTACATAATTGTTTCATATTTTACTAGCTATAAAATCGCTATAAAGTGAAACTGATATGAAAAAAGCCCGAGTCAGTTCCCGGCAAAAGACTGACATCCGTACAATAAGGATTTCTATTCTTATATAAAGTTGACGCTACATTAGAAGGCAACAATTTCATTAACTCACATTAAGGTGGCTCGACCCAATTTTCAAGTAGAGCTACCAGTCGTCTTTGAGTGAAAACTATTTGTTCATGAGCAGTCTGATAGTAAATTACGTATTGCACCCTTACCAGACAAAGATCAAAGTTTATGATGACGTATGTTATATGGAGATCGGCGCTATTATGGCGACGCCTTAAAAGAATTCCCCTTTTTACACATTCTCGAGTTTAATGCGTTCTAGGCTTATTCTTGAAAAATGCTCTTGTGATCTTGTAGTTAACATCATTGCCTTTAGCTCTAGCGAATTAAATCAAATTCTGAGAGAGCGTTTTCGAAATATCATCGATGAGAGATTTTAACTGCAAAAATCGAGCGTAAACAAAACAACTTTTTAAATCTTCTACAATTAAAAAGAAAGTAGCACATCTAAGTTAATTTTTCATCTCAAATTGTTTTAAAGATATCAAATTTGGCTGCTGAAAGAGACGAGAGAAATCACATTAATTGATATTGAGAAAAGTGAGCCGAACTCATGTATATGGACATGCTGAATTTGCTTCTGGTGCCCAAATTTCGCTCTATTGTTACATAAACTGCAATACTTAAAGATCCCTTCGATAAATATTGTTTAAAAATTAGTATGGTTTAGTTTAGGTAATAGTTGATATGATATAGCGTTTTCAAATTCACTGAATCATTTTACGGCTGTAAAATATTAGCCTCAAATCAGTATATTTTTCAGCCGGATACAGTGGTCGACAGCTCATTAATGCATGATGTAGCTTCTTTGTTTTAGTTTGTCATGTTTTCATGCATTCTAGCACCTGATGCAAATTGCGGAACGTTTCAATACTTTCCGATCACTCTTCCGAGATATGGTAATCGCTAGAAAGAAACTTTTTAACTGTACATTTCTTTGCAGCATGTCAGCACATCATTCTATTTTTACTTTGTCTCCCCATGATTCTGCTTTTGACGAGTTTCCATCTGCAGTTGTGTGACAAAAAGTTTCTTTCCTTTTTGGCATTCTTATGTATATTTAGTTTTAGCAATTACCATATTTCGGAAGAGTGCTCGGAAGGTAATGAAGCGTTCCGTAATTTGCACCAAGTGTTGGAATGCATGAAAACACGACAAACTAAAACAAAAGAGCTACATCATGCATTAATGAGCTGTCGACCACTGTATCCGGCTGAAAAATATACTGATTTGAGGCTAATATTTTACAGCCGTAAAATGATTCAATGAATTTGAAAACGCTATATCATATCAACTATTACCTAAACTAAACCATACTAATTTTTAAACAATATTTATCGAAGGGATCTTTAAGTATTGCAGTTTATGTAACAATAGAGCGAAATTTGGGCACCAGAAGCAAATTCAGCATGTCCATATACATGAGTTCGGCTCACTTTTCTCAATATCAATTAATGTGATTTCTCTCGTCTCTTTCAGCAGCCAAATTTGATATCTTTAAAACAATTTGAGATGAAAAATTAACTTAGATGTGCTACTTTCTTTTTAATTGTAGGAGATTTAAAAAGTTGTTTTGTTTACGCTCGATTTTTGCAGTTAAAATCTCTCATCGATGATATTTCGAAAACGCTCTCTCAGAATTTGATTTAATTCGCTAGAGCTAAAGGCAATGATGTTAACTACAAGATCACAAGAGCATTTTTCAAGAATAAGCCTAGAACGCATTAAACTCGAGAATGTGTAAAAAGGGGAATTCTTTTAAGGCGTCGCCATAATAGCGCCGATCTCCATATAACATACGTCATCAAAAACTTTGATCTTTGTCTGGTAAGAATGTAATATGTAATTTACTATTAGACTGCTCATGAACAAATAGTTTTCACTCAAAGACGACTGGTAGCTCTACTTGAAAATTGGGTCGAGCCACCTTAATATATAATCATCGATGAATGAGCTATTTTTCGGCTCCCCCAGTCACATGTGAAGATAACATGTTAGTTTGCTCAATGGATTGCTCAATGTTTAGTTACACGACTGCTTAATAACCCATGGAATAATAATATGTGTGAATATTTGTAAATACTTAACAAATAGCTATTGTTTTTAATTCGAATTAAAAACGACGCTCGAACTTGTCACGGAAATCCGCCCGTGTCAGTTTTATTATGATTTTACCATGATTTTTATCTCAAATTAAGAATATTGACAGCTTATGTAATTAAGAAATTGAAGATAGTTTTCCATTGTCAGTACTCTTATTAATCATGGATGACGTCAAAAAATGTTCAAAACTAAAGTGGAACCACGAGTTTTGGACATTTTTTGACGTCATCCATGATTAATAAGAGTACTGACAATGGAAAACTATCTTCAATTTGTTTTTTACAACATTATCTTAGATCTTTTCCGTCCAAATCTGTTTGAAAAACTGTCCCAAACTTTTTTCTGTAACTGGGACGAGCGGTGACATGTTGGCGTTAGCTATTGTCAGTACTCTTATTAACAATGGCTCTCGGCCAATCAGATTGCAAGATTTTAGTCAAATGTTGTAAAATTCTTTATCAAAACATTGAAATAAAAAGTGGGGGTCACCGTATTCGTTTCCGAGATATTGAGTCGTAAAGTTTGAAAATTTGACCGCCATCTTGAATACCGAGAGGAGACTGGGTCCAGTAGAATATTTTCTATCCTTGTTCTGCAGTTTTTCAGCCTAAACGATTTTTTTCCTCCGAAAAAATTCTTTTTTTAGATCCCCCCCCCCCCCTCCTTTTTTGAAATAATTTCCATTTAAAAAAATCGAAAAAGTCATTACCGAAAACAATTCTTGTAGGCCGCCATCTTGGATTTATTGAGGTAGCGCACTAGCGTGCGCAGTAAAAGTGCGCGTTAACAATGTCCGCGAACGTCCTTAAGTTGCTATGGTAACTTCTATCACGATCTAACCTAGTTTCACAACAACTTTCATCTTTATCTAAGTCAGCAACAATAACCATTATGAATGGTTGACGACGCACTAGTGGCTCAAACTTGGAAGGCACGCTCACAGGCGAGCCACCTTAATCTTTGCCAGATTTGAAAAGAAACCTTTACATTAAAAGATGATTAAGACGACTGTTTATTGAAAGTTTCATCAACGACATAATCTTCGAATTCATTTATTCCCGTTTTCAGTTTTTCAATTTGTGATTCAAACCAATTGTTGTCGACAGTGGTGGACGTTGTCAAAAGTGAAGTATTCCATTTGCGTTACCTTGAAAACATGTACAAAATTCACAACAGAACCAACAAGTGGTTGCAGTCTAAAACTGAGGCTTAAGCCGGAAAATCTCCAACGAAAAGAAAAATTAATGCGAAGGCAGAGAGAATCATTTCCATGAAGGTAGGCTGTCTTGAACTGCGAGGCTTTTCGGACTACGGGCGGTAAAGAGAAAAGGAACTGATTAGCTCTTTCAGTCTAGACTGTATTCATTTATCACCAGTGGCCAATTTTTCAAATAGCTGCTTTACTGAACTAAATTCAACTAAGAGGTTTGGTTTGTGTATGGGAAAAGGTGGTCAAATTTAATGTGAAAAAATTAATAAATAAAATACTGAACTGAACAGTACTAGCAGTTTCGTACACTAAAACTGTCATTTATGTTTTCCCCTCGTGTCACTTGCCACGCCCCTATGGTGCTGATTTTCCTGCAGCTCGTTTACGCTGTTTCGTACACTAAAACTGTCTTTTTTTCAGGTAAACTCCGATGATTTAAAGGGGTACTTGGGTGAGAATAAATTAAAATTGGAAATGACTTGAAACTTAGGGGATTTTTTTACGTGGCACTAGGATCATCCTAGCATGCGAATCATCCTACCTGCTATACATTTACTGCATTCTGTTCGAATTCAGAAAGATAATCCTAGTACCCGAAGCGAAGGCACAAATTTCCATGTAAACAGAATGCAGTAAATGTTATAGCAGTAGGATGATTTGCCTACTAGAATGATCCTAGTGCTAGGATGATCCTAGTGCCATGTAAACACCCCCTTAGTTAAATCTATCTGTAAAACTTCCAATAATCACCAAAAGCAACATTTGCCTTACATTCAAACGAGACGAATCGAAATTGTCAAGTATTTTTAATGTTGTTCTTTTAGCCTTTATATCAAAATTTCTCTTTGAAAATGAGCTTGAAATGCAGATTTTTGGCAGAGAACAGACAGTTATTTAACTACGTTCATCTTCAGATAGAAATAAAGTTTCCAATTTTCATCGATTTTCAGCCAAGTGGGCCTTTAAGTACGTTTTAATAAACCTTTAAGACACCTTGTAGATAATTATTCGCGCGCGCACGTGGAACGAAACCCTTAAACGAATAGGAATTTGATTGGCTGAGAGTTGGTCTGACTTTCAGTTTCCTGGTATCTTGATGAAGTCTTCCGACAATTGAACGCGATATAATCTAGCGACATTCAGTTTTTGATATACTATTTTCGTCATCTCTTGTTGGCGTTTGGTAAGGCAATGTTGAAATTTCTACTGAAGATCTTGAAGGTAAAAACGTAGATTTGATTAAGTTGATATTGAATGACTGACTTCAATTTAGAATTACGGCTCTTCTATACGAATCAATTCTCTATGACAAATTTTCTTTGAAAAATAACTTTTGCTAGTGTGAATGACAAACATAAAATTCATTTGCCACAGACAACTTGTCATAACAGAAAACTTGTACTTTTGGAAGGGCCTTTAAGTTTTTCACGCACTCGATAGACGGATACACATTACTCAGCAGAAAGATCCACATATACATGCACAATAATCAAATATAAACAAATAACAACAACAACAACAAAGAAATTTAAAGAGACTCAAAACTGGAGAGAACCAAATCCAACACTTTGATGGAAATGCCGAGAGAATTTGTTGAGAAGTCAGTCCAGAAAAGCAGGATCCCCTATACCTTTTGCGTGAAACGTGAATGGCTCATTTATTTGGACTTGAAATTAAACGTGATTTAAGGTCCAAAATCCTTTTTCGTCCACGTGAAAGCAACTTTTGATTTTTTTGTGAACGTGAAAGAGATTTTTGAATTATCCGTGAATCGCGAAAAGACCAAATATTTTTGCGTGATTTCATTTTGCAATGGGGTATAGGGGACCCTGGAAAAACCCTCTACAATTCTAAGCAATCATACAGAGAGATTCCAACGTTATCATGTTAAGACTTGTCTTACTCTGTACGCAAAGCGCTTATCTTTCAACTTTCCATAAAACGCTAACAAAACACTTGTAAATACAAGGCAAGCGTCAGTGGATAAGTGATATACTATAATAGTAAGAACACGGGAACCAATAGACCAGAACGAAAACTGAAATATATTCATTCGATTACATTGCCACTTGTTCTCGACAGCAACCAAAGACGAAGCAGACCCTTAGCACAAAGAATAAAGGCCATAGTAACAAGTAATCAGCACGGGATCCCATAGCAACCATGCCTAGCAACGAGTCACAACGTTGTCATTTCTTGACTTTCGATACTGATAAAATTGACCAAGTCAGGAGTGTCTACATCGTTACAGCCTCATTGGATGCCATACTCATTCTACCAACAATACTTCTAAATATCCTGCTGATTATTTCGTTGTGCAGATCGTCAGAGATTCGTAAGCCATCTACTAAACTTCTCTTTAGCTTGGCCATGTCAGATGTTCTTGTTGGGTTGATATCAGAACCCACATTCTTAGCGAAAAAGGTTGCAGGGTTCAACCATAACTTTTCAATGTATTGTATATCAGGAGCGGTAGCCTACGTGGTAGGTGGAGCTCTTGGATGTGTATCGTTTATGACCCTGACTGCTATAGCAATAGACAGGTACCTCGTGGTCCATACAGGAACCAGATATCCATCTTTGGTCACTAATACCAGGGTGTTATTGATAACTCTAGGAATATGGGTTGCGATCTTTGCACTTTACTCAGCGCAGCTATATACGCCAAGATCATGGTATTTTAAGGCGTCTCTGGCGGTAATGATAACATCAGTTGCCATGGCAGCGTTTTGCTATGTCAAATGTTTTATTACTTTAAGAAATCAGAAAAAACTGCTCCAAAGTCTGTCTGAAGGGGCTGATAAACAGAAGGCTAGAAACATCTACAGCTACAAGAAATCTATGTACACCATGACTTACGTCTTTGTGGCCTTTAACTTGTGTTATCTTCCATTTATCTGTACGTCTGTGTCTGCTTGGATCCTGGGGGAGTCGGCAGCCACTTGGGAAGCTGAGAGCATATCGTCTGTAGTCATTTACAGCAACTCGTTTATAAATCCAGTTATTTTGTTTTGGAGGATGAAAGAGATCAGAAAAGCTGTTGCCATTACGATTGCTACTGCCCAATCAACTATCCCAACTTCTCAGAACACTTCTCAGAATATGAAACATGCAAATAATGAGACGCAAAAACTACTGAGCTCTGACAATACGTGGTACTCGAAAAGTAAATAGAGCAGGTATAAAAGTATACATATCTTAGACGTTGGCTTGCCTGGGTTTCCCTGCTAACAGAGGCTCACACAGACGTTAAATCACTCGAAAAGTGATTTAACGTCTGTGTGAGCCTCTGTTAGCAGGGAAGCCTGGGTCAAAGAATTTGAAAAAAAATGTCGAGGAATCTTATTAACGTTAGTCGTGTACAAAGTACGGTCATAAACTATCCAGTTATTTTGTTTTGAAGGATAAAAGAAATTAGGAAAGCTGTTGCTGTCACGATTGCTACTGCCCAATCAACTGTCAAACCTTCTCATAACACTTCCCGGAATACTAAAGAAATAATTAAAGGGGCAATAGCATCAAAATTGTTCAACATTCAATTTAGCTGAAACTTCATTGAAACTACATTGAAAAGACCCTAATTGATCTGTTCAAAAACTTGTTAGTGTGTTTTAATTTCTGAAAAATTCTCAAGGGAAATGTTGGATTTTTATGACTCTTTAGAGGTATCAGTGACATTGTACACTCCACACAAACATTTAGCTCCGTACATTTCTTGATCATTTGGGATTGAAACTGTCATTGGAGTATTATTATATAAAAGAAATGGATGAAAAAATGTCCTGATAAACCAGATTAATCAATTAGATATTTAAGTTAGATATAGTTAATTAAGTATTCATATATAAATATATAATAAGATTGTATATACATATGTACATAATACCACTACTATGTATTTATATATATATAATTTTTTTTATAGACATTAGCTTTTTACATTGTATATATATATATATATTTTTTTTTTTTTAGCACGGCACGTCTGAAAAACAGTCCTACTGATGGCGTTTACCGTGGGTAAATAAAGTTAATTGATTGATTGATTGATTGATTGATTATATATTAACTACACGTTCTGTAAAAACATTTTTTTCTTTATGCTTGCGCATCTACAGTACAAAGACATCTTCATCCAGTTAAAAAGACCCTCAACTTTAAATGGGATATTTGTTCGTAAATTGAATATTTGTATTTCTTTGAGCGATACATAGAGGCATTATGTCATTGTTGTAGCCTTAGATCTTTAAGTTAGAGCATTCATGCATGAGAGGTTGGTATTGGGTGCTGGGGTAACAGCAATTTGAGTGATCCCCCATTAAGGGCCGTAACACCACACGTGCTGACGTGAGCTGTCAGACGAAGTGATTCTTCACACAAGCTAAATTGTAGCTTTAACTTTGACTAGCCAGTAACCTGAGTATCAGGCCCTTTTTTTTTGGGGGGGGGGGGGGGGGGGGGGGAGGGGAGGGGAAAGAGGGGAAGGGGTGTACATTGTTGTTGCATGATGGTAATGTGATGGTCAGTCAAATGCGGTTTCCATGAGTGTGGAACCGGACCGCGCCGAGCGGTGACCATGTCAGTGTCGTGTCGTCTGTAAAATCATTCGAATATGTGCACAAGCATATTGCACTTTAACTCAGCCTCAAGACAAAGGAACTGAATAATCGGCATCGAGGGCAAGTAAACACGAAATCAGTGAAAAAGTCAATATTTTAAGCCGTGTTAATAGCTTTAGAGTTTTTCAATCAACTTGAACTGACAGACCTCCAACGTCAATGCAAAATGTTTGGGATAAATGATTTAGAAAACTTCATCAGGCGGTTTTTGAACAAACCTAACTGATATTTGATGAAGTAGACCAAATTATCAGCAAAAATGCGAACACTTACTCCCGATCGCAGTGTCTGGCAAACGAAGTGATCCTTTTGAGCTTTTTGCCAAAGACAGTCGAATCTAGTAGTATTAGATGCTGTGTTCTTCAAAGGCGTTTCAGAAACGCTAGTTTTCTAGGAACATTACCGCCGCGTTTTATTTGTTTAGCTTTTGCTCTGTTTTTTTGAAGCCCAAAAATGTTCTCGGAAATTGCTCGAAAACGCTGTTACAGAAATTCTTCAAATCGCTCTACAATCAGGAGATACCTATGCAAGGTATAAATCCTGTAAAGCGATGCTTCTGAAATTTTCCTGGGTCCGGTTGTACGAAGGGTGAATAGCGCTATCCAGCGGATAAATCCTTATCCAGCGGATAAAATCTATGCAAAATCTATACAGTGGATAACTCTTATCCGGTGGATAACTTTATCCAACCTTCGTACAACCGGGCCCTGGTAACAAGAACTAATAAGCGAAGGCTATATTCAACAGTCGCTATGGCGTCATGAAGTTGCTATGGTAACTTCTATCACGATCTAACCTAGTTTCACAACAACCTTTCCTCTATATCTAAGTCAGCTCACACTCACTAAAAAACACAGGCGAGCCACCTTAATCTTTGCCAGATTTGAAATTAAAAGATGATTAAGGCGACTGTTGATTGAAAATGTTATCAACCACATAATCTTCGAATTCATTTATTCCCGTTTTCAGTGTTTCAATTTGTGATTTAATTTAAAACCAATTGCTGACAGTGGTGGGCAAATACAAAAAATTGAAGTATTCCAATTGCTTTAATAACTTGAAAACATGTACAAAATTCACAACAGAACCAACAAGTGGTTGCAGTCTAAAACTGAGGCTTAAGCCGGAAAATCTCCACCGAAAAGAAAATTAATGCGAAGGCAGAGAGAATCATTTCCATGAAGGTAGGCTGTCTTGAACTGCGAGGCTTTTCAGACGACTGTAAAGAGAAAAGGAACTGATTAGCTCTTTCAGTCTAGACTGCATTCATTTGTCACCATTCATTAGCGAATTTTTAAAAATAGCTGCTTTACTGAACTAAATTCAAAGGAGATTTGTTTTGTATGTGGTAAAAGGTAGTCAAATTTAATATGAAAAAATTGATAAATAAACTGAACTGAACAGTTTCGTACACTAAAACTGTCATTTATGTTTTCCCCTCGTGTCACTGCCACGCCCTATGGTGCTTTTTTCCTGCAGCTCGTTTACGCTCGGCAAGACAATAATTTCGCATACTGTATAAGATCAGGAGTAAAATGGCTATGAACCCTAGGCTCAAAGCCGTTTTATTAGAAATCAAGAATACTATTACATAAGATATCAAAACTTGCCCAAGTAAAGGTGAGGGCTAACAAACAATAATGGGGTATAAACGTGGCCTCACGTGCCAGTATTCAATGAGATTACATAACGCCTCACGTGTAGTTGTTCCGCGCAAATTTCCTATTTGCATGGAAATATTGTAGTTTTATTTCCAGATAAACTCCAATGGTTCAAGTACCTTTTAATAAACCTTAAAACACTTTGTTGATAATTACTTTACAACAGGATGTGCTCGCTCCTAAAAATTAGGAATTTGATTGGCTGAGAGTTGGTCTGGCATTTAGTTTCCAGGTATCTTGATGAAGTCTTCCGACGATTCAACCGATGTAATTTAGCGACATTCAGTTTTTATCAGAACTATTTTTGCCATATCCTGTTTGCGTTTGAAAAGGCAGTGTTGAAATTTCTACTGAAGGTTTGAAGGTAAAGATGTAGATTTGATAAGTTGTCATTTAAGGTGGCCCGTACCTATTGATTTGTTTGTCAGGCATGAATTTCAATCACGTCTTTTTACATCAAAATCTTGTCCGAATTCTGAGAAATTTGACGCCATTTGTCTTCAAGCCTTGAACTTTCTACCGGTAATTATTTTTCTGCGAACAGACGATTTTTAAAAATGGCTTTATGAGAAAAAGCGGTCATAAATCCAAAAATCAAAGGTGATTTTTTTCTATTTCATTAATCCAGTATAAAAACATAGAGGACTACATGCAACATGTATCGCGCCAATTTAGTCCTTAGAAGTTGCGATACAAAATTTGCGCTCCCTGTTAGGACGCAAAATTAGGTAGTTAAAACTACCACCAAAATCTCAACAAAATTTCAAAATCAGCGAGAACCATATCTGCTATAAGAAAGACAAATGCCTACTGTAACTTGTAACAAAATATGGAGACACGAGAAGCTACGACACGGGATTTGGACCAATTGGATTAAGAGAACTACTGTCTCTATTTCCCGAAAGTCGAGGTCCCGTGTGGATTTTTGGAACAGATATATAATAAGGTGTTGTTTTGAATAAAATAACAAACCACGAGGGCTTTACCTTGGCAGCTCAAACGTCGACTCGATGTAGTTGCTTACTTTTGAACACTTACTGAATTATACCTAGTGCAGCAAAGACAATGACACTTGGCAGCAGGTATGTTAACATCTTGTTCTATCCCATACTAGAAAATTTCAGGACTGGACAATTCGACAAAATTTGTAGAAGTCGAGGTAATACAAATTCGCAACCGTTCACCTCGTGGTCGCAACAATTACTCCGCAAGTTTGCTTGAGGATAACTGCTTATGTCTCCGTATTTTGTTCACAAGTTACAATAGGCATTTGTCTTTCTTATATCATAGCAGATATGGTTCTCGCTGTTTTTGAAATTTTGTTGAGATAATTTTGCGTCCTAACAGGGAGCGCAAATTTTGTATCGCAACTTCTAAGGACTAAATTGGCGCGATACATGCTGTATGTAGTCCTCTATGCCTTTATACTGGATTAATAAAATAGAAAAAAAATTCACCTTAGATTTTTAGATTTATGACCAATTTTTCTCATAAAGCCATTTTCAAAAATCGTCTGCTATCTCGAGATATTTGATTCACAGAAAAATAATTACCGGTAGAAAGTTCAAGGCTTGAAGACAAATGGCTGCAAATTTCTCACAAATCGGACAAGATTTTGATGTAAACAGACGTGATTGAAATTCATGCCTGAAAAAAAAAAATCAATAGGTACGGGCCACCTTAAACCCCGCCATTTACACAGAGAAATAACTGAACAGCAGGGCAAGGATAAATTTCGGCAAGGATGATTCTAGTCTTCGGCAAGGCAAGGGTAGTTTACACGCAGTTGTTTCCTCCTTGCTTTTCTTGGAAACGGACAGGGGATATTTGTAAAATAACACGATTGAGCAATCCAAACTAAATGGCGGACGTGATTCCACAGAATTCGATTGAGAGATAGATGTACTCCTTATTCCGACGAAAAAGTGCAAAAACACAAACCAGTCAAAGACATTTTTAACTACAACCTAGCATCCGTAGTGTTGCTCGCTGGTCCTCTTAATAAAATGAAAAAAATGAAAAAAAAAGAAAGAAAAAAAAAAGAAAAAAAATTGAAAAAAAAGTTTTAGCTTTAGTTTTGACCGCCATCTTGTGGTAGATTGTGCATGCGCAATAGTATTCAGGCATGCTCTATGAGACAATTTTCTATCGTCCAGGCAAGGCGTTTACACGTGTACAATTTGGCAAGGTGCCGCGAGTTTTTGTCGCAAAAAGGGGCTCGTCGACACGTAGTCCGAAATCTAAAATATAGATCGGCAAGGCAAGGCTGAACATTACTGTTTACACGCGAACATTTATCCTTGCATTGCCGAAATATACAATCATTCTTGTCAAAATTCCGATCCTTCCCTTGCCAGTTTGGCTCACCGTGTAAATGGTGGTTTGAATGACTGACTTCAATTTAGAATTAAGAGGGGATTTTTTCAAGTTCGAGCAGTGAACGACAAAAACTCCCGAGTTGAAGAATGGCTATTGTACAAAACTAAAATCATTTCTGTTAGAAAGTTTAAGTTATTTGTAAGTAGTTTTAGCCGATGAAAGTTGAATCAAAGTGTTAAACCAAAGTGAAAATTTCGATCGAAAATGAGGTTTAGGCCTCAATTTGCTCATTTGCTGTATGTTTTCTTTATATTCAGCTTGAAAAAAACTTAATCCCAACACAACTTCAAGAAAAAGTCTTTGTACAGTTCAAATATCGATTTTAAACAGGTATTCTTGACTTTCACATGACGTCATCAAAAAACTTACATGCTTCATATAGATCACTTAAAGTTGGGTCTATAGAGTAGCGAAGTGTGACGTCACGTTTCCATGGTAGCAATTTTGCCTGACAACTGATTTTCTTTGACAAATAACTTTTGCTAGTGTGGATTTCACCAAAATTTCATGTGAGAATGCAGTTGTAGACGGAAAAAATTCATAGCAGAAAACTTGTACTCGTGAAGGGCCTTTGAGTTAATCAGTTTCACACGCTCGATAGATACACATTACTCAGTAGAAAGCAATCGACATATAAATGCACAATAATCAAATATAAACAAATAACAACAACAATGAACAACAACAACAACAATAACAACAACAAAGAAATTTAAAGAGACTGAAAACTGGAGAGAACCAAACCCAACACTTTGATGGAAATGCCGCGAGAATTTCAGAAGTCCGTCCAGAAAACCTTCTACAATTCTAAGCAAGCATGCACAGAGATTTCAAAGTTATCATGTTTAGACTTGTTATTTGTCTTACTGTGTACGCAAAGCGCTTATCTCTCAATTTCCATTTATAAAACGCTAACAAAACACTTGTAAATACAAGGCAAGCGTCAGTAGATAAGTGATATACTATAATAGTACGTATGTACGTACGTACGTATGTACGTACGTACGTACGTACGTACGGGAACCAATAGACCACAAAGAAAACTGAAATATATTCATTCGATTACATTGCCACTTGTTCTCGACAGCAACCAAAGACGAAGCAGACCCTTAGCACAAAGAATAAAGGCCATAGTAACGAGTAATCAGCACGGGATCCCATAGCAACCATGCCTAGCAACGAGTCACAACGTTGTCATTTCTTGACTTTCGATACTGATAAAATTGACCAAGTCAGGAGTGTCTACATCGTTACAGCTTCATTGAATACCATACTCATTCTACCAACAACACTTCTAAATATCCTGCTGATCATTTCGTTGTACAGATCGTCAGAGATTCGTAAGCCATCTACTAAACTTCTCTTTAGCTTGGCCATGTCAGATGTTCTTGTTGGTTTGATAACAGAACCCACATTCTTAGCGAAAAAGATTGCAGAATTCAACCATAACTTTGCTGTGTATTGCAAATCAGGAGCGGTAACCTACGTGATAGGTGGAGCTCTTGGATGTGTATCGTTTATGACCCTGACTGTTATAGCAATAGACAGGTACCTCGTGATCCATTCAGGAACCAAACACCGATCTTTGGTCACTAATACCAGGGTGTTATTGATAACTCTAGCAATATGGGTTGCGACCTTTGCACTTTACTCGGCGCAGCTATATTCGCCAAGGTCGCTGTACTTTAAGGTGGTAGCAGCGGTAATGATAACATCCGTTTCCATGGCTGCAGCTTGCTATATCAAATGTTTCCTCACATTAAGAAATCAGAAGAAATTGATTCAAAGTCTTTCTGAAGGGGCTGCTAAACAGAAGGCCACGAACATCTACAGCTACAAGAAATCTATGTACACCATGACCTATGTCTTTGTGGCCTTTAACTTGTGTTATCTTCCGTTTTTCTGTACGTGCGTGTCTGCTTGGATCCTGGGCGAGTCGGCGGCCATTTGGGGCGCTGAGAGCATATCGTCTGTAGTCATTTACAGTAACTCGTTTATAAATCCAGTTATTTTGTTTTGGAGGATGAAAGAGATTAGAAAAGCTGTTGCCAGCACGATTGCTAGAGCCCAATCAATAGTGAGCCCTTCTAGTAATAATGCTCAAAACGTTGAAGACTCCAAACGAGCGACCCAAACTACTAAGTTATGATCACTCATGGAATGTGGCTTTAATGAAATAAAACCAGAAAAGAGCTCAAAAATAAAAAAGAACAAAACTTTGTCTGCTTCACTTAGATGCTTTGAAGAAGTTCCTCGGCTTCCTTCTTTGCCTGAAAACAAGCCAAAAAACAGAAATTGAGGTATTAGTTTTCAAGAAACGTGACTTGTTGCTCCGTGACATGCTACACTCACGTGACTTGATGCTACGTGACATGTTACTCTCACGTGATTTGATGCGTGACATGCTACACTCACGTGACTTGAGGCTACGTGGCATGCTACTCACGTGACTTGAGGCTGCGTGACATGCTACTCTTACGTGATTTGATATTACGTGACATTGTACACTCACGTGTTTGTTGCTACGAAACATACTACACTCACGTGACTTGATGCTAGGTGACATGCTACACTGACGTGAATTGAATTGAGGCTGCGTGACAATTTTCACCCAAGTGACAAGTTCTCATGTGGAGGATCTTTGCTGACGTCAATGTTTACATCCTGCTCATTAGCATATGATTAATTTCGATAAAATTACAAACTGAGTCCAAAACTTTTAAGAGCTTTTTAATACAAGTAATCTACGAAATTTTTAGCTCTTTGTATGCCTTTTCTCGCCTGGCGTCCAGGCCACTACGTGTCTTTAACACAGGAGGCCCAAAGCGAAAAAGCGGACAGTTGCCTGCGGAGGAGGCTAAGTTTTGCCGTGGCCTTTCAATATTCAGAGTTGATTTGGTGTTTATTTGGATGAAAAGAGAAATGGCTATGGTAATGGCAAAAATTGTAAACAAAGATCCGCCTGTACTCAAGTGATGTTGACCCACATAACATGATGCTAGAATTTCCTTATAAACGAAATAGGATACCTCTATATTACGGACAACTTTGGTGTCTGTTTTAAAGGGGGTCTTCTGTATGATTTTTCAAGGGCATAATAGGATCAAGAGTACTTAGTACAATACTGCTCAGTTCCACCCTATTATTAAGTGAATCATTAATTTATTCACTTAATTGATTCATTTTATTTATTTGATATCAGTTTCTTTTTCTTTTTAACATCAGCTTGATGGCACCACCTTTGTTGATTATGTTATATAAATAAATAAATAAATAAATAAATAAATAAATAAATAAATAAATAAATAAATAAATAAATAAATAAATAAATAAATAAATAAATAAATAAATAAATAAATAAATAAATAAATAAATAAATAAATAGATAAATAAATAAATAGATAAATAAATAAATAAATAAATTCGCCATTCGGAACTTAAATGCATCGAATCATTGTACTATTTTGGTTGACGCTTTAAAGTTTGCCCTTAAAATTGTAACTCAAATAATTGTAAACATTGAAAAAATGTAAAAATTGTAAAAATTGTAAACAATTATTTTTTCTCAGTATTAGCTTATTTCTCTTATTTCTCATTCGTCCCTTAAACCAGTCCCATGATGCAACAACCTGTTAACTTCACAATAACAAATATGTCCCCCAGGGGGAGGGGGGTACTCCCTTACAAAAGTAGTAGGGGTGCTTGAGGGACCGTTTAGGGTCGAAAATATGACCGGCTCGTAACTTTTAGGGTTTTAGGGTCAGGATAACAAAAATCACATGAAGATTGAAACAATCTCACATACGAATATTCTTTATTAACAATGTGGTCGTACCTTTTAGGGTATAAAATCGGCATCTCCGATAATTTATGCGTACCTTTTAGTGTCATTTTCTAAACCCTCCGTCTAACACCCCTACCACTTTTGTAAGGGAGTACCCCCGGAATATGCCATGCATACCTGTTCATCATCTACAGTCTTACAGGCACAGTTGATGACTTTGTTTAACCACACTTTAGCTTCTTCATATTTCTTTAGTCTTATATTGGTTTTTCCCTGCATTAAGTGGTTTTTGCTAAAGAAATCTGCTTCCACTGAAAGGACACAAACCTAAAGTCACTCTCACATTTTTGGGATCCCTTTGGTACGGACAAAAGCAAAATTTTACAAAGAATCAATCAATTAAATCAATCAATAAATATTAACTATATTTAACCACGGTAAACGGCTCAGTTAAACTGTTTTTCAGACGTGCTGTGCTAAAAATATATATATATACAGTGTAAAAAGCTTAATGTCTATAAAAAATTTTATATATACATAGATACATAATAGTGGTATTATGTATATACATATACAATCTTATTATATATTTACATATATATAAATACTTAATAAACTATAAAAGTATCCAAGTGTT
Source organism: Telmatactis stephensoni (assembly GCA_029948255.1). Taxonomy (NCBI): domain Eukaryota; kingdom Metazoa; phylum Cnidaria; class Anthozoa; order Actiniaria; family Isophelliidae; genus Telmatactis; species Telmatactis stephensoni. The sequence continues at coordinate 251,089 of JALIZF010001908.1, forward strand.
TGTGTCTCATATTTAAAAAAATTGACAAATTTTGCTGATTTTTCCCAAAAAATCAAATGTTGAAGTTAAAATTTCAAAGTCATGCAAAGACTTCAAATATCTTTAAGGGGTATTTTTGAAAATTTCTGATGAGTATCCCTTACAGTTAATGCGGGAGTGCCCCCCTACCCCCCCCCCCCCCCCGGGTTATTTCAAATATAACATTTGAATGTAGATACTTACAAGCCTCTGCCATTTCAAAATGGTCAAGTGCCTATAAAATCAGAAACACATAATGTAAATTATTTGTAGAGCACATTTCATATTAGCCTATGGAGGGGCTCGTAAAGGGGAGTGGGAGGGTATGGAAACTGCAAAACCGCAAAGAAATTTAAAAAAGAAAAACTACAACAAAAATTGTAAAAATCCACCAAACTGCAAACCACGTAAGTCAAAAAATGCAAAACCGCAGTTTAAAATAACCACAAAACCGCATAAAAATATTGCAGAACCTCATCACTGCAAACCCTTACATCCCCCTCCCTATGTAGCAGCCCTTGCACAGGCTAATTTCACATGACTGTGCTATAATTTTATCCCATGACACTCTCCCTATAATACACAGGTATTATAAAGAGGTACTTTTTATACTGGAGGGGTTTCATGGAGTTTAGACAAGTATAAACATTAGCTTGAGATTTACGAGTTGAATATTAGACAGTCTTTGAAAAGGGTTCAATTTTCTTTGAAAAGGTATGTTACAAGATACCAAACAGTTTCTTTGAAAAGGTATATATGACTGGTACCTTTTTTCTCAAAAATGGGAAAAAAAGGCTAAGCAAAGCTTTTTTCCAACCTGGTCCTCAAACCCTGAAATATATACACACTGATAATTGGTAAAGAAACATAAAGTGTTTCTGAATCCCAACTGGCAAGGAGGCAAACCAGTTGGCTATATTACAAGCATGGTTGAGAAACTGAATTTGAACTAAGGGGTTGTCCAGAACAAATTCAGCCTCAGCTAGTGGCCAGAGTGGGGACTCAAACTTGGGACCACCAGATTGCGAGCCCCATGCTCTGATCACTCAACCATGCTGAGGGTGAGGATTTCAGCCATAAAGTGGAGCTGCCAATGTAAAACTTGGTGGAGTACTTGCTGGGGCCTGCAGAGCCTCAAGAAATTTCAATACTCAATGCAAACAAACTGTCCAAATGTGAAGTTAAATTTTTGGTGGGGTTTAAAGATCAAAAGAGCCAAAAACTATACCTCTTGATATGAAGATTCTGGTGGAGTAGCAAAGATGGCAGCTGCAAGTTTTTGCTGATACCAAGGCATATCAGCAAATGTAAAGCACCTAAGAATAAAGGAACTAAATTAGCTCAGTACAACTTCAGTACACCAAAGTACAGTGGACTCAGTACATCATCACCAGGGGGGGTAGGGGGGGGGGGGTGGGGGGGGGGGGGTAGGGGGGGGGGGTTAGAGACTCCAATCAGTGGGTATACTCATTGTACCTTTTAGGGGTCTAAATCCATGATCTGGTACCTTTTAGAGTGTTTCTGACTTTAGTGGCGCCAGACTTGAGCACATTGATAAAGGAGTTTATATTTTTTGGATTCTTCTAGTTTTTGTTTTTGAATTGGTACCTTTTAGGGGTAGAAATCAATTTTTGCCAAACTCAGGTACCTTTTAGGGGTCATTTTCAAAATTTCTGACAAGCATCCCCCCCTCTTATATATAGGAGTCCCAATCATTATTTACAGGGTGGTGCAAATAGAGGGGGCACATATTTTCTTGCACACTCTATACAAATGTTGTGTGCGAGTGTATGAGGAAAATGGGGACCACCAGCAAAAACTGAACATTTTCATTTGCACCAGCCCCCCCCCCCCCCTCCCCCTTGCATATAATGACCAGTCTATAAGTACCTACCAAACACCCAGTAAATATCTACATGTAGGATCATTAGGATTTAGTTCTATGGCTTTCTGTAATAAAAGAATAAAGATAACCAAAAAATACAACAGTACATTTTGATGAAAGACATGATAATGCCTTTTCACTTTTTTACATGGGTAAAATAGTTTTCATATGACTGTGAAAATGGAAAGTTCGCAGGATTTTCAAAATTTTCTTTGTTGCAAAAAGTAGACAGTGCTTCTACTTCATGCAATTAAGAAAATTTGTTGCACGTGGGGCGGTAATACAAGCAACATTTGCTCTGCAGCTTGCAATGCAACAATGTTGTGTGACAAGTTACGTTGCATAATTTTGTTGCTCCTATTACCAGACCTTTTCATGCATGTTGTGTGTGTTTCTTTGTTTGTTTTCAACTCGTTTCTCCCTTGAAGAAACATTTACACAAATATCTTTATAAGTGGCATTACATTGTCATTCAAAAAATATCTCAAAATGTACTAATAAAAATGAACTTTGCATTGTATGAGGATTCTCAAAAATGCAAAAAAGAGATATTAATATTCACAATAACACCAACCTTGAAATGATCTCTTATTTTATAGGCATTCTGTATCTTGATTTTGTTTCCCTCGAAATCACCCACATTGCTAAGACATATACCTATCCACTACATAAACAAAAACAAATAATAATTATTTTTGATTTATCAATTAGACAACAGAAAGCCGCACGCCCATGGCATTATAGACGCACGAGAGAAAATATAAAGAACGATTAACAAACGTAAGTGTGGCACGAGGCGTAGCCGAGTGCAACTCTAGTTTGTTAAGAGTTCTTTATATTTTCTCAAGTGCGTCTATAACGCAATGGGCAAGCGGCTTTCTGTTGTCTAATTGATTTATAACAGAGCCTAGAACGTTAAAAACGGAGCCGTGCAGCCCATGGGGAAATAGTTCATAGATTTTTCAGCCAATCAGAGCGCGCGTTATATGTGTCGCCATCTTAAAAACGAACAATTTGAAAAAGACGATGACGAAGATAGAGCGCGTGCAGTGCAGCCCATGGGCAAATAGTTCATAGCTTTCTGGCCAATCAGAGCGCGCGTAAGATTTTAGCTATGTTATAATGTGTAATGTATGATAATTAATGAGTATAAAACAAAAGAAAATAACAATTGAGCCAAGGATAAAATTGAACCATGTGGTAGTTCCACTCTTGGGGAGCAAGGGTGACCAAGTGGTTTGACCTCTCACCTCTTTGATCCCTGGTTCGATTCCTGGACTGGGTACTTCATGTGAGTTGAGTTGGTTAGTTTGTTCCCTGGGGGGGGTCTCCTATATATAAGAGGGTGGGGATGCTTGTCATACCTTTTAGGGGTCTAAATCAGTGATTTGGTACCTTTTGGGGTGTCTTAGACTTTAATGGACTACCAGAGACTTAGCTGGTACCTTTAAGCGTGTTTTTTGGTAAAATCAAATCCCTAAAAGAAGCATAACTAGGACAATTTTAATGATCTGACATGTGTCTCGTGAGCACATCAATAAAGGAGTTTTTATTTAGTTTTTAGTTTTTTGGATTCTTCAATATTTTTTTTAGCTAGTACCTTTTAGGAGTAAAAATCAATTGTTGCCATGCCCACCAGGATAAGACTCAGGGACCTTCAAAATTTCTGTTGAGCATCCCCGCCCTCTTATATATATGAGTTCTCCCCCCCCCAGGGAGTTGAGTTTGTTAGTTTGTTCTCTCCCTTTAAGGGTACTGGTGATTTTAGAGTTGGGTGTATAGAATAGAGGGGTTTCATCATGGCAGCCACGTTTGTGGCTAAAATAACAGAGCTTTTTTCTCAAGAGAAATGAACTATTTTCTCATTGGAAAACTTTCTATACTATTATACTTACCCACAAACATGGCTGCCATGAAATTCCCCTATATTCAATGTAGGAAGAAGTGTGTGTGAGAGTATATTTAGGACTTCTAGTAACATTGTAAAGTGCAAAAAGACCTTGTGAAAATGCACTATATATATACCTAATTACTATCATTTTTTATTGTACACAACAACATAATTGCAGAAAAGTGGTTTTTTTTTTAAACAATCAGTCCCTTGGCCTTAACTCACCTTATGACATGCAAAATTATTGCTGTCCAGCTCTACTGCTTTTTTAGCAAATTCATATGCCTCATATGTAAATAACTTCTTGTTTTCTGTAGTTTTACTAAGTTCTGCTTTATTCCTGGCAGCCCTGGCTAGCCGCCAAACAATATCAGCGTTCTTGCTTTCCTTGAAATTCATCAAAAGTTCATAGAGCTTATCGATCTCATTATCATCAAACAGTCTGTCTGATTCAACTATGGCTAGTTCTTCATCACTCATTTCTTTCTTAACTGGTTCGGGAGTAGATGATTTCCCAAACCAGCCCAAGGCTAAAACTGGTGAACCAGTAAAAATCCAAGGCCAGGAATGCCGAAGTCTGGTTAAAATGTGGACAATCTGTTCAAGTGAAAAATAAAAAAAGAGATTTTCTGGGAACATCAGCAAAGAACATTAACTTTTTTGAATAACAGTTAGACCTCTATCATGCAGCCATCCCTGAGAAATTGACATATGGCTGCTTAGTGACTGGTCATCATTTACAGGGAGGGGAGCTATTGCAAATTAATCATGTAATGTTCAATTTTTGATGGTCCCCACCACCACTTTTCCACATACATTCACACTAAACATTCGCACAGAGTAGGCATAAAATGTGGTCTCCTACCTTTTTGCACCAACCTCCACCCCAACCCTGTAAATAATTAATGACCAGTCCCTTAACATATGAAATGCAAGGACTTGATGTTACACGGGTTGATTCACAACAATGATTTTCTGCACAACAAATGTTGCCAGTAAAGTTTATGCCATGGAAAATTAACAAATGCAACTATTTTTAGCAACATTTTTGCTTAGTGAACAAGTTGAAAATGTTTGATATGGATTTTAAAACTTTTAACGCAAAATTATCAATGTGGTCAATTTGGCCAACTGTTGCATGGAAAATCATTGTTGTGAATCAACCTGTGCAATATCACCTTTAAGCCCGATTAAAATGGCATAGTATGTTGACTAATCATTTTTGGCACTGGACCCACAGTTATCATCCTGTGAACAGAGAATGAGTTGGCCCACAGGCCTGCCCACAATCAGTCCACCTGCAAAGATCTACAGGAGTGTTGTGCCATAAAACATTTGCCATGCAAATTGGGCTGTAATTACCTATCAATGTTAGCTTTTAGTGAGAACAAGGCAAACCCATGGGACTTTGACATTTTTTATGAAAGCGAAAGTCAAATTCTCCATTTCCAGGTAATAATAAAAGTCAAATGTTCTCCCAAAACCAACAAGGTTTTCCCATGTGTTAGCTTTCCTTGTGCTCTACATCTTCCACTGATCGTCTCGACTGTGACAAGAGAAATGCGCGCGCTTTTCACATACTCGAATTGATTTACCAAGATAAGGTCAAATTAAGGCAAGGTAATTCTGGCATTAATAATATAACCTTTAGATCCCCTAAACTTCTTTTTGAATATTAAAGTAAAGTACGGAGACAAATTTAACCGGCATATCTCAAGCTGAAAACAGTTTCAACTTCATTCATTCCCCATTCAAACAAAGGATTTTTCTTTAACTCTCACATTTGACAGAAATGATGATTTTTTTTGTTGACATATGCGTATTATACCTTAACATGTTTATCATTAATTAGTTTTCTTCTTCCTTGAAGACAAATTTTTCTCGCAAAATCAAAAACTTTCCCTCTATCAAAACGTCGGATGAAGGTCGCCATATTGAACAACTTTTAAAATCTAGAGGGGAGGGCTGTAGGGACAAATAGTGACTTACTGGGGGATAGAGGGGTAGTCTTTGCTTTAAAAGACCGGAAAAAGCCTCATTTTAACTCACTTTTTTTGTCATTTCAAAGCAAATAGTTGTTTTTAAAAATTGCAGTAGGTGGTATTTGTTTTCAATCCTGACACTCTGGAAATCAAATACCACTAGATCTATCAGATACCACAAGATGTCACGAGAAGAGAAGAAAATTATTCCGATTCTCGATTTCCCATTCAAATTTATCATTTCGCCAGTTATTCCTAAATTCCATCCATCAATCCTCTCATCCATCCATTCACCCATTATTCACCCATCAACCCATCCATCTATTTATACTTCCTTCCTTCCATCCATCCATCCTTCCTTCCTCTGTTCTTTCCATCTGTCTGTCTGTTCATACTTCTTCTTTAGCTAGCTTCCTTCTATTCGCGGCTATCGTACACGGTCCCTTCATTATTTATCATTCTTCCTTCTATCAATCCATTTATTCATTATTTCGTTCTTTCATCTCTTCATCCATTCCTTTATTAGTACTTTCTACTTTTTGATTGTTTTATATTAAGTTTATGTTTTTTAATCGATTGTAAAGCGCTTTTGAGCCAAGTTAAAAAGCGCTATATAAATAAATTTATTATTATTTCTTTCTTTCTTTTTTCTCTTACTTTCATTCATCCATCCACTCATCAATTCTAATTAAAGGAGCACTTCGATCAAATTCAATGAAAATTGTCAAGGTCATTAGCATCTAATTGTGAGTAAATGACGTCACTATGACGTCGATACGTCACATGCACCCCAGCAATTTGTTCTTTTAGGTTTCAAACCAAAATTTCTCTGTGATAATGAGCTTAAGATGTAGATTTTCTGTCGGAGATTAGCTAGCTATTTAACTATATATTAACTTCATATAGAAATAATCAGTTTCCAATTTTCACCGATTTTCATCCAAGTGGGCCTTTAAGTTCGGTCCATCCGCGCCGAATGCGTGTTTTTTAGGTGGCCCCTAGCCAGCTGAAGTATTTATTTATGCACTCATTCACTCGAATTAAATACTCGAGATTGCATTCAGATATCTTTCTCAGAACTGAAGAGGCTTTACGTGGGCGGCATTGAAATCCAAGATGCATGTGGCACCAGCAATGGAATGAATTAAATAGAAAATAATGATAATGAAGAGACTGAATTTGACAAGTCTACTGCACTCTGGTTCATATTAATTTCTATGTTGTACAAAACTAGCTTTAGACATCATATCCTAGTTGTTTGGGAGGACAAAAATGATATGTATGTTCAGTTTATAAAACAAAATTCTAAACTCATTTGCAAGCGCGTTGTTCGTTTAGACCCCATGGGAGTCACTTATGACGCATAACGGCCTCACGTACCCAAATATCATAACAAAATTGAGAAATATCAAAATACTTTGCATATCAAATTTACCAAATAATTTTAAACATATCTATAGCTAATATCTAAAGTATACAGTAGTGAAATAACGATGTCAGGTTTACGGGCTTTTATCTCAGTTTTTCTATTTTTCTTATCAGTTGACTTTTAGCGCGGGCCCTGTTTTCGGAGGTGACAAAACAGACAAAAGTTGGTGAAAATATTACGAGAACTTTAAACTCAATTGCTCTTCAAAACTAAACGAGTCATTGTCTTGGTGGAGATATTTAGCACCTATTAATGACAGCTGGTAGCCCCTTTAACTTGCGAAATGTCAGGATTGATAAATACCCTATTGAAGATGAAGATCTCAGTGCTTTATTTACGAAGAATGGAGAAAGTTCTTTCATTTTTCAAATGGATTTTATCTATGTCACAACTGACACCACTTTTGCTTCAAAGTCGAGAGAGAAAAATCTGTATGAGTAACTGATTATCACGTCCGTGCCACTGAGGAAACACAGTTAAAAGCACCCTCAACTAATTGGATCTAGAACGGAAGTGGCTTTGAGGCCAATGCCACGATATGCTTCAAAGAGCATATACTGAATAATTCATATAATTCATGCTTAGAAATTGTATACTTGTTTTCTAACCATTTCTGGAATTTCTTTTCGAATTTACAAACTATATAGTTTCTTTGTCTTTCTCTTTTGTATCATGTACGGAATCCTTGGCGGAAGTAAAATTTCTCGGTTGCTAGGCGATTGTTGATAAACTTAATGGTTACCATTTCCGGTTTTGGGTGATTTACATATCAGCGGTCTGGTCACGCGCCTAGCGACATCAACAATCTGATATCGTAGCAACTGCGGGCCAATCAGAGCGCAATATTTAGCGTCACGGCTTAATCACATTCAAAGGTAGCAACAGACTGACCAATCAGAGACAATGAAGTTGTTTATTTGGCTCCTAGGCTTGCATTGAATTATAACCAGTTGTAAAAGCCAAATGTGTTCATAGCGATACTCATTCATCTTATAAACGATCGTTAGAGCAGGCTGTAGTGCATTCGTAACGTAAAATCACCCAGCTGATCTGATCTACCAAGACACGCGTTCTTGTCATCTCCATAAGCACGTTCAACGAAGTCCAAAAACTTTGATCGCCGAGAATTCTCGCTATTTTGGAGTTAAAATTAACAAAGAAAGTTCCAAAACTCGATTGGGAATTCTGTGGCATCGTTAGAGGATTGCGAGAGAGTGTTTGGAAGCTTAAGCCAGGGGAAATAGATAAGTCCAAAATATTTCATGTGTTTCCTGAAAGCCATTTGAGTGCTCGTCAATCTAATTACGAATTGCTAATTACTCGACGAAAGAAACAAATTCAAAAGTACAAGCCTTGAAAGAACATCGATCAAGAGGCTGTACTTTGCTAAATACATAGTGGATTTCCTTTACTGGCAAAATCGAGTGGTATTTAGCACCCTAAAGCAAGCAAGTTGTGTTCGTCGTGTCGACTCGTCGCAGCTGTAGCTCGTTCTTCGTGTAGGCGTTCGTCGAACCGTGATATAGCATTGCTGACCTCGGAGTATGACTGAGCTCATGCCTTCTCTCACACAGTCTTATGCTGAAAAATTCGCTGCCAACTGGAAGGCACAAAACCCCGAAGATGAAGAAGAAGAGAGCAGTTCGTTAGACGATAGCCTCACTAATTTGCAGTGGCTCCATAATATAAATATACAAGATATCACCGCTACGTCCAATTCAACACTTTCTGATGCGTCACGTTCGAACGATGGGTCAAATTCTTCAGACAGTGAATGTCAAAGCGAAAGCGGGGACTCAAAAACTTCTGATCTAGTTTTGAAAGAACCTAGTATAGACTATAGAAATGATCCGCACCACAAACCACCGTATTCTTATGCTACTCTTATATGTATGGCAATGAGAGAAACCAAAAAAGTTAAAATCACTTTGAGTGCAATCTACAAATGGATTAAGGAAAACTTTATGTACTATCGTATGGCTGATCCAACATGGCAGGTAAGTACAATATTATTATTATTGGTGTGTTTTGAAACTGGAAAAATAAACACTTCAATATACAGACGATATTTCTAAAGTTTTTCAACTTTTTTCCGAACTCTGTGCCACCTCAGCTCATGAGAAACCTTTATCGACCGATTGGAACGATTTTCGGATATTTCCAAAGTCTTAAAGTAGTTAAATTTTATTCTTAATTTTGGGGAGCAGATGCAAAAAAATATGCATATTATCCTATATATAATTGCATCGAGCATCAAAATTTCAGTCCTAAAAATAAATGGATTCGAAGCAGGGTTCCGGAATACTTTGAGAAACTTGTAAATTTTTAATATTGGGTCCTTGATCTACCAAAATAGAGATAAATTTTATTCTGGCACTTTTTTGTTGTACTGAAAAACAGTGTAAGTGCTAGACTAAGGGGAAAGAATGCATTAATGGCAAATGGAGAAATCGCTTTCGTTGTCGATAAGTGCTTTAATTTTTTGAACACCAAGTACATCCATTTCCTGACCCAGTTTGGCAATAATTATCTAAAGAACCGTCCCACAAACTGCAAATCAGTGTCCATTTTCTCCAAATCATCTAGAAATAATGAAATTGTATGAATTTTGCTTCTCGAAAAATTAAAATCAAAATATAGAAAAATTCTACAAGAACAAAAATTCGCGAAAAAATATAGCAAGAATTTTACCGGCTTCAAAATAATGAATTTTATAAGAGAAAAAAATTGCACGAAAAAAGTATGATTTGTCTTTAAAATTTTAATTTTCAAGCAAAATTATTTTAAAATTTAATATGTTTTTATTAAGATTTCTTTTCAATTCTTTCTTTAGCTTGCAATATTTTTTCTCGGTCTAAAAGTAAGCAAGAAAACAGCAGTGCCTTTCACCTGTTATGATAATGCATTCGCTATTTTGAATTAGCTGTAACCCAAAAATTGTCAGCCATTCTTATTCAAATGACCTCTCCGCTGTTGTTCTTGGCATATTGTTAAAAATCCCGGTACTTTTGCAAGTTTTACAGCTTGGGTTTACATCTGCACGGCGAACCAATTGTTTCGCAACCTCCATCTCCCTGACAGCTCTGTAGGCAATCTTCTTAAATCCACGGGATATCACGGGTTGACAAGAATCTCCATTTTGAAAGCTGAAGATTGCAAAATGTTTGAAAAATAATACCTCCCTTGTTTCTATATATATCATTACTGATATATTTTTTTCCTCGACAGTATTTCGTAGTTGTTTGGATTTATATCCTTTATATCATTTCCTTTTTTTAAATTATGATATTTTTAATTTTCCAACAACAAAACATTTGTGATACCAATGGAAGGAAGATAAATATAGTAAACTCAGCAGTTCCGTGCGAAAACACAAAGATAGTTCTAAGCAAACTTTACCTGTATAAGAGTGATTAACAAAACAAAGCTATAATACATTAGTCTAAAGGCTGTCGAGAAAACTCGGAATTAGGAATACTTGAACTACTTAGAAAGTTTACTGGCAAAAATCGCTTGATGAGGCACTGGTGTTTCCATTTGTGTTTCAATTACTTTTTTGGTCATTTTCTTCCTTGGGTTCGCACGAAATTCTGTTTCTTTGGGGAAATATTTCTTGGTTTGTCATTATGGCGTCACGAAGTGGGTAAAATGTGTCGGTTATGTAAATTTTGGAATCTGTCAGGGAATTAAGCTCACAAGGCAAATATCTAGAAGTGAAAGCTCACACGACCAATCAGCTTTGTTTACATTGTGCGATTTATATAGAACGGTACGTCGACCGGTTTGTGATTTCGCACCAATCTAAGATGTCATTTCCGCTCTGTTGCGACAAAGCAATTATTATTTCCTCTGCGTTCAAGATTTTCCATTTAAATTTCTGGCTTTATCAGATCTGGAGTGTTATTCTGTTGATTTTGTGTACATATATATTCTTAACGTTTTTGCTTGGAGCCACACGAAATGTTCTCCGCCGCGCATTTGTTCATGTTCATCACCACATTAGAATCGCTAATAAAGCTCTCTCTTAATTCCCGTTAGATAACTTGGGATTTGGGTTATAAAACTAAGGAACATTCAAAAGCTTATTTCTGTCAAGACGCGCCGCCAAACGTCGCAATATTTTCCAAACTGTGCATATCAAACTCTCAGTCCCTCTTGTGACTAAACTCAAATAAAGACATGTACACGTAAAAAGGCTTTTAAAACTAACAAACAAGTCGTTTATGTAAAGGCTAGGGTGTGTCCGGTCTATCAAATGAAATAATACAAAATCAATTTTGACTTTGAGCTTGCACGAGTCGTCCGGTTTTAGAAGGATGAGAAAATTTAATATGAGAGTTTCCTTTCGCAAAGAATATTCAGCAGACTTACTGAAATCTCTCTCTCTCTCTCTCTCTCTCTCTCTCTCTCTCTCTCTCTCTCTCTCTCTCTCTCTCTCTCTCTCTCTCTCTCTCTCTCTCTCTCATATTTTGGGGGTTCAATTCAATTTAGATTTTAATAGTCCAAGAGTAAGTCCTTTCGTTTATTGCTTTCTAAGAAGATTGAAGATTGTAATATTGTTTTTGAACCGCCACTGACAGATAAATCGACCCGAACTCCTGTCTATTACAAATTGCCAACTCACTACATATATGCCTTTTGTTATTAACTTTATACACAAAAAGACTTTACATTTACCGACGAAAGTGTGCTTTTGAATTAGCGTATACGGGTTATCTTAATTGACGTAAAAATATGAAGGTTTTAGAATAAGAAATTTATTGCAGCTTAAAAGAACCACCAAAAGCTCTACTAGTTACAAGTGTTGATGAGTTGAAAAAAAGTCATGTTCTTCATTCTTCGCTCAGGTGGTATAAAAGAAAAAAGGAAATTTAGTTGATGAAGAACACAAAAGAGTTTTCTCATAAAGGAAATTCATTTACGACAGATGAACAAATGATATTTATAATATATACATAAATGAAAATAAGAATATCCCGCGGTGGCTTTTGTCACCAAAAAGTGTTTTGTATTCAACTCGCAACAAAGCACTGAACTCCAAATAATCTTGTTACAACCTCACTACATATTCCTTTCTGATTCTGAGAAAGCCACAATCTCAGAATTCTAAGCAGAGCTGATTTCTTTCAGATGATTTTCTAAGTTTTTCTAGATTATAAGGATTAGTATTTTTAGACGATTTTTAATAACAATCTTCTATTACTTCTAACTTTAATTAAGTTCGTGTGAATGCTTTGCCACCGTTCAAAACGTAAGTCGGCACTTAGACTTTTGTTCATGGATTTTAATCTTAATCATCTTGGTTCTATTTGCCGTCTTTCATTTCGAAGGTCAACTAAAAATGCTGCAATATATTCGTCTACGAAGAGATCAAATATTAACTTTAGTTTATGAAGAATATTTGGCAGTTTTATATGTAAATTTATACACTTAACAAATGAACTTGGTGGATAATAAGATACATTTTGAGAGCTAAAATTTCGATTCCTAATAAAAAAAAAAGCAATATTTCATTCCAAAGTGAGGATATATATAGTAACGTTTTCTTTGCCTAAATTGTGCCCACAAAAAATGTCTTCATCAGCCGTCATTACATGTGTTTCCTCGACTCATCATATTAAATACAACTACTGTAAGTTTTTACGAGTTTTCTTAATTGTAACTTCACAAACTACTTTTGTGTATAATGAGCTAGTCTCAACACCAATTTCCTCAGAAATGCCTGCAAATAACCGATGGAATGTTTGTTTTCGGATGAAAATGAAAAAATACCATTAAGATGCTCGCTTTTCCTCTATTCTAACTTCCTTTGAGTCCAGCTGCTGAATTAAAATCATTGCCTATCCTACAATTAACACGTCCAAATTTTATGACCTCACTCAGTTTGTTGAATTAATTATTGAAAATCAATAATATGCTATACTTTTCTAATATTATATCTTTCTTTTTCAGAACTCAATTCGCCACAACTTGTCACTTAACAAATGTTTTGTCAAAGTTGCAAGAAAGAAAGACGAGCCAGGAAAGGGCGGTTTTTGGAAAATCGACCCAGCTTACGCCGATATGTTTGTCGACGGTGTTTTCAAACGACGTCGGGGAGTAAACACACAAAAGAACTCGAAGAAGAATGCGAAAAAGAGCGGGAAAAAATCGCTGGAGAATTCAGACAGGAAGCGATATGCGACACGACAAAATGACGAGCCGAAAGTCAAGCGACAGAAGTTTAATTCTCTCCGAGTTACGGATCCGTCGGATCTATTTGAAGATTTCGACTTCTCCGAAGAAGAAATTCCGCCATTTTCTGGGGGTTTAAAAGGTAAATTTAGTTGGAATTCCATTCTTTCAAATGAGGACGAACTGGATGAAAGTATTCGTGAGCTGGCTGATGCTCATGGGATTACTTTAGATAGTCCATCAAATCCTGGGCTTAGCTCACCAGCATTAAGCCCACCCCCCTCTACAGGTAGTCACGAAGAAGTTGTTTTCAAAGTGGATCCAGATCTAGATCTCACTATTCAAGGAATTGCAATTCATCCACCAAGAGACCATCTCAACACACCCTCCCCTACTGCGTTAACGGATGCTACACAGTCTTTGTTTAAGTACATGCCACCCTCCCCTCCCTCCTTGTACGATGACGACCATCCATGGGCTGACACGTGTTTTGATATCGCTGATGAGAATAATAACATCCTGGACAGTGTTTGGTGAATTACACAGGTAACCCAAACATATAGATCGATTATCATTACAAAGCATTTACCTAACCTTTAGCCATTAATTACCCTGGGATATACTAGAGTCCGAGTTTTTAGAATTATACGAAAAAAATATTTAAGTCAGTGCTAAGACTAGGCCTTGTCAGGACTGTGTGAGCGAATTCTGTTGAGTGAAAAAAGAACTGATAAAGGCTCAGATCTGTTTCCAGCCTATTACGAAACTCTGGCTGAGAATAAAATCTTAAAATTGAGTATGAATGCTGAAATAGCTTGGATTTAGAGTAAAACTTGATACATATATCGTCTTAGTTAATTTTGCCGTATGCCATATCAATAACAAGAAACAAAATTGCTAAAAAGCAACTATTTTTTCAGAGAATATTTTGTGTAAAAAGTTGCTTGCAGGTTCAAATATTATTAATTATAATTAAGAAAATAATTAAGTTGTAAATAGAATAGGATATATCCTGATGTATATTGCTGCATTTTGCATTTTTCTTCTACTATATCATTTTGGGTAACTCGTGGATTACAAATCACTTGAATGCGCAAAGGCGCGTTGAGTATAGGGAGAACATTTGAATGGCTTCTTTAACGGATAGAGCCAATCACAGGCTTCCAACAGATCACTTGATCTTCCATGCAAAGCTAAATAAATTTGACTACCGAATCTCTGAAAACGAAAAGAGAAAGATTTGTTTATTTATCGCCGCTTAGAGAAGTTCTCCAAAGCTATGCAGAGATTATATCAGGACCAATCCTACCAAACATTTTATATACGCTTGTGTGAAATCTTTATCAATAGACATCGTAGCAAAGCTACATAAAGAGTGAGCGCCACAATATTGAATATTGAATTTGTTGAGGAAACACCCTTACTGCTAATTAGTCGATCACTAATAATGTGTTACAGCGCAAAGCTTAGATTTGGGACCAGTGTTAATGTATACACATACTTTTGTCTCGCCATATTTTCCAATTACCGCTTAGATAAGAGATAAGATAAAAAAATCCTGCGGTGCTGATGGGATGATTGCTCTTTCAAAAGATGTGAATACATTATAGCTTGTCATTAATTGGGCTTTCCGCTGTAAAAATTGAACTGTTAAACATTTTGTGGCTATTTTGAAGACTTCGCTTACAGCCGGCGTTATGTCACCTTATTGTTTAAGAAGAATTATTTTTACGCTGTACCGACCAGCGATAGAGCTTTAGGCATTAGCAGAAAGGGGGTTTCCTCAATTTAGGCGTAGTTTGATTATACAAATTGTTGAATCGATAGCCAAAAAACGTATATTGCATTATTTAATTTGAAATACAAATTTAAGAACGTTTTTATAAATTATTAGAAGTCATTTCGTATGACATAGATAAATTTGTTGCTATTGAAGTCTTATATCAATGTGTAATTTAGGTCTGTTCCATATGCCGCTTCACTTATGTACCGTACATAATACTATAGTTCAGAGCGATTCAGTTCAGACAGTTAGCGACCACCACAGGAAGCCCAACTGAAGAGCGAACAGACAGACTTATAGAATCAGTCAAATTCGGACGTCTGTCGAACCACTCCTGTGTTGCATAACTGAATGCAACAGACCTTGTCGAACTTATTAAAGTTATTGAACCCCAGAAACCTGACGTACCAAATTGATTCATATTCCTTTTTTTTTTTGTCCAACTTAATTCAGCCGGCGTACGGTACTAGTCAGCGGAGCAGCGTATATGTTGAACGGGCCTAAAGTGTGATAGCCTGTCTAGTTTCAAACCAATAGTGTTAATTAATTTACCCCTAAATGAAGTGTTATTTTGCTCACATTTACAGATATATACAGCTATTTCAAAACGGTTGTCCATGATTTGTTACATTTCAAGACCGAGACCAGTTATTGGTCGAATTGAATGCTTCATATTTTACGTCGTCCAAGGCCCGATTCACACGACGACATAAGCATAGACATAAGCATAAGCATAAGCATAAACGTTTTTTACTGGTTCACACACGCAACATAACGTCATAAGCATAAGAAAATGGAAAGTTTTGTTTCTTATGCTTATGCTTATGGCTATGCTTATGTTGTCGTGTGAACCGGGCCCTAGCAAGCAGGGATATATCGGAAAGTCTGCTCGGATTCCTGTAGATCCGAGCGCAAGAGTCTATTTTGTTGTTCATGACCCATCCCATTGTTCATATAGCATTTCGATATTGGAACGAACATGTACAAGTAATATCCAGCAGACCATCGGCAATCTGTTTGAAATAAGTGAATATGCAAATAAATGCAAGAAATCTCGTGATTTCTATACGATACGCAGTCATCTTTCATGTCAAAAAGTTGGTACGGACAAGTATTTGAGATGCGCCAAAAACATTAATTCTAGAAAAAAAATGTCACCTTTAAAATTAAGTAATGTGTGAAGAGTAGTTGAATAAAATATTGAGTGTAAGTTTTACGTTGTTTTGAGTTTGACTTGTTCGCACGTTCGCACGTATGATCTGGGGTGTTTTTAGATTGATCACAAGCGTTTATTTTTGACAATTAGTATCGTGCACATGGACATGGTACGTTACATCACACGAGGCAACATTTTCAGCAATATCGCGCACAAACGCTGTTGCACAATGTAGTGCGAAATGTCGCAGAAGTAGAACTCGATCCTAAACCTACATCTGTGACTTGCAACTTTGGCGATGGACATACAGCGCAACTTCGTGTTGCACGCAATGTTGCAGAAAATGTGCATCGATAACTGTATGCATTCGCAATTTTTAAGCTGCGTTTATTGCACATAAATGCAATCTAAGATGCTAGCATGGTGCAACATCCCCTAAAGAAACACCATATTTAAAGGCCCAGGACACACGATGCAATCGCGCGCAACAGGTTGCACCGTTTCCACCCCTACGACTTTTGCACACAATGTTGCGCGCAAGTTGGGGATAGAATCGAATCCTACTTCTGCGTTGCGCTAACACTACGGGGGTGGAAACATGGTGTAACTGTGTTGTGCACAACATTGTATAGGAGTAGACACACGGTAGAGCTGCGTTGCGCACAACATTGTAGGGGTGGACACACGGTGCAACTGTGTTGCGCACAACAATGTAGGGGTGGACACAGGGTGCAACTGTGTTGCGCACAACATTGTAGGGGTGGACACACGGTGTAACTGTGTTGCGCACAACATTGTAGGGGTGGGCACACGGTGTAACTGTGTTGCGCACACATTGTAGGGGTGGACACAAGGTGCAACTGTGTCTTGCACAACATTGTAGGGGTGGACACACGGTACAACTATGTTGCGCGCAACATTGTAGGGGTGGACACACGGTGCAACTGTGTTGTGTACAACATTGCAGGGGTGGACACACGGTGCAACTGTGCATGTGTTGTGCACGTTGCAGAAAAAGTTACATCGTGCCGTCCTGCCTTAATTTATGCGGTGCATCCTCGAAGAAAAGCTCAGCTTATAGCAAAGTTAATCGAATGAGATGGTTTTGAAGCCAAACTACGTTCATTGTTCTATCCTATAATTTAGTTCACTTTTTACCAACCATGACCATGCACAAAAGTGCACAAGCATTCCTACATATATCAGTCAATCAACCAATGAAAACGTTTGGGTCAGGTCAGCCAAGGTAAAACAAAAGATTGTGCACGGTCAAGTCCCTACTCAACCTCCATGTTTACTCCTTTGTCAGTCCTTTTGAAATTTGCCGGTTTTCTTAACCAATATTAGGGAGCTTAAGCAAGAGACGTTTTTGTCAACACGGACGTCACCGCAGTGTACGTTCTTCTTCATCCGTTCGCCATCATAGATGATGTGTCCGTTTTCGTTAAGCAGCAGGTCAGTTAAGGCTTTTTCACCTTCTACCAAGAACAGCAACCTCATCTATGACGGCGAACGGATGAACGAAAACGTACGTGTGACGTCCGTGTTGACAAAAACGTCTCCTGCTTAAGCTCCCTATTATCTTTGAGATGAGGAAGCAGGAAAGAAATGAAAGCCCCTCTCGATCTTTCTTCTCCCCTATCTCCTCCCCATGAAATTATATTTATACATGAAATGATTGCGCATTGATTTAGTAACTACGGAAATGACGACCTTCAACGTTCATAGGGTGTGGTGATAATTTTAATATCTTTCAACTCAAAAATGTGAATGACGACACACAAGTTATCAATTTTCTATTCTATATACAGTGTCCGCTGACATTTCTAATGAATTGAATAAATTACCGTAATAGAATTCTCGACCCATTTGCTTGCACCAAATTTACTACTCACTCATGTGAATTAAACTTTGTAGCGAACTTATTCGATTTCTTAATGACACTACATCTATATTTAACTACATAAATATTCTAACATACAGGATATTTCCTATGAATATAAAGA
Organism: Telmatactis stephensoni; assembly: GCA_029948255.1. Taxonomy (NCBI): domain Eukaryota; kingdom Metazoa; phylum Cnidaria; class Anthozoa; order Actiniaria; family Isophelliidae; genus Telmatactis; species Telmatactis stephensoni. Next base: position 269,413 of record JALIZF010001908.1, read on the forward strand.
CTCTTACCAAACTACCTTCGGCCGTCTTTGGACTAAGAGCCTGGGTAGGGAAGCACAAAAACGCAGTGAAATCGACACTACGTGTTGTAATAATAATAATAATGATATTTCATAGCAGTCTAGGATATCCTATTATAATTATGCAGAACTCTCAAGTGCTGCTATAGGTGGATCCAGGGTGTCACTAGCTTGAGTGGCTAGCTACTCCCTCTCGGGAGTTCTGTAGTCGAAACTGATCCCTACGAATGAAATATCGAAGGAGATTGATAGCACTTTGAGATTAGCAAATGCCCTGGATCCACTCATGGTCAGATTTTTATCTAAGGGGAAAAGATTTTCCCATCATGTACTGAAGAATATGCACAGTCAAAATTTAAGTCGTATATCTTTTATCTGTTTTTTTCCAGCCATTTTATGATAGCGAGTGACATCCTCGTCCCCAGAGCCCAGGGTGATACCGTCCAGCGGAAGGCATCCGCTGGACGGTATCACGGTGGGCTCTGGGGACGAGAACGAGCGAGTGACAAAAGACTGGGTATAGTGCAACTGTTCAATAATAACTATACGCTTTGGACCAATTCCATTTGAAACCCTATTCTAAAATTGAAATTCTTGCATGATACTCATGCAACTTTTATTATGATACATTAAATGTACCCCCCACTGAATCAATCTATCTACTTTACCACAGGTAGCCCACAACAAGTTCAAACATTCCCAACAATTCAACTTGCGCTTGACAAAAATTATCCTGTCTTGGATCTCGACTTTACATCCAGCGAGAAAAACAAACAAAACAAACAAAACAAAAAACAAAACAAAACAAACAAACAAACAAACTCACTCATTCTTGAAAACCTATTCAATGAAATATTGAGTGAATACGAACATACAATTCGTGAAGCATAACCCAATGGGATCCCTATGTCCCTATTCGTTATTCGTTTGTATGGGTTTGCAAAACACAAACTTTCTTTTGTAAAGAAACATACTAATTCATTAAATTCATTCAGTAAGTCGAATGCGGGAATTGTTCAAGGCACTAGATATCCCTCCATTATAAATACTACTATTTCACTGGATACCTAATATCACGTGATCAAGACCCCGGATATACGATAATGACTATATAAATGCAGTCTTTGCGCTGGAACCTAGTCCCCTCTGCGAAGACGAGCTTGACAATAGAAGGATTTCACGGCAGCCATGTTTGTGGGCAAGTGCAATAGAAAATTTTTCAATAACAAAAGATTTCATTTCTCTTGGGAAAAAAGCTCTATTACTCTATTATTTTGACCACAAACATGGCTGCCGTGAAATCCCTCTATAGTCCAGTTCCGAGATATGCCTCACCTGCCGCATACACGGGATTTAGAACGAGGCTACGTGCTAAAACTTTTGTCTTGTTACGAATGACTGAGCTTTATGCACGCAGCCTCGTCTTGATTCCTTTGTGTGTGGCAAGTGAACTGTATCTCGGAAGTCAGCTATTGCCATAGTAACTATGTCGAGGACGGCCTCCAGTCTCTCGCGGTTCAATAAAAGAAGGAGACTGGAAGCGATCCACGTTGGCTAGTCACTTTAAATATGGCCTACATGCGAGTGCAATTGATAATTAACCTAAAGAACCACTTAGAGGTTGATTTCGCCTTCAGTAGTTTCGAATTCAGGATTGACGTAGGAGAAGCCTTCGAAGTCTTTGGGGTTGATGTTTGCTATGAAGGACTTGTCACATGGTGTAAGCCGAGCTGCTTCATCTGTAAACTCAGGATCGAAATTATCAAACGAACGCTTGGATTTCTGGATAAAGCAAGAATAATGGTTCAAGCACTGAAATGAAACTCAACAACTCGAATAACCCGTCCACGTCTATAGACATGAATTGGACATTCCCTTCATTGTACAATAACCAGCCCCACCCTTGTCAACTGCATAAATGGCCCTCTCCTTTCCCCCATCGCAATCGTAGTTAACCCAAAGATTCCTCTTTTGTCAGCTTCTACCACAAGGGTAGGGTGTTAGGAGCCACTTCTTTCCCAACTTTACCCCAATGCTGGTACTTATGTACGCAGCTGTGTAGACTAAAGCAAAGTCACATAAAGTGTCTACAATACTCAAGGACACAAACACAGTGATTCGCCGTTAGGACTCAAACTTGCAACCTTCGAGCAGTGGGTTTCCTCTCTTATCTCCCCGGGACGAATGAGAAGAGATGTGAGGAAAACTACTGCTCATAGAGTATCAAACTTGCGACCTCTAACTACGAGTCCAACACGACTATAACTTGACCATTGTGACTTCGACAAGAAAGAGCATTTGAAGAAAGGTGTAAAGACTTACGATTTTAGGTTTGAAAGGAGGTTGCACTTCCCTGGCAGCTAGCTTAACCCAGTCAATGTGCCTGAAGAATAAATGATCTCGAATTTCGAATTCCCCATTGTCTGAGCACCCAAGACGTTTAGCAGGGTGCTTTGTTAGGAACTGTTGAAAGATAGAAAGGAAATAAAAACTATAAACATCATGACGACAGCTGTTGAATTGTGAACCCCTTGCATAGAAAGTCACGCTCTAAATCAAGATGGAAGTCATGATTGTCGTAGTGGCATTGTTGTACGCTAAGGAGAAGTCACACTTCGTCAAAAGCAAAAATGCGCAAAATTCTAGGAATATAAAAACGACAGTATTTCACTGAATGCTGCAGCTTTCACAACGGCAATGATTAAAATAACGCAGATTTCGTATGACTGTGAAGATACAGTCCGTGTTTCAAAACATTCGACATTCGTGCCGTGGCCGTACCGTGCTGCAGTGGTTCCGTATCGTAACCGCGCCATGCTTCAACAGTTCGGTAGTATAACCGCAACATGCTACAACAGTTCCGTATCGTAACCGCACCATGCTGCATCAGTTCCGTATCGTAACCGCGCCATGCTGCAACAGTTCCGTATCGCATCCGCGCCATTGACCGAATCGAAATATGGCGGCAAATTTGAATAACTATTATTCTGGACTGACTAGCCTCGTGTTCACGTGGAAACACAAAAGCGTTTTCACATGAATGAGAGGCTAGTCAGTATAAAACAACTATTATTCAACTTTGCCGCCATATTTCGATTCGGTGTATGCTGCAACAGTTCCGTATCATAACCGCGCCATGCTGCATTAGTTCCGTATCGTAACCGCACCATGCTGCAACAGTTCCGTATCGTAACCGTGCCATGCTGCAACAGTTCCGTATCATAACCGCGCCATGCTGCATTAGTTCCGTATCGTAACCGCACCATGCTGCAACAGTTCCGTATCGTAACCGTGCCATGCTGTAACAGTTCCGTATCATAACCGCGCCATGCTGCAACAGTTCCGTATCGTAACCGTGCCATGCTGCAACAGTTCCGTATCATAACCGCGCCATGCTGCATTAGTTCCGTATCGTAACCGCACCATGCTGCAACAGTTCCGTATCGTAACCGTGCCATGCTGCAACAGTTCCGTATCATAACCGCGCCATGCTGCAACAGTTCCGTATCGTAACCGTGCCATGCTGCAACAGTTCCGTATCGTAACCGCGCCATGCTGCATTAGTTCCGTATCGTAACCGCACCATGCTGCAACATTTCCGTATCGTAACTACGCCATGCTGCAACAGTTCCGTATCGTAAAGACGCCGTACTGCAACAGTTCCGTGAACATACCGTGCCGTGACAATACCGTACCGTAAGCGTATACAGAGTCTTGGCTTTTCACGGTCATACAAAATCTGATCTATTTTTTCACAGTCGTGAGATTTGCTCAATCTGCCTTACATTGAGCGTATGGACTTTAAATACTGATGCTGATGATGATAATGATAAAGATGACAATGATTACGATGGTGGTGATGATGATGATAATGATGGTAGTGGTGGTGGTGGTGGTGATGATGATGATGATGATGACTAGTAAAGTTGTTCTTACCCCTTTGATTATAGACACACATTCTTTAGACATGGATTTAGGATATGATACATTGTGTTCTAGAATAGAATTGAACAACTCATCCTCATCGTCGCCATCGAAAGGAGGCTACAAGACAAAAATAGCACATTAAAAACAAAGAGAGAAAGTACAGAAAATCAGTTGACTCTAAAAGGAAGTATCTATATCATTTTATGCACGATCCTTGATCGTTGGGATCGCGCTGATCCGCAGCGAGTCACATGGACCAACCCTGCAGCAGGGCGCGGGCACCCCAAAGCAGCAAGCTAACCGCTGACCAGCAGCTGGATTCAAAAATAACACAAGGATAGCACGGATTGCAGATCCAAGCAAGAGGAGATTGACAGCAGCAGCAGCGGCAGCGTGGGTACAAGTTATAATTTCTCTTTATTGTGACGTCGCAGCAAAAGTCGCGCGTTGTATCCACGCCTTAATGTGGGTGGGTGATAATTACAATCCGGTGATCGTCTGGGTTATTTGGAACCAAGCCAAGTCAAAAAAGAGATAAAGACTTTATCTCTGTATAACGAAACGCACCTGCCCAGCTAACATCTCGTAGATCAAGACACCCAACGCCCACCAGTCTACTGAGAATCCATAAGGTTGATAGGCTACAATCTAAATGTTAATCAGTGAATATAAAAGTTAGCAATCAATAAAAATGAAAAACTAACAGAAAGAAAGACGAACGGACAGACAGCCCGTACAACTGACAAACCAAGAGAAAGACAGGCGAACAGACAGACAGCTCGTACAACTGACAAACCAACAGGAAGATAGACCAACGGACAGACAGCCCGTACAACTGACAGATCGACAAACCAACAAAAAGACAGACAGATCGACCATATAACTGACAAAGCAAGAGAAAGATAAACCAACGGACAGACAGACCGTACAAGTGACGAATCAACAGACAGACAAAAAGTACAGAACGACCAACCGATCAGTACACAAATTAGAATAACTTTAGGACTGCTGCTTTTCACAAGCAAGTAAACATATAGCCAATCAGCGTTATACAGCAAGTACACATCTGATAAACAAAGTTGGTCTCAGCTACCAGAAACATACGATGCCAGTTAAATATTGTATATACCTCTGGTGCAATGTAGTCTGGTGTACCACAAAATGTCCTGGTAGTCTTGCCTTCACCCATCTGTTCTTTACACATACCAAAGTCAGCTATCTTGATGTGTCCATCACTATCTAGCATTACATTATCAAGCTTTAAATCTCTATGGAAAACATAAACAGTTCAGGTTAGAAGATAGAGACTTTAATTAAGTTATTATTATTATTATTATTATTATTATTATTATTATTATTATAAGGTCAATATCATCATCCACATTTCTAAACATATTGACTTTCTGTGCAGCAGACATTGTATGGTAAGTGGTCAATATGGGGTCAATAAGTGGTTGGTAAGTGGTTGATAAATGGTCGGTATGTGGTCAGTATGAAGTCGATAAGAGGTCGATCATTGGTCAGTAACTGTTCAATAAGTGAATGGTAAGTGGCTGATATCTGGTCAGTCAGTAGTTGATAAGTGCTCTGTCAGTGGTCACTAAGTGTTTGATAAATGATCAATAAGTGGTTACTAGTGGTTGGTAAGTGGTTGATAAATGGTCGGTAAGTGGTCAGTACGAAGTCGATAAGAGGTCGGTCATTGGTCAGTAACCGTTCAATAAGTGAATGGTAAGTGGCTGATATCTGGTCAGTCAGAAGTTGATAAGTGCTCTGTCAGTGGTCACTAAGTGCTTGGTAAATGGTCAATAAGTGGTTAAGGCGCTGTTACACTGTGTAATTTTTCCAGCAACTTGTCTCGCAACGGCGTTGCAAAACAAGTTGCAGAGAAAATTATGGCGTTGTTACACTGTGCAATTTTCCCCAGCAACTGGCCGAAAATATTGCAAGTTGCTGGGGAAAACTGCACAGTGTAACAGCGCCATAATTTTCTCTGCAACTTGTTTCGCAACGCCGTTGCGAGACAAGTTGCTAAGAAAATTGCACAGTGTAGCAGCGCCTTTACTAGTGGTCGGTAAGTGGTTTTTAAGTGGTCAGTAAGTTAATAAGTGTAAGGTAATGGTGCCGACAATAACAGTAATAATTGACAGCAAGGTAATGGTTAATGGCTAGTGATATACATTACTGACCATTTACTGTACACAGGGTTCATATGCCCAGAAAATTCAATAAATCCAGGAGTTTCAAGGAGGATTTTCAGTGAGAATATTTCCAGGAGTTTTTTAGGAGTTTTTCACGAGTTCACTCAAGCAAAATACATTAGCATAACTTTTTTTACTGGCTGAGTTAAGAATGCAAACAGAGCTTTAATGCAAACATATATGCATGGTAAACTTATTCCTTTCTGTTTTCCAGGAGTTCTCCAGTAATTTATTTAAAAAATCCAGGACTTTCCAGGAAGAAAATAAAAATCCGGAATTTTCCAGGATTTCCACAAGGCACACGAACCCTGTGTAGATCATTTACTATGACTGTTTTGTCCAACAAGAAGAGCTGCTTAAATTATGTAATTAGTAGGATGGAATTCGTGATACCTGTACACTATTCCTCTCTTGTGTAAAAACAACAGTCCAATAACAATCTCAGCAGCATAAAAACTGGTGAAGAAATTAAAATGAAAGAATTTTCTTTATTTAGCAATTAAGTAATAACTAATAATTACTTGTCAATTAATATCAACAGTTAATATTCACCATTACTTAAGAGCCATTGTCGATTACAGTGGAAACACCTAGTTATTACCGACATGTAATTCTGACCCAGCCCAAAAAATGCATATAAAATTACCCGTTTAATTCAGACTTCCAGATAATACAGACACTGGATCTCATCCCCATGGAGTTCGTATTAACTGGGTTTCACTGTACTATCAATCATTATGAATTACTGTCATTTTTATCGATTCATTTCCTTCTTCAGGTTAATCATTCATTCCACATTTTCCTTAAAAACTATTGTTTTCATTGATTCTCACTTTCTTATCCCATTTTACCATTCCCATCTTACCATTCCCATTCCCATTTTCCCATTCCCATTTTCCCATTCCCATCTACTTACACAGCCTGTGGTTCCTTGAAGCGCCCAGCTTGTTGAATGTGGAACATAAGATCACCACCATTGACAAATTCCATAACAAAGTATAAACGATCCTAAAAGACCAAAAATAGTAAGAAATTATTCTTGGTAAATACACTTGGTCTTGCCTGGAAAAGTATCTGTAAATGAACTTCAGCCAAACCTGGTATAGTATGATGATTATGACTGCCAAAGATGGTGAGAGGTGAAAAAATGATGATGGCAGATGAATAGTGTAGCTAAAGTGGGGGTACTAGTGGCAATGATGATGATGATTATGATAATATAAAGATTGTTTGGATGGCTGGATGGATGTTATTGATAGCAACAGCTGTGAAAATGATGATGATGATGATGATGATGTTTGCAGTGGCAGCGGCAGTGGTGGTGGTGGTGGTAGTAGTGATTATGATGATGATGATGAAAACCACAGAGTAGTATTGGTGATGGCAGGGGAAGATAAACTAAAAAAAAAGTGAGGATGACTACAACAACGATGATGATAATAAAATTACTGTGAACAGCAATAGCTACATCATAGCAAGTATTTTCAACAATCAACTGACCATTGATTGAAAACAGCAGAACAAAGAAGTAAGGAATGGTGGTTTTCCAAGCAAAGCTAAAACACGCTTTTCTGTCATGGTACACTCAATGTCATCATCTTGTACAATCACATCTTTCTTTAACACTTTGACAGCGTACACTTCATCTGTGTTCTTTCTTTCTGCAAGCATGACCTAAAAGTAATTTATCAAAATGAAGGTCAATCTTATTTCACCATTGACTCACCTTTCACTGGTGCAGCCAGGAACTTCTCAGAGGTACATGTATGTAAAAGATGCTATTCTAAAGTATTCCCTGTTTTTTTTTTCACCACAGACTGATTTCATAAATCATGGCTTTTGGTCTTTTTATGTACTGGTATATCATGACCACCACAGGAAGCCCAACTGAGGAGTAAACAGACCTACTTATGGAATCAGTCCAGCTATGCCACTGCTTTTGAGTTTGTTCCACATTATCTTCTGGAAAGTACGATGCTTAGCTTGTAACATCTAAAGAAATTAAATGTCTGTCCCGCTTATAGCGGTCCGGCTATTTTTTTCAAAAAAATCGATTCTCTTTATTCTTTGTTGGTAAAAAGGGTTTGGTGTCAATGTCTTAAAAAGCGACTTCTTTTTGGCAACCAGCCGTTATTTCCTTTGACACAGCTTCGAGGCCGTTTTTTTCGATTGGGGCCAATTTCGGTCTGATTACCATGGGTAAAATTGCAGGTTTTTCGATACGCCTCATTCTTAGAATAATAAAGGTACAAACCTTTCCTTTCACCCACGTTTAAAACTATATTTCATGGGCTCAAATGTTTAATATTAATTATTTTTACAAAATTTCAAGAATTCTAGCTGGTTTCGAAGAAATACCATTTCGACTTCAACTTGACGGCAAGAAAATCTTATCAAGTTTCACACTACAAATTTCAAAAGTAAAATGTAAATCTTACATTAAATGCATTTTAACGTGAAGATCGTTTTATATTCTGACAAATTCCAGCGTAAAATCGCTGGGTATCCCTCTCGTTTAGAAGCGAACAGGCAGCCCAAATTGGCCATAGAGGCGTTTTCACAAAAGCATGACGGGTCACGCTACCAACTGCCTAATGCCCAGAAATAAAATATAAACACTCTAAAACACGACGGATGGCTTTGCAACAAGATCAAATGACTATTTCATTTTGATTTTCCTATTTCTTAAAACATTTTGTACTCAAAAAGAGCATTAGCTCCGTAAAATCTAGCAGAAAGGTGTATATTGCGTGACACATAACCTGCACCTCGCACGATCAAACATTCTCTCATCGAAAATATCTTCTTCTTTTCTCTCTCTCTCTCTCTCTCTCTCTCTCCGTCTCTATCCTTCTTGAAATCGATTTTTCTAATCTTGGGACTCATTTCTTTTCTTTGTGATAACAGTAAGGTTTAGCTAAGACTTCTCTATTCTTTCTAATTATACTTGGTAACCGACATTTCGGTTCCTTTGAAGTCTACGAGATCCAAAGTTAAAAAAATCGTAAACAAGGAGAAAGTCTTCTAAACCATAATGTTTTAGTGCAGCAACAATTTTGTACATTAGGGACTTTGTATTTCGTTTTGAGTTTTTTTAAAGGCTTGAGTTGGAGCATTTAAATGCGGTACTTTAGAATATGCTAATTGCTCTCTAAGGGTGTTTTTCATTTAGTGGAACCAACCGGGCAGAATGGCACATATCAATTCCTGGAATCAGTACTAAGAAATCAGGCCGTTTGGCCGGTTGGTTCCCCTAAATGGAAAACACCCTAAGACTAAAGTTTTCATGGTACGGTCCTATTAATGGCTGCAGCTTAGCCGTGACTGGTACAGTAAGAGCACTGCTTCGACGAGCATTTCTAGTTTTGGAAACTGATGACAATGGGGGCATATCTTCTCGGCAGACACTGGGGTGCCCCTAATCACTTGATTATCTACTATGGATGTCAGTCCGATTTCTAGGATCGCAAAATGGGTATAATCTCCAAAAACACAATACATTTTTCTTCAAAACATGATCATACTAGTGATACCCCAGGGGTACTCCTATATAATATGGGCAGTAATGATCATCGTACCATTACTCACGGACAGACACCGGGTACTTTTACAAAAATATCCAGACTGTTGGAAATTAAAATATATATATATCGATGAATAATATAATTATAGAATGCAAGGCAACAATCTGGTGTGTGTGTTTTTAGTGGGTGGGGTGGTACCTCAAATTGTAAAAAAAAGCTCGAGCCACTACTACTATCATATTGTGTACCTAGTTTATAAGAGTATACATTAAGATTTCCACGATCATTCCCACAAAAATATATGGGAATTCCCTAGCGTATATTTTTCGCCAACGTATTTCCTTGGTGCAGTGCATCTGAATTCCAGTTTACTCGATGCATGGGCAATCTTTTATCATATCCTGCAGTTTATTTAGTAAGGTACTCTTTGTATCTTTGGCCTTGTAAGGTATTTCGAAGTGAGAACACATCCTTTTTAACATTGGTACAGTGAATGTTGTCAATTTGTTCGACTTGACTTGTTCGCAGAGGTCATAGCCGTCATAAGTAACTGGATGGATCACCCCCAATTTGTTAACAATATCCTCAACCATCTCTGCTCTGTCTTTTTCCTCTGAACAAACAATTTCATCTTCCAAGACTTGGAATTCGTTCTCAGCCGTTTCTTTAGAAGCAGGTTTCATTCTTCTAGCTGCAGACAACCTTGAGAAGAACCCTTTAACCTGTCCTTTGGTAAGCCACTCGTCCCGTGAAAATCGTCTTGTTCCAATGTCAGCTCTAGCTTTTCTCATGTCAGCTGCTACTTGAGATGGATCGGCTTTCCTACCTGTTGACTCACCAACATCGAATCGTTCTGTCAAGTACAGTTTGACATTCTCTGAAAACTTCGACCCACCGGTTCTTGGTTTCTGCAATGCCCAACCCATTTCTAAAGGCTCATTATTAGATTGCTGCGGACTGTGTTTTGCTTCTGATGTGACGCGCGTTTTGGATTCCAAGGTCATTGATGAGAATTTCGATACCCACGCACGTTTCAGACCATCGTATACACTCTCTGATTCTTTAGATTTACCATGTTGACCAAAGTGAATATGATCTTGTAGTTTATCAAAGCTGCTGAATTCACAGTTGCATCCCGGCTCTTCACAAGAAAATAGTGCTCCGCCTTCATCTGATGAATCACCGCTGGTCTCGTCCATGGCCAGATCTTGTTTGTTCATGTTGATTGCTCTTGGTGTCACAGAAAAGAAACCACAATTTTCAGTTTGGTTCAGTAAAGTAGGTCCTTGCTTAATGGCAATAAGCTGGGACCATGGGACACACTTTCCAGAACCTACGCCATAAGCTTTTAATACACATAGTCCTTTCTTTGAATAAGAAAAGTTATGAAACGCACTAAAATTATCTATACGGTTTACTTTGATTGCTTGGCTTGTTCGAGTGACCTCACAAACTGCTGCAGTACATCCTTTGACTTGTCTTGCCTTTAGGGCTTCATGCATGTCAGATGCCGTCATGATATTATGACCTTCATTGCAGTACTTTCGTAGAGAACCTTTCATCGGGCTTATAATACGGTCGCAAACATCTTTTCCGAACTGCGGTTCCGAAAAGTCATACCTAAAACAAACAATTACAAAATGTATGTTAGTCATACAGAAAATCAGTCGAAAAGCATTGATGAAACTGGTCAATGGTTACAAGTACCTCTTCACTTTGATACCAACTCGATCTCCGATACCATCAACAGCTGCGAGAAGACAGTGGTTGTGGTAGCAACCCGCTCCATCTGAGCGCAGAAAGACTTTCTTTAGGCCAGGCTTTTGTTCTTTGATTGTCTTCAGAATGTGTTCTAACATGGCGCAGACGGCGTACCAGTCTTGTGCACAGCTGTTAAACAAGTGAGCATAAGATGTGATTTCTAAATTGTCCTCTGTGGCACTCTTTGAAATGGCGCATGTAACGTGCCAATTCATGCCTCGTTTGCCGAACCATTCAGATTGCTTTTCACGGTATCTAAGCTGTATGAACTTCATAGCCCAATCCATAACAATCAATACAGAATCACTTTCCAAAGTATTTAGTACATCTTGCTTTGCTTTATCTTGGTTTTCCGCCCTGATTATATGTGACTTCCATTGATAAATCATATCTTGTGCTTGATTCAGGTCGTACTTGAGATCTTCTTTCTGTTCGGTGCTGTAAAAGTTGATAACAGGTGATTCAATTTCGTCGACAATTGATTGAATGGTTTTCTTTAACATTTCACATTCGTCACAGATACTAAGGTGCTCATGGGTACAAGTGTCTTTAAAATCGTTGTTATTAGGATCACTGAGGGCAAAGCGCCTACAGTGATCAGGACAGGTGCTCTCATCAACACGACAGTGCGCTCTGTATTCAGTTTTTAGATACCGTTTTGCAGATTTAAGGCCATTTCGAGCTCCTTCGCACCATAATGGGTCCGCCCCCAAATCTTGCAATATGTCAACTAGTTTGTGCATCGTCTCAAACCCTTCTGCTCCACCTGCCGCGATATTATCAAGTCCCTGGAGTGATTTCCTTTGCGAAGCTTCCCTAACCTTTAGAATCCTAAACAATGTGGATCTTCCGAGGGGTTCAAATTCGTCTTCAGCACAGTGTTTGAAATACTGCTCAATGATCGTAGATCTTGTAACAACTCTGACAACATTAGGCATGATGAGTTCCTCGCCAGATTCGAGCTTCAGAGTCCGTGTTCCATAAGCGACATCTTGATAGAAGTAGGGCTGGTCGACAAATGACAGAAAGTGATCCAGCTTGGATAAATCTATTCTCACTCTATGAGTTGGTTGTCTTTCGATGCTGATTCCGATTCCAACGTTTTTCGCGTGCGCTCTTGCTTTCTTAATTTGCCGATCACTCAGCTTTTCAAAAGGCTGGTGGATCTTTTTCAATTGTGTTGCGGTATAGCGGTTGGCGTAAATGCTAAGAATCTGCGTTTTTGAGTTTCTGGTTGGCGCGTTTTTGTAGGCGAGCACCAAAGCCTTTAGATCGTCATTCTCTATTTCATCTCTCTTCTCCCGATACGCTTGTAACATCTTGGCACTCCCCATGGGAGCAATAACCTTACATACTGCTTTACAGGCCTCGTCAACTTTTTCTAAACAAGCTGCTTTTTCAGTTCTTGTGGCTTCGTCCCAGTCAGACACCAGCACAAAGGTAAGTGGCTCAGCACTCTTGACATTACTGAGTGATGCAATATCAGACATCGCTCGGTTGTAAACATCCAACACGCTTTTTGAATTATTTGTTAGTTCTTCATCTTCAGAGTCTGATCTGTTAGCGCGCCAGAAACCTGGGGTCCAGTCAGTATCGGCACTGTCGCGAACAGTGTTCGGTGCTGGAGATGGGAAACATTCTTGTATGTTAAAGTATGCTTCTGTTTTACTTTTCCTGTAATACAGTGTAACGGTAAATGTTACAAAGAGAGAAGACAAACAATGCAATAGTGATAGCAGCAGTCTCCAACTCACCGCACCACCATCGACGAAACAATGTCAATTAGGAAAGCATAACCTGGAGATTGAGACTCCATGCGCGCCTTTTTAAAAAAATTCGGCTGCCCAATTTAACGTGTGGCCTCGCATTTGAGCTATTTTCAGAACTCGATTCGAACGCGCGCTAAAAGGAAATCGTGCATTGGCCGGTGATTTAAAAATATCGTAAGGGTTAGCAGCCAATCGGTGTCAACAGAATAAATTACAAAATGTTTTATACCTTGATGTTTCTGTAACTACAGCTGTATCTATTACAGTACTGTTTTCATCGGATCGCTGTTTCAGTAAACACCAATCACCCTTAACCTTACTGCTGCTGTGAATCTTTCTACAGCTTTCACAAATGGCTGAAACGAAGAAAAAAAAATAGGAAATTTGAATAAATGTAAATAAACAGACCCCCTCCCAGTTATCCATAAATGAAGTGGATTTACAAAAAGAATGTGAACAAAGACAAAGATAAGTGAATTGATTACCCCCCTGCAGTCTTGAAGAACATCAAATAAACTGAAAATTTATACCGTGAAAATAATTAATTGAGTTATAACGTAACTTACGGGATCCAATAGGAATGAAAGTATGAAAGACATCAAGAGTATCCTTTGAAAGCTGAACATTAAATACGCGGCCACTTTTGACGGACTGCAATTTTCCTTTATGTTGCGGGTACTGGCATGTTGTTTTTGGGCTGCAGTTCCAGTATTTTCCCAGTCGCCCTCTGTGTGATGGGCAAACAAACAACTCTTTACTTTGGGTGTCTGTTATGTCGAAATATCCAGCGCGAGTAAGAATCATCTGGTATTCATTCAAGTTTTCGTTAGAAAGGTGATGCCTTCTTAGATGGGCATCAATGTCGTCTTGACATTCATATAGAGTAACAAGTTTACTTCCGTCTACACCTCTGAAACCTCCACAGTTATCTCCATCACAAAAAGACATGAAGCAAGTTGCCATCATGCATTTTGTCACTTGTTCTGTAGTAATCTACATAATTAGCATATTACTATTGTTCCCGTTCTTTACAAGGAAAAAAAAAAAGCTGTATAAAGGAATCCATCCTTAAAGATTTCTTTAAAAAAAATAAAACAAGATGCTTTCCTAAGTAATTGGGGGCTACAAAATTGTTGCTGCACTATAAAAACATAATGGATTAAAAGACTTTCTCCTTGTTTACGATTTTTTTAACTTTGAATTTTGTAAACTTCGAAGGAACCGAAATGTCGGTTACCAAGTATAATTAGAAAGAATAGAAAAGTCTTAGCTAAACCTTACTGTTATCACAAAGAAAAGAAATGAGTCTCAAGATTAAAAAATCGATTTCAAGAAGGAGAGAGACGGAGAGAGAGAGAAAAGAAGAAGATATTTTCGATGAGAGCTGAGAATGTTTGATCGTGCGAGGTGCAGGTTATGTGTCACGCAATATACACCTTTCTGCTAGATTTTACGGAGCTAATGCTCTTTTTGAGTACAAAATGTTTTAAGAAATAGGAAAATCAAAATGAAATAGTCATTTGATCTTGTTGCAAAGCCATCCGTCGTGTTTTAGAGTGTTTATATTTTATTTCTGGGCATTAGGCAGTTGGTAGCGTGACCCGTCATGCTTTTGTGAAAACGCCTCTATGGCCAATTTGGGCTGCCTGTTCGCTTCTAAACGAGAGGGATACCCAGCGATTTTACGCTGGAATTTGTCAGAATATAAAACGATCTTCACGTTAAAATGCATTTAATGTAAGATTTACATTCTACTTTTGAAATTTGTAGTGTGAAACTTGATAAGATTTTCTTGCCGTCAAGTTGAAGTCGAAATGGTATTTCTTCGAAACCAGCTAGAATTCTTGAAATTTTGTAAAAATAATTAATATTAAACATTTGAGCCCATGAAATATAGTTTTAAACGTGGGTGAAAGGAAAGGTTTGTACCTTTATTATTCTAAGAATGAGGCGTATCGAAAAACCTGCAATTTTACCCATGGTAATCAGACCGAAATTGGCCCCAATCGAAAAAAACGGCCTCGAAGCTGTGTCAAAGGAAATAACGGCTGGTTGCCAAAAAGAAGTCGCTTTTTAAGACATTGACACCAAACCCTTTTTACCAACAAAGAATAAAGAGAATCGATTTTTTTGAAAAAAATAGCCGGACCGCTATAAGCGGGACAGACATTTAATTAGGTGGCCATGGTTGGACACACTGAACAGTAAGCAGCAGCCTCAGATTGTCTACTCACCTTTCCAAAGCTTCCCTTTCCTAGTACTTTGAGAAAATGAAAATCTTCAGGTCTAAAGTTTTTGCAATTAGGATCAGAAGCAACTAAATCTTTCTTTGCTTGATAGCGTTTTTCTTCTTCCTCCAACTGTGTCTTTAAAAACTACAAACAAAGAAGTGAAATTTTCTTTCATCTTCATAGGACAGTAAACAATTAAAGCAATTCATAATCAATTTTCAGCAGTCAGAGTTTTAAATTCTGAGGTATTCTAGCAAATTTGTTGAGCTTGTGGGACTTAGCAACTGTAAGTCTGGGAGTCTGAACCATTAGTTCCTTCAGCTGAAAGCTTGTCTCCAAGGAAACTGATGGTGGGCTCTTTACCGCCCTCTTTCCATCAGTGCTCCGTGTAAAAAGTATTTAAAGCTACTTAAAGCTACACAGAATGGAATGGGGTTTGAATGGAGGTGTAGATGACTGAAGATGAAGATGTAATTACCTTAAACTTTCTCTGTAATTCAGACACAGCTTGTCCATCATCATTGATAGGAATATTGTAATACTCTCCCTCTTCTTGACTAAGTAGTTTAAACCAGCCTTCAACACCTTGTTTAACAAGTTCAGACACTCCAAAAGATAACGAACCCATGAAATCATTGCGTGATGTCCTATCCCAGTCCCAGACTTCAACAGACAATCGTCTGTCTCTATCTTTTGGCCTGGTTTTGCTGAGAAAGAAAGAAAGAAATGAGCAAGTCATAAAAAGGATAAACAGATAGAAGCCCTTGCACAGGAAGCCCACACAATTATATCATACCAAAGGACCACACAAATTTGGTGTTGATAAGAAAGAAAGAAATGAACAAGTCAGTAAAATGAATGAATGAATGGATGAACAAATGAATGAATAAATAAATGAATGGATGGATAGATGGATTGATGGATGAATGAATGGACTATTTGAAACTTTACCACGATGTCAGCAATACACTATGGTCAGAAGGAAACAATGCCACAGGCGACAAATAGAACAAAAGACATTGTTCAGAGTAATCCACATATTCATTGTTTTTGTCGTTTTAACAAATTGCGAGCTTCGTTCTAACAGCAGTGGATGACCCCATGACGTGCACACAATATTATTATCTCATACCAAAAGACAACATAAACATGAAATAATTGAAATATCATTGGTGTTTATGAGTAAAAAAGAAAGAAATAAACAAGTTAAAAAATGAAAGAATGGATGGATGAACAGACAGAATTTTTTGCACAGGAACCCCATACAAATGTTTCCCTTCCAGTATTCACTTCAATCTTGTCTAGATACAATTAAGGTTTTGAGTACAATATACATATTATCAAAAATTTAGCCTGTGTACAGCCATTCCCCCCCCCCCCTCCTATGGGGAAAAATTGAGGATTTTCCCCATAGGGGGGAGGGGTGGGAAATGGCTGAGTGTACACAGGCTTTCAAAAACTTACAAGTCAAAGGATTCGTTGTAGACAGGATTGAGGGTTTTCTTGATGGTTTTTGTCTTTTTCTTGCTACTGCTATCAGGATCTGGTAGTAACTTCACCTTGACGTATGGATCAGAAAACCCATTTACATCCATTGGAATCAAATTTTTAGCTTCCCTCACTGTCAAAGAAACAATACAGAATGTTGCGTGTTATTGTTAGACTATTGTTATATCATAAAACTAGTTTTTGTTAATATAGCCAACCTGAAAATTATACTACTGTATTTTGTAATACCAAAAGACCATACCTAATACTAAGAGAGCGAAACTCAGTATTGATGTCTGTGCGATGTTTGCAGCGACTAAGGCTATTTTTAGTAATTTCACCATTGTGCATGCTAGGCTCTCAAACAATAGAATTTGATTTTTGACGTGTGTGCAGATGGGACCATTTGCTTTTGGCATTTGAATTCCATTGTTTGAGAGCCTTGTATGCACGATGGCAAAATTACTAAAAATAGCCTTAGTCACCGTGAACATCGCACAGACATCAATACTGAGTTTTGCTCTCTTAGTATTATAGTCTCTTGGTAATATATTTTATTGTGAGTATACAGTAGCTACCATTTTTATATAAACTTTTTAGATGATGATGATGATGATGATGATGATAATAATGATGATGATGATGATGGTCTAACTATCTGCCTACCTGTCTACCACACTGACTATAAATCAATGGTATACTGTAATGGATTTATTCAATCATCTATTGATTCAATCCTTTGTTCCACAATCCATTCATCCATTCCTGTTCCCAAAACATTACAAAACATCTGCTTTATAAAACATGCATAATAACTGACTCATATGCTTCATATACTCTTGTTTTATCTGTGTTTACTCTCAGAAAACAAACAAGAACTAGTAAGATAACTTGGATTTTACTGAAACTTTCACTATCTGATCAAATACCAGTGCTGTTTGTCTAGCACAGTACTTAATTGTACCCCGGTATTAAAAACACACAAAACATGATGGCCCATGTTTTTAAATGACCATGCATGGTTTTTTTATTAATTACTTTAAATAACACACATCAAAATGCTATAAAGATCCTTAAAAAAACTAATTCATAATTCATAAGGCAAACACAATGAAAATCGCGACTGTGACAAGTGTTTTATATCTCATAAAGATTCGTCCTAATTTACATCAACTTTAACCTCAATTTTCTCTAAGATACATGTAAATAAAGATATATTTGATTTTCTTTTATGGAACAACTCAAATATGAGTTGGTGTTTTTTAAGTCAGATTTACGGCTCGGATCTTTATATCTGATAAAACACTCTCTCTCGTTCTTTATCCTATACTTAAATTGAACCTCACAAGAAACAAAACAGAAATATATCATTTAATACTATATATTCAACTAAAAACACCTTGAAGGATTTCAACCACCAGAATATCATTATTATTATAGAACAACAGGTGTGTCGAGTTTCAATTTTCAGAAAGAGCAGGTTCTACTGCTAACAAATTAATATTTATCTCCCTTATAATTTGACAGGTAAACTACTTAAAACCAATTTATATATGGCCAGTGCTGTTAATTGTTTAGCCTTGAGTATTTCTGTAATAAGAGATGTGATGCAAAGGACATTTTAATGTCTATGATGGCTTACTGATTGACACATGTATGTGTATGTGCACTGGTGGAAATTTTCAGATGGCAATTTTAATGAATGCTATATTGTGTTTAAGGTGCTGGCTATTATGTCGGCTTTACAAGAGTTAAACTTAGCTTTGAAAAATTGAACCTTTTGACTACAATTATAGGAGCCGCAGTTTTCCTAGGGAGATGAAAAGTGGTCAGTTTTTCAGATTTGTTAACTAGAAAAAAAACTGGAATGCAAGTGTAGTTTATAAATAAATATAAAATAAATTCTCTGAACTTAGAAAATATATGAATATATTTATAACATAGCAAAGATATAACATGCATGCTTCGGGTGGTCAAATAATGTGCACAAAATCCCATGGGTTAATGCTCACACATGTTCATGAACTAACTGCATAAAGACAAAATTTAGCCAGTTTCTTAATTTTTATCCAAATATTTGCAAAAATCAAGCACACATGATACAATATTTCAATAGTCTTGATAAACACAAATTAAAATGTTAAGTGACAAAATAATATTTTAATTGTTTTCAAATCAAGCAAAATAATTTTTGAACTGTGTGTGAGCACAATAATGGGGATAGGGATAGCTATGTTATAAAAGGATTGGTACTCATTTAGTATGCAACTATTGAGTTTTGGCTGCACTTCAAGAAACCCGAGTTGTATTTCATTAATTTTTTATTGTCTTTATTTCATGTCATTTGATATCATTAAATACTATTCAGGGCAGATCCAGGATTACATGTATCTTCAGGAGAGGTGCACTATCATATAAATTGAAAACTGCCAAGATGATATTCTGGAAAAACATTGAAAAAAAAGGACTCAAAGTAGACTCAGGAGGGGGTGACTGCACCCCCCTGCACCCCTCTCCTAAATCCCCCCTGACTATTTCAGTTCAGTTCATTCTATATTTTATGCTTATTGAGCGCTTTACATCTTCCAGAGAGTTTATATCACAGTACAGAGACATGATCATGAATTGTTTTAAATTGTTTTTATAAAATACTTTAAATGTTTTTGTGTGAGCCATGTGTCCTCTGATATACATGTAAATAATGATTTCTGTGGTGTAAAACAATAAGAATTATTCTGCTGGTTTGTGTATGTGCACTTGTGGAAATCTTTATATGGCAATTTTAATGAGAAGCTATATTGTGTTTAAGGTGCTAATATTTTTGTCACAATGTTTCCTGAAAATCTTACTCAAATTGCTATCAATCAAACTAAAAATAACTCCCAAGTAGGACCAGAAAAATGGCAGGTGTCTATAAAAGATCCATTACTTTACCCGTTCCATTTTCAGTGAACTCTCACAGTCAATGTTTTATTAGAAATATGTTTTTCAAGCTGAATACAATTAAGAAAACATATAGCAAATGAGCAAATGAAGGCCTAAACCTCATTTTCACTCCAAATTTTCACTTTGGATTAACACTTTGATTCAACTTTCATTGGCCTAAAACTACTTTTAAATAACTTAAACTTTCTGACAGAAATGATTTTAGTTTTGTACAACAGCTATAGATTCTTCAACTCAGGAGTTTTTGTCGTTCACTGCTCGAACTTGAAAACAATCCCCTCTACATAATTATACAGAAGCAAAAATTAATATAAGTTACAAAACTTATTACAGTCCAACAAAAATTGGTATCAAGCCCATTTATGTTAGTTAAATACATGTAAGGTCATTCACCAATAACATATCAGAAATACTATTTAATCAAAACTAATTTAAAAATAAATCGAATGAGAAAAATAGTCAAGAGAAGATAGCTGCCTTGAGGCAAATTTTTAATAACAAAATGCATCACTTTTTAATTTATTGTAAGATGTGTAGCCCACAAGTCAGGAATATGAGGGGAAATTTCCCACATGGAAAGTGCTTTCATGACATTTTGTTTCTACCTTTTATTAGAAATGACAAGTAAATGGATAAGGGTAGAATAGACCAGTTTCGAGTTCCTCTTTGCTCAGGCTAAGCCTCGAATCCAAGTAAAATATTCATGAATTTTAGCAAAAACCCCGTGGAATTTTAAAGTATTCTTTGTTTGTTCATTGCATTCCATCGGACTGTAGCTATAAAATTCTATGGAATAAATTTCGCGTAATCAAGGCTTAGCCTGAGCAAAGAGGAACTCGAAAATGGAGTATTCGTATGACTGTGGAAATGGTACCACACAGTCACGACACGATTATGTCAGCAATTTCAAACGTTTTCACAGACAACATAGCACTGACACGGTCACAACACACTGCTTCACAGTCATAGGAAATCTGCTCTAAGAGATTTTCATTTACTTTGCTCACCATTGTATTTATCATACACTGGCTCAGCGTACATGTTAAGGTTTTAAATTTTCCACTGGCCTAAAGGCCCACTTGGAAGAAAATGATGAAAACTGGAAACTATGATTATTTCTATCTGAAGACGTTCTGGATGAATGTAGTTAAATAACTGTCTACCCTCTGCCCAAAAATCTGCATTTCAAGCTCAGTTTTCAAAGAGAAATTTTGATATTAAGTCTAAGAGAACAATAGGGTTGAGTAAATGGATGTCATTTACTCACAACTTAAATACTAAAATACTTGACAATTTCTATTCAGTCTCGTTTGAATGTAAAGAAAATGTTGCTTTTACTAAGTTTGAAGTCAATTTTAATTTATTCTCATCCAAGTAGCCCTTTAAATTTTCTAGGGTATTGTTTTGCTTTCTTAATCCAGCACCTTTTAGATGATACCTCTTAAACTAACCTAAATACATAACGTACCCACTATAAAACCCTTAACCTAACCTTAAAACAACCTTCAGAAAATAAAAAAATATACAACAACATATACATGCATAAATTTATTTCAAACTACCGAGTTTCAGATTGTCACCAGCCATCAGAAACTTGGCAAAGTTGTTTTCAAATGACTGCAAATATTATCTTCTTTTTTTTTTTTTTGGACAAAATGTCTGAGCAAAATTAGTTTTAAGGTATATATACCTTAGAAAATTTCTCTCAATGGCAAGGAAGTAAAATAAAATTTTCATGAAGTTACCCAGTATCAAAATGTCCAAAACTTCACATCCCTGATAGGACAAATTTCTTAAAAAGTAAAAATATCCTCACAAAAACACTGAACTATATTATTTATGAGACATGCAGCTGTTTTCAAGCTAACACATTTTTTTGTGTGTGCGGTAAAATGAAATAGGAAGATGCATAATTAGCCAGCAGTTTTTGCTAGCTAACCACTCCTTGACTGTTAATGAAAAGTGTCCACCAACGCAACATACATAATTGTAGTCTGTATACCTTTGTCTGACCCATGACACTGAGGTAATTAGAATGACAAATTTCTGATCTAAATACCAATGATTTTATTGGTGAATATGGTAAGATGACAAAAGTATGTATTGAGAAAACATGGTCAGCAGAGAAGGATAATTTTTACACAAAATAATAACTGTATTAAGAATGTATTTGAAAAATAGCTTAACCCCAACAAAAGTTTCCATTATCAAGAACTAATAGCCCTCCACATTTTGAAGCATACTCCATTGTCCCTGGATTACACCAAAAATACTATACAGTTTTGATCTTAATGCTGTAAAAAACACTTTTAGTAGAATAACTTTATTTTCTTTGTTGAAAATATACAGAAAAATATATGTACACAACATATATTATTTACATGATAGAACGAAAATATAGTTGGTGAGCACAGCTACTTAATTTTAATAGCTAAAAAAAGCTAATAAGGCAAAGTAGCTATGGACAGATTGTTGTTCTATTATGTAGCATAGTTAATGGAGTGAAATCCCTCCACCAACTTTAATTGTAGTTAGCTGGCACACACACACACATACACACAAATAACTGAAATACTTTTAATGGGTATTAAAATTGTACACTGTAAGCATGCAATTAATAAATTCCCAAAACTGCAACAACACTTTTATATGAACTCACTTTTATGTAAATTATTCACTCAAACCATGACATTAAGAGACTCCAAAAACAGCTATAAAGACAAAGACCATGTACAGCACATCAATCTTTTGAGTCTTGATATTTACTTGTGTTATTTGGATTTCACAACACAAATCATACAAAGAGTAAAATGTGTTTGTAGAGATTATTTTGAAAGGACAAACAAACTTTGAATCACAAGAATTTGTTTTTTTAAACAAAATGAGCTGGTCAACAAAAGATGTTTTAGATAAAAGCCAGACATGTAATTAATTAAAGGACACTGCAAACTTTATACACTCTAGAATTGAAAGATTAATATCATTTCTCTGAACAATACATGTATGCCTTTGATGTGGTTTTTATTATCTATCTATCAAAGAAGGTATTTGATGTCTATCATTCAATTGAAGAGTTCTTCCAGGAATTTGATAAAGTGTATCAAGTGATCTCCCAAGTTCCACTTCCTCGAAAGTTCTTGTGTAATTGAAGGAGTCCCCACAAAAATGAAGTGACATCTGACCAAATTCCAAGTTCTCTTCAAAGTTTTTTAATTCCAAAAGAGAACTCAAAGTTTGATTAAAGGTCACTTCTCTTTTTGTTAGCCTCATTGTACTTGTCCAACACAAAATGACATTGTAACAAAAACATGACATTAAAAAACATTGGCACAGACACAAAGACTGCAAGATTACATCATAGCCAAACCATAACTAAACGACTTCTTGTACAAGTATTTGAATGGAATAGACCAAATCCACTAATGCATTGCTATGTACATTTCTATTCAATTCAAAACCTCTGCAAGACTACAAGATTACATCACAGCCAAACAATAACTAAACAACTTCTTGTACAAGTATTTGAATGGAATAGACCAAATCCACTAATGCATTGCTATGTACATTTCTATTCAATTCAAAACCTCTACAAGACTACAAGATTACATCACAGCCAAACAATAACTAAACAATTAACTTCTTGTACAAGTATTTGAATGGAATAGACCAAATCCACTAATGCATTGCTATGTATATTTCTATTCAATTTAAAACCTCTACAAGACTACAAGATTACATCACAGCCAAACAATAACTAATTTAGTTATTGTTTAAAACAATTTCTTGTGTAAGTATTTGAATGGAATAGATCAAATCCACTAATGTGTTGCTATGTACATTTCTACTCAATTCAAAACCTCTGGGAATGACTCCAAATTTCCACAAGATAATGAAATGCAAAAGACAAAGAATATTATTCCCAGAGGTTTTGGATTAGGTAGAAACATACAAGGCAACACATTAGCCTATTTGGCCTACTATGACTGGGAAATACAAATATAAACATCAACCACTAATTATCTCAGTTAAGTATATTTAGCTCAGTGGTTAGAAAATCTGACCAGTACTGAGAAGGTCACAGAAACCCTGTCTGCGGTTCGGTCGTTTCCTATTATTTAATATGTAAATTAGTTCCGACCCAATAACAAGTTGTAATTTCATAATGCAATCAAACTTGCAAGTATTTTTAGCTTTTTAGTTATTTTTGGAAGTTGGTACCCCTAAACATTTAATTTCTTACAGATAATATGTAGTAGAGTGGTTTTCGTATGAGTGGGAAACTTACCGTACCGTATCGTAACTGTACCAGTATCAAAGTTTCTATAAAAACATTCGAAATTCCTGCTGTAACCATATCATATTATAACCGTACAGTGTTCCCACTCATAATTATGCAGTAAAGTCGTTTTCGTATGAGTGGGAAACTTACTGTACCGTATCGTACCTGTACCAGTATCATAGTTTCTATAAAAACATTCGAAATTCCTGCTGTAACCGTATCGTATCATAACCATACAGTGTTCCCACTCATACGAAAACCACTCTATGACTGGGGGTAAAATACTAATACATGTATAAGTTGTTAGTTGAAGAAACTATACACATATTACTTTCTTCTCACAAGTCTTGATTTTTAGCTCTAAAATTTACTTAAACTTGAACAAACAATTTGACTTTTTCAAAGAAACCACTAAGCATTGAGGAAGTGTCATAGGGAACCTTGTGGTCATATAGCACCTCATTTCTTATTGTGGTTGTATTGAATGATGGTTGGTTTTGAAGAGGTGCCAGTAATAAAAGATCAAGAAAGAATATGGAAGGGTATTAATTGAGTTAAACTAGCTGATTCATGAAATCCACTGTAAAACAACAGAAGACCAGTGACCAATTACAACAGGGATATAATGCCTTTTTAAATGAATCGAAGAATAATACTCATAGTTCAACATATCTGTCAGTCATTAGATGGTGAAAAAAAAAACAATCTATATGGAAATACATTTTAGGTATTACTAACCACTAATTAAGTGTCTCTATTGCTAACCTCAGATATAACTGATCAATATGCATGAAAACTCAAAATCATGAAAAAAAGATGACTCACGAACAAACAATCTTTAAGATAGCCTGTTATATTCATGCAAACTCAAAATATAATCATGAAAATATGATGATGCATGTAAAAATAATCTTTAAGATAGCCTGTTGAGATTGCCTGAATTCCAATTAATATAGCAGCTGTATACATTTTTAATGTGTTATCAGCTGTGTATAAGATATTACTTATCGCCTTCAACTAACAGAATAGTACTCTCTAGGCTTTTTGATTACCTCAGAAAAAGGCCAACAGCCTGATGATTCATGACTAATCCAAAAATAATAAATTGAAAACTACTTCATTGACTAAGTTTCATGAATATTCTATGGTACACTCAGTTAAGAGAAATGGTCACAGCTCAGTAATTCAACTTATTTAAGTGTTATCATTGAAACTCTTGTGTCAACTTGAGATAAGCTCTAGCATCTATTAAATAAAACTTGCTTGACCACATTGAATATATTTTGAAAACTTATTTCATTTATACAGTCTACATCATTAAAATTAATACATGTATCCCACCCAAGTAATAATAATTATTATTAATACATTATACCATGTATACATAATAATATTATTTTTAATTACTACATTGAAGTGATTCAACTAAGACATTAGTGATTCAACTAAGAAATAAAAATAACTCTAGGCAACTACCTTCAAGATTTATAGAGGTTATTCAAATATAATATTGACCGAGTATAAGTTCAATCATAATCAAGTGTTATTATCCATTTGATGAAAGCAACACTCACATGTCCAGATACATAACAAATGGGAAGATTAACATGCTGAGATGTTAGCATTCTTATGACGATACTTCAGTTGCCTAGTATGACTGATTACAATAATTCATTTTCCAGACAAATCGATGACTTGTTGAAAAGGGATAAGTACTTGTATTAAGATTTTATCCCAAACACTATTAAGGGACTGCTTAGGGGGTAGGGCCAAGGTCTACATAAAGTCAATGTATTGTATACTCTCCATTATTTTAATAAAATAGATGTCATTTTTGCCGACATTGAAGCAAAGGACATTAATTAGTGATGGAGACTCAAGTGAGAAAACGTCTGGCATTTAAACATAAACAATGTCAGAGAAAAACCACAAAACTTTTCAAAATTATGAACAAACCTGTCTGTAACAAAATATTTATTAATTCATTAAAATGTTCACAACATGTTACTATCATGATTTTTGAGGTTGTTATTTTACGTCAACACTTTAATTTTTGCAAATTTGCAAAGAAAAATATTGTAACACACTTCCATGAGCAATACTTACTTTTCATAACATAATCATTTCACAATTTTTTAATCACAAAAAATAATTATAAAATTCAATATGTCATGAAATTTGTATGTAATAAGGTATTAGCGGTAGATATCCGTCTCAATAGAAATTGGTCATAAATCATGTATTTATGTAGACCTATATATCTACATGTGTAAACTGCATTGAGTTCAATATTCTTTACATTTTTTAATTTGATAAATATAATAAATAATAGAGTAAAGTTATGTTTAATCATCATCACCTTATATGTATTATAACTACATATTATAACAATCAACATCACTTTTTGTCTGACCGACTTGAAACTCATAAAAACTTCTAAGGAGGCTTATGAGTTTCTAATCTCATAAATTTCCCCTTTGAATACACATTGTCATGCAGACACCACTTAATAAACATGGACAGGTTATTGGTTGTGGTGTCTGATAATATTGCCACAATGTATTCATTTATATTGAAATACAAAAATGACTAGAAACTATTTGGAGTGTCTATAGCTACACATAAAATAAATAGATGTCAATAAGCAAATTAAAAGATATAGAGAGCTAGATGCCAAGAAATGATTTGTTCAGGACTCTGTGAGGGTTCTGTTCTTGTCATTTGAACTCATTTGAACTTTTTGTAGTCTCTGTCCATTGACACATTAGTAATAAAAGTATTGTTTTGAACATTAAATTTGAAGCTGTTAATTATGGCTTACATTAGTGCATTAAACTACAATGGTTTATAATACAAAAATGAGTAAGAGGAATTTTGTTACATTCTTTAAAGAGGTACTTCAAAAGTTTAGGATGTTTTGAAGATTTTCTCTTTGATGAAAAACATTTTCTACGAAGATAAACTACTCCAATAATCTCAAACCATTCTCATGAACTATTAATTTCAACTTGAAAATTAAAAATTATCAGACATGTTATCAATCATAAACCCCTATATACAGTCAAAAGGAAATCTGGATATTAAATAGTGCATATATCACAATATATGCTTAATATATTAGCACAATTCTTGATGATTGATGGGACTTTAAAGTCTATGTATATCTATAGGCCTTGCTGGCTGGTAATATGAAAATGTTATATTTTAATTATTGAAATCAATAATAAAACTGGTTACAGATAATGTGGTTTTGTATGTTTTTCAATGTGTAAGTTAATAAGAAATTAATTTAAGCAATAAATAAACAGGTTGAGATTTTTTAATTGAAAATGAAAGTTCAACAATGACAATCATCATAAATGAGAAAACAAAGAAAAGGAGTCACATTTTATTGGCTTTTGTAATTTTAGTCTTGTTTGTTTGTTTTCCCCCCTATGATTTCTAGTTTTTATGACTTGGTCTTTCATTTTCAGTTTTGTACCAATTATTAAAAACATGGTATTGACAATTATAGCAAACAAACTAATACCCAAGTATGGCAGTGAGGTCCAATATTTCTTAGAAATCCTACAAAATTACCTAAACTGTACAGTGTACAACATTCATCAAATGCCGATTATCAAGCAAAAATATTGATAATAACAGACACTCAATGTACATATTATATTAAAAGAATAACTCTTATTAACCCTACACTCTAAAATAATAATCCAATAACCGCCACAAGATTTATGCAACAATATGATAATTGCTTGTCTCTGGAGAAATTATTTATATGGATAAATCTAGTGGTGTTTTATTTATGTTAACTTCTGGGATTATCTTCTAAAATAACTTTGGTGTTCACCATTCACTATAACAACCCTCAAACCACCTCGGAGATTACTAGAGTTCAGACATAACATCAAAGCTTATGATATTTACATCATGGATTAAGAACCAAATTTAGTTTTGAATTTTAAGCAGGAAATCTCTCTGGATTGAACATTTGGTTGAAAGCTGGTGATAAGGTTGAAAAGAACTAGTATAGTGTTGAACCAATGTTGATTGCACATTGTCATTACAATTTTTGTCTAACTGGCTTCCTCCCTAGGTTATTTAAATGTGGTTCAAAGTACAAATGGCTGATGGAGATGTCAATAAATATGATTGAAAAAGACATGACTGGAAAAAAATTAGCCACTTAGGAGACCATATAAATATTTATGAGCATAAATGAATGAAATAAAGAATTAATGAGGTTGGATTTATTCATGACTCAATGTGTAAAGCGACTAAAAAGAACACTTCCAAAATAACTCCGAAAATTGAAAAATCTTTACTTTTAGTGAAAGTAAACCGACTTTTACATTGATAGGAGCTAACTATTTTGAGAATGGAATTATAAAATGTGGGAATTTTAAAAGCAAAGTTCGAATTTCCCCAATCAACAACATAAGGCATACGGTACATGTATTTACATACAGCCTCTACAGCGAAATTCTGCTTGTTTTCTTTTTGGCCAAAAACACTTCATCGAACATTTCAATATCACTATGTCGTAAACTAGATTCTAATGAGAGACCATCAAACGAAATATTTTCGTCGAATCTTCTAAAAAAAGCTCCTATTAAAATCAATTTTAGAAGCTAACTTTTGCCTTGGGGAATCGTGAATTTAAATCAAGAAGACATTCAAAAACACGAAAATTATTCCTTTTCGAGTACGGAGTACAAGCATGTCTTTTGAAGTGATGAGTAAATAGCTAGCCCGAACCATGAAAAATCCCATTGCAATCCTACCTTCGACTCTCAAAATTCCTCGTTCTTCCCCAGAAGAGCTACATTCTGGTTCGAAAGTGACTTTCAGGTGAATTCTTCCCCGTCTTTCTGTATGATCGGCACCACAGAGCTTCGGTACTGCCTGTTCGCATCTCTTGTGGACATTTATTTCGCAAGCTGAGACAGAAATTTTAGATTTGGAAATGGAACAAATAGGATAGTAAATAAGTGAATTCAATCTCGGAGAAAGGATGTTTTCCTTCTGATAAAAATTTTACGTTTAATTCCAAATATAATTGTACCTTCGCATTGTTTTCCTTGATGAATTAGCCCGTACAGTAATGATCCGCAATGGTCGCAAAAAGTGGGACTTGAGTAAGTGTGAATTTTAAAATGATGAGGAGAAACAGGAATCTGTAAAAGAGAGAAAAATGAGCTAAACGACATTCAGAACAGTTCAAATGTCTAAGCTTGAAATTGAAGTCGTTCTCTTGAAGGCAGGCTACAAGGAAGCTGGGACGAAATCAGAGCAAGTTATTTTAAAGCTTACATTTTCGTTATCCTCAGCTCCCGGGCATTTGAATGAGACAAATTCATGGCATCGTTTGTGTACGACGAACGAGCAAACTGTGAACCAAAACAAAAGTCAGCATTAGACCCTCACACATACTACTGTACGAACCAGTCGCAAAAATAACAAAAACACCAGCCAACGGTTTAGAAGAACAACAACAAAGTAGGTTTGTTTACCTTTACACTGAAACCCTTGAGCTCCTAGTAAGCCCCTGGAATCACAAAATAACATATAAGCTTAAAAGTTAGTTAGAAAGTCGCACTGCACACCTAGACTACCCGCCCCGACCGAGATCACGAAGTAGATGACCCTAAACCATCACACCTTACCATATAAAATCTTTGCAATGGGCGCAGAAGGTTGGCTGACGGAAGAACTTTGGTATAAACTGATGGTCTTTGACGTTGAAGACATTTTTGTGCTTGAAAGCTCCTCTTCGATTAAACCCTCTCGGTGTCGGTTCGGCCATTTTGGCAGCATCTGCAAGCGACGAGCCCTGCTCGGACGACCTAGGACCAAGCGTGACGTCACTTTTAGGCGATGTGGGCCGCTTGGCCGCCCCCACTCTACCCGTCCTCGGTCATTACCAACTAAATTGACTAGTCAATTAATTTTTGGTCCTCTTTGGCACTTATTTATTTAGCTTGAAGAAGATATACACGAAAGGTCTATTTTTAAAAAGAAACGATGGACCACCTTTTGTGATAGTATGGATCGATCAAGTATGGAGAGCATAATTTACACAGAACTGGTTGGTGGGCTTAAAAAAAAAGTCACGTACAAGATTGCTGCTAATAGGGTGATCAACATAGTTACTGTGTAAGAGCAGAAACATGCACTGTAAAGAAAAGTTAGTCTGTCATAAAAAGATGACGAAGCTCGAGCGGAACTAAAAAGTGGATGAATTTCAAATTCTCGCAAGAGGAAAAAGCTGTCAATTATTCAGCAGGAACTCGTGCCATACACCTACAAGATTGCATGACGAATGTTTTATCTTTACTTGTGGCCTAATTTTAGCCGATGTTTTGAAAAACCAACCTCAATTTGATTGGTCAAAAGCAACGCCTGATATAAAAGGAACTTGACATTCGAAAAATATGGAATAAAGGGAAACGCACAGGGAAAAGACCAAAGCGTTGAGATGAAAGGGATAAAAGTAACCGGCACAGAAAAGACAGAGAGAAAAAACGGGTAATTAAGAAAAGCCGGATAGATTTTTTTTTTTTTGGGGGGGGGGGGGCATTTTTGCCAAGCTTTCATCTTGATTGACCATTTTGCAGCTAACTGCGACCCAGATCGGCGTCAAGAAACACCCGAAAAGACGAAATCTAATATCAGCTCAAAATAGGCGTATACATTCGAATATCATTCGTCTTGAGGCCGCTTCGATTGAAACTCATATCAAGATATTGAATCAAATTCTAAGTTTAAACAGGACATCAAAAACATTAATTTATCTCCCAAATTGTCAGAGGCAGATCCTCAAATTGATTATAATGACTTCCGAAAGGAGTTCTTTTAAAACAGGTTTAGGTAGTCTGAAAGAATGACAAATTCGGCCTTTCTAGTACTGATATGCATGCAGAAAGTCCATATTTTTAATTACCATATAAAAGATCAATACATATGAGGATTGAAAACAACGTGTGTATATTTGAAAACATCGGGCGTAAATGAACTCGGAGGTGCATAATCAATCGACCGATAAATTAGATGATTGCCCGAAATTGAAAAATAACATAGTTATTATGCACATGCTCAAGTGTAAGTTTTCAAACTAGCCAAATATTACCGTACGACACTAGCTGTTTACTTCCATGTTTTCAAGAGAAACCGGCACCTTGTTTTTCGCATCAGTGCTAAATTAATCAGCAAATACCACATGCTTTTTAAAATTACACTTTTTTACAAATTATACGCTCTAGGAAATGAAGAAGACGGGTTTTCTTTTTCTTAGCAAAGACCGTAGTTTGCTTCTTCAGAAAGAAGATATCATATCGGAGCAATGACACCCCGTACAGTTCAGCGGCAAACCCCCTGATGATCAAATGATGTCAGAAAGGGGAGATCACGAGGAGAGCACAAAAATGCCAGCCAATATACTTTTAAAAACATCCTTAAACAACAAGATTGCCTTTTCGAATAAGTTTTTTTTTATAGAAATTGAAAATTCCCTGGTGAGACCTCCTTTGGGAGAATTGCTAACGAGACGGCGGAAATGAGCGCGGTTGGTCATGAAAAACAAAACGGAATTGAATTATTCAGTATTCATTGGCATCTGACAACTTTTTGTAACAGCATTTATTTTGAATTTATTTTTTATATTACGTGTGTCATTTTGGAATATTCATTGGAAATGGTCATTGTAAATAAGGCATTTTTAAGACACACTTGAAGTCTTTCGAGTTAAGTGAATATTTTTCGCTTTCCACTTGCATTTAGGCAATTAATCTGATTCTATTCTGAGAACCTCCTTAGTGAGAACTTCTACAATGCTGGAGTATTTGTCGTTTCCAAGTCCTCAGCAACAATTAAGTTTTTCATTACAAGGGAAAAATTCTCTCAAATTCAATAATTTATCTTATTCTCTCAGTGAGCTAACAAATTCTGCCCAAATTTTCTATCCATAATTTATGTGGCTCAATTAAAATTGAAACCGAAGACTATCATAGGTGTCATGTGTGTTGTCAAAATTGAACAAACGATCGAAATCCCAAACAAGAAAGATTACATTCACAGCATGACTGAGGCCGGACTGACGGTCTAGCTTCAAACTTTGTTGCCTGGGTAACCGCCAGTTCAAATGATGACGTTGGTTAAGAAACTAAATCAAAAGCCACAATGGACATTCCTGAAATAAAGACGGTTCTCTCGGAGACCTAGCTACTGTAGCTATCATGAACATATTTTGAAAATGGAACCTCTCAAAAATGGAAGCAAATTAAAATGCATATCTCGGCTGCAAGCATGCACCTTCTTAAGAACGAAAAGAATACAAAAGCTTTGACATTAAGTTAAACATGAAAGTTCTATTTTTGGTGCGTGCAGCTGGTTAAGCGGATTTGCATTTACGTAACTAATTAGTCAAAGGCGAACATCGCCTAACCGATTGAAGTGGTATAGTTCCTAACAATATGCTAAACACAGCTGGTTTTAGATGAAGTTGTTGTAAATGCTCTGCGCATCAAACATTTCTTTGGTTAGGAGTCCCAGGGGCAGTACTTGAGCTCCTCGTCCTTGTTTGGGAAAGCTGCGAAAGGCTCGGAACACCTTTTTTTTCAGTGTTTGTTGTTGTTGTTGTTGTTGTTGTTGTTGTTTTCAGTGTTTTTTTTTTTTTGTGTGTGTGTGTGTGTGACCTTTCATCGTGTTGTATCCCAGCGTTGTGATTGGTCAAGACACGGGTGAAGAACGCATTGCGCATGCTCAAATATTCGGCGGTAATTCGTGGGCGCGTTCGGGTAAGTACTTCATGGCTGAATGCCATATAGTCGTCTTCCTAATATTTACTCCAAACCTAACCCTAAGAGCGACTATGTGGACAATTCACCCATGAAGTATAAACGCGCGTTGGTACTTACAAATAAAAGTACATGCAGTCGATGCAACTGTGAGTCGTATTATACGAATTTGTTGTGTATTATTTGACCAGGGAAAGAGAACAACTAAAGTGATGCTTTAGGGAAAAAATAAGCATTAACTTTTCACAAGAGACCATAATACTAAGAGAGCGAAGCTCAGTATTGATGTCTGTGCCATGTTCGTGGCGGCTAAGGCTATTTTTAGTAACTTCGCCATCGCGCGCGCAAGTCCCTCAACCAATAGAATTTGATTTTTGACGTGCGCGCGGACGGGACCGTTTGAATTCTATTGTGTAAGAGCCTTGCGCGCGCGATGGCGAAGTTACTAAAAATAGCCTTAGCCGCCACGAACATGGCACAGACATCAATACTGAGCTTCGCTCTCTTAGTATTATGGTCTCTTGCTTTTCACGGACAGTCTTAACTTTCAAGATTTACTAAACCTCCAATAGTTTTATTTAAAACTTCCGAGTGCACAATACGTTTTCACCTGTGTCATTGGTCAACGCTTTTTCATAGTCTGATACGGAAACTGCTAGATTTGAAGTTAATACAGAATAAAGCAGCTAAGAGTTAATCTGTAAGCTTGTCTAGTTCCTCAGCTTTAGATGTCTTGGGATGGAAATCCCTTGAATTTCGAAGGCGTATTCACCGCTACTGTTTTGCTTTGTTTTGTTTCTGTTGTTGTTGTTTTGTTGTTGTTGTTGTCGTTGTTTTCTTCTTTGAGGCACTAAATTGGCCTTATTTGATTTAGTTCTAAAGGGGTACTTGAATGAAAATAAATTAAGATCGGAAATGACTTGATACTTAGTAAGACCTATCTGTACGACTCCCATAATCACTAAAAACAACATTTTCTTTACATTCAAACGAGACGAATAGAAATTGTCAAGTATTTTAGCATTTAAGTTGTGAGTAAATGACGTCATTTACTCAACCCTATCGTTCTTAACTTTTAGCTTTTTATATCAAAATTTCTCTTTGATAATGAGCTTGAAATGCAGATTTTTGGGCAGAGAGTAGCTGTTTGCTTAACTACATTCATCTTCAGATAGAAATTTAACAAATTGAAGATGATTTTGAGTTGTCTGTCCTCTTATTGACACACTCTTGACGTCATAAAATGTTCAAAACTCAAGTGGAATCACGAGCGCAGCGAGTGGTTTCACTGCATGCAAAGTTTTGAACATTTTATGGCGTCAAGAGTGTGTCAATAAGAGGACAGACAACTCAAAACCATGCATCTTCGTTTTTTACAACAATTATTTGAGATAAAAGTTAAAAAATCCTTTTCAAACGGGGCAACAGAACAAGCGCGCGCGCTGAAACGCGGCAGCAGTGTGTCTGTCCTCTTATTGACACACTCTAATCAACCAATCAGATCGCGAGATTAGTATCAAGTGTTGTAAAAAATCAGTTTCCAATTTTCATCGATTTTCAGCCAAGTGGGCCTTTAAGCTTCATACTTATAATACTCGAAACAATAATACTAGGCGTGATATGTAGAACTAGCTGAGGACAAAACACATCAAGTTATGTGTTAAAGTGTTCTGTGATAAGTACAGTATATTCAAAGAACGTTATTTTAAGGATATGTAAATATAGTCTTTTATTTTTATTTTATTTTTATATTTTTATACAACGCCTTAGGTATTTAGTTATTATATTCCTTTTTTGTTCTATATTTTCGATAGAATATCACATATATAGTTAATCGTATTTTTACTGCTTATAATAATGCATCTCAGTATCAGCGGCGTGTTTTTATCAAAATAGTATTTCTCTAATTGTTAAATGTTTTGAAAGCGAGAATTTTCCATTTCTGACGATGATTTTTGGCATGTACTGTTTTTTCGCTGAAGCTGTCCGACAGGGAGGCTCAGACCTTTATTTTTGTGAAATTGTTTTGATTGGTTCGTTTTGAATGTCAACTGATAACTTCCAAGTTCTTCCTTCGATCCCCAGGGGTGGGGAATTTGTCATTCTTGCTCTGCCCCATATCCAGGGGGATTTAATGAGGTTTGATTATAAGCATTTTGACAAACCCCCCTGGGTCCCCGGAGGTAGAAATAGAAATAGAAATAGAAAATAGAAAATAGAAATAGAAATAGAAACTAGAAAATAGAAATAGAAATAGAAATAGAAATAGAAATAGAAATAATAGAAATAGAAATAGAAATAGAAATAGAAATAGAAATAGAAAAATAGAAATAGAAATAGAAATAGAAATAGAAATAGAATAGATAAATTAGAAATAGAAATAGAAATAGAAATAGAAATAGAAATAGAAATAGAAATAGAAATAGAAATAGAAATAGAAATAGAATAGAAATAGAAATAGAAATAGAAATAGAAATAGAAATAGAAATAGAAATAGAAATAGAAATAGAAATAGAAATAGAAATAGAAATAGAAATAGAAATAGAAATAGAAATAGAAATAGAAATAGAAATAGAAATAGAAATAGAAATAGAATAGAAATAGAATAGAAATAGAAATAGAAATAGAAATAGAAATAGAAATAGAAATAGAAATAGAAATAGAATAGAAATAGAAATAGAAATAGAAATAGAAATAGAAATAGAAATAGAAATAGAAATAGAAATAGAAATAGAAATAGAAATAGAACATCCTCGAGAACTTAGGGGTGTTATTTTGTTGCTCATTTCTCGTTCCAAGAAAAACTATTCCTGGGTAGACTGTCTGTTCCGGAAGTTGAAGTACCAAATTGACTCACACTCCGCTCATTTGCAGAACTTAATTTAGTAATTAGGTACGGTATAGTACAGAAGCCAGACGTATAGAAAGGCCCTATATAGACATATAACATAAATAGACATATAACATAAAATTGCAGGCTTCGAAATATGTTACTAGCTTGATAAAAAAGCTTTTTAGAAATGCTACAATCGTTGCCAGCTGAATTGTTTGCACGATTGAATTTGTTTGTTTGTTTGTTTGTTTGTTTGTTGTTTGGGTTGATTTTACTGTGACTGCAGGTCCCCATCACCCCTCCCCCTCCTAACCCCACCCCACCCCCCTTTACAATGTTCCTGTGAAAACGTCGGCATCTGCCACCTTAATATCAGTCAGACAGATTTCATGGCTACTAGCAACGTTGCTTGGAGGGAGAGAATCCAATATCCAATATCAAAGACATTAAAGTTCCTAATGTAAAAACGCTCTGAATGTCACCTCGTTTTGACTATCAAAAATAATGGTAAGGATTGTATAGGATGTAGCTTATAAAGGAATGGATAGCCTTCAATTCCATCCAATCCTCACATTTTAAAGGTGATGTTTTACACGGATCGATTCGCAACAACGATTTTCCGTGCAATAACAATTGGTCAAAATGATAATTTGGCGATAAAAGTTTTTAAAATTCAAATCAAAGATTTGTAACTTGTTCACTAAGCAAAAATATTGCTAAAAATAGTTGCGTTTTGTATTTTCCACGGCATAAACATTACGGACAACATTTGTTGCGCGGAAATTCGTTGTTGCAAATCGACCCGCGCAACATCACCATCGACCCGCGCAACATCACCAACTCGTGGATATTGCAAATCCGCGAGTTATTTCTTCAAGCTAGCGCTGTCACTCTAGATAGATTGATTAACCACAAGTCAAAATATAGCAGTAAAAGCTTCTATCAATCTAAATTTCCTCTTCCGTTTGTAAGATATTGCTCTGACTTTACACAGACAATTCCTTCTAAAACGTGGGCTCGGCGCCGTCAGAGTTTATCAGCAGACTTTTGGAAGCTTCACAATATAATAAGACCTGTATATGAGAACCTAGGGCACAAGTTAGAGAACCAATATGGATGGAAAACGTGGCAGATGGAACGGTATAGACAATCCTTGCAATCTATATAATATTTATGGATTATAAGCCCTGAGCTTTTCAAGTTTGTGAAGGGTTTTGAGGAGCCGGGCTTATAACTGCACATCCGGATTAGCCAGGACGGTGGCGTCAGTTATGTCGAAATGGATGATCAAACCAGCATGATAGGCTCATAAGCTGACGTCGAGAATCCACATATAATCACACTTTTTATTTGGGCTGCATTTGAAGTTGCACTGTAAAGTAAAAAAGAAAGAGAGAAAATTGGAGCAGTGGGGGTTATAGAAAGCTTATCATATCGGGAAGGAGCCTGTAAGCCTGCTCAATATTATTTCCTTAATTGAAAAATTGAAAAAATGGTCTTTTTCATTTCGAGAAAAAGGGTTCTGGTGATCGGTTGATAGTGCCACTTAGCTCTTCTTCGAACCTTGGTACCCAATTGCAAGCGAACGACTTAAAGTCCCGATTTCTTTAAGATAGAATCGTTTGTTGAGTTGGGAAACTGAAAATGTACGTTTTATCACAGAACATACGACGCCAGTGAATCCTTGTCTTATTAATTTAATTAATAACAAAAAACATCCTTCTAATAAGACGAAACGACTCCAAAAAACTAGGGTCTTTGTTCCTAGCATTCCACTGAAAGAAAAAAAGACAAGCAACTCAGCCCCCAATGGGCTCAAAAAATGTTTTTTTTTCTGAAGATATTTTCGAAGGTTTAATTTGCTCTTTATCTCTCATTTCCTCGGTGTCATCCTTCTCCATGCAGATTACAACCGAATTGAATACTTATAACAACAGAACGACGGACAATCCTTATTAATTACCAGCCTATTATCAAAGCATTAAAGTCTAAATGGTTTAAATATATCTATTCATCTCCGTTAAAGTTGCGAGTCAAAGCGGCCATTTTTCGTTAATAGGTTTTGCAGTAACTTAATTTAGACCCTATATATATATCAGCGCAGCGATGGTTAATTGCAGTTATCGACCATTAGAGTGCACAAAAACTCTCAAACATTCGGTAAGCTGTACAAAGCCTTGTTTAGCTGCATTGAATTTGAAGTTTTAATGGTTCTTGGAGCTAAGTCACCATTAAAAAGTAGCTTCCGGACACGGCGGCGTAATGTCGAACACCAAACCTTCTGCCAACTTAATAAAATATTAACAAACCATTACTCTTTAAAAGCTAAAAGGGACAGCTTTTCAAAATTGTTTTCGGATTCTTGAAAATTAGCCATTTTGACTGGATATTAGAGTGCTTTCCAGATATCCCTGCGGTCGTAATTCTTTTATGTCTGATTATCTGTGAGATTTCTAAAGATTTGCAGTAATGCATTTTTTACTATGCCCTCACTAGGCAGAATGTACATCGAAAAATATCAATCCCGGAAGAGCACAAAAACGTTTGCTTTGATATCAAAAGTGTGTTTTACCACGCTTATAGGGAATTTAATGCGAGATCGAGATATATCCTCACATAAACCCTATAAAGGGCACCTTTATTTATTTTATTTATAAACTTCGCCCTAGGGCGGGAGCAGCTCACAGAACAAAGGTTCCAATAACGAGACTCCCTGAAGACCTTGAAAAACTCGATACTGCCTGACCATATTTTATTTAAAATGCGTTGTTTAGCGCGCCTTGAAACACTTAGCTTTCTAAGTCGTTTTATTTTAACTGGAACAGACATTTGATAATCATTAAAGATCCCGGATGTGGTGGATACCGGATACCATTAGCGACCTTAAGCGACTACGGGAACGAGGACGGTGACGCCGGAGTCGTCCTTGCTGTCGCCGTCCTCTACTCGCTAGGACGTGTTGGTGCTTTCTCACATGCTAGAGAGAACGGCAATGGCACGGACGACGGCGCGCGCATGTACAACTCACTGAAGACATATTTTGACCTATTCAAACCACCTTTGCAAAACTTGGCCTAAGGTAAGCGAACGATGCGCACGACGCAAGCACGTCTTGTTAGCAAACGCTGTCGTCGCCAAGGTGCCAAGAAGGCAGCTGATATCCTAGCAGTTGAAGACGACGGTACGCAAATGAAAAAGAGCGCCTTTGTTGGTCACAACGGCTCCACTATTGTTGATAATCCAATACACTTGAAACCAATGCACTTTGAAAGTTTAAATAGCTATTTTATTACACGTTTTTCAAATTCTATAAATTAAGATTCTATATAAATACATTATACTTAGTAAAAGTCTTTCTACATTTGCTTTAGGTTCCCAAAGGATTACTGGGTAAAGTATTTCGGCAAAAGCAGCCATTGATAGCCGTTTCTTCGGCGCGTCTTTTAAAGTGATACACTAGATCCCCGCTAAGTCGAACACTTTTAACTGGAAAACTTCGCTATCTCGAACACAAACCCATTTGACCATTTCCTGTTATTTTTCAGTCAATTACCGATCACTGATCTCGAACCCCCGCTATCTCAAGCAATATCAAGCTCTAGTTCGAGTTAGTGAGGTTCTATATAAGCAGTATCAATGAACGAACGAAGCATGCGCAAAGTATACAAAAGATACAAACGCTGCAAGTAGGAGTTCATAATAAAACCCAGTTTAAGAATTATAAAAAGTATTAAAAGACAATTCGGATTAAAAATGCTTTTGAAGCACAGGCTATTATATGTATTTACAGAGCTATATTCCTTAAGAATAGAATTCCATTTCAAAGAACCACGTGGTAAAGTTCTAGTATACTAATTCTCCCTAAGAATGTAGCGACATGGCCGCCACTTTGGTGGTCTTGAAAAGAAAAATCAAGATAAAACCACCAACATGGTTGCCATGTCTTTTATTCAATTCAGCTCTCCTGGAATGGTTGCAAACCAATGAATATCTGATATTTTATCACAAACCACGCCGCGACCAAACGACTGCACATGCGCGAGTTTTCGCGGGCTTACGCGCGTCCGCGTCTTGACCACAGGAATCCCAAGCAAGCATTTTAGAAATTTTATCAATAGATCTTTCGATATCATGTATTTGAGCTTAATTTTGAGCATTGCTGCAAACAGGAAAGTACGTGATGCAAAGAGTAGGCGACATGAATATCCTACAATGTCCTCTAACTGAGTTTTTGGGGACTAACTTAGTTTTGCTTCTGTGACAAAATAGTCGCCGGGCAAAGTACGCTCCATAACTCGCGCATGCGTGGTGCAATTATGCCGCAGGTGTCATCACAAACGCCTTTGCAATAAGCACATTATTCAACTTCTTTGTTGGCTCGTCACCTCTTCTACGGAATCCTCGACTCTTGAAGTGGAAACATTTTTGCTGGATTTATGGAGAAATGGGAAGTTGTCCATCTTCTCCAAACTTTTGTACCGCGACGGGATCTTCGCATGGTTCCATATTATTTTGTAATGAATATTCATACAACTCTGACTCTGCCGTACCTTGTACGTACCCTAAAATAGATTGAAGGACATCAGAAAAACTTCAGCTTCATTTAAAATTAAGTCTTCTTAGGGAGGTTGGATGAAAGGTTAAAGTTGTTCGATCAGTTAATTTTGTAAGGAGCTTTCAAGTATAAAAAATCCCTCTGCTCGCGAGGTACATTGCCATCAATTTTGCGCATCCGCGTATGCCAGTGAAGCTATGCTAAAAGTCGTCTAGTAAATGCGTGTAACATCATCTTTTATTGCTTCGGGCTATGTCTCCGCACTCTAGCTTCACTGAGCAACATGGATCGAAACATGTAAAGTTCTGTCCAACATTGAGAAGTAGATTCAAGGGGAGGTGACGTTAAAGATTCTGTATGGGGTAACATGCATTACTTACGTTTTATCTCGATTTATAATCTTCCGACGGAAGCAATACATTGCTATAAACACAACAATAGCAATGAACGCCGCTGATAAACATGTTGCTAGGATAATATGCTCCTTTTTATCGAGGACGCTAGTGTTGACTTCACCTTGGGATAAAATAAAAGTGAAAATGAGCTTTAAGTTAAATTATTCACCGCAATTACTGAGGGAAGGGGGAGGAAGAGTAGAGTTGTCTCTCTGAGCCGAGACGAGCCGAGACGAGCCGAGCCGAGCCGAGCCGAGACGAGCCGAGCCGAGCCAAGCCTTATCCCCCTCGCCTTTTAGCGCAGGCTATTGTAACGGGGAGTATAGGAGGAAGGGGACGAGATGTTTGAACGGCGATGCACTAATGAGATCTATACTTCAAGGTTAAATCGCATACATTAAAATGTTAAGTGTCACTTGTTGCGATTAATTCAGTAGAGAAGTAAGTTATGGAAATGCAGGCCGAAGGCAAGCCGAAGAGGTTACGATGATTACCGAAGCTCAAACGAGCCCAAGAGCTACATTAATTAAGCAAAAACATAATTATTATGGTTGTTACGTTGTTATTAAAACAATTATTTATTATTAAGATTATGATTTAAGTCCTACCTTGTTTCTTTGTTGGTTTGGTAGTAATAGATATGATGTGGGTTGAGTTAGTGGAATGAGAGAGTGGAGTAGTTGGAGGTATTGTTGGTGAAGGGTGGATAGTCGTTGATACCAAAGTTTGTGAAGATTGAGATATTATTAACGATGATGATGATTGTGATATTAATGATACCGTTGATGATGATGATGACGATTGTGGTGGTTGTGAAAATGATGGCCTGGGTAATGAAGATGATGATGATGAGGTCGTTGATGAGGGTGATGGTGACAATGTTGAAAATGATGATGATGATGATGGTGTTAATGAGACAGATACCGATGCAGTCATTTCTGAAGCAGATCAATACAAGACTGTTAGCACAGCTAAAGTAGACAGGTTAACGTGAAAAGATCATAAAAAGAAGAGATAAACATCAAAACATGCGTACTGTTTACTTTAACATTAGTATATCAAGTTATTATATATAATATTTATAATATTAATATATATTAATATATATTTCTATACATGCAAATGAGATAGAAGATTAAATCCAGAAAGGAAGATGGAAAGTATGATGAACGTCTTATAGGAAATATCTCGAAATCTCCCTGTTATTACTGAATGGTCTGGTCAGAATAGACTTAAGATTGGAACCCTTGTATCTCATTCTTCCCCTGCCCTCCCTTGCCCTCTCCTACTATTCACTACCCTGCCCTTCCCTCCGCTCGCACTATCCCTTCTGCGTTCTTCTTTCCGATTATGCTAAACGGCCCTCACGTAAGGCTAAAGAGCAAGCTTCACGAAATAAATATGACACTGTTAGGCTCAATCTTTTGTGTACCAGAGAAAATCAAACCAAAAACTTAACCACAATGCTAGGGATACCCTTCCCAAGAGAAAATGAGATACTGTTGCCTCACCTTCCCTCGCCCTACTATAATGTAAACATGCCCTTGAATCAATACTATAAAATTATTAACATAATATAAAAAACATAAAAAAATACCTCCCTAAAGTACCACACAGCATCACTTCAACAATACACAACAACACAACAAACATCGACCACAAAATTCACCTGGAATGTTTTGGGTGCTGGAGACGTCATCTGAAATTATAGTTATGTCCATCGTCTTCGTTTGTCGTTCGGAGGTTGTCGGAACCGCTTCGGTGGAACTCGATCTATATGTCGTAAATTCGTCGATCTGTGGCCGAGGTGACGACGATGTTTGTTGTGCAAGTGTTGTTGTTAGTGACGCATGCGTGGTAGACATGTCAGTGGTTTCTAGCGTACTTGTTGTTGGGGCAGTTTTCGTTGTGGTAGTGGTAGTAGTGATTGTCACGAGTGTTGTTGGTAGAACGCTTGGAGACTCTAAAAGGTAAAGGATTTACAAAAATGATCGATTTTGTGTTCTTTCCTAGCTCTCGTCTTTTGCTTTTTTTCCTTTCTTCCCCTTGCTCCCTCCCTCGCTTCCTTTCTAGCTTCATTCCTTCCTTAATTCCTTCCTTCCTTCGTCCCTTCCTTCCTTCCTTTCTTTCTTTCTTTCTTTCTTTCTTTCTTTCTTTCTTTCTTTCTTTCTTTCTTTCTTTCTTTCTTTCTTTCTTTCTTTCTTTCTTTCTTTCTTTCTTTCTTTCTTTCTTTTTTTCTTTCTTTCTTTCTTTCTCTCCTTCTTTTTACTCTCTTTATTCTATTACACCACAGTGCTGTAAGAATTTCATCTCCAATGATCTTACCAGTACTATTGAAATCATATTCAATCAGCTTCGCTTTCCCGCCGTTCACTGTTGTACATGTGACGTCATTTTTATCTGAAAGCACTCTGCTACCATTGGCCCAAGACTGCAGCCACTGGAGACTCGAAGCACAAGCATACGGGTTTCCTGATAGCTGTCTAAAAACGAATTGAAAAATAACATCTAAGGCCTTGCTTGGACTAGGGCGTTGACCTAGGCTGTGTTAAATTGTAACAATGACCGCGAATCATTTGACATTGCCAGAAGTACACGTGTACTTCTACCATTGCTTTGACATTGTGTATAATCACTCAATCAAGCACGCAAGTCTAAACACGACCTAAGATCTTCATACATGCACACGAGTTGAGAATCTTCATGAACAAGTAGTATATCGATAAGCCAACTTGTGTGCAAGTTTAAATGGTACACATGACATATTCTTCCGACCAATCACACAAAATCAAACAAGTCAGCTGAAAGGATAACGTTAGATAACTCAAATATTGTAGACTATTTGCATTCCCTGACTTGCTGTAGCAAAAATTACTTACATTGTTCCAAAAGTCACTCGGTCAAAGACTAACTTGGCCTCACGAGGAATGGTTGTCATACCGTTGTTATTGAGTCGTCTGAAACAAAAGCATGCACGAGTCGTTACTATAAGCAGATGTTTGTTTGCTGGTTGGATGGTCGGTCGGTCGGTCGGTCAGTTGATTGATTGATTGGTTGGTTAGTTGGTTGGTTGGTTGGTTGGTTAGTTATTTGTTGCTTAGTTGTCGGTGGGTTTGTTATTTGGTTGATAAGTTGGTTGGTTGGTCGACCGTCGGTTGATTGGTTGGTTGGTTGGGTGGGTGGTTGGTTGGTTGGGTAGTCGGTTGGTCGGTTGGTTAGTTATTTGTTGCTTGGTTGGTCGGTGAGTTGGTTATTTGGTTGATAAGTTGGTTAGTTGATTGGTTGGTTGGTCGACCGTCGTTTGGTTGGTTGGGTGGGTGGTTGGTTGGTTGGTTGGGTAGTCGGTTGGTCGGTTGGTTAGTTATTTGTTGCTTAGTTGGTCGGTGAGTTGGTTATTTGGTTGATAAGTTGGTTGGTTGATTGGTTGGTTGGTCGACCGTCGGTTGGTTGGTTGGTTGGTTGGTTGGTTGGTTGGTTGGTTGGGTGGGTGGGTGGTTGGGTAGTCGGTTGGTCGGTTGGTTAGTTATTTGTTGCTTAGTTGGTCGGTGAGTTGGTTATTTGGTTGATAAGTTGGTTGGTTGATTGGTTGGTTGGTCGACTGTCGGTTGGTTGGTTGGTTGGGTGGGTGGGTGGTTGGTTGGTCGGTTGGTCGGTTGGTTGGGTAGTCGGTTGGTTGGTTGATTAGTTATTTGTTGCTTAGTTGGTCGGTGGGTTGGTTATTTGGTTGATAAGTTAGTTGATTGATTGGTCGGTTGTAAGTCCGTTGTTTTGTCGATCGGTTCGTTGGTGGTCGATTTGTATATTGTTGAATACTTACAAATCCATAATATATTTGGATGTCAAGTCGTAAAGCGCTTTCGGAAATGTAGATAATTTGTTGCTATCAAGGAATCTGAAAAACGGAGGCAAAAAGAAACAAAAACAGTTCGTTTATTTTTTTCAAATAAGTGTAATTTACCTTCCAAATGATGTTCTATGCTTACTTACATAAAATTTAAAGTAGATCCAGGTGCCAAAAATGCATGATCTGGAATTCTAGTGATCCGGTTTCTGCTCAAGTCTCTAAATATTAAACATGTATTGAAGTAACTGTTAAATTGTCTTAGATTCAAAGTCATCATACAAAGCAGCCAACATTACTCGCAAGGCTCTAACGAATATTGGTTGCAGAGGAGCTTAGGGGGGAGGGCTGGAGAGAT
The DNA here is from genome assembly GCA_029948255.1 of Telmatactis stephensoni. NCBI lineage: Eukaryota > Metazoa > Cnidaria > Anthozoa > Actiniaria > Isophelliidae > Telmatactis > Telmatactis stephensoni. The sequence continues at coordinate 314,331 of JALIZF010001908.1, forward strand.
TGGCGGGTGATCCAGGAATTGATGACTATTCAGAAGAGGCTCTATATATACTTACAGTTGTCTGAGTTTGGCCGTACTATTTAAAAATCCATTAGGTATTGTCTGTAAATAGTTCTTGCCAAGATTTCTATAAGTACAGTAATAAAAGTAAAATAAAAAAAGTAACAAAAAGATTTCACATAACTTACTTTTAGATGCAAATAAGTAAAATAATATGCAAATGACAAAATAGCATGTTAATGATGTAAACGCACGAAACCGCACGCATGGCACGCAACAAGTTGCGCAACAAGGTGGCTCTGAAATTTATAGTTACTGAGTTTATATCTATGACACTTTTCAAATGAGTTTGGGTTTATGTTGTTCGTTTATAAGATTCATCGTGCTCATCTAAGCAATCGAAGCTTGCGGTTTCGTGCGTTTACATCATTAACATGCTATTTTACATTAGCATATTATTTTACTCATTTGCATTTAAAAGTGATCTATGCGAAATCGTTCCATTGGTGGAGCAATAAGTTATAACCGCCGCCCGGTTGGCTCAGTTGGATAGGGCGCCGGACTAGTGTGCGGGAGACCGGGTGTCGATTCCGGCCGGACCAACACTCAGGGTCTTTAAAATAACTGAGGAGAAGGTGCTGCCTTTGTAACTACATCTGCAATGGTTAGACCTTCAGGTCTTCTCGGATAAGGACGTTAAACCGTAGGCTCCGTCTCTCAACACTTCACCACTTGCACCGGAGGGACGTTAAAGAACCCACACCACTATTCGGGGAGAGTAGGCCATGAAGTTGCCGGTGTGTGTGGTCTGTCCTATAACACTACAGGGCCCACAGTAATTGGCGAAAGCTGTTGTGGTGACCCTGCCTTCACTGGAAGGAATAAGCTTGTAAATAAATAAGTTATCGACAGATAAATGACCATAAAGACAAGCATTTCATAAGGCGCTGTTACACTGTGCAATTTTCCCCAGCAACTTGCAATATTTTTGGCTCCTCAGAGCGAAATGAGAAATTGCGCATGCGCTTGTAGAAAACGTGCCTCAAAAATTGCGAGGAAAGTTGCTGGAAGGGGGATAACTATGCAACGCTGCCTTGGCAAGTTGCTGCATAGTCCTGTTGCGAAAAGTAGAACTAGAGTTCTACTTTAGTGCAACGCTGCGCGCAACAAAAAAATTGCGAGACAACCCCTGTTACACTGTGCAATCCTCCAGCAACTTGTTTCGCAACGCCGTTGCGAAAATTGCACAGTGTAACAGCGCCTATAGGCTGAAGTGGAAGTTTGGGTGAAAGATGCAGTGCTAGAAGAGAAATCCAACTGAGGAATTGAAACCGGGAAGGAAACTTTCTGAGTGGTGACCTACAGCCTATTACCCTAACAGAGCACAAGATTCGAACGGGATTCGAACGGGATTTGAACTCACAAACCCTGCCGGGATTTATACGCCAGTGCTCTACCAACTGAACTACGAGGTCAACTTTCTTTTCTTGAGACTGTTGTGGGTATATATATAGATGTTGAGACGCGGTGTTAGAATGAAGGAACGAATGTAATGAATGACCGCGTAGCAATGAAATAGAATGAAATGGAACTTGCACTTGCAGTTTTTCATAACATTCAATTTTTTTTGTCTCATAATTGGATGAATACTTACAAAATCTGTAAATTTGTCAAATCCTGTAGCAAATTTTGTGGTATGGTTGTAAGTTGATTACTGCCTAAACTCCTACAAACAAGCAGAAGTGCGGTAATTAGTTTTTCACGCCGAAAATGGGAAGAAATGTCGGAAATTGTACATAAAGATATTTTCTTATTGAATTTGTCATATGACAAATTTCTAATACTTACAGTTTAGTTAGGGATGTTAGCCCTGCAAAAGCATTCGAGGATATTCGCTTTATGCCACAGTTAAGTAAATTTCTGAAAAAACAAAACAAATTGAAATGAAATATTAGAAGTATGTGGTTTCGATAAAGATAGTGACATAGGCATAATCATAAGCACAAGCAACATACACAGACGTCAACAGACTCAACAATGAACTGTTCATTAGAAGTGCTTGTCTTTTCACAAACAATGTATACAGACTCAGTAATGTCTGTTCATTAGCAGTGCTTGTCTTTTCACTAGTGACAAAAGCATAAGTACAAGTAACATACACAGACTCAACAATGAACTGTTCATTAGCAGTGCTTGTCTTTTCACTAGTGACAAAAGCATAAGCACAAACAACGTATACAGACTCAGTAATGTCTGTTCATTAGCAGTGCTTGTCTTTTCACTAATGGCAAAAGCATAAGTACAAGTAACATACACAGACTCGGTGATGTACTGTTCATTAGCAGTGCTTGTCTTTTCACAAGTGACATATACGAAAGTGCATACAACCAGACGCGATGATGATAATAGCAGAGCTTGTATCAACAAAGTTGGTTCAGAATATCGCTACTATTTCTCTGCGTACTTACAGTGTTTTAAGATTTGTTAGACCATTAAATACTCCATCTGTAATATTTTCTATTTGATTGTTAGATAAGTCTCTGTAAGACAATAATTTTGGAGGTTAGTCAGAAGATGCATGATAAAGAACACACGAATCAAGGTTTTCTGCAAAGGTGTGCACAAGTAACTAAATGGATTGAGAGCGTTTTTAAAAATCAGTTTTAATGATAAGATGAAGCGTTAAACGTACCAACTATCACTGTTCACTGCTACACGACGTAACGTAGCCTAACGTAACGTAATTCGTTACGCGCAAATGTTTACAGTGTGCTTCACATAACTTTTGTCGGGCGGGTTCCGAAGTTTATTCGGAAGTTTTCGATTTCACTGAAGTTGTCCTGTAAAAGTTCATACCGAAACTTCGTTGGCGAACTTTGAACTTACTTCCCACGCATCCGTTTAGAAGTTCGTTAGAATCGAGGTTTGTAATTAATTTTTGCGGGAAGCAAGTGTTGTCAAACTCCGAAGTAAGACTTGAAGCCAGAACTTTGGAAATTCCTAAAACAAACGCCAAAAGTAAAAATGCACTGTAACACATAGTGGAATTCTCCTTTTGAGCGTAACTCCTGATTTTTGTATTTTTTGGCTCTTCTCCTAGTCTCCTTTGCAGCCGTTTTTTGTCACGTGACGACACAAAAAAAGGCTGCAAAGGAGACTCCTCTTCTCCAACAATTGGCTTTTAAGAAATTTCAGTGAATTAATTTTCATAAAAAGGACAGAAAAACACTTAGTTTTCACCCTTTTTCGGAAAGCTAGGGAGGGCCAAAATTAAACCATCGAAAACTGACTTCCGTGAGTAACACCACTCTGTTCTCTAAATGCTTGGAAGGTTTTCTTTGTGACTTCATCAACTTTCCCACACTCCCAACCTTGTGTAAATACTGTCACAATCAGCTGATAATCTTTCCGGACAAAGTACAAGTCTTAGCATATCTAGTGTACATGAGGTTGGCAAGGATACTTCAATAAGCATTACTTTCAAACCATCGAAGTTTAATTTAACTTCAAATTGACAACTTCAAGGCAGTTTTAAAAGGACATAAGAGAGTCAGCCGACTAATGAAAATAAAGTGTCAAAGTTAGTATTGTTTGATATGACTCTATCTGATCCAGGAGTTTAGTGCTTTTGTTTGTCCACAAAGGTAATTAAATCCGGTAATTTTGAGAAAGATTTTTGGAATTTTCTAGCTATTTTCTGTCAAACAGTGTCGCAATATTTTGTGAGTATCTAGGAAGATCTCGAAGAAGAGGATTTTTCGGTCTTTCATCACTAAGTTACCAAATTCTTAAAGTTTCAGAAATTGTTCCGAGTTTCGTGTTTACAGTGCTAGTAGATTCAGAAGTATAAGCTCGCTTTCATTGTTGATAATCCTAAAAGTGAATTTCAGAAGTTTAAAAAGTTTTCTTTGCTCTTGAAAATCTGACATCACATTGTTCGGAGGGAATGACATTACTGACTTGGTTCGTGGGAAAAACATAAAGGTTAAGGAGAACGCCCAAGTGAGAATAAAAAATAAAATAAATATATAATAAAACTGGATTTTTTTACATAACTTCAGTTTCCATGATCAAATCTGGGATAAATATAAATTCAAAAAAGATATAAATAGAATTCAAAACTTTGTCATTCTCCTCCATTAAAATTGAATGTAAAAAGCGTTTGTCCTTTTTCAGTGTCAATTTTTGTTGTAACCACTACTTTCCCAGTTGTAGCTATCAAATTTTCGTCCTGGGTTATTTCTTTTCTGATAAAAATATCGCCTTTTGAACTATTGAAAACCCCATTCAGTGCAATTGTTATGAAAACAACAGAAAAAAAACTTACATAAGTGTTCAAATATTTTTTTCGTTAAATGATTTATGGGCAGATGTCGATGACATATCGAATATATAATAAGATTTTGAACTTCTCCTTTGACTCATAAATTCATTACTTTCAATATACTTAAATCTTAAGTAAATTAAACCTAACTTACATTCTTTTAAGATTAGGTATTCTGGAGAAATAATTCGCCCTCAAACTTGTGATTTTTGTACTTGAAAGAAACCTGTGGAGAAAAAAAGAAGAAGAATCAGGCTTTATTTCAAGTTACATGGTTTTTGCCCTCTTTTCAAATACAGTTACAACTCGGCATGACGGCTAGGAGACAAAGAATCAACAATTATTTCCCCAAATTCAGACTCATTCAAAACCACTGCTTTTCTAAGAATTATCCAAGCATGATAAAAAATTATTTGGAAAATGAATGACGGCTCAGCTGCAAAAGAGGACCTTAAATCCCACAAAAAACACCGTCCTGCAATCATAATTTTACAATAACCCCAGTTTATTGACTTAGCATAAGGTATTTGAATAGTTATGCTTGCTTAGGACATTCTTTTAGAACCTCATAAAGTGAGACGAAAAGCCGACGAATGGTAAATAATCTTCGACAAGCCTCACAAAAAAGTTAAGGAGAAGTTAAAAAGCGCCGTCAACTTTCAAAGAGGATGGCAGTTAGGGCGCCATATGGCTGCAAGCATGTTGATTGAAGAGTTCTTCTTGCAATAGAAAAGTTTTAGGAACCCCCAAAAACTTAATCGACGCAGTTAACTTGGTGAATACAACGAGTTAATTGATTTGTGCTAGTAATACGAACGACCCATCACAGTATTAGATTGTCTTCGATATGATAACACCAGCCACTTAGGATATACAACTTGTTAAAGAAATCCATCAAATTATTGCACTTCTACTTACAGTGAATCTGTATCTGCTGGTATATTGCTGGGAAGTGTTGTAAGGTTTACTTTATCACATTGTACATATTTCATTATGCTTCCACCAGCATCTCCACATGTACAAAGAGTAGGACATGTAGCGAAGGCCTGTTGATCATCAAAGACAAACACCAATAATATACAGAAAAGTCTGCAGAGTGTAACAGCCACTCTAACGTTTCCAGTCATCTCCTGTATGCTTGGATTCCAATAGCAGAATGAAATTTGATCTGCTCGGAAGGTAAACACTCAGATAAACCGATGACAGAAAACCATTCATCATAAAGCCCTCGATTTACGCATGCGCGCCGAGGTCTTAGTCATTCATCCAAGACACCTCTACAAACTGCTATTGTATCAAAAGAAAGGAATTTCAACAACGGAAATAGCTGGAAATTAGAGGCGAGATTTTCTTTTACGTTTTCAACGAGCTTAACGCTTTTCAAATGTGACAATAAGTAGGTGAAAATTGCCATTGTCAAGTCAATTCCCAAAAGGTACTTTGTACATTTCACTTGTCATTAATGAGCGTCCAATTTCTGATTTATTTATTCAAGCATAGAAAATTACTCAATCCAAAGTGCGTTATAACTCCTTGTCCTACCTCGCTATGACGTTAGTAGAGCAATATAAAGTATAATGAAGACAAACCCAAATTTAAAAAAAAGTTAATAACGTTTGCATTTCCGTTAATACTTTATTGCTGTTGGCGCAACGTCCCACATGAGCTTAAGGGAAACATATTAGAAATAGTTTTCTGGGGTGTAAAACTTCTTTTATACTTTTCTATTGTACTTTTTAATAGATTAAGATTTTTTACGTTTTGAATTATGACTGAACACTCATGCAGCAACGTCTATTCAGTTCATCAGTTCGCGGCTGAGCAATGTTGCAGGGCCGTAGCCACCGGTACGGTTAGTCGGGTTTCAACCTGACCAACTTTTACCATTAAAACCATTTAAAACCATTTAAAACTGTTATTACAGTTTTGAAACTATGAATCCGTTGAGAAAAACGAAAAGACCAGACCAACTTTTAAAAAGCCGTACCATTGTTTAAATTGTGGCTATGTCATCAAATACAGACAAATGTCCGTTTCTCGAAAAACCTATTTATGCTCTCTTGGAAAAACCCAATAAGTTTGGTCGAAGCGCACGCTATTTTCAATTTCTATGATTTTAGATATCCTCGCCCACTCCGGTAATTTTTGCCGCTTTATAACGGGCCCGTAAATTATTGGTCTCTCGAGAAATCGGCCCAGGTCTCTTCATGCAGGGCATGCTCAGCCAAGGACGGTCGAAAGCCCGCCGAGTGACCGCTCGAACTTGTGGTGAACTAGTCCAGAGTTGGACCCACTTTTAATTACGGCTATGAAGAATTAGTTACCAAGCTGACAAAGAAGGAATCAAAGGTAGTCGAACGGTGGTTTCGAAAGGGCATCACACGTGATTTGAATTTGTTAGTTCGTTTGTGTTTCTGCGGCTTGATGTCGTAACTTGACTTAAGCCGCGGCTACACGAGCGATTTTTTGCTTGCACAGGCGACGCGATTTTCTGGAATCGGATCGGCGAAAGGTGAAAATCGCGCGTGTAGCCACCCTTGAACAAGCGAAGCGACAGCTAAAAAAATCGCCAAAAAAAGTCGCGAGAAATTCAAAGAGTTGAATTTTTCGCGACAAAGTCGCGGACTTCTCTCTCGTGTAGCCACTCCGCGACTTTTTCTTCGCACTCGCGACGCAACCAAAATTCAATTCTTCAATTCTTCCAGATTATTTTGACCGACAAAACCACGATTTGTTTATTTATATTTTTGGATTTCATCGCCAATATTTATCGTCAGCTTTTGTTGCTTCGCGTAGCCACCACCGCGCGCCGATCATTTCAGAAAATCGCGTCGCCTGTGCAAGCAAAAAATCGCTCGTGTAGCCGCGGCTTTACGTAACGTATCGTCTGACAGACTGCAAGCTCCATGCTTGTCATCCTCATCGTGCGTTTCAAACTACCACTTTTCAATCTGGACTTAAGCGCGAGGTCGATCTCATAGTGACGCTGATTGCTGTCCTACAGCACTATCAAGGTGCTCTTGTGAACAAAGGTGTAAGTACCAGCCGACGATTACTGCTACGTACACGATTTTTCTTCTTGGAATGTTATACGGAGACCACCATTTGTGTGTTAGTGTCTTCCATAGGGGTGCGGCAGTAAGTTATAAATTGACTCGATTGTGCTATCCTCTTCTACGAGTTGCTCATCCTCGGTAGCAGCACCCACGTGACGTGACAAGATCACCCCTACGGAAAACAGTAAGATGAAACTATTACTGTTTTCCGTAGGGGTGAGCTTGACAGGCATGGAAGCTTCCGTTGTACTTGTTGGCAGTAAGTTATAAATTGACTCGACTGTGCTATCCGCTTTCAAGAGTTGCTCATCCTCGGCTGCAGCACCAACATGAGGTGTCACTTCCATCTTACTGCTTTCCGTAGGGGTGATCTTGACAGGTATGGAAGCTTCTTTTGTCCTTGGAAGAAAATAGCACAGTCGAGTCTATTTATAACTTACTAAGTTATAAATTGACTCGACTGTGCTATTTTGTTTCATGTGTTGCTCATCCTCGACTGCAGCACCCACGTGAGGTGATACTTCCATCTTACTGCTTTCCCTGGTGGTGCTCTTGACAGGCAGGAAAGCTTATTCTTTTGTCCTTGTTGGTAGTAGTTGTAAATTGACTCGATTGTGCTATTTTCTTTAACGAGTTCCTCGCCCTCGACTGTAGCATCCACGTGAGGTGACACTTCCATCTTCCATGTCTGCCAAGAACACCTCTACGGAAAGCAGTAGCTTTCCGTAAAGGTGCTCTTGACAGACATGAAGCTTCCGTTGTACTTGTTGGCAGTAAGTTATAAATTGACTCGACTGTGCTATCCCCTTCCAAGAGTTGCTTATCCTCGACTGCAGCACCAACATGAGGTGACACTTCCATCTTACTGCTTTCCGTAATAGCACAGACGAGTCCATCTATAACTTGCTAAGTTAACTTACTAAATTATAAATTGACTCGACTGTGTTATTTTCTTTCATGTGTTCTTCAAACTCTGCAGCACCCAGGTGAGGTGACATTTCCATCTTACTGCTTTCCGTAGTGGTGCTCTTGACAGGCAGGAAAGCTTCTTTTGTCCTTGTTGGTAGTAAGTTGTAAATTGACTCGATTGTGTTATTTTCTTTCACGAGTCCCTCGTCCGCGACTGCAGCACTGACACTTCCATCTTACTGCTTTCCGTAGTGGTGCTGTTGACAGGCAGAAAAGCTTCTTATGTCCTTGTTGGTAGTAAGTTGTAAATTGACTCGACTGTGCTATTTTCTTCCATGTGTTGTTCATCCTCGACTGCAGCACCAACGTGAGGTGACACTTCCATGTGATGTCGGAAGCTGTTCCGTAGGGGGTTTATTTCTGTCTATCTGTTAGGTGCTCTAGCATCTTTTTAAAACAGGTTTGACTCCGCATTGCTCTCTTTTTCGGCATCTTAAGCAAGAAAAAACCCCGATATATTCTCCACGTTAAATTAGAATCTCACTAGATTAGTCTTCACTGAAGCTATCACACAGCAGTGAACTAAATAAAACTCAGCTAAATAAAATTCAATGCCGATAGTAATCTAATACTAGGAAACTGTGCAGCGTTTGCATTGTGTGCTTTTTCATAGCGGATGCGCACCAAGTGTCATTTGGCCAACTATGGAATATTTGAGATGTAACGCGAGCGCTCAATCTGGGCTGCAGCACCCACGTAGGGATGTCTATTGCTGTGTCTCTGTTGGCTGCTTTAGCATCTATTTTAGAATTTGCCAGGAGTACGGATGGCACAGTTGGTTAGTGCGCGGCCTTCGGTGACCTCAAATCCTTCAGGTTGTTTGTTTCGACGTCTTTCTTTTCCGTTTAGCTTTAATTAGCTTTAAACACCCTTAAACAAAGAGCGCGTTCAAAATACTCCCTCTAGAAACAACAATCTTACATTACATCGAAATTCTTAAAATCATTACCTGCTATAGCTTACCTTCTTTCATGATTGTTGGGATTTTTGTCCATGCACAGTCATTCTTCTTGAAACACAAGCCATCACTTTCACATCCAGACAAACTGTAAAGAAAGATTTTTTCAGTTTTAGATCTTGTTCTAGTGATAAGTACTGATCACTAGAACAAGATCTAAAACTGGAAACATCTTTCTTCCCATTAGCGTTTGATTTTTACCACGCTGGATATAAAGCTGCATGAAAAAGATCGGCACGTTTACTGAGTATAGCCAAGAGACCATAATACTAAGAGAGCGAAACTCAGTATCCAGATTGATGTCTGTGCGATGTTCGCGGCGACTAAGGCTATTATTAGTAACTTCGCCATTGCGCGATCAAGGCTCTCAAACAATAGAATTCAAAAGCCGAAAGCAAACGGTCCCGTCCGCGCGCACGTCAAAAATCAAATTCTATTGTTTGAGAGTCTTGCGCGCGCGATTGCGAAATTACTAAAAATAGCCTTAGCCGCCATGAACATCGCACAGACATCAATACTGAGTTTCGCTCTCTTAGTATTATGGTCTTTTGATATATAGCCTCCTCCGCAGGCATCTCAATTTTCTCTCTCTTTGGGATTCCTGTGGGATTCTTGTTCGAGAAGATGGGGACTGAGGAGAGGGGAGGGAAAGTGAAAACTAGCACCTAGTCCCTCTCTATCAGCAACACAGGAAACCCAAGATATACATAGATTCAAATTCTTATATTAAAGAGACCTCTGCAGAGGAGGCTACATTGAGTAAAGATTTCAGTAGAGCACTAAGAACAGGTGACCTAGAAACAGACTCTTCGGCAGTAAAATTTGTTTGTTATTTCTAACTCATTCCCATCTCTTGTTATATTAGCGCGCAATGAGTAGAAAAATAACTTACAGAATCCAAAGGCCGATTTGGATCGGGACGACGTACGTCTTATGCATGGCCATTATTTTTGGCAGGTCATCAGTAAGGGGATGTTTACATGATACGGGAATGAGTTTTGTTCCAGAATGGAAAAGGCGTTATAATCTATTGTATTGCTTGTACTGGTACGAGATTCTGTGATGATATCATGTAAACCCATACAAAGAAATATATAGGAACCGGAATGAAACTCATTCCGGTATCATGTAAACACCCCTTAACTATCATGATGTGAACAGAAAATTCCTTAGCCTTATAATGGTACCACACCCAAATAATCGGTTCGTCGCGTGCAAAGACTTAAGGTGCAGTAATACTACCAAAATTACGCCACATCGTCCGTTTATTATTATTATTAAATGCATATTCAATATATTTATTGACTTATTAATACCTATTTTCCAGAGTCTGTCTTTCCTTGCCTTGAGTTGTTGTTGTCGGATTTTAAATTTCTTCAATTCTCTTTCAAATTTTTCCATATTTCTCTGTTTTAAGAACAAAAAAATGTTATAACATCATCGCCTTCAATATTTTCGCGCAACAAAAAGACATGGAGCAAGGACCAAGGATGGCACAGTTGGTTAGTGCGCGGCCTTCGGTGCAAGAGGCCCAGAGTTCGATCCCCGGATCTCAACTTCTTTCCTTACTGCATATGTAGCTTTAATTAGCTTGAACTGAACGAAGCACTGTTGGAGAGAAGGGGGTAAAATGGGCGCACCGTCGACCTCAAGTTTATCTGTTACTCAAATTACTGTCACTAGTTATCGACGTAAAATATGGTCGCTTTACTTTACTCCACTTTGCTTTGCTTTGCTTTGCTTTGCTTTGCTTTGCTTTGCTTTGCTTTGCTTTGCTTTGCTTTGCTTTGCTTTGCTTTGCTTTGCTTTGCTTTGCTTTGATTAGAAACACATTTCTTACCTCTGTCTCACATGCATGATGGTAAATTACAAATCTGAAAAATAAGAAATATGAGATATTCATATTTGCGGTTTCTCGGAATCGAAAAAAAAAACGTGTAAGGAAAACTCAACAAAAGGTGGGAGACAAAACTGAACTGAAAAGAGACCCCCCCCCCCCCAAAAAAAAAGCGAAGGAATAGCAAGGAGTGAACAACAACAACAACAACAACAACAATTACCAAAGAAAAATTATAAATGCGTTGCGCAAGGCAAATTTTTCAAGCTGTGCTTACTTGTTCGCTGTCGGTACTGCCAAAACAGCTACACAAGCACATCGGCTTGCTTGGTGCCTTTCCCATATTGACTTGCAGTTACAGAAATTGAACTCTCCCAGTAGATTCGTTATATTACCAGCTGGACATGATCAAAAACAAGAGTGAATTCGATCAAGTCAAGGCGAAACTGATTTACTAACGAGCTGTGACATCATAATCAAATCAGTGACGTTCAACCAATTACGCAAATTACGTAATTATATCGAACACCACAGGAAGACCGCGCGACATGCGCGCTCTGTAGAAAGGTCTAGAAATCCTTGGATGATGTCTGATTAGACATCTTAGCTTTGGGATGATTATTTTTTTTTTCGATTGAAAAAATCTCTTCTGGCGTTTCAAACTATTCATCTAACCCCAAAATATCTTTCGTTGAATCATTTTTTTCTCATCAACCATATGGCATTTGAATAGGTATTTTGCTGATGGCAGTTAAAGGCGATTGTCAACATTTAATAGAACCTCCTTAATACGGACAATAAAGTGACCGTAATACAAAGGTGTCCATTATGTAAAGGTCTCATTTGTTAGGGAATATATGGAGATTCCAGCTGTAGGGTCATAGAGATCTGTCCGTTATAGACAAGGCGCATTTTCGAAAAATCAGATACCTGGAGGCATTTTGGGGTAGAGGCTTGTAACATAACTATTCTAAACTAATTTTTCATGCTGAATCCGAATATGACTGTTACCAAGACGTATTCTGCAATCTTATACGTGTAAATGACGTATTTTGTGAATTGCTATTGTGAATTTTCAAAAAACGAAATTTTGTATGAAAACACTTACAGTTATGCAAGAGATACAAACAAATTTCGATTTTTGAAAATTCGTATCTCCTTGATTTTTCAACTGATATCCTTCAAACTTCACAATTTTACTAATTTTGATGTGTTCTTTCCAGCTATGGTAATTGTTTTTAAGTTTGGGAACTTTTGGAATTACATGAAAAAGCCGTTAGTATGAAATGACTGTAGCAATTCACAAAATACGTCGGTAAGTGCTTGTTTCCATAGTCCAAACCGCCCTTGATCGTGAGAGGACTGGAATCTATTTTACTTCATCACGGGCGACTATGGCCGCCATTACGTATCTTACTTACGTGTATATTCTATAAGGTAGTGTTGGAGTTTTGTAAATTGTCAATAGTTCTTTTCCTTTTAGACTCTGTGAATGAAGAAACCTTTATTTTGTGTGTCGAAGTCTACACAGTACGAGTATCACGTTAAATCTTGGTCAGTTTGAGTTATGGAAACGAGCCACTTCGACCAAAGAAACATTCGTTTCCATAGCTCAAACTGCCCCCTGATCAAGTCGAAGAAAAGTATTTTTCGCACTCAGTGAATACAGCGACAATGAACTCCAATCCTGAGAGATCTAAGGGATTTTTTCTCACTTTTCTAATCGAGATTTTTTTAGTCTTGCATTTCGCCTAGTGCGATCGAATGGGGATAGTCGTACCCTACCCTTACAAACCTCTCGACTTTTCGCGGGTTTATATTCGAACATCTTCAGATAGTGCTCAACGTCGTAAGTACTCCAAAGAACCTCTTTGAAACGAGCTATGTCCCTTCAAACATCACCAGTTAACACTTTTCTATGACCACCAACATTCGCCATTTACTGTTTGGTCAGCCGAAAAAAACTTTGGCAATATTGGTAAATAGAGCACGATTGGGAATTTTTCAAATTATTCATCTTTTCATTGAATAATTTATTCAGTTCAGTGGTTACAAAATATGCCTTTACTCATTAAAGAAGCTGCATTCAATTTAATAAGAAAATAGAAAGCTAGTGTAGAAAGAAAGCCTAAGTTTTGATAGGAAGCAGTATATACAAAATAAACAGAGAATGAGAAGAGAGAAAGCAACCAAAAGTGAATAACAAAAAAGTGATAAAAAAGTAAAATGACCCAGGGGGGCCAGGAGGGGGAGTGAAAATAATTTTCCAAAACACCATAATAAAGTGAACCACTGTTGAAATTCTGTAATTCAATTTTAATGCCCTAAAATCACTTATTTTTACCCATAAAACTGCCAAAAAACAAACAGCAATGATTAGACATATGACTCAGTGGGTCCACCTCAGTGAAGTAAACCAGGTGGCATGATAAACAGACAAGACAACAAAACAACAAAACTTAGGATACAACCCTGCAAGAACTATTTTAAACTATCATAGCTAGATAGCTCAATCAATCAATCAATCAATCAATCAATCAATCAATCAATCAATCAATCAATCAATCAATCAATCAATCAATCAATCAATCAATCAATCAATCAATCAATCAATCAATCAATCAGTCAGTTGGTCAGTCAATCTATCCATCCATCAATCAATTAATGAATCAATAAATCATTCATTCAACCAGTCAATTGAAGTCAGTACCTTAAAAAATATAGCCTAAATGAAGAAACAAATACACTGCTGCCCTTTCAATTAAATATTGTTTTTTTATTCTTGCCATGCAAATCTTACAAAACATTCACACAAAGAATTTGAATTTAAAAGACATGACTAGAAAAATGCTGTTGAGTAAATGATTTTATTTACTCACAATTTAGATGGAAATATACTTGATATCTTTTATCTGTATATTTTGAATGTAAATGAAATATATTGATATGATGTGACTATAGCTATTCATAACTTTGAGTTAAATCATCATCATCTTTATTTGTATACCATCGGGGTAGGTACATGTACATGTAAATCACTTTTAATTATCTTTAATTTTACACTTATCAGATCATCCTGCAAATGTACATCTGTATGGATTAATAGACGATTATCATGTAAAATTTCCCGGGGGGGGGGGACTCCTATATATAAGAGGACGGGGATGCTCGTCGGAAATTTTGAAAATGACCCCTAAAAGGTACCTGAGTGGGAGTGGCAACAATTGATTTCTACCCCTAAAAGGTACCAATTCAAAACAATAATATAGAATTAAAGTAATGAAACACTTTGTTATCGATGTGCTTTGAAGATTCAATTCAGATCATCGAAATCGTCCCTTTCATGCTTATTTTAGGTAGTTTATTTACCCCAAAACAGTCCCTAAAAGTCCACTTAAGTCTGAGACACCCTAAAAGGTACCAGATTGCAGATTTTGACCCCTAAAAGGTACGACGAGCATCCCCGTCCATTTACAATCGGAGTCCCCCCCCCGGGTAAAATTTAATGTAAGGATATGTTACTGAATCTTTCATTGGATTGTCAAACGGTTTTTTAATTGTTATATTAATCTGTAAAAATTAGTCTTAATGTTTTGTAAAATTAGTTTTCAGGCTTAATATTTACACTTTTGAGAAGTCTCGCCAGTATCAATTCATTTTTATGTGACTCTTTTTACTTTACTTCACAATATTAAAGCTTCTACTAGATCGTATTTCTTCTTATATATTACTTACATCAAAATCTTTCTTTCCGTTTGTCCATTAACTATGGTTTGTCCTTGCAGTAAACTGCTAAACTTGCCCATTTTCTTGATCAGGGGGCAGTTTGAGCTATGGAAACGAATGTTTCTTTGGTCGAAGTGGCTCGTTTCCATAACTCAAACTGACCAAGATTTAACGTGATACTCGTACTGTGTAGAATACTTCGACACACAAAATAAAGGTTTCTTCATTCACAGAGTCCAAAAGGAAAAGAACTATTGAAATTTACAAAACTCCAACACTACCTTATAGAATATACACGTAAGTAAGATACGTAATGGCGGCCATTAGTCGCCCGTGATGAAGTAAAATAGATTCCAGTCCTCTCACGATCAAGGGCGGTTTGGACTATGGAAACAAGCACTTACCAAATACGTCATTTACAGCATGTATACAATTTGTCTGCGCATGTCTGTATTTTGGGCTTGAAATTCATTTGCATATCGAATGCAAGAAATTTTATGTTGACACGGAACATTTGGCTGGCTATCTCGTTCTTCAAAATTATGTTCAACTACCGAAATACTAAGACAACTGAAACATGAACAGTCTACCTACCGCTAGTGCGTTGTGGATAATTATCCAAACTGAAGGCACTCCAGATGGGAAAATATCGCGCGTCAAAGTTAGTAGGAAGTTGTGAGAAGAACCAGAACTCCTCACTTTCGAGTAATATTGTGGGTGCTAAATTTATATGTAAGGTACGTTAAGCAGTGAAAGCCATTAACAACAAGTTACTGTGTAGATTAGACCCGATAAGGGTATTTTAGACTCCATCGATCGTTTAATAATTAGCCATGTTTACTGGAATGTCGCTCAAAATTCTTGCAATTCACTTTCAAAATTTGACATCTGAGACTGCGCCCCCCAGCAAAATTATTTAGTAATTTGCTTTTTCCACGTTTCTTTCTTGCAAAACTGAGCTTTTTTAGTCCAAACTCGTGGTCCCTACATGTGATCCAAAGCATTTTTGTGAACGTGTTTCCAAGCACGTTGTTTGCATGCAAATTTCAGCGATGAATTTATTGCTCTTTTATAAAGTATAAAACGCTGCTTCATACGGCCCAAACTGTATGCCTCACCATGTATAAAAATAGGTCATTAACTTCTAGATAAATGTTGCAGATTATAAAATATAGGCTACCAAATTTAGTCAATTTTAACAAGGCTTGAACCCGACTGTAAACATTGCTTGAAATCACATGGAGGGACCAGAAGTTTCCAGCAAGAAAGCTCTGTTTTACAAGAACGAAGCATGGAAAAAGCGTATTATTAAATAATTTTGCTGGGGGGCGCTGTCAAAGATGTAAAATTTTCAGAATGAATTGCAAGAATTTTGCGCGAAAAAGTACGACATTCCAGTAAACATGGCTAATTATTCAACAATCAATGAAGTCCAGAGTACTCTTATTGGATCCAATTCAAACAGTACCATGTTGGTAATGACATCCATTACTAAATTTACCTTATACATGAATTCAACGCCAACATTATAACTCGAAAGTGCGGAGTTCTGGTCCTTCTCACAACTTTCTACTGACTTTGATGCGTGATATTTTCCCATCTGGAGTGCCTTCGATCTGGATAGTTATCCACAGCGCACTAGCGGTAGGTAGACTGCTCATGTTTCAGTTGTCTTAGTATTTCGGTTGTTGAACATAATTTTGAAGAACGAGATAGCCAGCCAAATATTCCGTGTCAACATAAAATTTCTTGCATTCGATATGCAAATGAATTTCAAGCCCAAAACACAGACATGCGCAGACAAATTGTATACATGCTGTCATTTACACGTATAAGATTGCAGAATACGTCTTGGTAACAGTCATATTCGGATTCAGCATGAAAAATTAGTTTAGAATAGTTATGTTACCAGCCTCTACCCCAAAATGCGCACTTTATCCGTGAAGCACAAATAGTGCAAAATAGTGCTAAATTATGGTAATTCCTTTGTTTCCTATTGTCTAATCAACACAATTTACTACTAATTAGTAGTGTTTGTTTCACGGATTAAGTGCATGCACTCTAATGTGAAAAGACAAAATAAATGACATTTATAATGTGAATATTGTTTTGTTTTGATAAAATATGCATCCTGCCCTTCGGGTGAAGCTTAAAACTAGAGATAAAAGAATGAAAAGATTCTTTTGTTGAGCAGCTGAGCGTTCTCACCTGAGCGTGTTCAGACTTGTCAGGCGGGAACGCAGGCATATATCGTACACGAGTCACGAAACTTAACGCTGCTGTATGTGACATTGCATTGCGTGACGCATTACTCAAAGTATCAGATCAGAAGTTGTGTAACAAATTGATTTTATCCAAACCTATTGACCTTGTGCATTTCAACAAGCTATCGCTAAAATGGGTTTCAGTTTGATTCATTTGCTATTGTTCTTTTCTGTAGCGTGACTAAAGCGTTACTTTAGCGTGACTAAATTTCTATCGCGCAAACAACATACGGGATCCTCTGCATAATACTATTTATAGCTTGTATTAGACCTTGTTTGCCTACATACAACATACAGAAAACAGGAACGAAGGTAAGATGTTGACGAGAATGAGATATATATAATTTAATGGTTGAAATATGACTCGAGTCACATACAGAAATGAAATATACATACATTGCATGCTAGGATTACATATATGAACAAAAATTATTCAATTGAGCAGTTCTCCTTGCTTGTTAGCATATATTTATTACATGCATGGTCAATTTTTAACACGTGTTAAGTAAGCTGCATTTTCTACTATTATTGTCAATAAGCTAGGAAAATGATCTTCTTAAATGGGCAAGTAATTGATTTTCAAGAAACGAGAAGCAGAAGATTTAAATGTGAAAGGCGTTTCGTTTTTATCTCATTTTGACGCGTTCTAAAACAATTACCGCGGGGATAGGTAACTGGGCATTTTTATAAAGCGAGCTGTTTATAGGGGTGAATAAGAAGACATAAGAAGACCTGACAGACATGGATATGGATTTACAAGACTCTAAGATGCAATGGATCAGCCCGTGAATTAAAATGAGTTTGGTTTCATTTCAATCCCATCGAGATATCAATTTTTAGAATTTTCAAGTTTCGATAGACCTTTCCCCAAATGGCGGCCGAAATTGTTGTTTAACCTAAGACGTAATGATCCCTGAAATCCTAAAGAGTATGTCCGCTCACTTAGTAACTTCTCGGCTGTCTCACTCACTCATCTCCTGGTAGGCCAGCTACACCTGTCAGTTGATAAGCTTTCTCCATTCATCTCGATCTTTAAATATTTGTGCTTCAACTTAGTAACTGTGCAAAAATTTAGAAAGTTCCAATGAAAACCGCAGTTAACCGCAAATATGAGTTTTTGAAATTTGCTAATTGTACAGCCATACATTTTCTGTAAAGTTTCACAATTTGAAAAATTCTAATCTCTATGGATTTTATAATTGGAACTTTCTAAAATATTTACACAGTTACTAAGTGAAACTTTAGGGATCATTACATCTTAGGTTGAAAAGAAAATATGCTAATAAGCGGTGGCCATTTTTCTAACCGAGTAATGTAGTGATATCCCAAAAAATTAACATATATAATGTATTCAGGATTTTTTTCCGACTTTTGTATCACATATACTTCACTTGCCACCGCAAAAAGAAGAAAAAAATCGAGCTGCGTGAAGCTACGTGCGCTAAAGGTAATGTTACATGGGTCGATTCGCAAGAACGATTTTCCGCGCAACACTTGGTCAAATTGATAATTTTGCGTTAACAGTTTTTAAAATTCATATCAAACATTTGGAACTTGTTTAAAAACCAAAAATATTGCTAAAAATAGTTGCGTTTTGTATTTTCCACTGCATAAACTTTACGGGTAACATTTGTTGCGCGCAAAATCGTTGTTGTAAATCGACCCGTGTAACAGCACCTTAAAGGCGGTGTTCCACGAAACGATTTTTAACGACGATTTTCAGCGCAACGGCGTTGCGTTAAAAATCTTTCTCGTCTAACATGACACTTGGAATGATTTTCCTTGCAATTTTCGCTACGCGTTGCGAGTTTTTGAATCCAAGTCAGAAACTCGCAATGTAAAATATTGCAAGTTGTTGCAACGTTGCGCAGAAAATCGTCGTTAAAAATCGTCTCGTGTAACACCGCCTTAATGCAGTCATTCAGTTTGATTTGCTTTGCTTTGCTTTACTTTTGTTCGGTTTGGTTTGGTTCGATTTGGTTTGGTGGTGGTTTGGTTTGATTTGGTTTGATTTGGTCTCGCTGTGTTTAGACAAAAGTTTTATAGCGTAGCCTCGTTGCTGTAATGCTTTTCTATGTGGCAGGTAAATGTGATTATTGGAACGACCATAAATCGACAAAGTAATAGTTTTAATAAAATAATGCATTACGGCCCATAAAGATATATATATATATATATATCATTCCATTTTTAATTCTGCGTCGTTCTTTTTATTAGATTAACCAATGAAACCACCCATGGACTTTGTGTTGTTTTTCCTAAGTATCAGCGCGATTATCGTCCAAGTCCTTGCAGCGCCCACGAAGTGGATAGACTTATCTTACCAGTTTGCAGTCAATGAAACACTTTACTGGCCAGGATCGAAACTTTTCCAGCACGAACTGGTTTTCAGGGGTAACCTATCTCCAACTACATTTGCAACCTGGTCGAACTACGCGGCCGCAGAACATGGAGGCACCCACATGGACGCTCCTATTCACTTTAACATAAATGGTATTCCATTAGAGAAGGTTGCCATAGAAACCGTTGTAGGTGATGCCATTGTGGTGAATGTCACAGCTAAAGCCCAAAAGAATCCTGACGCTGAACTCGAAATAAGTGACTTGGAGGCTTGGGAGAAGCAACATGGCCGCATACCTGACAGGTCTATCGTGTTTATGTATTCGGGAAACGGACGATATTGGCCAGATAATCAAAAGTATTTCGGGTCAAACACTCCTGAAAACCATAGTACCCTTCATTTTCCAGGTAGGCCTTAAATACATTTTCTGGAAAAAAAGTCAAATTACAAGCAAGATTTTGAACGTCGTATTGGGAACATTGTGGCCCTGCAAATTCGCTGCTTTTGTACTGATTGGAGGGTGTCAATGTGGGTACCAGTTGTCATGACACCCTTTTTCATGCTCACTTGTAAGACACCACTTCAACACCCGAAGATAAAATCCATATCTCCGCGCGGCAATGTAATATCCTCCATATATTTTGATCTGTTTCTAAGCAGTGATATCTTTACATGTAAGGACAACACTGTTGCAATTGTCATGTCTACTTGAAACAGTTGCATAAGACAAGTAATAGAAATATGAAATGATCTTTTCAGGATTACATCACAAAGCAGCTAAATGGCTTATCGATAACAGAAAAATGAAGTTGTTTGGCTTAGACACGCCTTCATTTGACCGCGGTAATGCCAAAGACCCGTTAACCCATAAAGTACTACTTGGGCGTAATGTTCCTGGAATAGAAAACCTTGCCAATCTGCATCTCCTTCCTCCAAAGGGGTTCGAGGTGTTTGCTGCACCGATGAAGATCAAAGATGGAAGTGGTGGCCCTGTTCGAGTCATAGCAAGAATTACCGCAGATCAGAAAGTTGTCAATATGGGGATTCCGACCACAAAAATGTCAAGTGCAGTCGTTATTTCTACGATAGTCGCTGTCTTTTTGTTGATGTAGACTATATACACTCTCATTATCAAACTCTGGGCTTAGTGTTCGAAATCAAGTTAGCGCAAAACCCGGGGAAGACTCCATTGTAAAAGGATCGGGTATGCTCGTCGGAAATTTGTAAAAATACCCCTAAAAGATACCGGAAGTCTTTTAAGAAGGTCGTGGCTGGACGATTTTTAACACTAAGAGATACCAGCGATAACAAGCTAATAAACATTATTATGATGAACATAAAATTGAACGTGGACACGCTTTTGTTGGCGGGCAAATGTCTTCCATTTGAGAATAAGATAATAAGCGATGGGCTCTTTTGATACCCTAAGAGAGACCAGGAAATGCTAAAACTCTAAACTTCAATTTTAACACCCTAAAAGATACCAAAGCGCTGATTTTTACCCCTTTGATTTGAACCCTGTGTTAGCACTAGCAGTCCTCTTCCCTTTCCCCTCCCCTCCCCTTCCCCCTCCACTTCCCTTCCCCCCTCGCCTGGAGAGCCTGGAGACAGGCTAACCCGCTTTCGAACAACGTACCGGGTTCTCTCGTCAATTTGCTTCAAATCAACTTTACGTCACACCGCTTACAATTAAATCCCACGCGCGCTATGTTTGGTACGGACACCTCTATAATACGAACACCTCTATAATATGGACACCTCTATAATACGGACACCTCTATAATACGAACACCTCTATGATACGGACACATATGTATATGCTGTAGTTACTTGGGGCAATACGTATCCAACCTCATTACAGCCTCTCTTTATTTTACAAAAAAAAGGCAGTTAGAATAATGAACGCATGCACATCGTACACGATCACGAAACGCTGCTGTATGTGCCCAAGAGACCATAATACTAAGAGAGCGAAACTCAGTATTGATGTCTGTGTGGTGTTCGTGGCGGCTAAGGCTATTTTTAGCAACTTCGCCATCGCGCGCGCAAGATTCTCAAACAATAGAATTTGATTTTTGACGTGCGCGCGGACGGGACCGTTTCGGCATTTGAATTCTATTTTTTGAGAGTTACTAAAAATAGCCTTAGCCGCCACGAACATCGCACAGGCATCAATACTGAGTTTCGCTCTCTTAGTATTATGGTCTCTTGATGTGACATTGCGTGACGCATTACTCAAAGTATCGGATCAGAAGCTGTGTAACAAATTGATTTGATCCAATCCTTGTGAACTTGTGCATTTTAATAAGCTTCCACTAAGATGGGTTTCAGTTTGGTTCATTTGCTACTGTTCTTTTTGCAGCGTGACTTTAGCGTTATTTTAGCGTGACTAAATTTCTATCGCGCAAACAACATACGGGATCCTCTGTATACTACTATAAATATAACTTGTATTAGACCTTGTTTGCCTACATACGACATACAGAAAACAGGAACGAAGGTAAGATGTTGACGAGAATGAGATAATTCAATGGTTGAAATATGACTCACAGAAATGAAATACACATGCTAGAATTAGATATGAAAAAATGATTCAATTGAGCTTACAGTTCTCCTTACTTATAAGTTATATTAATTGCATGCATGGTCAATTTTTAACACGTATTATTTAAGTAAGATGTATTTTTCTACTATTATTGTATAAGCTAGGAAAATAATCTTCTTAAATGAGCAAATAATTGATTTTCAAGTAACGAGGAGCAGAAGACTTCAATGTGAAAGACGTTTTGTTTTTATGTCATTTTGACGCGTTCTAACACCATTACCGCGGGAAAAGGTACAGACATGGGTATGGATTTACAAGACTCTAAGCTGCAATGGATCAGCCCGTGATGATTCTAGTTTCATTTCAATCCCATGGGAGAGATCAACTTTTAGAATTTTCAAGTTTCAATAGACCTTTCGCCAAACTGGCGGCCGAATTTTTTTTTTACTCCAGACGTAATTAATGATCTTCCAGAAAGGGGAAGATCATTAATTACGTCTGGAGTAAAAAAAAAATTGGCCGCCAGTTTGGCGAAAGGTCTATTGAAACTTGAAAATTCTCCTTCCTGCAAAGGGTTTCGAGGTGTTTGCTGCACCGATGAAGATCAAAGATGGAAGTGGTGGCCCTGTTCGAGTCATAGCAAGAATTGCCGCAGATCAGAAAGTTGTCAACATGGGGATTCCGACCACAAAAATATCATGCGCAGTCGTTATTTCTACGATAGTCGCTGTCTTTTTGTTGATTTAGACGACACGGTTGAAGAACGTTTTGCGCATGGACTTATTGTATTTGGCGAAACGAAAAGAAACGAAGCGAAATGAAAATTTGTACTTAGCGAAACGAAATATTTCGCTAAGTACAAATTTGTATTTGGCGAAATGAACTCTGATATTTCTAAATTTGTACTTAGCGAAACGAAATACGCTAAGTACAAATTTAGAAATATCAGAGTTCATTTCGCCAAATACAAATTTAAGGTTTACTTTTTTGTGTTATTAAGTTTCTAGGCAGAAATGACATTTCCCAATATTTTGAATATGACAATATAAAAACTTGCGCGAGTTTGGCATTCTGCATTACGAGATTCTCTGTGGAGTTTTCGGGGATACATTTTGACGAGATCAGTTATAATTTAATTTCTCGTCTACTTACACAATTAAACTCAAATCGACCATGTAACTAACAAATTTGGTGTTAATATTGAAGAACAAACGCGTACATGTAAACAACTACGAGCTTTGTTTTAAAACGATGAGCTAAAAGTATCAATCCAAATTTTAAATCACCTTAACTTATAAAATAACTTACCTTTGCTGATGTCTTAATCTTATTAGCTCTAGGGATATTCCTGAAATAAGAAACGTGGATTCCAACTGAACATCTTCAGTGAGGCCGATCATTTCACTTTGCATGGAACGGAAATAAAAATCCATAAGTAATAGCGTACGTAACGGCTTGAAGCTTGCTGTACTTAAAATAATCATGGAAATTTATTGATCCCTCTTCAATCGACTAGATTTTGATTGGTTCTTCTATCTCCCTGGGGAATTGGGACAAATCGATGGAGTAAAACAATGCAGACAAGCTCGATGTTCCTGAAAACTTATTCTTTTATTTTCTCTTTCTATTTATTTACAAAACAGCTAGTTTTTGATAGCTGGACTCTGATTGGTTCATTTCTTTCCCTTGGGAGTATTAGCATTACAATGAAACTTCGCGAATAGACTACCCCAATTAGTCATTAAACTTATTAAGTGTCTAGGTAGCGCAGCGGTCTAAGGTGATATCTAAAGGTATGGATTAGGGTCCGGATATCGTCTCCCTCCCTGGCCTTCGGGCTAAGATAACTGTAATATGTAGCACCGGGATAGCGTGGATGGGGCCGAAATCTTCATCCGTAACGTAAGTCGATTCGATGTCTCAGCTTCTCAGAATGTCTCGGGAGAATCGTCCCAAAATTTCATTTTCTTTTTTTCTTTTTACAGTTATTCATTCAGTCTGTTATTTTATTTACGGGGGGTGCTCTTTAAGGGGTTACAGGTTCGATCCTCGTCGACGCCGGGTTCTTTTCTAACTTCTTTTTTTCTTCATTTTTTCCGTTTCTTTCCCAAGCTTTAAGTTAAAATTACATCTTTTTGAACTTGTTTTTAAATGTTTGGTGTTTTTAATATTTTTTCTGATAAATTTCATTTTCATTTTTTATTTTTAATTATAAAAGACGACGCAAGACGACGCAAGCCCACGCAAGAAAAATAAAACCTTCCGTTCTTTTGCGCTAGCGTTTATGCTTGCGTCGCTACTTTTACAAGTGAAAACACGAGCTTGGCGTTGTCTTGCTTCGATAATGAAAACCAGGCTATCGTTTTCACTGTTCTCCGATTGTGCTGTATGTGCCACCTGATCGACGTACACCAGAACGTTCCATTTGAACACGCAAATAGGGGTGAGGGGAGGAGAGGGATGAGGGAAAGAGGTAACAAGCTATCCCTGAGTTCCGAGACTTAAATAAGCATTAATCTTTATTTTTGAACTCAATATTTGCCATGATGTTTGAAAAAATCAATCATTTTGAGAGCATTTCTAACAGGGTATATTTGGCTTTCAACATGGAAATGACTGTTACTAGACATAATCCACAGATAATCATACTTGGAAGCCTGTGGCAGCTGTGCTTGTGAAAGAGTGTTGCCCCGTGAAAGATTTTAGTTGCTTATGAAAGACTTGTTTACTGTGAAACTTTGTTGTGTTCTGTGAAAGATTGTTGTGTTCCCCGAAACTTTGTTGTGTTCAGTGAAAGATTGTTGTGTTCCACGAAACTTTGTTGTGTTCTGTGAAAGATTGTTGTGTTCCATAAAACTTTGTTGTGTTTTCAAAGGAATTTTGCATTGTGTTTTGCCCCTGTGGGCCACCGTAAGAATAGCTGTTGTACAAAACTAAAATCATTTCTGTCAGAAAGTTTAAGTTGTTTGTAAGTAGTTTTGGCCGATAAAAGTTGAGCCAAAGTGTTAATCCAAAGCGAAAATTTGAATCAAAATGAGGGTTAGGCCTTCATTTGCTCATTTGCTGTATGTTTTCTATATATTCAGCTTGAAAAAGCTTAATCCCAACACAACTTCAAGAAAAAGTTTTTGCACAATTCAAAAATCCGTTTCAGTAAAGAGGATTTTATCTTGGTACACCAGTTTTTAACGGCGGTACGTAGAAAAAGGATTAGAGTGTTAATCCAGAACGAAAATTTGGATTATATTTATAACTCGCACGAAGGTCTAGTTTTTGGTGCATTTCTCAAGTCGCCGAAAATCCTTGAAAAAGTTTTAACTTTTGTAATACTATGTAGAAACATTAGCAAATGATAAAAACAACATTTTTCTTGCTTTTTTCACAATATTTGTTTATAAAGTAGTTGAATTGTGGCGTCACGCTATCACGTACACACGTCATCAAGCATGCGATCAGAGAAGAGCTTTTTTATAATTTATTATTTTTTGATCGAAATTTAAAGCCGGTTTCTTTTGAATTTTGTGTATAAAAAGCATAGAAAGGATACTTATATTTATTTGAAAATGTTTTTGTGCCCAGACGTTTTGTAGAAAGCGAAAAACGTGAGGCGTGACATACAAGGAATAACGTCACGCACTGTCACGGTGGCCATCGAATGACATTTGAATAGCTCATATCTCAAAAACGAAATCGGTGACCCCCCATTTTTTATTTTGTTTTTTAAAACTACTTTATAATAATCTATCTTTACAGGAAAAATACAAAGAAATCTGTCTAGGTGAATCAAATCGAAATTACATATTTTGTTCAGTTGGAATAGAATTTCGCGTAATTTGGAGCCTACAAGTCTGTACATTTAGCCCAACAACATTCCATGATTCTAATTTTCTACGCAAAAAACAAAAGCTAATCACTTATCTGGTCTTTTTCTTTAATTTTGTTAGGCATGGCACGCCGGGCACAAAGGACCTCAAAATCGGCATGTTAAATGTGCCATTTTTGCCCTAACCTTTGTATCTTCAACAATATTTGATCATTTGCAATGAACTTTTCAGTGATGGCTAACTATAAGTGGCGATTTATTTTGCCATGTTTAAAAGTTACCATTGACGTGATTTTGACGTCATAGCGAATTGTTACATTTTTCGAGAACATCCAGATTACTTCAAGAGATTCTCAAAACTACATAGTTTGATAGTGAATGCCATTCTCTAAAATTTGGTGCAATTTTTATCTCGATCCGACATTTCGTTGTCAAGTTATAAGGGATTTTTGTTTTACGATGACGTCATAAAAGTGACGTCACTAATAACCATTAAAAGCCATTAGAAGCCATTGGAAACGGCAAGTGATGATGCAACGAACATGTATTACTATTATGAAGTGTTTCTACGTAACTAAGTTAAAACTTTTGGTCATCGAGCTTTATTAGGGATATTTCAAATTATCGGTGACGTCATTATGACGTTAGAGGATTTTGCTATATATTCTTATTAATGTTTCTAATACTTATCTTCAAAAAAATCAAAAATCTAAAAACATACGATTTTGAGGACTTCGAAGCTCTTTCACTAAGCGAAGTATAAGAACAACCGACCTTCAAACAAAAAAGTTGAATGAAGAAGAAATTTTCATTAATTTCCTTTACTATTTCCCATATAATTATATGACTATTAGACAATTATTTCTTCTTCATTCAACTTTTTTGTTTGAAGTTCGGTTGTTCTTATACTTCACATAGTAAAAGAGCTTCGAAGTCCTCAAAATCGTATGTTTTTAGATTTTTGATTTTTTGAAGATAAGTATTAGAAACATTAATAAGAATATATAGCAAAATCCTCTAACGTCATAATGACGTCACCGATAATTTGAAATATCCCTAATAAAGCTCGATGACCAAAAGTTTTAACTTAGTTACGTAGAAACACTTCATAATAGTAATACATGTTCGTTGCATCATCACTTGCCGTTTCCAATGGCTTCTAATGGCTTTTAATGGTTATTAGTGACGTCACTTTTATGACGTCATCGTAAAACAAAAATCCCCTATAACTTGACAACGAAATGTCGGATCGAGATAAAAATTGCACCAAATTTTAGAGAATGGCATTCACTTTCAAACTATGTAGTTTTGAGAATCTCTTGAAGTAATCTGGATGTTCTCGAAAAATGTAACAATTCGCTATGACGTCAAAATCACGTCAATGGTAACTTTTAAACATGGCAAAATAAATCGCCACTTATAGTTAGCCATCACTGAAAAGTTCATTGCAAATGATCAAATATTGTTGAAGATACAAAGGTTAGGGCAAAAATGGCACATTTAACATGCCGATTTTGGGGTCCTTTGTGCCCGGCGTGTGGGGACAATTTCTTTAATTTTCAGGAAAATATGACTCCTTTCCTACAGCTTTCAATTCTTGCACTATTGGCGTGTTTTAACCGCGAATAGGGTAAACGTCGAAGAACTCTGACGGCTAAACGAAGTCGGTGACCCCCAGTTTTTATTAGCTCATTATACTTCTAGTATGCTTAACTTTCACCATGCAAATTTTTAAAGATATCTGACGATGGGAACTTTTGCCTATGAACGTCCTTAAGCGGTCCTGCAATCTTCTTCTACACAGGAAGCCCGAAGAAAAGTCTGACAAATCTTACCCCTACTCCTCCCCCGACCAGCCTCCCGGACAGCTGGTAAGTCGTATGACACATCACATGACACTTTATTTCAGTCGTTCCTTTGAAAAAATCTTGCTTGTATTTCAGTTTTTACTGAAAAAGCTGTATTGATCGTGAAGGTAGGTCATAAGTCTTGTCAATCTCAGCTTTAGGAAGCTGAAAAAAGTGTTTATTTTAACATTTGTGATTGTTTTCTATCTGGTTTCGACTGAACTGACAACTCTTAATTCGTTTCGTAACATCATTTTGGCAAGACGTCCATTTTGAAATGTCTGAATGAAAGCCGAAAAAGTGAATTTTACGAGAAATGCTAAATATATATCAGTGCTTACATGAAAAAAGAATTGTTGATTACTCATGCCTGTGAGTTTTGCAAGCTTAAAGTTATAAGTTATAAGTTATTCAGTGATAAGGATTTCCTTTAAAGTGGCACACTTTTACAATAAGCTGATTATAAAGCCTTTTTGGCCTCGGAAATTCGAAATGTGAGAACATTATATAGATTAGAATTGTGCGGTTTACTCGGTGTCAGTGAATCCAAATCACGTTATTGCACGATATCTTGAGTTACTTCCTGTTAACTTCTCAACCACTTAATTATATTAAATACAGACGTGTGCTTTATTACAGACGTGTGCTTTATTAATCATCATCATATTTATTCATGGATCTCTTTGAACCACCGTAACTCCTTCATACATCATCACAATGCTACACATTTGGTGCAGTATTGCCATATAGTTTTATGCATGTCAATCATTCAAAAGACATCTTTCATTTTGATGGCCCTTACTTCAGATATTCTAATATTTCATTGCAAAACAATACGTAAGTAGACACCCTTGGACCAATGTGTATAGTTTTCTGTCTTTACTGAATTTTTGACAAGTGATATTGCAATGCATGATCTGAAATAGGCAGTTAAATGCACAAGGTCCCGGCCTATACCTTTTGTGTGAAAATATGATTTTTTTGTTAATGTGAAAGAGATATTATAATTATATCTGTGATGCCTGAAAAGACCAAATATTTTTGTGTGATTTCATTTTGCAAAGGGATATAGGGTCCCTGAATGACCTGTGTCAAGTGTCATGGTGCTGTACTAGTTGGCCATCCTTGCTTCTCCTATTTCAGGGAGATGAAGGTTCATCTGTCATAAATTCTCAAATAATTTGTCTTTCTTCTTCTTTATTTTTTTGACAGAATGGCTGATCAAAAGTATCCAGGAGCTCCCCCATATCCACCACAACCATCAGCTCCTATTCACCAGAATCAACCAGGTTATGCACCATATCATGGTATGTTGTAGCTTCTTGTACAAGTTGAAATGGGATCATAGATCACAGTTCTTAGATGTCTTAGATATTAGAGAGGTATACTTTAAGCATGAGATATTTTTGTCAACATGGATATCACAGATATGTTCTTCTTCATGTGCATGCTGTCATCAACAAGACAACTGACATTCTTGTGAGAAGAGGAGCCTCATTAATGACAGTGCGCACATGAAAAAGAATGTACATGTCCGTGTTGACAAAAATGTCTCATGCATAAGTTCCTTATTGGGGATCAGGCCCATTACTAGCTAGGGGCTCACAAAGGGGTATTTAATTTTGCCACTCTCAATGCATGAACAAATTCAGAATTTTTTTTTCTTCATTTTTTAAAATTGACAATGGGCTTAGGATGGTCATCAGTCTGCCCAAAAGTAATGGTTCACCTCTTGCCACTGAGCCCCAAGTTCAAATCCTGGCTTGGGTCATTTATTGTATATATAATTAAATATTGATTGACATTTCTTTGAAAATCCAAGGTGGTGCTCCCCCTGGTTATCATGGTGCTCCCCCAGGCTATCAAGGTGGTGTCCCCCCAGGCTACCAAGGTGGAGCTCCTCCAGCATATCAGAGTGGAAGTGTCCCTGGGTACCAAGGTGGTAGTGCACCTCCAGGATATCAGCCAATGCCTACGACCACCACCACTGTCATTGTCAATGGGGGCTACTGTCCAGCATGTAACATTGGTCACACGAATACAGAGTTTACTATACTGGGGATCTGTTTGGCCATCTTGTTCTTCCCTATTGGTATCTTGTGTTGTTTATTGTTGACGGAGAAGCGTTGCAGTTACTGTGGAATGACATACTCTTAATTTAACCCATCATCATTTTAAAATTTTAATGCAGCATACATGTTTTTTTTCAAAGTGACATCATTTTGAGTTTCCACTAAAGTGTTTAATAATTTGTGACAATTGGCATAATTATGACTGCAAAACTCAATAATTGGATTGAATATGAGCCACATATCCATGAAACAAAACCCAGAATTGACCCCTCTACTTTTCTAAAGCGCTGACATTAAATATTGCCTGTTTGCAATGGACGTCATATCCGCTCTTATGAAATTTTTTTTCTCAGCTGAATAATAGATTTTCAATAGATACTCTATGGTTGAGAGCTACATGAAGGGCAATGTTTGCCCGTCATTTGAAGCTAGATAATGAGATGCAAGGAATTTAATCAGCATTTAGTCAACTTTATGGGTCTGATCTGTACCATTCTACATAGTAGCAGACATTGCAAGCTAATCAGCTGGTTCAAAATATGTATATTTTCTTTTTTTGCATTATTATTCTTGTTGATATTTTCATTTATAAGGTTTACTATAAAATTAAATACATAAGTACTTGTTTCATGGATATATAGTACATAATATAAACTCTTTTATTTTTTGCATTCTGTCATGTCAATGGAGAAGGACAAAAAAATTGTGAATGTCATTTTCTTTTTGGTCAAGTAAGAATGCTAATGAATGAAAGCAAAGGATTTATTTGTATAATTTTTACATATCTTATATCATATCTATATCTATCTACATATCAAAGCTGGCAACTTTGTTTGCTGGCTGCATTCATGTAATGTTCACAAACTCTGTCCTCTTAAAAATCAAGTATTTGAATCAGTGGTGGATCTAGACATTTTGAAAGGGTGGGGCACCATCAAGTGCCAATTTTTGGGAGTGGGTTATTTTGGCATGTGTGCAGTGCTCAAAAAGTAATTTTAGAACAAACTTTTATGTGGTCTATTGTGTGCATACTTTTTCATACTATAAAAGAAATTTTCTCAAAAGAAAAAAAATTGGATCCAACAGAAAGGAGGGGGCACTGGCCCCCCTGGCCCTTCCCCTGGATCCGCCACTGTTGAATTTTAAGTACAACCTCCTTCCTCTTCACTGACATAGGAAATACAAACCATTCATTGCCAGTCAGTTAATTGTACAAAGCCTGGATAAGTTATATCCACCAGATAAGAGCTATAAATTTTATCTGCTGGATAAGGGTTTTATCCGCTTATCCAGGGTTTGTACAACTACCTCCAGGGAAATGGTAGAAGTGTTAAAAAGGGGATGGCATAATGAATGTGCAGACAGGGCAAGTATGGATCCAAGATTTAGTATACCATGTAATTACTGCGGTTTTCGGTGTTCTGTGAACTCTGACTTTAAAACGCCAACTGCTAATTTGCATTTTTGCTTCTCTCAATCAAAAGTAAAAATACTAATACAAAGAACTATTAATAACAAAATGATTGTATAGCTAATATATATCGCCTAAAGATCTTACTTGGTCATTTGGTAGGATTTTAGGAACTTTTAGTATTGATTTTTTGATGTTTTGTTGAGGTGGGCGGAAGAGAATAACTGTTTGAAGGTCAGAGTTTGCAGAATACCGAAAACAGCAGTAATATGCTGATATATGTAAGTAAATAGATAGTATGGACTTAAGAAAATATTAATCGTAAACAAGCAGGATTTTAAAAAATTATTTCATCCTGTAATAATGCATGTTTAGCATGGAAAATAATTTTATTGTGAAAATATTTAGAAAATCTTCATAGATTTAGAGTATAAATTAGTACATTTATTGACCAAAATAAAGTGCACGTGTGTATCAAAATATATGAAGATCATTGTCTACCCACTGAACCAATAAATTATGGTCCATAAAACCACAAATACATAATTATATTAATTAGTATAAACCTACTAAGGGTCTATCACACATCCTGCATTCTGATTGGCTACTCTACTAGAGGTCTAATTTGTGATAGTATTCACCAACATAAGGGCTATTACAAATCCTGCATTCTGATTGGCTCCCTAACCTCGGGCTATTGGTGATAGCCCGAGTTGAGAGGAAGCGCGGGTATAAATATCAATAAAACATTTTTCTCTTTTTGTTTTGTTTAGTCTCATTCACCTTTGGCCCAATATGTTGGTGAATACTAAAACAATTAGACCTCTCGGCCTCATGGACAACGAGTTTGAATAGCCCATTCGGTCTACGGCCTCATGGGCTATTGACTCGTAGTCTATTCGGCCTCGAGGTCTAATTGTTAAATAGCCTACTCTAGCTAGTAGCAAAAACAATATGGCAGATCAAAATGCTGAACTGCGTTTCGCAGTGATTTCTCAGGATTTTATTGAGAATTTACATCCCTTTATTTGACCAATAATTATTAGTAGGTTTATATACTAAAACAATTAGACCTCTCTGTCTCATGGTCTGAGTCAATAAGTTGTCCATTCATCCTCGAGGTCTAATTCTTAATTGATCACCGGAGAGAATACTGGTAATTTTTAAATCACAAATTTACAATCAACAAATGACTGCCATTGCATGAAATTTTGCTTACAATATTCCTGAGTCGTGACTGCAGCCAAGAAAGAAGACGATATAGCTGGTTTCTACCACAGTTAAATTAATTATGGGAAGAATTATTAGAATTATTTTCTAAATAATATTGAAACATTAATGGATCTCAAGTTTCTTTGCACCATCAGCAGGACTGGTTATCAGACAAGTTGCATTTGGATAGCCATCCTAAAATCAAAATTGGCATGATTTAAACTGTTTAAAACACAACAAATATTAACCATTAGCTCCAAGGAAGGAAAACTGTTTGGACTCTACAAAGACTACATCTTGAACATCCTTTTTGATGTTGGGGTGGGGCCCCTGAGGGGGGTTCTCAGACATGAGGGTGATGGGAAAGAGGTTGGGCCTTTTGGGGAGAGCTTGAGGGGTTAAGAGTTTTTGGGAGGACATTCTTTGAGCAGCAAATTTCATCAGGCCTTTTTCAGGGGTACTTCTGTGAATAAACCTTGCTGCAAGCCTATAAGCTTCTCTAAGCCTTATAGGCAAGAACATGGAAGAACATGATGCAATAATTGAAAAGTTACTCATGAAAATGGCTTAAGTGACTTAGATGATTTTTCAAGTTTTCTCAAATTGGCCAAAAAAATTGCTCCTGGTAAGGGACTGGTCATTATTTACAGGGAGGGGGGCTGGTGGAAATATGGGGGGGGGGGGGGGGTCATTATTTTTCATGCACACACTGCATTATTGTTATAAGAGAATGTATGTGGAAAGGGGGGTGGGGTCATCAAAAATTGAGCATCACATTTCTCATTTCCACCAGCCCCCCCCTCTCCCCCCCCCCCTCTCCCCCCCCCCTTCCCCCCCTCCCTGTAAATAATGACCGGTCCCTAAAACATCTCTGGACATCAACCAAAAGTCACAGCCCATTTTCATGGACTGTCCTTCAATATTTTTATTTCGTTCATCATCATCATCATCAAATATGAAATTACTTACTTTCAAGTGCTGTACCAACTTTTCAACAGCTGATTTTTTGACAAGTGTCACAGTACATCCACCAAACCCCCCACCAGTCATTCTAGAACCATATACACCTTCTACTTCCATGGCTAATTTAACAAGAACATCTAACTCGGCACAGCTGACTTCATAATCATCCCTGTAAATAGAGGCCATATTGATCATGGTTGTGATTCATCATGGTCGTAGACCCTTTAATAAGCAATTAGTACTATGCAGATACATCCTTTGCCTCAGTAAAACAAAAGAATCAACTTCAAAGTCAAACTCACTACAGACAACCAACTCTTCTGCTGTCTTGTTTTATTCAACTAACATTGTACAACAACTACAGCACTTTAAATATTGATGATGTCCCAAGGGACTCATACTTTCACATACACACCCTAGCTCACACTCTTATGTTAACATAACTTCTTGACAGTTATAATTACGGTCCAACATAGCCTGAGTGAGCCTCCTCCACAGGCAACTCTTTTGGGTTTCCTTTGGAATAAAAATGAACAAGAAAGTGGGACCCATTCTTCCCTGGCCAGAAAAAAAAGGGATCCCAACAGTTGCGAATGGTGTGAATAAACTGAATTGAATTGAATTGAATTGCCTGTGGAGGAGGCTAGGTCTGACAGTTGAATGTGCTTTAGGTGATAATCAAAAGTAATCGAATGAATAAATGTTAATTTATTCTGATTTGTATATTGCATGTATACTGTACATACCTTAATGAATTGTGACTTTCAACCATAAGTCTACCAAAAGTTTCATAATTATTTTTCTGTAGAACATCAGCTGCTTGAGTTGTCCTTGCTATCTCTCCAATAACATGGCGAGCTCGTTGAAACACAATGCTTTCCAACTCATCCTTTCTACCTAAAATTTAAGAAATTATAATGTTAAAGGGGGAAAGGGTACTCTGGCCAGTTTTACATGGAGAGGTTTCATTCAGAGGTTGAAACACTGACCCTTTTCTATACAGGGTACCTCTTTTATATACCCACACCCATATACTCACACGTGAGTACCCCCCCCCCCCCCCAACTCTTGGGATTGAAAGTATAACATGAAAAATAGAAATGACTTACTGTTTAGTTCTTCCATAGTTACATCTCTAAGGCTTGGCTTCCCCAGAATTGATGCAGCAGTCTCACATTGCCGACGTCTTGTTGGGTACTCACTTCCTGTTAACTTATGATGAACGTTGCTATTGGTGATAAGAATAACTACATTTGGATCTGATAAAGGTATCAAAGTTGCCTCCATTGATCTGAAAAGACAATACAATGTGAAGTTCAATTGCATAGCAATACTAAAGGACATAAACCACCACACTAGAGAGAAAGATGAACAGATGCTTCACAAGGGACATGAGGGTGATTTGTTCAGGGTTGTCAATATATAGATGCATCAAGATGTTTTAAAAACATCTTCAGATATATGAAGAAAAATGGTACTACCTGTTATGGTTTTAAATTGAATGAAAGCCTGCCTAATGGGAATTTGAACACTGTTGGAATGTGGATGTAAAATAAATGGAATACAGGATTTTTGCAGCAGGTGCTACTCTCACCTCATCTCCCAATCCCTCTCCCCTAGCACCAGTGATGCAAGCTACCTCCCTGTTATTTTGACTGTATGGATTACCTGCAGTCTAGAAGTAGTGCATTCCCTTTCTTTCCCATCACAGAAATAAACTGATCCATAATCCCACATGGCATACCAGCAAAGTCATGCTCAGCTTTCTGACAAGCC
The DNA here is from genome assembly GCA_029948255.1 of Telmatactis stephensoni. Taxonomy (NCBI): domain Eukaryota; kingdom Metazoa; phylum Cnidaria; class Anthozoa; order Actiniaria; family Isophelliidae; genus Telmatactis; species Telmatactis stephensoni. The sequence goes on from JALIZF010001908.1 coordinate 349,455, forward strand.
AAGGCTTTCAATTTAAGATCAGTTTGCTCAGAATCACAAAGCTGCTCCAAAAATGTGTACATTGCAACTTCTAGAGATGCCGAGCTTGATAACCCTCCTCCAAGTGGTACTGATGTTGCTATGGCTGCCTTGAAACCAGGTACTGGTCTTGTAAAGTTAGCCATGACACCTTTGACATAATTGGCCCATGATGGATCCCCTGGGGAGAGGGGTGCAGAGGCAGATGGTACTGGGAAGTTAATGTAATGAGGTTCATCGACTCCCTTGGCTGATGTTACAATACTGCATGTGTCATCATCTTTTTCACATCCCACAATGACTGTTACCAGTTCAAGAGCCTAATATATTAAAAGTGTTTTGTTTATGATGAAGAGATTAAAAAATAATAGCCTGTGTAGCAGATTCCTCCTCCCTCCTTGCCCCAGTCCCTTCCCCTCCCCTCCCATTTCCCCTCCCCTCCCATTTCCCTTCCCCTTAGGGCCGCTTCGCAGGCTAAAAAATAAGTGACTGACTGACTGACTGACTGATCATAATTGACTGACTGATCGACTGACTGACTGACTGACTGACAAAACGACCAACCGACTGACTGACTGACTGACTGACTGATCGACTGACTGACTGACTAATCGACTGACTGACCAAGTCTGCCTGACCTACTGACTGATTGACTGACCGACACACTGACTGATTGACTGACCGACTCACTGACTGACTGACTAATTACTGACTGACTGACTCACTAACTGACTGACTGACTCACTAACTGACTGACTGACTGACTAACTGACTCACTAACTGATCATGTCTGATTATGACTCAGACAACTGACTGACTGATTTGATTGTACCTTGTTATAATTAGCTAGAGGACAAAAAAGAACATGCAGTTTACGTCTGAAGAAGAAGACAGGGGTTGTTTTACAGGTAATTCTCACCCTGTAGTTTCAAAACATTTCCCTAGAAACTCAAAAAATTAGCCCACTTACCATAGGAAACACGAATCCATCGTTGTAATCAGTGTGTTCACCAATCAAATTTACTCTTCCTGGTGCACATACCGCTATAGTCGGAGAAGTGTTGTAATGATTTTCAAATAAAGTTTTGGTCTCTTTTAGCACTTCATTTACATTACCTGCCATGTTGTTAATCTTGTGACCTGCTACGTCACTGGACAAAAGAGAGAAATTTGGCAGCGGCTTGCAGCGGCTTGGAAAGTATTTGATGGTGTTGGTGCTGCATACACCAAGTACTTACCGACCATTCGCGTACGTCGCCGACCAAAAGCCCTTCTATGGCTTCTAGTCTCAAAAGAAGCAAAGAAGTCTCAAAAGTGTCTCGACTTGTTTAGAGGTCTTTGGTAAGCTCTCATTTACATGAAACTTCGAGTAAAATTAAAAGATTCAAAGTGATTCATATTCCTTGGTTTCCCTGTGTAAAATTTGCGGCGCATGCACGACTTGTTACTGGGTTCTATTCAACATGGAGGACGAATACAAGTTGCTTTTGTTATGGTCAATATTTGCAGGATTTGTTATTCTCTTTTATTTATGGAAACGTTACAAATACCTTAACAGTCAGCAAAGCCCTCAAGAGTCAAGCCAGAAATCTCGAAACGTCCAGGAAGCAAGAATAAAACGCTTTAAATTTGACGATGGTGTGGATGGAACTACAAAAACCCCGGAAATCTTCGAGGAGAAAAAAGTCACAGAGACTAAGCCTAACCAAGCGGAAAACATTTTTCGAAGAAGAAAAGGGAAGGAGAAGACAAAGGATACATCAGTTAATGAAAGAGTAATTCTTGGACCACATTTAACTCAAGAAGAAACAAATTTGGGGAGTCATTTTGATCCCGACACAGGTAGCCCAATAACTCAACCACTGAAGACTTTAGAAGAGGCACTGCTTTGGAGACCAGGATATGATGAATTTAACATTGCAACAAGTAAATTACCATCAGGGTACCAAGGACTTGCTAACAGACCAAGAACACTGGTGTGTCATGATATGAAAGGTGGATACATTGAAGATAGGTAAGAATCTTATGGGTTATGGGGTGGCATGGTTGGCCGAGCGGTTAGAGCACTGGCCTTTCATGGCTATGGTCCAAGTTCGAGTCCCAGCTTGAGCGCCTGGATCATATGTGAATTGAGTTTGTTTGATGTGTTGTTCTCTACCATGCCACGAGGGATTTTTCTCCGGGTTCTCCGGAGAAGTGAGTCGAGTGATTATTTGCAAAATATTTAATGTAGAGGTAGTGTGTGTGAGGTAAGGTGTCCCCCAATTAGTGCACAAGTGCTAGAAGACTTGGACACTTAAATAAACAGTTATTATAAATAGTTACATGTATTATTATTAATCCATAATAGTTTCTCCTTCCCCTCATATTTAGAATTCCCCTCTCGCTTTTGTGAGAGGTTAAGAAACATTTATCTGAACTCCTCTCTATAGGTTTAGAATACTATCGTCTCTTACTCTTCTAGGTGAGATAATTTACTTATTGACTGAGTTGGAGGGAAAATGGGAAATATTTGGCTAGTTGAGATCATAACAGTATAGATCTAGAATGAGCAAAGCAAGGTATATACAAGTATATACAGAATGAATGAGAATGTGCTTATCATATGACTCTTTTTGGCTATTTTATTTATTTTATTAGACATGCGTACTGGTCTGGATACAGGTTTTCCTGGACCATAATTGAAAATCTGTATGTTTCCTGTTAGTTGGCTATTTCCAAAAGTTTTCTTATATGGGTCATATTATAATAGTTTTTCTTACCCCTTTATGCATCAAGAATGATTATCCCTTATTTTGCTTTGAGTACCAGCTGAGTCTATATTTCTTAATCTTCATTCTGTCAGTAAACAACTGGCTTATCATATAGTGGAAACACATTTGAGATATTGTATACTTGGAGTATAGACCTCCTTTGCTTGCCTCAATGTTTTCCCAATACAACTCCTCTTAGGGAATAAGATTCTTTGTTCAAGGTGAACATGCATTCTTTTGCGTCTACCTAATTAAAGGATTTCAGACAAAGAATTACAGTTCCCATGACTGTATTGGGAAAAACATTGACTGAGGCAATCGAAGGAGGTCTATTGACCAGTGCTTGCTTGATCAATGGAGTACCCCCCTCCTCCCCCCTCCTGAGATTAAGGTTGGCAATTTCATAGAGGCATAAAACAATGAGTATCCATTAGAACTTGATAATAAGGTTTACCTGTAAGGTTTATCACTAGAAATAACACCTGTGTTTTCATTGTTATATGTGATAATAGGTTTGTTCAAGGCTACCCATCATCAGAATGCTATCGTATTTATCACTGGCAATACATAGATATATTTGTATACTTCAGCCATCATTTTGTGACTATTCCTCCACCATGTTGGACAAATGCAGCACATAATAACAGTGTATTCGTCCTGGGAACATTGATAACTGAATGGGAGGATGGTGCAAAAAGGTGCGAAGAGTTCCTGGAAGATGAGCATTCATATAAAGCATTAGCAAAACAACTTGTTGATATCACAGAGTATTACAACTTTGACGGATGGCTGATTAATATTGAAAACCCTATTCAGGTATTTTGAAAATTCTTTCTGTCTAATTTATTTTTCTTCATTCCATTCTTTCTTCCTTCTTGTCTTCCTTCCTGACCATTCCTTCCCATTCTTTTCTTTTCTCTTCTTTCTTTCATTCTTTCTTTCTTTCATTCTTTCTTTCTTTCATCTTTCTATTTCTCTGTCTGTCTTTTCCATCCTTTGGTTCCTTACTTACTTTTGTCCTTCTTTCACTTGTTTCTTCCATTTTTCTCTTTTCCTCTTTCTACCTTTACATCAACCTTCTGACAGCACATCTGCCTTTCCTTCTGTCTGTCTCCCCTCTCCTTTCCATTCATTCATTCATTCATTCATTCATTCATTCATTCATTCATTCATTCATTCATTCATTCATTCATTCATTCATTCATTCATTCATTCATTCATTCATTCATTCATTCATTCATTCATTCATTCATTCATTCATTCATTCATTCATTCATTCATTCATTCATTCATTCATTCATTCATTCATTCATCCATCCATTCATTCATTCTTCTTTTTTCTTCATGTTTATTTTACTGTTAAGCACTTTAATTTCCACACCTGCTATTTATTGTAATAATGGTATTTCTTTATTTATAGCCAGGAAAAGTAACAAATTTAGTGGACTTTGTGGATTATTTGACCAAATCCATGCATGAATCCAACCCTAATAGCTTAGTTATATGGTATGATAGTGTAACAAATAAAGGAGACCTAAAATGGCAGAATGAACTCAACTCATTGAACAGGTTTGATTTACTATTGTGTCAGTCATGGGCCTGTTTCTCAAAAGACCCGATAACATTATAGGCCCAATAATTTGTGTGAAAAATTATGTTATGAGAGTGCACACACTCCCATAAAGTTAGCTTTAAAATCATAGAAATTGAAAATAATGTGAACTTTGAGAAACACTTGTAAGGTTTATTGGGTACAGTTACTGCGCGTTTCATGCATAATTGAAGGGTTTACTGTGAAAATGACCCAAGTGACTATTTGATGGATGTTCAGACATTGATTTTTTAGCATGGGAAAGTTAATTATATCATTTTATACCATTGAAAAAATATCATCAAAAAAGTCACTTTGGCCATTTTCACAGGGAACCATTCAATTACAGGATCACCAAAGTTCAAATACCAAAAAGCATAAGTCCTTTTTCACTACTGTCATTCACAAATAATCAGTCAGTACCTTTGATATTTTTTGATATTTTTGATTGATTGTAGCAAAATATGCTTTTGAACTTCTGTGGTTACATAATTATGAAAGGCACTGTAAGTTAGCAGGCCCATAAAATTATCGGGTCTTTTGAGAAAAATGGTCCCATGGTGTGTCTTCTCTGTCATCCCATCCATCCATTTTGATTGTTCACTCTGACCATCACACCATTCACATTTGTCATGTTATATCCTCTCATTTATCCATTTATTAATTTATTCTCCTTTCATCCATTCATCCATTTCTCTTTTTCATTTATTCTCTCATCTATTTATTCTCACTTGATCAATCTTTCTAGTACCTGACAATCTATCTTCAGCCCTTGGTTTTATCCATTTGCATATCTTTTAGTTAATTCTATGAACATTCCAATGTTCATGTTGTTTCTATAACTTACAATTGAAACAATGAACATTCCAGTGTTCATTGTTTCTATTGATTATATTTTAGTCCATTCTTTGATGTCTGTGATGGGATTTTTCTAAACTATACCTGGTCCATTCACCAACTGTCTGTGTCTGGCCATGCGGCAACTGCTTATGGACGCTCAACTGCAGATGTTTATGTTGGTGTTGATGTATTTGGTCGTGGCTGTTATGAAGGTGGTGGATATAAAACCAGACTGGTATGCAAGTATAACTGAGATTGTTTTCTAAGATTTGTTAGCTCTGTTATTCTTTAAGCTACAGTAATATGAACAACAAAATCACTCATTTGCAACTTGTCTTGCAACATTGCTGCAAGACAACTTGAAAAACAATGTTGCGTGTTTTTTCACTCCAATTCAAACTTGTCTTGTGACAAAATTATTTGTTGCAAGTTGAGAAATTTTGTTACAGAAAGTAGAAGGTCATTTTACTTCTTGCAACAAATTTTTTAAAATTGCACATAATACCACTTGACTCAGCTCGTGTTGCAGCAAATGATTTTCTCCACTAATGCAAATACAGGATTCTCTCAACTTTGATACAAGTTTGTATTCGCGTGGAAAAATGCAGAGCATTGCTTTTCAACTTGTCTTGCAGCAATGCTGTGAGACAAGTTGAATGATTTTGTTGCTTGTATTACCGTAGCTTAATAATGAATCTTGTTTATATAATCTTCCTCTGTGGGCAACAATTTTGGGTTTAGGTTTGGATTTCCTTGTGCCTTGTATTTTCCGCAGGACTCACAAAGTTAGAGTTGCCTGTAGAAAAAACACTGGGATTTCTGTGCTCATGTTATAGTACTATGCCGTTGCAGTCAAATAAAGCATGCTTTACTTGTATGGGTCCTAAAAGGGGTCCTCGAAGATCAACAAGTCTCATACAATAATTTAGCTCTGGCCTCAAAATATCTTCAGTTGCCATCTGTATAGCATGCCTAAAATACCACCTTCCTAGAATTGGAATTCAGGCTCTCAGAGAATGGAAATTGGTAGAAAATGGCTCAGTGTAAAAGTCCTGGACTTCAAAAATGGAAACGCAAAGACAAAACTTGAGCTCCCTGTTTAAACCGCATCTTGTCTTCAAGGCAAGTCTTGCATATACTATTTGCCAACCCTACTTGCTTGCATTACAGGCTGTCAAAGCTGCTAGAGAAGAGAAGCTGTCAGCTGCCATCTTTGCTCCTGGTTGGGTATTAGAAACTCAAGGTGTAAAGAACTTTACTGCAAATCAAAACAAGTTTTGGGGTCTCTTAAGCAAGGACTGCCCCACCCATCCTATGGTGAACAGTATTCCATTTGTGTCATCTCTTTGTGAAGGTTATGGTAAAAATGTGTTTATTGATGGCAAGGTATGTATCATGGATGGCTGTTATTTTATATTTGTAAGCTTTGAATAACTGCATGGTGCAGGACTCTTGCAAGGCATTTTGGTCTTTTGTGAGGGAAAAGAGTTAACAAATACACAAAAATTGGGAAGGTAGGGTAACTACACACCGAATGAAACCAACCTAAATACATCTTTTACCAAAGCTGTGAATTCTGATCACACCTTTGACCACTGAGAGGTGAGCAATGAACCAATATGTCACCCATATCATCTCAGTTAGAGTTAAGGTGGCCCGTACCTATTGATTTGTTTGTTGGGCATGAATTTCAATCGCGTCTTTTTACATCAAAACCTTGTGTGATTTCTGAAAAGTTTGCAGCCATTTGTCTACAAGCCTTGAAATTTGTACCGGTAATTATTTTTCTGCGAATTAGATCAAGTAATTTGAGATATCAGACGATTTTTAAAAATGGCTTTTTGAGAAAAATTGGTCATAAATCCAAAATTCTAAGGTGAATTTTTTTCCTATTTCGTCAATCAAGTATAAAGGCATAGAGGACTACATACAACATGTATCGTGCCAATTGGTGCCTTAGAAGCTGCGATACAAAATTTGTGCTGCCTGTTACGACGCAAAATTATGTAGTCAAAACTACCGCCAAAATCTCAACAAAATTTCAAAAACAGCGAGAACTATATCCGCTGTAAGAAAGACAAATACCTATTGTAACTTGTGAACAAAATTTGGAGAGATGAGAAGCTTAACGCCAATGTTATCCTCAAGCAAACTTGGGGAGTAATTTATGTGACCACGAGGTGAGCGTTGCGAATTTGTATTACTTCGACTTCTACAAATTCTGTACATGTCGAATTGTTTCGTGAAATTTTCTCGGTATGGGATAGAACAAGATGTTAACATACCTGTTGCCAAGTGTCGTTGTGTTTGCTGCACTAGGTATAATTCAGTAAGCTTCAAAAGTAAGCAACTGCATCGAGTCGACGTTTGAGCTGCCAAGGTAAAGCCCTCAAGGTTTGTTAATTTATTCAAAACAACACCTTACTATCTGTTGCAAAATTCCATAATTTTGCGTCGTAACAGGCAGCACAAATTTTGTATCGCAACTTCTAAGGCACCAATTGGCACGATACATGTTGTATGTAGTCCTCTATGCCTTTATACTTGATTGACAAAATAGAAAAAAAATTCACCTTGGAATTTTGGATTTATGACCAATTTTTCTCAAAAAGCCATTTTTAAAAATCGTCTGATATCTCAAATTACTTGATCTAATTCGCAGAAAAATAATTACCGGTACAAATTTCAAGGCTTGTAGACAAATGGCTGCAAATTTCTCAGAAATCGGACAAGGTTTTGATGTAAAAGGACGCGATTGAAATTCATGCCCAACAAACAAATCAATAGGTACGGGCCACCTTAAGCCACAGAAAATCTAAATGCTGTGGAATTTCATCAAGACCACAGGAAGAGGTGACCAACATAGATAGAGTAGCTCTCATATGACTGAAACTTTCTGTGCCATACTGTGACCACGTCAGTGCTGTGATATCTATAAAAACATTTGTAATTCCTGTTATGACTGTGCCATGCCGTGACCTTGCTGTTTTCACAGTCATACAGATGTGCTCTAGTTGTCTGCCCTATATGGGTGTTCACTTTGAATTCACTGCAGCTTTAATTCATTGATTTCCAGGTTGCCCTCAGTCATCCATGGACTAACTTAAGCTGTCAACAAGTACAGCCATCCTACAACAATGCATTCTACAATCTTGGTGGTAAAGGTGGTCTTATTATCAGTGATGTTGGGCATAATATAGAAGATGCTTATAATGGAGGAGGGTGTCAATTAGTGCAGGGTCGAACTTGTGATACTCCAGAGAAGGCAAAGGGTGTGGTCAGGTAAATACTGTGAATTATCTGTAAGACAGACAGTGAGACAGACAGTAATATAGGTAGACAGACAGACAGACACTTAATAGATCAGTACAAATTGGCCAATTCATACTGTACAGTTATCACTATGAAAAGTTCAGCTTCCATGAAATGATTGGAATTTGTCATGCATATCTGTTCTTTCCACTCCAACTTTATACCAGGGGGATTAAGGGAGGGGTGCAAGGGTGTGCACCCTCTTCTGAGATGATTTTGGTCCCCTTTCTTCTTGAAACTTTTCCAAAATATCCTCTGGACAGTTTCTAATTTCCATAATATGCTTCAAGACACTCCCAAAGGAGATTAGTGTTCTTTTAATACCTGGCATGTTTTATTTGCTGTAGGCTATTTGAAGCTGACTTTACTTTAGCCAATGGAATTCTTGTTTCATTAACATACAAATTGACACCCAAAGATTCCTTCCAAGTTGGTTTACAGCTTCACACTGATTGTACTCCAACCTACATTGTGCTTTGTCCTGCACCAAGTGATCCTAAAGGTAAACTTACTAGTGAATGCAATAGAATATGAATTTAGATTAAAGGTCATCTCTTTTGAGACATTGGGAGTCCTGTGGCAATTGCATGCTCTGGAGAGAGTGGGATTTGACACAAAATGGGGGAACAAATCTTCTCTAGTCATCCCCTGCCAGTTTCTCTCATTTCTAATTTATTACACAGGAACTCCAAACAGATAACGTTACATGTACAACCTGTCTAATGCAAAGATTTAATGGATTTTTAGATTATGCAGAATGCAGTACAGATGATACATCAGTGAACAAAATGTTTAAGAAAGTGTATGGAGTCAGTCCTTCAAGAATCCTAACATCATCAGTTTTTACATCACCTATTGGTAAAGAACACTTCGAAGCCTATGCACCCCTAAGAGGGGGTAATCACAGTGTGGTTCAAAAGACACTAGGGGTGGAGGGTGAGGCAGACCTTTGGTGTACAAGGTAGGAGAACATTTTATATAACAACTGATATTACAATTATTTAACTAAGGAATTTAACCAAAGACTTCAAGTCGAGGCTATCGGGCATGTAGTAAAAGTATAGAATAACGTACCAAATCCCTTGTCGGACTTCTGTCGGTCAACTGTCGGCCAATTGTCGGTGTTTTGTCGGCCAACAGTCGTTGGTTTATCGACCGTTTGTTGTCGTTTGTTGGCTGTTTGTTGGTAATCTGTCGGTGGTTTGTTGGAAGAAAGCTTGTCGGTGGTCTGTCGGTTGACTGTCGATGAAGTGTTGACCAACTGTTGGTTAACTTAATGAATGGAAATGTACTCGGAAAGATGTTAGAAATAAAGTGTTTGCTTCAATGAGTGTGAAATTTCCGGATTTCCGGTCCGATGCTCTAACCACTGAGCTATTGAAGGCTCTAGTGGTGAACAGGTCGTTGATCGTATTTATAACTGTTGGCTACCTGTGCATACCAGTTTGTTTCTGAATTATTTGAGGGAGAGAAAAAGTGCAGAAATTCGGACTAAAGAACGAGAAAACAACTTGCGAATTTTAGCGCGGTGACTGTTCTAACGAGACAAAAACTTGTATCAAATTAATTGCGATCAAATGCAGTGGTCAAAAGTCGATGCAAATTAGCCATCAAATGAATTAAAACCTTGACTTGTGGTCTCGTTTGATTGGTGAATATAATCCCTGACTCCTTTTTTGCATCCTAGTTTCACCTACATTCTTCTAGTGAGCACCTAATATTTACTTCTTTTTATTTGTTCAGGCATTATTTAATAACTGGACGACATCTTGTTGGTTGCAAGATAAAGGAGATACGTGTAGTCTGCGCAAAGCCTGCCAGTCAGGAGTTACAAGGTCTGTACATGCGTAATCGCTTTACTTACAGGTCTATTAGAGAAGTGCGCTCACAAGTATTCGTTGTATATGCTGTCTTGTTTATGGTGGCGAGGATTTGGTAACTAGTTCCACCTTTATCAACGCGCGCGCGCTGGGAAACAATGAGAGGAGATCTGTACAATCTCGAACCCAGCGCCTGCGTTCCTCTTGGTCAGTACCGAGGGCCGGCAATAGGACCCATTATAATGTACCATATATGAAGGACCTACCAGGGCTGGGGTCGCGTCCGCTGACCAGACGCTGGCAAAATTCTGGGCTCGAGATTGAGATCTGTATCGAGCCATCTCACGACGCAATAAAAGTGGGTCTCAATTTTCTCAATTTTGACAGATTTGCGCGCGCTTTTATTTTCTTATTTTTTTCGCGCGCATTTATTATATAGAGAACGTGGATCGAGAGTCGTACCCAAAGAGCATGTATGCTTTTTACAACTTCTTGCGTGCGCGTAACTTGCTTAACACTCTTTAGGTGCACAGTTTCATGATTTCTTTACCAAAATTATTTTATTTGCTTATCAAATCTCAGGTCTTATAAGTACACCGTTCAAACTACACATTGGCGAAATCAAGGTATATTGTGCCATCACTGTACTTCCCACCGCATCAAAAAATGTCTTGTGATCTAACTTTATTTTCATCGTTTTACTAGATTTTAGACCCCCAAGTTCTAAAGCAGACAGTTCCAACCGTGAGTAACCTGAGACAAAGAAACGTCATTTGGAAAAAAGGTGACCATGGAAACAAACTCAGCCTCACTTTGATGTGGGATTGTCCAATACAAAGTGAACTGGAAAGCGTTTCTTATTGTGACGTATTCGTCGTCATTGGTAACAGCCAATCATATGTGTTTGTTGGTCGCGCATTCGTAGATTCGTACCGAGTTTGTAATCTTTCCATTCCAGTGGACGTACGTTCGGTGGAGTTTATCGTTCAGGCAGTTACTGTATCGAAACGAAAAAAGACACTTAGTGATTCCAGTTCCGTTTTATTTGCATGGGATTGACTTCTGCATATTCAAAAAAATAATTATAATGAGTGATTTATTGCGTACAAATTTTATATAAATCTTGGTGTTGTGTATGTCATGTTTAGCTCTCTAAATGTATCTGCAGTCGGTCATAGAGTAATACTACTAATAATATTGTATTAGTGGGAAGTTAGAAAGTGGAGAAATAATTTTCAAAAAGAAATATTAATTTTATTTATTTTGTTTTTGTTATTTTATTGTGTTAACGTTCTTCATAAGAAATCTATAGAAAATCGATAAAATATATATTAGACAATACGATAGAAAATACAGCACCTTCAGTTTTGAATGAGTCGTTATTTTGTGGCCTGGGTGTTAGACATGGTAAAAGCTGATCTCAGTCCCGCTTTAAACGTTTTGCTTAATTTACTGTGGAATCTCGATATATAGTGAAGTATCCTGTCTGGTCCCTCAATGGCGATTTGGCTATTAAAATCAGAGAAATACTAATCATCTAATGTTGACAGTCGTCTAATAGAGCAATTATTTACAGTGTTCAACTATCCATCAAAACTATAGGTATAAGCGGCCGTTCAGGAGATGCGGTTAAGGTTCACTTTATCTTAATCAAAGTTTCTCCGCAAAGTTGATAGCAAAAGTGGTTGTTCTTCACGTACCAAGACGTGAATAAGTAAATGCTTTTCCTTCCCCAAAAGTATCTTAATCTGTAGCAGTCATCTAGTTTGTGTCTTTACTGTACATTCCGAAGTGAGGGACATCCCGCGGGTTTTGCGAGCAAACCTAGTCCCTCCTTTTTGTGTGTCGCAGTCTGGTAGACTAAAAGTCCTTTGCTTTGAAAGGACCCCAAAAGTCAGCTGCTCCTCTAGACTCTGAAACTGTGAAAATATAACCGAATTTGACTGATTTATAGGCAGCGGCTTGAGAACCCGAACCTTGGAATTGAGCGAGTCAGCTAGACTTGAATAATGACGGGAAAAAGACCTGGGTCTTCTGCGGACATTCACCGGGCACACATCCGTAGACTTCGATCGCGCGGTACTTTGCAGGGCGAAAATCGAGCCGTGGGTCTGTTCTTCGGAGCTTGAATTATCAAGTTCATCATTAATTAAAATGTTTTCGTCATTTCTTGCTTCGTTGACTTCGACGCTGACTTTGTTCTGAGTTTTTAGCTTTCTAAAACTTGCGACTTTCCTTCTCGGTGGAAAACGTTCACTAAATTGTCCATCAATGCTTTGCATTCTACTTGTTAGTAATATTGTTTCGTCCAGCAAACCTGTAGTCTGACGAACATTCTGAAGAAAGTTCCTGATCTTAATCTTTTCACGATGAAATTCTCTGAGATAGTGCCCTTCTTGTCTTTCAAGAAATTCGTAGTATCTTTCCAATGCGTGAGTATGCTTTCTGTTTTTGTTTAGTGTGTAGAGCGAATCAGTTCGTGTATACTTTGCCATATCCACTAAAGTGCTTTTGAACACTTTCAAATTACTTAATTATAGTCTTTATGTACAAAGTTCTGTTCCGTGGAGCGGGCGAAGTTAATTGCAAATGACAAACATTGCAATTTTTGGATGTTATTAGCGGAGCTCCCGCGCGGGCCGAAGGCCCGCGCGAGCGGAGCACCATACCTAAGAAAAAATGGTAACCCATCGAGTTGATTTTTCATGGACACACAGGGAGCCCAACGGCTGTACGTCCGTCCGTACATACATACATACATACGTCCGTACATACGTACATACGTCCGTGTACATCGCGATGCTGATTGGCTGATTGATTTTTGGCGCCAACTTGACGCGCGCTGACACTTTGAAAACTGAAAATTTACAAGTTTCCCTGCAGTTTTAACTTGCAAAACTTAAAAAGATTATTCTCGAAACCTCGTAAAAATTTAGAGATTTTCATGATCATTAATCTGTGCCAATTTTGACGGGTTGAAGCGAAAACAACGTACCTTTGAATTTTTTTTCGAGCCCGGTGTCGTTCAGGCAAAAGCTGCTCGAAAGACGAGAGAACATGCTCGAGAGACGAGAGGACACAGAGAACATTTTCAAAGTTGGACAGCTTTTTACTTAGTTGGATTTGTAGCTTCAAAAAACTTCTCATAATGAATCAGTCATTGAGGATCGTGTATTCTTCGTTTCGTGAAGTCTATGCCTTCAGTAAAGCTGCTTAAAAATCTCAGTCAGTAGTTGGAAATCAAGAATCGTCTGCATTGAACATGAAACGAGGACTATGCTTAGCTTCTAAAGACAACAAGGAAGGCACTTCAAGGTAAAGACTCTGGCCAAAAGATGATGTCAAAAAGTCTCTTGTACCTATACTGATTTGATCATTTATCTTTTATTTGGGATTGATGACTTATAAAAATATACGTTTATGCACGCTGAACTATGGCCAAGTTTAAACAAACACTCAAGTACAGGCATGACAATGACATTTTGTTTTACGGTGAACGTTTTGCACTACTTTTAAAAATAAAATTAGCAAAAAATTGATTTTGAACTTATTTCAACCCCACTAATGTGTATAAAATACAGCTCAAGTTTGAGTCTGTAATTTAATGAAAAAATTGACAGGAAAAAAAGAAGGAATTTTGCATGCAAACTAGAGCTGTTTTACCATTAAGCTTAAGCATGAAGTTTCTCAATGAGCCCTATGAGACCTTAAATGCAAATTGAAAATGCTTAATTTCTTGTTATTTATTTCAAGTAGCTGTTCTTATAATCACTTTAAGCTTAAATTGTATTATCAGTGTAATCTGGAAGAGACAAGTATTGTGCCATTCTATTCTACATTAAAAAACAAAGCAAAACAACAACAACACTGAACCAGAAAAAAACAAGATGTCACAATATAGTGAAGACAGACAAATTAAGATATGTTGTTCTGTAATATCCAGGATGTTGAGAAGGTTTAATTACTTGTATCAAATATCTAAAAAAGGTTTTGGAGATTTTTGCTTTCTATTTCTGAAAATTATGAACCACTACAAAGTCAATTATGAAATCTGACAGTGAATCTGAATATTAAAATTTACTGTAATATTAAGGTCACTGAGTTTACAAGCCCATACAATATATAAACCAAAACCACAACTTATTTTAAAAATGCTTTTTAAAATAATCTTCATTTCAAATTTTTCAATTACCACAGGAAGCCACAGAATATTAAAATTGAAATTGGAGCTCTGCTTTTAGGTAGTAGTTGTTTTGAGTTGTTTTACAATTTCATCTAAAGTCATGATTAGTGTAACCTGGAAGAGAGAATTCTTGTTTCGTGTAAAGACAACTATTTATCTGTGTCATTCTATTCTACATAGTACAAAAACAAGATGTCACAATACTGTCAAGACAGAAAAATCTAAATATAATATTCTGCAATGTCTAATTGTTTAATTGAGGGATGTTGAAATCAGGTTCAGTATTTATGTGAATGAAATTAGTTTGAGTGAGGGATTTTTGCATTCTATTTCTGAGAATTATGAACCACCACTACTACAAAGTCAATTATAAAATCTGACTGAATCTGAATAAATATCACTGTGGTGACTATATGGCTTGAAAGCCATATAATTCTCAGGAGACTGAAGGGCAATAGTTTTTTCAAACCCTAAAGCAAATACTATAAAGCTTGATCTATAAATATCTTTATTTCAACTTTTACAACAAAATGCAATCTTTGTTTGCCTATTACCACAGGAAGCCCAATTCATTTGAATCAAAAACGTCAAAAACAAAGTATTTAAAATTATTATTTATTTTTAAAAATGGGAGCTCCGCTATTAGGTAGTACCTAATTTTTATATTAGTATTTTTGCCCCCAAGGGTGGGGTGGTTGGGGTACGCTAGACTTATGGCAATGTACACGTTATGCATAATTTTCCCTATAAAGAAAACTTTTAACTTTACTCAAGAAAACCACCCCACGCCACATATTCGCTATGTCTAAACACCCTAAACTTAACTCTTATGTACTCATAAAGCCCGTCTTTAAGTCTTTAAGCTGATCTCTATTTAAACGTTTTAACATTTGCTAACCAGGCACCCCACCCCCCTAAGAAACAGTGACATATAAATGCGAACGGTGCATATTTGACCTCCCATTGTAATACTAGAACGAACGAGAATCCTCTCTTGCTGCGATCAATATGTTGGAGTTCCTGTTCGTAGTCTGCGATGCATAGCGCGAATGACGGGTGGTCCAACAGCTCAATGGATTTATGTCGTCAGTATCGACGGGTTGTTACGAAACAATGTAGCACTGAAGCGGCGATCACTCAAAATATCTTGTTACTTATTATTACATGACGTAAATAGGGAATATTTTTACCATTTATGCCATTGTTTTGGCTACTGAAGTTATTGCAAAATTGTTTTCACGTTGTACGTTGTTAGTCATTCGTAAAAAAAGTGTAGGGTTTTTTTCACGTTGACCTCAGTCAAGCAGAGACACGAACAACGTTTTTCACGTGCATGTGCAAGACATCCACGTGCAAGAAAATCGTTCGTGTAACTGTCTGAAGCCGAGAATTTTTTTTCTTTCTTTCTTTCTTTTTTCTATTTTCCACTCACTTAATTTCTGATGAAAAATTTTCTGCAAACTGGATACTCTAATGCAGCACTTTTTATCTTAGGGAAATACAGTATTTGTAGTTGAATTTTAAGGCACTGTTACACGATGCATTGTTTTCTGCAACTTAACTCGCAATGGCATTTCGAAACAGGTTGCACGAACCATTCGGCGCGTATCATATATACCCAGCATCGCTAAAAATCACTGCGAAAAAGCGATTTCGCGTGTTATGAAGGACATTTTTGATATTTTTAGTGTTAATCCAGCTGTTCCTACAAACTTGCCTTTTTAGTGGTAAAACTATGTTTGTGTACAGAGTTAGGTAAACACTAGCTACCTTAATGACTAGGAACTTCCTCATCTTAGTTTATTTATCGGACATGCGCATAATTAATTATGGTAAACAGGTGAATGTTTGTTCACGACAAACATACAGAATTAAGGCCCTTTCTACCAGTTTAATGTTAGTTATAAATATTGTATCTTATTAGTATAGTTATAGCTAAAACCGTAGCTACTAATCTTGTCATTAGGATTGCGTCGACGAATTAGTATCCATATTCATCCGCAAGTAGATGCTATAGGTTTTTCCTTAGATCAACAATCATTTGTAATTCTTACATCATCTAGTTAGAACCAGCTTGACGAGTTAGCAATGTCACAACTATGAAATGCTAATTAGTTAGTATAAATGCATCTACCTTGTAACACAGATACACAGATAAGCAGACACACTTATACACTTAGGTCTACAGCAACTCAGTAGTCTGGATTGAGCTGACCTGGAGTACGGAAAACGGTCCGAGTAAGGAAAACCTTCTTAACGCCGTGCTGTCTTAGGGAAAGCTCATACTAGTTCTACTGGTTCTGTAAGTCCTACAGTTATCGAGTGCTCTACCTAATAAACAACAGATCACAACAACTGTGTCTACGCTAGTTCTCCCAACAAGTCACGATCGAGAGGAAACAACTCCAATATCTCCCCCGTAACACGCGCATCAAGGTTTTTAGTCCCTTCAATAGTTCGTGCAGCTTGTTTTGCAACGCCATTGCGAGACAAATTGCAGAAAAAAAATGCACCGTGTAACAGTACCTTTAATTATTTCAAAAGACAAGTAAATAGTTACGTTTTCGTTAGGTAATTACAAGTCTTTTGGGAAAAAACTCGGAGTGAAAACTTAGGGGATTTATCGTATCTTTTTCATTTATCGCATACCGAAACCAGTACCAAGCTGTTATATACTCATACTAAATAAACTTCTCATGCTGGCTGACGACCACACGTATGCAAACTGTAATGCATTCCTTTACTAACGGTTACAGATAAAGGCCGCCCCTAATCACCGTAAACCAGCTTATATAACCATGAGTGACCACACCTAGTTTGGGTTTCGTCGATCGGACCGTTTGTTACGGTTAACCAGCATAACGGTCAACCAGTCAGTCATGATCAGTGATTCGGTCGGTCAGCCAATGAGCTAGTCCAGACCCAGGCCTCTTTTTACCCCGCCCCGCTTCGGTAAAACAGAGTTCAGAAGAACTTGCATGCGCATACGTTACATGAACCAATCAGAAATCGTAAAGTTTTGGTGTGACCTGGTTACAAGGCTATCGTTCAATATGGTTGCTGTTTACGAAGGGTTAGACGAAAGTTTATCTGAATTAAATCAGCTATATGGGCTCATTTTGAAAATGAATTCATCGAAGCAGTTAAGTTTGCCTTTACTTGTACGAAGCACACGTTTTACCCAAATTGGAGCAAATCCAAGCCATGCCATGACTTGTCGAAAGGCCTTGTAACCAGGTCAAACCAAAACTTTACAGTGTCTGATTGGTTCATGTAACGCATGCGCATGCAAGTTCTTCTGGACTCAATCAAGGCTTTAAGGCTCCAGTATTTTTCTGCGAGCAAGCGCAGTGAGAAAAATCGGCTCTGGGGACGAGATTGTTCTGGACTCTGTTTTACCGAAGCGGAGCGCCTTGGTCTGGACTACCAATGGGCCAATTCACACTAGCGGTAATCGAATTATCTGTGTGGACGGGTTATCCGGACAGACGATGATTCGTCTGAATACAATTGCATAGACGAACGTAGTCGAATACTGAGACAGGTAATTCATCTGAAAAACGCGTACAATTGACGTCAAAAGGTAAAGCACTAGAATAGGTTTTGACTGTTAAAACGGCACCGCACGGTCACAACACGGTTACGACAGGAATTACGATTGTTTCTAGCCAGAATCCGTTTTAGGTCGGAATTTAGTTTAGACGGCTTATTCATTTGGGAAAAATAATTCGACTTGACCCATAATTCATCTCTAGTATAAAGTTGGTCTGCGAATACAGCCGTAAAATGAGGCGTGCGTTGTGAGGAGTCTGTATTCACATAGAGCAGATTTCGTATGAGTGTGAAACGGACCGCGCCGTGCCGTGGCCGTGTCAGTGCCGTGTTTTCTATAAAATCATTCGAAATTCATGCCGTAACCGTGACCGTGCGGTGCCATTTTCACAGTCATACGAAATCGACAGGTACAGTCGTACCTCCACGTGTAACCACCTCCCGTGGGGACCACCTCCCGTAAGCAACCACCTCTCCTGTCCGACTAGTTTTCAAACACAAAAAGTTTCCCATACAAATAACTTGAAACTGGCGTCTCCTGTAAACGAACATTCTCGTAAGCGACCGCGACCACTTTTCTTTTGATTTGGACTCCCATAAGCCACCACTTGATATCGAACTTGATACATAGTCAATTTGCCGTTAGATAAATGCTGTTCAATTCGGCAGTTCTTTGATGAGGAAATGCTTTTATTATGGTATGACCTTTAGAGCATTGATGACATTATATTATCTGCAGTCAGTCAGTCATAGGACTCAAGATTTACACCCCATATCGTGTTTCACTCTCGTAGGCGACCACCTGCCTTGAGTGACTTGGGTTGTCGCTAACGGGAGGTTTGACTGTAAAAGAACCTGAGCTGCCAGAAGAAAAGAGCAAACCAGCAAGACCGTCTTCAAATCTGTTGCTCGGCGTTATAGAATCATATATCGTAAACTCCGTCTGAAGAAATTTTTGTATACCCGTTAGGTAACAGGAACATGCGTACAAGGCCACGGCGTACATCTGAAGGAAGTTTACTTTTTTTCGTTTAATATGTAGCAGGAACTCGCGTGCAAGCACCATGCGCACTTCGTAAGAAATTCCCTTATTAAAGTATTGCTGAACTTACAGCACTTTGTCTGCTTCAAAATGTCCAGTTTAATTTATTTACACTTTGGCGGTTTTTTCTCAGCAGATACATTTATACATACATTAGCCCATGAAATATTTCCAGTATGCAGAAAAGTACAGTTTGGGCCACCTGTGGCTCCGACAGTATGGAAATGTTGTGTTCAGTCACGGTTGTTTCAGTTCTAAGACTTTTTAGAACTGAAACAGCCCTGAACACAAGGTGGCCCAAACTGTACTTTTCTACATACTGGAAATATTACATGGGTTAATGTATGTAAAAAAAGGATTTATATAATAATTGGCATATTACGCGCGCTCTGATTGGTCGAACAACCACGTGTGATTAGAGTACACACACATAGATGGCGTCATCGAATCTTACGCGCGCTCTGATTGGTTGGAATGTTTCGATAAATATTATATAAAACAGATAGATTCCATTTTTCCGTGCGTCTGTACTCTAATCGATGCACAGATGACGTCAAAATGTGGTGAGAACAAAAAAGTACGCCACGAGACGAAGTCGAGACGAAGTCGAGTGGCGTACTTTTTTGTTCTCACCACATTTTGACGTCATCTGTGCATCGATTAGAGTACAGACGCACGGAAAAATGGAATCTATTTGTTAAATCACGAATGACCAAATTTCGTAGAATTTGAGCAACGATTTTAACTCATATTAATGCTGTTGGGTCCTGTTGGTCCTGTTGTGTTTGATTTTCTGTGTAAATTTACGCATGGGCAGTCGTTTAGTTACTTGGAAAATTGGCGGGCCCGACCGGGCTTCCTGTGGCAACCTTTACAACAAGGCACGACTGTTTACTTTTGACACTATGAGAGAGTTGTGGAAAATCCAAAAAAATGCCTGAAAAAGACCATAAAACAAGATTATACTGTACAACAGGAAAAGCCTTTTTCTTCAAAAAGCGCTCACCGAAATCCAAATACATTCAAGATCCATCAGACTTCGTGGATAATAATTACAAGAACAACTACAGCCAATATTTGATTCCCTATGATTTATTGTCTGTGAATATTATACCGATATGGGGACCACATACTGCTCAAAATATCATCTTAGCTTATGACTGGGATAAAGTGAAGGTCTCTATTAATGGCAAAGAGTTGGATTCTGATGTCATGTCTGTGCAACCAGGGATTTCCCCGGAATATTTCACTCGTCTTTGTGTGGAGGTCGTTCACGAGACGGGAACCTGCGACCGAATTCCGCGAATTCACAAAGGAATCTGTTTACCAAAAGAGCGGTAAGATACGTTCGAGAAGTGTTTTATTTAGTGATAAATAAGACTTACTTTCAGCAATATTTCGAAAAGAAATCTTTTCTAACTATTTTTAACTGAAATTTGATTATATTATAAAATTTTACTCGTCAGCTAGAGCATATTATTTCCATTTTTGGTAAAAACAAAATATATAGATGAATTCATGAATATCAAATGACCTAAAGGTCCAATTGCATGGCAACCCATCTCCTACGGTTAGAATGAAAAAAATAATATAACAAAATCTAATGAATATTATCTCTAAATCTCTCTCCAAACAGACAATGATCAAAATGCTGCTGGACAGACAGACACTCTTCTATGACAGTCCTTACATTCATTCCAGCTTGACAAGTTCCAGTCATTTTTCATTTACTCTAGTCTATATATCCTGGGGAGATTCACATATATTTTGGGTGGGAATGATCATCTTGCCTTTTGGGGGTCAAAATCACAGGATTTGGTACGACCATTTGTATGTTTTTATAACTACAAGGGGTAAAAATAGCTTTAGCCATGCCAATTACAGTTCCCTTTAGGGATAAAAAGTAAAATTTCCGGCAACAATCCAAAATTTATGAGAATCCCCTTACTCCAGGATACATGTATTTTCTCTTTCATTATGATGACCATCACTGCTATGACCGACATGTCACTACCTCACAAACTTCACTGTCACAACAGAAGTTCACTTAACTATATGGCCCAAGCATTCCTGAAGAAAACTCTTGGTGAAACCTCTTTTTAAATTGGAGAGCTCTCTGGGGTAGCTTATAGCTAGACCAGAGGGTGCATTTTTCATTTTGAAAAGAGTTGATGGTAAATGCTTATATTTAATTTAATTTAATATTTTCAAACATAAAAGAAAGAAAGAAAGAAATTATTAAGTCGTTGACTGACTGACTGACTGATTAACTGACTGATTGACTGACTGACTGAATGAATGACTGACTGACTGACTGACTGAATAATGGATTGACTGACTAATTGTCTGACTGACTGACTGATTGACTGACTGAATGGATGAATGAATGAATGAATGACTCATTGACTGACCTACTGATAGACAGACTGGCTAACTGAAGTAATGAATCATTGAATATAAAGATTAGCCTCTGCTATTTGCAGACCATGTGAATGAATAATTTCATATTATTGTGTAAAAAGTGAAATATATAAAGAATAAATGTATGGTTGAATGGAAAGTAAATTAATAACATTCTTCTTTCTGCTTATAGCTTCAACCAACCTGCAACACTTCTCACCTACTGCTTAAGGTCCATCACAGTCCAAACAAGTATAATGCAATGTAAATCACTTCAAAGTCTCCCCAAAGAGCTTCATGAACACTTCTCTCATCACTCCAACATATCAGTATCTCTCAATATCTGGCCTAAAGTTCCCAAACAAACTCATTCTACAAGTATCAATGCTTACCGAGGGATGGTCATAGCTGAGTTTTCCTGGCTTGTCAGATATTTCTTGAAGTTTACCAGCCAGACAAGATTTAAGCTGTATCGAAACTTTGTTCCTCTGGACAATCAAGATGTATTATCTGATGATGATATCATTGATGTTGTCATGATTCCTGATCAGACAAAAGTGGTGCAAGACAAGCTTAACAAGAGATATGTGCTGAATAAAGTTGGACCCCAGAAATTTGAAATTACAGGGAAAGAGGTAAGAATCTTTCCCCTTTCTCAGTGTCTGCCAGACACACAGTGTTTCCTATAGACCTTGGAATCTGATAATGTAATGAACCTTTAAATGATCAATATTAATGTAACCCTTTCCCGCTCCCCCTCCCTCCCCTCCCCTCAAAAAAGTTGACCCCCTCTCCCTCCCCCAACCTTCCCCCTCCCCCCAAAAAATGTTGAAATCCACTTTCCCACAACAACACAGTCCATTGGTCAAAATCATTAGACTGAAATATTGGAAGAAAACAGAGTATCCTCATAACTACCCCCCCTTCTTTGAGCTAACATTGAGAGGTGCATAATTTTTGTATTGTATTGATTAGAAGTCAATAGGCTTATAACAAGCATCAAACCACCTCATGTATTTCTTATTTATCGAATTGTCATTGTCAGTGTCAAATTGGTTTACACAAAGGTACCCATGGATCTTATTGCTAGTCAAAATATTTGATATTTATTAGTTTATCTATATTAATTGCATTTAGGTTTTGGTTGTTTCTTTGCTGGGCAAAATCACCAAAGAGATCCTTATCAACCCAAGTGACACCTTACATTCCCTGGATTTAGCCTATCCGAAAGGCCTTCAAGCTTTGCTCCTGGACATTTTTAGCTTATAAACACCCAATGCAAGAAAAATTCCTGTTGCAAGCAAGCAGGGTCATTAGGAATCAGATTGATGAAGAAAAAGTCAAAAATCTCATTGAAAATAAAAAGCGGAATTTCCCATTCAATGGTACCACAGGAATCCCAATGAGGCATCTGTACAAAGACAGCCCATTTTACAACAAATCTTTGCACTCTCTTGGGTTTTGTTCAGGATGTTATATTGAAGTTTTTGAAGTAACAGGCCCAACTGTTCCCATCTTGCTGTGTGGCGATATCATTGAGTCGCGTGCTTTGGATGTGAATTCTTCATGGACACTAGGCATTTTTTTGTATTATGTCAGGTTATGCACTGGTCGTGGAGAAAGGTTTGCTGACATTGAATGTAGTAGTTTTTTGAGGAAAAAGAATGTTGGAGGTATTTTGGAAATGATGGGTTTCCTGTGGTGTTGTGACAGACAGACATCTAAAGGCACCAAACGACTGGAGTACCTAAAAGTCAAGATATAGACTGAGAAATCCAAGGCTCACCATGGACACATTTTTGACAGAATAAATGGACAATCCCTTGTAAAGGCAGCAAATGACTAGAGTAACTAAGCTCAAGTATTATTGACTAACAAATTTAAAGGCTAACTGTGGACAAAGTTTTGACAAAATTATTGGGAAATCCTTGTGAATATGATTACCACTCTCTTCCATTTACTCTACTAGTAGCACAGGAGTGTTTACAATGGATAATTCAAGAGAAAGTTAGAGTAATCAACAGATTAAGTTATTCATTTAAAATGACTTGTCACACAAAGTTCAGTGAAAACAACTCACTCTTCTATAGTTTTTTGAAATCTAATTTATTCATTAAGTTATTTGCAACAAAAATGTTCTGTGTTTAATTGTTGAACAATGTTAAAAGCACTTCTATACCCTTGAATACTTTTGAAACTAAATTAAATATCTTTAAGTCATATTTTTATCAACGTAGAGTACATGAACAGTGTGTTAGAGTTTTGGAACTGGTTCCCCTGAAATGGGTGTGGCTGTCCCTGCATTTGAAAAAATGAACTATCAGCAATTTGCCAATTATTCCATCTAGACAGGATCTTAGATCTGTTTGTCTATGAAATTATAATGGCTCAAAACAACAGCTACACAAGAGCCTTAGGATTCGCTTGAAGCCTTGCCTAAAGTTCTTGGAAAATATCCCAAATAGGAATGGGTTGAGGGCGGGATTTAGAAAAGCTACGATGTTGACCGCTCTTTCTGTTATCAGTAGTCGCCCATAACCAATACACGTTGACATGCTGCCAAAGACACCTGGGTACATAGAAACTATCAAATATGGAATCCAGAATACCACTAAAGAAACTAACAGTCCAGTAACCATGGTAACGGTCTTTCTGGAACGATCCTCGAGGTGATGTGTAGATGGACTAATTTGAGTGTTTGCGGACTTCCAAATAAGGTAATTCAGCAGCACTGCTCCCGTCAGGGGGAGGGTAAGTATGAAAACGGTCAGGGATACAGAGTAGGGCGTGTCCAAGGTGTTAGCACAGAATGCAAGCGGTACGGTCAACGCTAGCGATGAAACCCAAATCACGAATAAAAGACCGCATTTGACATTGTTTGTGATTTGATAGTTTGAAACGAACAAAAAGCGTTCCAGGCTCAAAGCTGTCAAGGAAAAAATCGACACTGTGAAAGCCAGCACGCGAAGACTCGTCAGTGGCTGACTGATGCATGACTCTTGAAGATTCTTGGGGTTATGGACCGTAGATAAACACTCTCCCACGATGTTAACACCAGACAAGAAGAGATCAACAACTGCTATGTTGAACAGGAACAAATCGTTCATACGACTATTGACGTGAGCTAGAACTGTTAGAATGACTAAAAAGTTTCCCAATAAGCTTAGAACTGATACTGTTATTGCCATAGCAACGAAGCCTGACCGTACACGAAGGTATTCTAGTTCCCCATCATTTTGGTGAAGACATATATCGCAAGCGATATGCCACGAGTCGGAAAGATTAGAACACTGTAGAAGAGGGAGTGTTAGATTGGCTCCAACACTTAGGTTGCCTGTGAAATTCATGCCAAGAGAAGACTTGATTCAAAAGTATACCAGAACTCAATTTAGGAATTTTGATTAGTGATGGAATATGAAATTCTTTGCCGTAAGAGTTAAGACACAGAGAGAGGCTCGTACAGTCGTCTGTACGTACAAAATGATTTTAACATACAGATCTACGTTTTTCTTGTACCTTGGGGTTAATAATTAGCAGTGTGAACCAGTGCGCACAATTACAGCTGACAACTGGGATAAGGCTTCAATTATAACTATCATAAAAGTCTTATATGTTTTAAGTTACCGTAAGCTTAATTCCGACAACAGCTGGTTATACGCAAAAATCCACTTAACACAATCTAAAATTTGGGGTAAAAAGGCACGATTAGTGATTTAGAAATCAAAAATTCTTGCGCCAGAAATGTATGGGATTTTTATGTGGCACAGCAGCTGAAAATATTTGTACTGTTCAAACTTTTTCATAGATTAAGGAATTGATTCGTTGGGTTTAAAAAAATTGATATTCTTTTTAGGTTACGTGCGAGAACATGACTTTGAATGTTATAACTAAATACATTTTGTATGGATATACTGTCACAGGCGGCAAAGTAGGTGGGGCACCACCTTCCCCCCCCCCCCCCCCCTCCCTTTACTGTAGTCTGAATGTGAATAGATCACGTGCACGTGCAGTTTCGAACTAGTTTCGATCTAAGTTGTATTCCGTGATCAGACATGGGTCTTATGGTGCATGGCTGCTGCGTGTGTGTGTATGTAAATTTGAATGTAAATGTGTAACACTGTTCGTAATGAAAGCGCTCTTGACTCGATATCACGTTGAGCTGCGCCCTTCGTAATTCAGCACTTGTGCTACAAGGAAGGGTGATGAGCTACCCCCAAATTTATTTATTAATTTGCTTCTTACGATTACCATTATTTAGCAGGATCGACAACAAAACGTGACTTCCCGAAAGGTATTCTTAAATGACCATTTAGTTGAAAAAGACATTTTAATTAGATTTGAACTTTTATTCTAATATTTAAACTTACACGTTTGCTTGTAAGTTTTTTTTTGTCACGCTTCTCAATTTTTGAAACCAAACGAATCAATTCCTTAAAGACATTTTTGTTGGTAACTTCGCTATTTTACACTTTTTTTAGAAAACCTATAATTAACTTTCTGGACCGTTCTATATAAAACATTTTAGGATGAAACTAACTATTTAAGTTGCAAATGAAAACCAGCTGTTTGCGCATGCGCAATGAAGATTTTAGATGTTTGACGGTTGTTTGACGCACAGTTCGGCTGTGTCATGATGAACAGCTTCAATATGCTCATGTCTGGTTTTAAGACTTTTACAATGTTTTGACCGGTTATTTTGCTTAGCTTCGGCCATTGTTAATTTAATTTCAAATTGATTTATGAAAATTACTTGTATTTCCCCAAGAGAGCATAAATAGATTTCCCGCTTTCTCGATAAAAATGCGAAACTTTAAGACCCAAAGAAACGGGTGCATTCCAAATGACATTTTCTCAACAAAAAAAAAGTAAATCCAAGATCAATGAGCTCTGGCACTCGCTTTTACAGCCAGCATACAGACCACGTTGCTTAGTAACGAGATATGTCCAGCTAGCACCTTTGTGCAACAAATTTTCGCAACCTGTAACATTGATTTTTGTTGCGTGACAAGTTGCGCGCGGGGCGATAATACGAGCAACATCACTCTACAACTTGCAACGCAACAATGTTGCGCGACAAGTTGCACGATTTTGTTGTTCGTATTACCACACCTTTACATTAGAGTGGATTTCGTATGACTTTGAAAAACTACGGCACGGTCACGGTACGGCACGGCCATGGTACGGAACCTCGCCTGCTGATTTCTTTACAAATTTGCCAAGACATCAGCAGGCGAGGTTCCGTACCGTGGCCGTGCCGTGTCGTAGTTTTTCAAAGTCATACGAAATTTGCTCTAAGACCAATTTCTAGCCCTGCATTACAGCGAGTCTGACAAACAGTGTAAATGTATAGCAGTCGATGTTGCAGGAAATATTGCATTGTTTCTAGGCTTTTACTGCTGTGTAATAGACCGTTTTTCTCAAGGTTGCGCGCGCAAGTTGATTGGCAAAGAAAAAAATTATTTCGACTTCATTAGTCTACAAATCCAGAGCAATGCATTAGTTTTAGTAAAAGACAAAAATTACTCTTAAATTCTTCTTGGCCAGTCAACGGTCCGTCAATTATATGGGTGGGCAACTTAAATTCTGGGCACGCCCGTCTATTATTCTGGGTACAGCACCTGTAATTAATGTCAATTTGTAATGTCATTTTGATAGAGGTACTGGACCCAAAATAACTAGTCTACATGCCATGCCAGAATAGACCTAATCCATCACGTGACACTGTTAATTTCCCACTCTCTAGAGGAATAGTTACCTGTTGTGTTCCTGATATTCTACTCTACTTACATCCAAAAGACATAGACAGCCACGTTTAAAGATCTCAACAAACTTGGTGTACAGTGGAGTCCAATACAGTGTCTTGCTGTCAACAGAGAAAGTTGCCCTTTGCCTAACCCAGGGCTTGAGGAGCTAACTATTCTACTTATCAAGTTTTTGAAGGGTAAAAGCAAAAGAGAATGAAAAATCTAGAGGTTTGTCAAATGCTGAATTAGGAAAACATAACATTGTTATGAGTGGATTAGGTCTACACTGTCATATTAAGGGGTGGCACACTTTAAAAGCCAAAGTGAAATATATTGTTTACACAATCAAAGACAACACAATATCAAACATGTTATTATTAATTCAAATATCAATAAATGCAGCAGTGATCTGGAATTACATTTGATTAGCTCAAAACTATTCAAAACCATAAACTTGGAATAATTTGTTGAATATAATATAATCTAAAAATTAAAGTCCTTTTGTTTTAGAGATAAAAATATCTCACTTTGAACATTAACTTGGAAGTTATATAACCTCTTGAATTTTTTTTTTCAGCAACACTTCAGTAACATACCTCATGTTAAATATAAACTGGGATATTATGTTATATAATCTTTGATATAATCTCATCTAAAGCCCCATTCACATTGCATAAAAAGCTGGCAAGGCAAGGATGATTGTACTAATTGATAACAATAAAATAGAGTACTTTTTCAATGTAAACAGCACTGCTCTGATTTATCATCAAAAACAGTACTTGCAGTTCAATGTTAAGTGTTTTCATTTTCTTATAAGCAGAGAAAATGTAGAATCATTCTTTCCATAAATTAATCATGCTTGCCTTCTGTTTATTTGGTGCAATGTAAACAGAGAAAAATTACAATATTTTGTATTAATTAGTAAAAAAAGTGGTAAATATTAAACATACCATATATTAAACATGAACTTGGAAATATATCATTTCTGGAATATAATCTCATCTAAATTAAATATTTGCTTCAGTAAAATGGAGCTTAAGGTGGCTCAAAGTAGTTATTTTCTAACCACTTCCTACCATTTTCATTCAGCTGAGACTTTTACTTTCATACCATCTATGGACTTAATTAGATGAAAGTTTTGAGTGTCTACTTTAATTTCAGCACATATACAATCAGTGTTGTCTTGGCAACGATAAACATATCATTGAAAATGTTTTTTGTCAAATATCTCTAAAACAAGGGCAGCTCCAAACATAAGCCATGAAGCACTTAGTGAACTGCACAATATTGCAAAACAATTATTTAAAAGACCTAAATAAACGTCATCTAAGCCAAACGGTTGACAGAAAAATCAAATCCATAGGTGCAAAGTTTGTCAGCAAGCCAAATAGAAATGGTAAGTAGTGTTAGAAAATAACTACTTTGAGCCACCTTAAAAAAATTAAACATGTCATATCAAACATGAACTTGGAAAGATGGATATATAGTTTTTTTTGGAATGTAATCTTATCTAAAGTGTTTTGTTTCTGTAAAACTGAGATTTTAAAAAATATATCAAACACTCTAAAAATAACTAAGAGAGTTTGCCTGATCATTTACAAAATAATGTACACTAGTGCCCCATTCATATTAGCAATGTAAAATGCAGACTCAGAAGTGTACTGCTTATTAGCACTGCTTCTCTTTTTCACACATATGGGATGCTGTAATTGCAATACTGAGTCTGTGTATAATGCTTGCACTTATGCATGCATAGCAAGTGTGAACCAGGCTTTATTCATGGAACTCAAGACTTTATGCAGAGTTTGTTCAAAGTAGTTTTAACTTATCTTAGGCTAAATCATATTAAATAACACAAAGCCATCTCTCTCATTCTCTTGCATGGCTTTAAAGCACTACATGTCTCTTCAACTTGTCAAATAAGTTAGTCATATCAGCTGTTTTGCCAAGTGTTATTGCAACAATCCAGAGAATAAAGTTAATAGGATAAAACAATGCCAGTGAAAGTTAAGGTATTTTTCTCTAGTTTTTAGATATCAAACTATCTCTGTTGTTCTCTTTCAGTGTTCTACATCTTTATGATCAACATCACACTTTGTGTTTTTGCCCAGTTTTAACAGTTCACACTACAGCCTTGATCAGGCTTCAAGATAAAGAAAGTTTACAGTTCTTAGTATTTTTCAGATTTTACACCAATTTTAGCCTGCAGCCTCTTTAGCTCCTCACAGTCTTGATTGTATCTTTTGACAGCAGCCTCATGCTTCTGTGTCTCTGGCAATTTAATAATCTGAACCACTGTGTCACTGCGGCATCCAATAATGTTGACTTTAGCGCTAGCATGCCCTCTGAAGTAACGCCTTTCAAATGCTTGAGCTTGAGTTTTACCAGTGAACCTGTTATACAATGTAAAGGTTTTCTCTGGACCTCGCATAAAGGATAATGTACTTCAGGATATTCTGGCATAGTTACTCTTGGTTGACACCAACTGAGCACAGGTTTACCAGCCTGAACAACTGGTAACAGTTGATTAATACGAGCAAGAATAAGATGCTTGACTGGGTCAGATATATTGGCTGTTTGTCCAAGTTTTCCAGCAAGCAAATTCTTTAATAAATTGGTATTGGGATGTTGAAGAACATCTTTAATTAGCTTCTCAAATAGAACATTTTCTTGTATACTACAAAGAAACTCTGCACCTTTTACAATGGCATCAATTGATGTAACAGAAGTTATGTTTCCAGGTTGTAATAACTTGAGTAACTGGCCATAAAACTTTGATAAAGTCATTTGATAGAACTTGTTCTCATTTAGATCTTCGTGTTTGATTTTCTCTTTCAAAAGCGTGAGTAACTGGGTCAACATCTGAAGATTCTGGCATTTTTGTGATTCAAGCAAAAACTGAATGTATTGAGAACATGCTTTGGGATGATTGATGATAACTTGACATACTGCCATAAAGGTTTCATCTGTTAACTTCTGTAAATCTTCAAGATTGACAGTTTTCTGGACAATAGAGATGAGCAGTTCATCTTTAAGAACAGATTTGGGACACTGTTCTAGGAACATCATGACGGCTTTGAATTGCTTTGAAGGACATGATTCAATTAATCTCTTCAGGGTTTCACTCAATGGTTTCCAGCCAAATGCTGAAACTACATCTTTTAGCAAATGGACCATTCTCTCTCGGATTCCAAATGCCTCTTTTGATTCCTTCCTTTCATTCCAGCATCCTGACCAATGAGAGATGAGTGGTTCTGAGAGCAGGGAGAGAATTCTTTTTGTCAACACCAAATCGTTCAGGCTTGGCAGCATTTTCAGCATAGTTATTACACATTCTTCATTGGAACACAATTTCTCCTTGTTTTTTTCACACAGTTCAACAACTTCACTTGCTAGTTTTTTCAACGATGCTTGATCTTCACTGGCTAGTCTCTCTTTAAGATAATTCACAGCTGATTTTAAACCATTTTTGTACACCACCTTGACTGCATTCTCTTTTGGAACAATAACAAAGAGATAGCGGCGATACCAGTTGGTCTTGGATGCACCTTCATTTCCAGAAGGTCCACTACATTCTCCTTCATGACAATCACCCCAGAACTCATCATCATCTTCAACATTTAAAACATCCTCACTTTCAACAAAATCAAAATTTGAACCACCTTCACTCTTCCATGCCTTTCCATCAACACCAATAATGTTACAATCATATTCAGTTTCACAATCGCCATCATTATCAAAACAATCTGTAGATGATTCACTGTAATCATACCATCGGCAGCGACGGCCCCACTGCCTGGTGCAAGATCCATACATATTATCCCTCTTGATAGCTTCCACAAGAAAAAAGTCAAGCTGTTTCTCTTCCTCCAATAAAGCATTGGCACCCTGTAGACTTTCATATAACAACCTGTCACCTCCTTTAAGAGCCTGCACACCCTGCTGGAGGAAAGAATTTTCTGAATACTGGTGGTCAAGTCCCCATGCGATCATACTGGGTTCAGGTAAAACTTCATCAACCTGTTGAAGCAAGCTGGCCAGCTGTTGGTTTACTGAGGGATCAGGAGGACTGGGGGCTACACCTTTGCCATCCCAACACAGAGAATATACCAGAGCCATGCGGTAACCAGAGGTGACCTCAGTCAATTCATGTTCACAGTCGGCATAATGTGCAGCATACACACATGAAAACTGGGATTCTTGAGTGCTAAAGGCAATCTTCTTCTCTTTGGCACCATGCTTTACTATCAGATCCCCACCAGTAAATATTGATGGTAGTTGAATGATTAGGGTGGCAAACATGCCAGGGAATTTCTCAGTATCTCTGTGAGGTTTGAAATGGCCACCAGGTTCATAAAGCAGCAGTTTGTACATGTAGTACCGATGGCCGGTGTATCCACGAGAT
The DNA here is from genome assembly GCA_029948255.1 of Telmatactis stephensoni. NCBI lineage: Eukaryota > Metazoa > Cnidaria > Anthozoa > Actiniaria > Isophelliidae > Telmatactis > Telmatactis stephensoni. Next base: position 381,115 of record JALIZF010001908.1, read on the forward strand.
TGAAACAGATTAAACTCACAACAAGTCCTTCGGGACGTCCGCCATCTTTATTGCTCCACTCCTCCCAAGGTCAACCGCTGACCTTACATAAGTACACTACATCCCTCCCTTTTTTCAAACAAATAAATGATATATAACTCAAACATTAAAGTTCCAAAATTGTTCAATAAAGTGTTAAACAATCAAACATGATAATAGCAGTTCAATGTTAGTGCATAACAAAGTCTTCAAATCTTTTTGGTACTTGTCTTGTACGAGTGGGTCTTGCTGCTGCAGGAACTTCTTCTTGAGGGTCTTCCAAGTCTTGCATGTGGGTGTCCCTTTGTCCCTCTTGGGATCTTGCGTGGTCGCACATCCCATCCTCTTCCATGTAGTCTTGTAACAATGAACTTGGAGTAGGTGTGTTGTATTTCTTTACGTGTGTAACGTTCCTCTGATATTGGACTCCTTGTGGGGATTCTATGATGACACTATTCCGATCTTTGTCCACCACTTGGAATGGTTCTGCTGCAAATGCTGTCGATAACTTGTTTTCTTTGGGTTGCTTTAGAAGTACTTGATCTCCTGGATCCAACTCTGTGGTCTCTGCATTCCTCCTCTTGTCAGCATACATCTTAGCTTTCATCTTAATTTCTGCATCTCGATCACTGAAATCTCCTTCCCTTGTAGCTTCCTGGATACTTGGAAGTTTGGTCCTAATCTGTCGTCCATAAAGTAGTTCTGCTGGACTCACTCCAGTTGTCGTATGTGGCGTAGCCCTATAAGCCAAGAGGTATCTGCGCACTTCCTGCATCCAGTCTTTCCCCTCTGCCTGTGCAATTTGCATTCTCTTAAGAAGAGACCTGTTTTGTCTTTCGATTTCCCCATTGGCCTGCGGCCACAATGGGGTGATTCTCCTATGCTTGATGCCATTATCTGCAAGATACATTTTAAAAACCCCTGATATGAATTGTGGGCCATTGTCACTTGTTATGGTTTGTGGCAATCCGTGTCTGGAGAAGATCTCTTCTAAGCTCTCAATTACTTTGTCAGTGGTTGTTGATTTCATAATGGCAACTTCATAGAACCTGCTGTAGTAATCTATCACAGTTAATACAGAATGTCCTGATGGTAGGGGTCCCAAGAAATCTATCGCCAGATCTTGCCATGGTGAACTTGGTAATGGTGTAGACCTTACAGGTTCTGGATGGGTGGGTTGGCCTACCAGTTGGCATCCATGACAGGTTTTGCAAAACTTTTCAGCATCACTTGTAATGCCAGGCCACCATACCTTTGACCTTAGCCTTTGCTTCATACTGACGATACCGAGGTGTCCTTCATGTGCTAAGGTTAAGATATGGGGTCTCAGCTTGCGTGGAATTACAATTCTCGTACCTCTTAGTACTAGCTTACCAATTACACACAGCTCTCCACTTGCAGGTATGTATTCCTTACATTGGGTGTTCTGCCACTGTCCACTACTTATACAATGCCGTAACTCTCTTAACTCCTCATCCTCTGCTGATGCTTCTTCCACTTCTCTTGTGGTCATGGCTTTTGGAGTTGCACTGACAGCTACAAATCTAACAAACTCTTCTGCTACTCTTTGCTCTGGTGATGAAACAGAGTCTTCCACTTGCATAAGCCTGGACAGGGAATCCGCAACATTTTGCTTTCCTGGAATGTATTTCACCTTGAATTTGTAGGGTTGTAGTCTTAACACCCAACGCTCTATCCTTGCACTTGGTTTAGACTTAGCTGAGTAAATAGTTTCGAGAGGTTTGTGGTCTGTACACAGCTCAAACTCAACACCATGCAAGTAAACATTAAACCGTTCACATGCCCATACAATGGCAAGCGCTTCCCTTTCAGTTTGAGAGTATCTTCTTTCAACAGGAGTCAGACTTCGGCTCGCATAGCTTACAACTCTAAACTCACCATCATGCTCTTGCGTTAAAACTGCGCCAAGGCCGACTGGACTAGCATCTGTGATGACTCTGGTCTTGGCATCTTTGTTAAAGTATGCCAAAGTCTCTGCACGACTTAATCTTGACTTCAACTCGTTGAAAGCTTTCCTCTGATCTACTCCAAACACAAACGGGACATCATTTTTTGTCAAGCGGCGTAAGGGCTCAGTTATTGTTGCATAATCAGGAATAAATCGTGCGTTGTAGTTAACTAGTCCCAGGAAACTTCTTACTTCTGAGGCACTCTCAGGCTCTCTTGCATTAACAACAGACTTAACCTTTTCTTCACCTGGACCGATTCCATTCTTTGACAAAACAAAACCCATGAACTCAAGTTGTGTCATATGTAGCTTACACTTCTCTGCGTTCAGGGTCAGTCCCTTTTCCCTCAGAGTCTTCAGCACTTCCTCAAGTATGTGATCATGCTCTTCCACACTCTTAGCATGTACAATAATATCATCTGAAATGTTTGCAGTGTTCTCACAATTCTGCAGTGTTTGTTGAATCACATGTTGGTAGATTTCCGGGGCTGCATTAATGCCAAACATTAATCTCTTGTATCTATACAAACCACAATGGGTGACAAAGGTAGTGATACTCCGGGAGGCAGGTTCTAGCTCAATCTGGTGATAACCCCATTTTAAATCAAGTTTACTGAATACCGTGCTCTGGTTTAAACTGTGCAGCACATCATCTACAGTTGGAATTGGGTGTCTTTCCCTGATGATGGCCTCGTTTGCACGTCGCATATCAACACATAAGCGGATTTCACCATTTTGCTTGGGAACAACAACAACTGGACTGACCCAGGGTGTGGGCCCCTCTACAGACTCTATCATATCCATCTCTACTAATTCTTCAATCTTATCTTTCACTTTATCCCTCAGGGCATATGGCACACGTCGAGCTGGCTGTGCGACTGGGGTGACATTGGGGTCAATATGTAGTTTCAACTGGTAGTCTTTCAATTTGCCCACCCCATGGAACAATTCTATGTACTCACTCATTAGTTGATCACTTTGGTTGACTTGTCTGATATCTGGGCCAATCTTCAGCACTCCTAACTGCATTGCTGTTGTCTTTCCTAGAAGTGGCTCCCCTTTGCCTTCAAGCACAATAAATTCTGCGTCCACAGAATTCTGTCCAACAGAGGTCAGAGCAGTAAAAGTTCCTAGAGTATTCAGTGGTTCTGTGCTCCCATATGCAAATAATTTCTTGCTTGACTTACTCGACTTGCACTTTATCCTTTGTTCCTTCAGCTCACTCCACAGCTTCTGATCTATGACATTGACGCTTGCACCTGAATCCACAATCATTGAAATTATGTGGCCTCCAACAGTCACATCTACCCTTTCCATGCTTTCTCTTGAGCTCACACTAAAGGCATATTCATCATCAGACTCCTCAGACTCAACAAGGTTAACTTTGCCATCCCCTCTGTCACGACCACTATCTGTTTTGCAAACAGAAGCAAAGTGTCCTGTTTGATGACACTTGTTACATGTTTTGTTCCTTGCAGGGCAATTTTGGTCTTTGGCAAAATGTCCATGTCTCCCACATCTATAGCACTCTCCCCCACCTGACTGCGGTTCCTTTTTCTTGTCCTCTGGTTTGGGTTGACGACTAACCCCTCTCCCTCTACCATATGGTGACCTGGATGTTTGTGTTTCTACTACTCTATTGACGTTAGCTTGATCAAAATGGCTACTCATGCTTCTTGACTGGCGTTTCACGGCTTCAAAAGTCCTCGCGGTATCTTGCAACTCTTTCAACGTCAAGGCTTGACCTTTCTCCAGAAGCTTGCGATGCAATTCACTGGAACGACATGTTGATATTATCTGATCCCTTATTTGGTCATTCATTTGGACACCATAATTACACGCTTCTGCTTTCCTCTTCAACCGTACTGCATACTGATCGATGGTTTCATCCTCTCTTTGACTCATTTCTCTGAATTGATGCCGTTCGTAAGGGATGTTGACTTGAGTAACGAAATAATCATTGAGGGCTTTCTCTGCTTTCTCATATTCTTTCGGTTCTCCAGTATCGGGCAAAACATCAAAAATATCTTGGACATCGGGTCCTGCACAATGGAGAAGTAAGGCCCTACGCTGAATCTTATTTTCATCCTTGTCAGGAACAATGATAAGCCCTTTCCCATCTGCATATAGTTGGAAACTTCGAAGCCATCGCTTCCACTCAACGGCCACGCTATTCGGATCGGTGTGAACATCAAACGGTTTTAATCCTCCAATTTCTAATACTGAGGACGCCATCGTTCGTCAACGCCTTCTTAACAACTTAATTTTACTCCTCGTCGCCAGATGTAGTACCGATGGCCGGTGTATCCACGAGATTGAAACAGATTAAACTCACAACAAGTCCTTCGGGACGTCCGCCATCTTTATTGCTCCACTCCTCCCAAGGTCAACCGCTGACCTTACATAAGTACACTACAGTACAGGTTAGATGTTACTTTCTGATCTGAACAACCAAGGTCATCTTGAACTATTCTGACAAGCTTATGAACTTCTTTGACAAAGTGTGGATTGGTGATGGTGAACTTTGAAGGGTCAAGCTGCAGGGAGTCTCTCACGTTTCTATCTATCAGTGTTGCTTCACCTAAACCATAGGGTGCCTGGGTGAAATGCTTCTTTAGGCCTTTCACTGTATTCTTTGTAACTGGTAAACTTATGGAACCATAACCAGGTATTGTAATGCCAGGAGACGTGGGGAGCTTGGAACTAACATCACTAACTGCAAATTCAAAAGTTGTCTTTTCTTGAATTCTTGTAAGCACTTCTAAAAGATTATCTCTAAGCTGCTGTTCTTTATCAACATCATCATCACCAACTTCCTCATCAACATCCTCATCAATAACCTCAACAATATTCTCATCAAGCCTTATCCTTTTTGGTAGAGTACTCATCATGGTCTGAAATGAAAAGACAATATTTTATAAACCAAACATGAGTTGTAATATAGCATATTGTACCCACCACCCACCCTAATCTTCTATGTATATATGCACTTATTTCAAAAAAGGTTGTTAGATAGAATGGCAAATAGTGGATGTTGAACAGTGATTGTACGCCAGAAAAGAACTATGATTAGACTTCCCTCACTGTTTCAATATCATAATGCGAAAAATAGAAATTCCCTCCGTGGTGGGGTATGGATATTTTCTGGAACTACACAATTCACAAAGTTGAAAAATTTGCTGAATTTGGTAGGTATACAATTACCAGAATAATTAGACTATAAGGCACAAGGTAATATTCCATTTTGAATTTGGCTACTTTATTATTAGAAATTGTTGTTTTTGAATTTGGCTACTTCATTGGAAGTTGTTGTTTTTGATATACAGAACTCAAGGACAAAATTTTGTGAATCACTGTTTGTCAATCAACTTTGTGTATATCTATAATAACCTGCAATAAGCAAAGTCAATAATCAGTTCGAAATAAGTGTATATAGTCCATTAAGGACACAACTCAGACATGAGCAATTATGATTATGTGGCTAATATTTCTGTTGGAGAACAGAGACATGGCTCCGACACACAAAAACTTTAGAAATTGGATGGTTAAATACGTTTCATTAAATTACTTTTTTTATTCCAATCCCATGGACCCACTGTCCATCATAGATAATGTAATTCCCTCTTCTAGAGGCATTATCTTGCAACAAAGAAAGGCTTTAGAGTTAGTTACAGAGGAGGAAATGATTAAACTGTCACTTACTATGGTTTATAGAAAAAAGTTCTTACAATATTTTACAGTCTTACTAGGAATGGGGTATAAATTAATTGTACTTCTCTAACTTTTTGAAAGTTACATGCCTCCAATTATAATTTCATGCAAACAAAACATGAACATTGGGATTTATTGACCCTTTGCTTGTCAGCCACAATGGGCTATCGCATATTTTATCCACACCCCCTTCTTATGGACATATGAAATTTTTCAGGGGAGGGGGGACTATAAAATTTTTCTGAAATCAACTGGTAAAAAAAAAGAGAATGTTCAATTCTCTGAACTATATCATGGTTGGGGAGAGGAGTGATGTGTGCAATGGGAAATAAACTAAGTACTTTAAATATCCAAGGTAGAGGGGGCATTTTTCAGTTTGGAAACCAAGGAGAGGGAGGGAGGTCTTTTGAAACACGTCCTAAACAGGGGAAGTGCGGATAAAAAATGCGATGGCCCAATTCTCATCCAATCATTGTAGCTACACTAACTGATAACTATTCTTGTATATTTTAATCCGCACTATTAAAACCAACGTCATTCAAATGCCGTACCTATTTACTTAGGCCGACCAAACTAGGAATACATTTTCGCACAAGTGAGATCGATGTGACATTTGAGCTGAGCTGAAGTGTATTTCGTCACTTTACACTCAGAATTCGCGAAAATATTTCATCCTTACAATCCTTTATTCTTCGATTAGATTTACGCAAATCGCTACGTTTCTCTTCAACTGTACAGCAGACTTTGAAATGTGTCTTTTGATGTAGGAATTGAGAGGCACATTTGACATTTTTGATGTTTTTCCCTGGGTTTATAGTATGTCTTAAGACTTAAATCAAGGCTAATATTTGGCTACAAAATTAACTAGCTCACCATAGTTGGCGAACATTGTTGCTCCAAACTGAATTACAAAGTTATCCTTGCAGTCTACTTGTTTTGATTTGGAGAAAACACGAATTTCAACTCAAGCTCTACGATCCCCAAGTCGGTGACGTCTCGAGCACGTAGCACGTGAAACTTTTCAAACCATATTTCCACCAAAATTACTCATTCTCTTTGACCGAAATTTCTTACTAACCGCAATGATACTACCTTAATCGATATTTTATGAAAATAAACTTACCTCGGCGTTAAATTGAGAAGATAAACCAGCAAACACACAACGCTACACTTCCAAAACAACACATGTGATACTGTACTTCGCGCCCTCAAGAACCTCATTTTCTCTTGATACTGAACATGCGCAAGCTAATTTTGGCGCGAAAACTCTGTTAGCTCAGATTTCATTCACGGTGACACTGGGCACTAGAAACTAAACTGCGGGGAAAGGCAATAACGCTATTGTTTGAAATGCTTGAAGAAAACGAGACAAATGACACAAGCAAATTTTTCGTAACAAAGTTACGAAAATCACTGTAACTTTTTTATGTTTGTATGCTAAAAATTGATATTTTAAAAAATTTAAAAGGCTAAGGAATTCAAGACGGCCCACGGTTTAGTTCGAAAGGCCAGGTCTCCCAGGTCAAACGTTTTGACGAATGTTAATGATACACGTTCGCCCCTGTTCGCCTGCGAGGTCTGAATTTAGTTCAGCTCAAGTGAAGTTTGACCAGAAGTCGAACTCAGTTTATTAAGTTCAAGTGTAGCACGCCCGAGTCAGCCGTATAATACGACTCAGTCGTACCAAATTCAGTAAGTCGAACCTAATTAGAACAAACGTCAAACTTTACATGAAATTAATTTCAGTGAATAAAAAATCCCCTCCCCCCTCAAAAATCTCGGTAAAGTAGCCTGGGTAGTCTGGGTAGTTCCGGTAGTCTGGGTAGCCCCGGTAATTCTGGGTAGTCTGGGTAGTCTGGGTAGTCCCGGCAGTCCCGGTAGTCTGGGTAGTCTCGGGTAGTCTGGGTAGTCCCTTGTAGTCTGGGTAGTCCCGGTAGTCTGGGTAGTCCCGGTAGTCCCGGTAGTCCCGGTAGTCTGGGTAGACTGGGTAGTCCCGGTAGTCCCGGTAGTCTGGGTAGACTGGGTAGTCCGGGTAGTCTGGGTAGTCTGGGTAGTCCTGGTAGTCTGGGTAGTCTGGGTAGTCCCCCAGACTACCCAGATTACCCAGACTACCCAGACTACCGGGACTACCCAGACTACCGGGACTACAGACTACCGGGACTACCCAGGCTACCGGGACTACCCAGACTACCGGGACTACCCAGACTACCCAGACTACCGGGACTACCCAGACTACCTGGACTACCGGGGCTACCGGGACTACCGGGACTACCCAGACTACCGGGACTACCCAGACTACCCAGACTACCCAGACTACCCGGACTACCCAGACTACCCAGACTACCCAGACTACCGGGACTACCCAGACTACCCAGACTACCCAGACTACCCAGACTACCTGGACTACCGGGACTACCGGGACTGGGTAGTCCCCGTAGTTTCAGTAGTCTGGGTAGTTCCGGTAGTCTGGGTAGTCCCGGTAGTCCCGGTAGTCCCGGTAGTCCCGGTAGTCTGGGTAGTCTGGGTAGTCTGGGTAGTCCGGGTAGTCTGGGTAGTCTGGGTAGTCTGGGTAGTCTGGGTAGTCCCGGTAGTCTGGGTAGTCTGGCACACTCAGTCTGGGTAGTCCCGGTAGTCTGGGTAGTCACGGTAGTCTGGGTAGTCCCGGTAGTCTGGGTAGTCCCGGTAGTCTGGGTAGTCTGGGTAGTCTCGGTAGTCTGGGTAGTCCCGGTAGTCCCGGTAGTTTGGGTAGTCTGGGTAGTCTGGGTAGTTCCGGGTAGTCTGAGTAGTCTCGGTAAAAAATAAAAGCTCTCTACTTAACATGTTTGCGAGTTGAGACATTTTAGGTGGGGTTCCTGTGTGTTCGCTAAAGAGAGAGTCTGGCACTAGTTTTGGAACGCCTGGTAATTTTCATACTTCAGGATGAAAGACGGAAAGATGAAGGATTTTAAAGGTATTAAAGTGGTTGTTACTGGTGGAGGAGGCTATTTTGGGCTTCGTCTTGGTTTGGCTTTGAAAAACAAGGGTGCCGATGTAGTGCTTTTTGATATAAAAGAACCGGAAGATGCCGAAGGCTTGACTTTCTTGAAGGTTGGTTACGTAACGCCGCCTCCTTCATGATCATATTTGGCTGTGATTGTCAACTTGTAATTGACTATTTTTGTTTTTAATAGGGAAGTGTATGTAATAAAACTGATGTTCATTCAGCTCTTGAAGGGGCTAAGTTTGTTTTCCATTCAGCATCGTACGGAATGTCAGGACGTGAACAGGTGAAAATGCTGTATAACTCTTTACAAATATTATCTATTCTTCTTTCCTCCTGCATGTTTGTTTATTTTGAACTGATTAAATTGCAGTTAAACAAAGAGTTAATAGAGCAAGTTAATGTACAAGGGACTCAGAATATTGTAGGAGGTAACTATATAAAACGGAATATGGAACATACATATATGCCTGGAGGTGGTTTAAATACTGGAGCAATTATTATTAATTCATGATTTAATTTTTATCCTAGCATGCCGAAGTCACAGTATTCCATACCTTGTTTATACCAGTACGTATAATGTAGTATTTGGTCATGATGAAATAAGAAATGGCAATGAGTCACTTCCATACTTACCAATGGATCAGGTATATATCAAGACATGCTTCCAAATCAAATAGCTTACAAGCAGGAGAACTTCATATTTGAAGACTTATATGTATTGATTGAATTTCAGCACACAGATCATTATTCAAGGACAAAATCTATTGCTGAACAGTTAGTTTTATCAGCAAATAATTCCAAACTTAAAGGTGTGTTTATGGATTTATTAAATACTGTGTAAACCATACATTATTACATAATTGCTATTAATACATGGTTATTTACTTGTGAACAATCTGCCAGTACAGTAAGTGGTTGGTAACTCATTTTGTTGACCAATAATGTCTCTTACCTTTAGTTACAACACTTTTACCATTACCAACCACTTATTGTTTACCAATTTATCAACCACTTATCAACCACCAATTGACCACTTACTAAGCAAACCACTAATTAACTGCTTACCATACTCTGCAGATCATTCACTATTATTCTATTTACATATTATTAAAAAGGTGTATGTAAATCAACTTATGTGCTATATATGGGTCGATCAAATTGATTAACCCTCTAATATTGAAGCATACCTCTTTCTTTCAGATGGAAATGTATTGAAAACAACTGCAATTCGTCCAGCTGGTATTTATGGAGAGGGTGAACAGAGACATCTACCAAGAATAGTGGTAAGAGGAGTGTTCTCTACAATTTTGAGTGGGCTGTCCCAAAACTGAACTATCCAGTACTCGTCACCATTTCCTGCCATCAGATGCAAAAAAAATACAACACAATGTACTTGTCAACTCAATCAAATTTAAATAAGTTCAAAGTGTTTGTAGTTCAATGCAAGTCAAGACTTACATTGAGAGAGAGTTAGTGCAGTTGTAGGAAAAATTATCAGCTTTATAATTATATATTAATATTTTCTTTTTTTTTCAGTCATACATTGAAAGAGGTCTCTTTGCTTTTACATATGGTAGCAAGGACAATAGGGTTGATTTTGTTCATGTTGACAATCTTGTTCTTTCACATGTGTTAGCAGGGCTAGCATTAACAGGAACAAACCCTAAAGCTGTAAGTATATAGAACAAGAAACAGTAAATAAATTAAAATTATTGATAAACAAATTGGTAACCATTTTGATTTAAAATTTACTTCCTTATTTCTATATGGTAATCACCCATGTCAGGCAGGACAAGCATATTTCATTTCAGATGGAAGGCCAACCAATAATTTTGAATTCTTCAGACCTCTGGTAAATATCACTGATATTGTTTTTCATGATTTTGTTTTGTCTGCATGTGGAAATGTTTTTATGACATGATTTCTGAGCTAGTTGGAAATCATGTGATTAAAAACATGAAAGACATGTTTTTAAATCTATTGCTGAGACCTCAATCATTGCTATAAAAATTATGATATTTTCTTAAAGTTCTTAATATATTCTTGTTAATTCTGCTCTAGGTCGAAGGTCTAGGATACACATTCCCTTCAATTAATCTGCCCTTGAAATTGGTCTATGTTATTGGTAAGGAATGAAAGTACTCAACATATAACATGTTTTGGCCTGATGTATGACAAGTAAAATCATTCATTTACATCTTTTGAGTAGAAATTAAGTCATTAGGTAAAAATTTTCCCTTACACAGTAGTCTCAAATTTTTGTTTTTCTTCATTATTTTTACAGCTTTCTTAACAGAATTTATTCATTCATTTGTTGGAAGATATATTTACAATTTTCAGCCAATTCTTACTAGAACAGAGGTGAGCCAATCATTGGTAAGGTGTTTACTATTGGTTGGGAAGGTGTTCGATACTGGTTGGGAAGGTGTCAGTAAGTGGTTGGGAAGGTGTCAGTAAGTGTTTGGTAAGGTGTTCAATATTGGTTGAGGTGTCAAATATAAGTGATTGGTAAGGTGTCAGGAACTGGTTGGTAAGTTGTCAGAAGTGGTTGGTAAGGTATCAGTAAGTGTTTTTTGAGGTGTCAGTAAGTGGTTGGTAAGGTATCAGGAAGTGCTTGGTAAGGTGTCAGTAAGTGCTTGGTCAAGGTGTCAGGAAGTGGTTGGTAAGATGTCAGTAAGTGGTTGATAAGATGTCAGTAAGTGGCATGGTAAGATATCAGTAAGTTGTTAATAAGGTGTCAGTAAGTGGTTGGTAAGGTATCATTACACATTAGTGAGCTTACTAGTCATTCAATATTATTTCAGGTTCACAAAACAGGTGTTACACATTATTTCTCTATTAACAAAGCAAGAGATGAAATAGGTTACAATCCTGTTAAATATGACCTCAAAGGTGTGGTCAAGTACTTCAGAGAAAGGGGTCATGGTAAAAAGGTTGCTCGTAAACAATCAAGGGTTTTGTACATAATTGTCAACATTATAATAGGTTTATTATTTGCATCTTTACTGTTGTCATGGTTACCACTAGTCCATTCATTAAACAGACCTAATTGAAGAGGTCTCTGATCTATGATCAAAAGTCAACTTCTCCTATGATGATAAAGAAATGTAAGGGAGAATTTACTCTTTCATCACAGTTCACTTACATTTTTTTTGGGGGGAGGGGGGGCACTGTCTTCAAATTCACTGTGAGAATGTTTTCCCAATTCTGCATGGTAAACCTCTAGGAATGATTTTTTCATGCTTAGACTGTAAAACCTCCTTTGAAAAGTTGCTGTTGGCATGCAAAACCAATGACTGATTTTAATTCCACTATTTTGATGGTTTCTAAAAGTGGCTACATTATTGAAAATCTATACCAAAATATCTTATGTAGTATATTAACATATAGGGGCAAGGATGGCACAGTTGGTTTGTGCGCGACCTTTGGTGCGAGAGGTCCTGAGTTCGATTCCCAGTGACTTCACATCCTTGTTTCAACTTCTTTCCTTTCCGTCACTGTAGCTTTAATTAGCTTTAGATACCCGTAAAAAGGAGCACTGATGGATATAGGGGGTAGAAGGCGCACCTTCGAAAGCTTAAACAAGAGCCTCTGGCTCTGGAGAATTGGGCAACCACTCTCTGCTCTTCGAAGTAAAACAAATTAACCTTTGCCTTTTATATAAATAATATATTTGGGAAAGACATTCACTGAATGAGTATTTACCACTGTTTTCACCCCGACAGACCAATCTTGACTGTGAATTGGGTGATAGACTACCACGAAGCCAACAACATCAAAAACTCCACATCTGTCTGAAAATTGAGTTGGAGGTTTGGTAACCTAGTGACCAATAATCCCAGTTGAGACTTTAGTCAGGTGCATAATTATGTAAATGGTGGTAAAGAGGGAATAATTAGGATCACAATGAAAGATGTCTGTTGTATGGTTGTAATATCTTTAGCCAATACTCTTAATATCTTTAGTCCCATACTGTGAAAACTCGAGATATAACTTAATTTAAGAAAGTAGAAATACAACTTATTCAAGTTTTATTGTCTACTATTTTGGAATAGTAGAATTGATTAAAACTACAAGCTGCCAATAGTTCCATTCATCTTTCACTTGGGAAAAGAAAGTCTGTGCATGCAAGGCTGTAGACCCTTATCACGCCAGCGTAACATAAAATGTCTTATTTATTGGAAAAAAGAATTCACTATCAACTTCACCACATTGATATTAGTAAAATTGCAGAGTTTTGCAAAGATTGCCCTTAAACTGAGGAATTTTGAAGCTAAATGTTTTTGTGAAATTTATGTAAAGAAATTTACGTTTAGCACAATAATGAGGCTCGCCATGTATGTGATGCACGTCCACTGTACATTTCTTTGTAAATATGCTAAGTTTTAAAATTCATCTTTGTCAGTTTAAAAGCAATATCCCTGAAACTTTGTAATTTTACTAATGTCAATGTAACAAATTTGATAGATTTTTGTCACGCTTGCCTGATATGGGTCTATGGGACATGATAGGCACTTTTCCACAGTCCAAAGAAAACTGTCACTTAACACTGTGAGTTGTAAATGGCAAACTACAAATAAATTAACCACAACAGCTTGCAAGAACATAATTATATCTTAATAGTTTTAATCTTCAAAAACAAATATGGCATACATGTTTTAGTCTGATAAAAGTAGAACAACATTTTGCTGTTTGTTAAATGATCAATGCCAAAAATGTTTTCGTACCTTGAAGTCATAGTTCAAATTGACACCCCTACAAAAAAATGGTAGCTGTACATGATTTTTCGTTCCTAACCATAAAACATGAAGCAATAACCTTGTAACAAAAACCACACAATATTCTTCTTGTATACTGTTTACAAGATTCAACACAACACTAACAGAGACAAACTCTGCATAATTGTTGGCACCAATTCCAGGTGGGTGGGTGTCAATTTATGGAAGCTTCAACTGTACTGTACACCATACAGTGGTGCTGTATAAACTTTATATTTGTGCTGAACTGTACAAACCATATTTCAACTAGTCCCCCTCGCAGCCGTGTTTAGCCTCGTCACGCAATGCTCCCTCAGAAAAACACGGCTGCTTCACCAAGCGCTACATTCCATTCCAATTTGTTAGCCAATCAGAGCTCTCAAAATCAAGGAGCCATTTGTGCCAAAAGGTCTACATATAGCATTCCGGAGCATTCATTGGATTAACCTCGGATCCCTAAACAACAGCTATAGTTTACAAACACTTCACTTCGTTTCATTCGAAGTATCTGGTATCAATTGAGAAATATACAAAGAAGAAAGTTTTACTGATCTTCCATCTGTAAGTATATCTTTTCGTATTTAAAAATTTGAAACCCATTTTTGGTAGTGCAATTTTTACTCTCTTTGTGGTGTTGACAGATATAAAACTCATTTCCGGAACGCGGGAAATGGACCATTTGCTAATGTATCTTCTGATTGGATAACTGATACAAGGGGAACGGAATGTAGCGCTCACTGAAGCAGCCGTGTTTTTCCGAGGGAGCGTTGTGTGACGAGGCTAAACACGGCTGCGAGGGAGACTATATTTCAACCGGCAAAATTACTCATTTTCTTTGACGGAAATTTCTTACTAACAGCACTGATACTGCCTTAATCGATATTTCATGAAAATATACTTACCTCAGCGTTAAATTGAGAAGATAAACCAGCAAACACACAACGCTACACTTCCAAAACAACACGTGTGATACTGTACTTCGCGCCCTCAAGAACATGCTGAACATGCGCAAACTAATTTTGGCGCGAAAACCCTGTTAGCTCCTGTTAGCTCAGAGGCCATATGCACTAACAGGTCATGTGACCCTATCTCCCCTAAATCAAGCAGCACCGTCAAAATGAATTCCAAAAATAGAAAGCGCACCTCGATATTAGTAAAAGTACAAAGTTTCAGCTCATAAGGTGTAATACAGGAGAAATGACGGTAAATTTAAAATTGGATTTTCTTAAAATTCGTTCGAAAAAAGGCGTTGGATGGCAAACACGTACCATCCAACACGTTTTTTCGAACAAATCTTAAGATAATATCCAATCTTAAATTTACTGTCGTTTCTCTCTTGTTCGTCTTATGAACTGAAACTTTGCACTATTACTAATATCGAAGTGCCCTTTCTATTTCTGGCGTTCATTTTGACGGTGCTGCTTGATTTAGGGGAGATAGGGTCACGTGATCTGTTAGTGCGTATGGCCTATTCACATGAACTTAATTCAGTGAATAAAAAATCCCTCTCCCTCAAAATTCTAATGGCCCGTCATAAGATAACGCTTTATCAGCTTTAACAGAAGCCAGAAAGTTCAAAAGCAGAGGAAATAATCAACTTCAAAGAACTGATCGTATCTCCGTTTGTTGACACAAACAGACCAAACGCCTACCAAACTTCTGGAGTCCTCTTTGCCAGAGGTGTTGCGTGACATTTTAAATTTTAAACTAAAATGAACAAAAATATAATATTTGAAAAGAGCACACCAAAGTTAGTAAAAAATAAAATTTTGAAGTAGTTTCGATGAATAGCGCTAAAGTTATTTGCGGCCGAAGTTTGTTCAATTTCTGACAATATGAAATCTGAGCCACCGGGTTTTCGCGCCAAAATTAGCTCGCGCATGTTCAGTATGTTCTAATCTCGAATCACATGTGTTAGTTTGGAACAAGATTGAGTTTGGAAGTGTTGTGTTGTGCGTTTGCTGGTTTATCTTCTCAATTTAACGCTGAGGTAAATTTATTTTCATGAAATATCGAAAACCGTAGTACCAGTTCTGTTATTAAGAAATTTCCGTTAAAGAAAATGAGTAATTTTGGTTGAAATATGGTTTGAAAAGTTTCATGTGCTCGAGACGTCACCGACTTGATGATGGCTCCAAATTGTATGGATGGATTTCGGAGCAACAACGTTCGCTAACTATAGTGAGGTAGCTCGTTTTGTAGCCAAATATTGGCCTTGATTTGTAAAAAAACATCAAGAATGTCAAATGCCTCACAATTCTTACATCAAAAGACAAATTTTAAAATCTACTGTGCAGGTCAAGGGACTCGTAGCGATTTGCGTAAATCTGATCGAAGAAAAATAGGGTTGTGAGGACGAAATATTTTTACAAATTCCGACTGTAAAGTGACATGCAGTCCCAGTATTAATTCCTTCAGCTCAAGCTCAAATTTCACATCTCACATGTGCGAGCGTTTCCCGGGGGGGGGACTCCATTGTAAAAGGATCGGGTATGCTCGTCGTATCTCTTAGGGGTAAAAATCAGCAATTTGGTATCTTTTAGGGTGTTAAAATTGAAATTTAGAGTTTTAGCATTTCCTGGTATCTTTTAGGGTATCAAAAGAGCCCATTGCTTATAATATCTTGTTCTCAAACGGAAGAAATTTGCCCAACAAAAGCATGTCGACCGTCCAATTTTGTGGTCATAATAATAATGTTTATTAGCTTGTTATGGCTGGTATCACTTAGGGGTTAAAAAATCGTCCGGCCACGCCCTTTTAAAAACACTTCCGGTATTTTTAGGGGTATTTTTGAAAATTTCCGACGAGCATACCCGATCGTTTTACAATGGAGTCCCCCCCCCGGGGAGCGTTTATTCCTAGTTTTGTCGAATAGATAGGGCATATTTTGAATAACGTTAGTTTTAATGGTGCAGATTAAAATATACAAGAGCAACTATCGAATGGTTAAAAGACAAGTCTTAAATAGTGTAGCTAGATTGGATAAGAATTATCAAGCAAACGCCAAGCAAAAGGTCTGGTCAGAAGAAAAAAGAAAAAATCTGATTGGTTCTCTGAGCGGTCGGAATCCTGCCGTGCAGCCATTTTGGACGGTAGAGGCTATTTCGCGAGCTTCAGAACGACATTTCGCGTCAAAGGACCCCATTATTAGAGCTAGATTTTAGGTTTTAGGGTTAGGTTTAGGGCTAGGTTAGGGGGTAGACCCTATCCCAGTCCCTAGCCCTAAACCTAACCTTTATCTAGCAGGGCCGTAGTGAGGTCAAAATTATTGGGGGGGCTCTCGGGATTTCAAGTCACGTGATAGAGAACGAAAGACAAAAGTTAACTTACACCACGTGATGCTTTATGCATGGGCGCATCCATAGGGTCTTAGCGTGCACGTGACTCCCCATATTTGTGAGCCTCACTAAACACTAAAACTAGATTATATAAGCTTTAAAGAGACTTACCAAAATTATTAAATACAATTAATAGTTGCTACACTTAAGAATGCATTCTGCTTCTGTTTGGGTGAACTTGGAGGTGAGTTGTAATGGTGGTTCAACGTCTCTACTTGTGAAAGTGCCAAAGATCTGCCTCCTGCCCTCATTCTTGTCTACAAAGTCATTGGCGATGGGAATCAGGCTCAACGAATCTGCTTGGTCTTTATGGACATGTACAACCATTAGGTGGTTGAGACGATCCTCTCCTGTGGTTGATCTTAGATAAGTCTTAACTCGCTTAAGTGCAGAGAAAGACCTCTCACTCACAGCGTTTGTAGCTGGCATTACTAGTAATAGTTTGCCAAGGGTGCAAACTTCGCCAAGTAAACGTTTCTGTGAGCTGTCCAGGGACTGAAAAAGACTGATCAAATCGTTTAAGTTGAATTTCTTTGTATCAAATCCCATAGCCTCAGCTACTTGTGGCAACAGCCGCAATTGGCCCTCCAAATTAAAGCGATCAAGATCATTTCCATACGTCTTAACAACAGCATCCATTTCTTCATCGTTTGACTCGCCAGCAAAAGACTTTAAAAGCAGTTCCTGAACTTTGACGTAAATCTTAAAGTCCTCCTGATCAAATCGTGCTGTAATACATTGTGTAACAGTGTCAATTGCAGTGAAGTAGATGCACTTATAATGCTCTTTGGGAGTCGAAGGAAAGTGATGTGTCGCTTTATTCCCAACCTCATACCGTGCAGGAACTTTTCTTTTCCTTGGAAGCATTGGCTCTTCGATCTCAGGGATTTCCAAATTCTTACGTCTCAGAATTCTCTCCCAAAACATTCCAAATGAGGCATCATTTCTGTCTTTCTGCAAAGTTGCTACGACAACATGGGCTAATCGATTCCCCTGCGCCGCTGTCGTTGAAGAATCCTGAAGGCTGCGACTTAGATTATCTGTTTGTCTGAGAAGTATCTCGCCCAATGAACAGCCAAAGAAAAAACTAAATGTCTTCATCATGCTTTGCACGCCTTGAATTCTTGCCTTCATTTCTGTTTCCTTTACTACATCCAATGACCAATCCCACAACTCCATAAGTTCAGTGTGGTTGTTTAATGCTGCGGCAAGAGCTTCGCCACGCACAGTCCACCTGGTAGGATACAAAGTATGAACGCCTTTTGCGTCATTTTCCGTGTCAGCTCGGATTTTATCCAATTTTGCGTTTCTTTGGGGGGATTTTTTGACTAGTTTCCCTACTTCACGAACGGTATCAAGGCTGTCACTAACACACTTTATCGATTTAATGGCATCCACTACAGCTAGATTTAAAGCATGCCCATAACAGTGTGTATAAAGACATTTACTATTAAGACTCTTAATTTGTGTGGCTACACCAGTTTTAAGTCCAGCCATAGTTGCGGCACCGTCGTAACACTGGCCTCGTGCGTTTTGGACATCCAAACCGATTTCTTTTAACGTGTTCTGTAACATATCAGTTATGCGATCAGCAGTGGTTCTCTCCAAAGGATACATCCCAACAAAATCTTCGTGCACAAGAAAAGACTCATCTACCCAGCGAATGCAGACCACTAACTGTTTTTTATTTGATACATCGGTGGTCTCGTCAGCCATGATTGTATAGAATACTGCTTTTTGAATCTTATCAGATATACCGTTTAATATATTCTGCGCCAATGTCTCTAGTATCTCGTTTTGAATAACAGGAGATATATACTTGGTATCTTGTTTTAGCCAATTTGACAGCTTGGGATTTTCTTCAGCTCTTAACCGAAGTAACTGATAGAAATTTGAGTTCTCTTCAGAGGAAGTATCTTTATTCCAAACACCCCTCAAAGGCAGACCCTGTCTTGCAAGATATCTAATGCTCGATAAAATAAGTAGTAGCATCTTTCTATTCTTTAACTTTTCTAAAGAATGTTGGCTCGAAATTAGCTCACCGATATCACCCGATGATGTTGCTGGAATCAATACATATCTTTGAACAGCCTCCACGTGCGAATCACACATTTCATGCTTAGCAAAGCCCTTTGACTTGTCAGTTGCATGTTTCCAATTACAAAAACCTGTATGTGTGAACGTGTGATCAGCCTTTGAAGAGGATACTAGGTTGTTTTGTATGGCCTTCTGACAGGTGTGACAAAATACCACATCATTTTCTTGGTCATAGTGTAACCATGGATAGCGCTTAAACCACTGTGCTTGAAATGACCTCTTTTCAGGATTTTTAGCTCCAAAAGATCAGGCTGGAAAATGAAAATTGGTAGGCTGATTTGGTTGCCCTGGAACACCTGAAATCTTTGTATTGGATTTCTTTAGAGTGGTTAATAACTCTGATTTCTTGTTGCATTCTGTTTCTTCCAAAATCTTCTTGGTGGGATTTTCAGACGTCTCTTTAGTTGGTTCTTTAACATTTTTAGAGCTGCAAGGTTTAGATGGTAGAATCCAAGATCTGAGATTTTTTTGTTTCTCTTTTGACATCGTTCTGATCGAGCAATTAATCGAAGGATGCTTGTTGAGTGCTGTAAACACGTATTATTAACTTTTATCTGGCAGAATATTTTCGACATTCCCACGGACTATGACCGAGTAACGTAATGTAATAATTAGCATACAGACTCGTTGAATGCATTACCACAACTTTCATTTGTATCAATTCATCAATCAAATCTAGAAATTATTTAAAACCAACGTAACAATAACAACAACAACAAAATACATTTCGATGTTGTAAGTAGTGGAAAGGTCTTAATATTAAAGTAATTTCATAGTTTTTTACTAATCCTGTTATTTTTGGAGTCTGTTTGAAGATGGCGGAAGCGAGAAACCACATTCCAACGGACTGGTCGAAGGTCAACCTTACAACCTTGTAAATTTCGAATGTTCCGATGATCTGTACTGACCTGGAGGACCAATGGATTCCCAAGAATGTGTTTAGGTGGCGAACTCGCCACTTAGCCCTCCCCTGCAGTAATACTACTAGTAATATCTCTTTTAGGATACATCAAAAGTATCAGAGATCGAAGGCTTCTCTAATAGAATTGAATAATATCTTGTCTGAATTTAACTCTGAAAGAGAAAACCTCAGCTTTGATCTTCAATACTCAGATTACTGCAGGGGAGGGCTAAGTGGCGAGTTCGCCACCTAAACACATTCTTGGGATTCCATTGGTCCTCCAGGTCAGTACAGATCATCGGAACATTCGAAATTTACAACAGTTGAAGAAGTTCGGGCCCATATTTCAGGCTGTTCTTCGTGAGCGATTTCTCTCAAACTCGCTCCAGTAGTCGCTAGATGTATCTAGTTTGACGTGCCGAGCGCTGAATGCCGACCGACGAAGGCAAGTTTGATTTTTTGCGTGGTTTGTGAGCCACGGTGGATGATTCGAGTCGCCGAAGTTGCCTACCTTGTTGTCTTTTCTGTATGTGGGAACGCAGCTCAAAACTCAACGGCCTCAAACTAAGTAAATACGCCTCAAACTCCCCAAAAAACTAGCCAGAAGTGTTCAGCAACTATTAATCTCCATTTCTAACAAACTTTCGAAGAATCGATTAGAAAAAGAAAGCTTTTCAGAGGCAAAGTTAAACTCATGCTATTCAACTACCAAACAAGGGGTTGGATTACAACACAGGGATCCCAAACCCACTAAACCGGAACTAACCCGATTCACAAACGTTGAGGATGGTAAGCCTGTGGTTTCTATACAAAAAGCACCAACTTCGGGTACCCATAACTTAAGTGCTATTCATCAAAACTACCTCAAAATGTCAATTTTTGCTAACTTTGGTGTGCTCTTTTCAAATATTATATGACTTTTCTTGCAATCACTGTTCAACATTCACTATTTGCCATTCTATCTGACAACCATTTTTTTAAATAAGTGTATATAAAGATAGAAGATTAGGGTGGGTATTGTTATGCTATATATATAGATTACAACTGCAATATGTACGTCATATTATCCATGTTTGGTTTATAAAATATTGTCTTTTAATTTCAGGCTATGATGAGTACTGATCCTAGTCTGACCAAAAGGATAAGGCTTGATAAGGATATTATTGAGGTTATTGATGATGATGATGATGTTGATGAGGAACAACAGCTTAAAGATGATCTTTTAGAAGTGCTGTCAAGAATTCAAGAAAAGACAACCTTTGAATTCGCAGTTGGTGATGTTAGTTCCAAGCTCCCACCTTCCCCTGGCATCAAGATTCCAGGCTATGGAACAGTAAGCTTACCAGTTACGGAGATGACAGTGAAAGATCTCAGAAAGCATTTCCATCAGGCACCTTATGGCCTGGGAGAAGGAACACTAATTGATAAAAATGTAAGAAACTCATTGCAGTTGGATCCAAGCAAATTTGAAATTGCAAACCCACACTTCAGTGCTGGTGTTGAAAGCCTTGTCAGAGAAATCCAAGATAAACTTGACTGCTCAGAGCAGAAAGTTACCTCACATCTTTACAAGTTGCTGCTTTATGAACCTGGTGGTCATTTCAAGCCTCATCGTGACACTGAAAAGCATGAAGGGATGTTTGCAACTCTCATCATCCAACTTCCCTCTGTCTTTACTGGTGGAGATCTAGTTGTGAAACATGGTTCCAGAGAGAAAAGGATCAAATTTGGTACTCCAGAATCTAAGTTCTCATGTGTG
Organism: Telmatactis stephensoni; assembly: GCA_029948255.1. Classification (NCBI taxonomy): domain Eukaryota; kingdom Metazoa; phylum Cnidaria; class Anthozoa; order Actiniaria; family Isophelliidae; genus Telmatactis; species Telmatactis stephensoni. The sequence goes on from JALIZF010001908.1 coordinate 402,648, forward strand.
TATGCTGCCCACTATGCAGATTGTGAACATGAACTGACTGAGATTACATCTGGTTATCGCATGGCACTTGTGTACTCCCTGTGTTGGGATGGCAATGGTGTAGTTCCCAGTCCTCCTGACATTCCAACCAATAAACTGGCTGGTGTGCTTCAGCAGCTTGATCAAGTTTTACCTCATCCTAGTATGATAGCTTGGGGACTAGATCATCATTACTCAGAGAGTTCCTTTCTTAACAAGGGAGTACAAGCTCTTAAAGGAGGTGACAAGCTAATATATTCCACTTTGCAAGGAGCTAATGCTTTACTTGAGGAAGATAAGAAAATAGAGTTTTTGTTAGTTAAGGCAAAAAGGTTGGATCATTTGTATGGACTTTGTACAAGGCAATATGGTGGATACTGTGGTTCAGGTGATTGCTTTGAATATGATGATGATTGTGAAACAGAATACAAGTTTCAGGTTATTGGTACTGATGGAATATCTTGGAGAAGTTCGAGGGGTTTTGATTTGGATGTTGATAAAGATGTACTGAATGTTGGAAGAGATGATGATGAGTTCTGGGGTGATTGTCATGAAGGAGAATGTAGTGGACCTTCTGGAAATGAAGGTGCATCCAAGACCAACTGGTATCGCCGCTATCTCTTTGTCATTGTCCCAAAAGAGAATGCAGAGGTGTTCCTTCAGAGGTCATGCTAGCGCTAGAGTCAACATTATTGGATGCCGCTGTGACACAGTGGTTGAGATTACTAAATTGCCAGAAACACAGACATATGAGGCTGCTGTGAGAAGATACATCAAGACTATGAGGAGCTAATTATATAAATTGGTGTAATTTTGAAAATTACTAAGAACTGTAAAATTTGTTCATCTTGAAGACTGTTTGATCAAGCTGTACTATGAACTGTTAAAATATTGGCAAAAACACAAAATGTAATGTTGATCATAAAGATGTAGAACACTGAAAAGGAATATGTAATATTTAACCTATATTTTACTTATTATAAGAAGAAAAAAATCTCAAGAAGATATATTTTTATTAATATAACTTCAAAGTTAGTGTTTGAATTTAAGTATTTTTACCTCTGAAACAAAAGGAGTTAATTTTTAGATTATATTATAATATTATTGAAGAAATATTTATATATTCCAAGTTTATGCTTTTGAATAATTTTTAGCTAGTTGAGTTTAAGTATTGCAGATGATTTATTGATATTTGAATTATAATTATGTTTGATATTAAACCTCAAAACACTGAATTTCTTATCGTCAACTGTGAAAAAGGCAAACTTTTAACCATCACGTCAACTGCCAAATAGCTATGTATCCCCATTGAGACCTCTTTGTCAGTAATTATTATTTTAGATGGATAAAATCTTTATTTCCTTTTATAAAATATTTGAGATATAATGCGCACGCTGATTGGCTGGCTACCATGTTTATATCAGATGAGACAGGAAAACACGCTGGCGCTAAAACGTGAAAAATAGTTTTATAAAAAGAAAACCAAAACGATCGCTTATGTCTCTGTTCTGTGATATAAACACTCTGGAAGATGTAGAGCACTCTAAAAGCAAGAGAAACACTCGGCTATGCCTCTTGTTCCTAAGCTTGCTTTTCTCTTGCTCTACATCTTCCATCATGTTTATATCACAGTACAGAGACATGCGCGCGCGTTTTATATTCCTTAATCTTAGTTAATATGCTTTGTCATGGATCAATATCTAGCACTCTAAAAGCAAGAGAAACACTCGGCTATGCCTCGTGTTCCTAAGCTTGCTTTTCTCTTGCTCTACATCTTCCATCATGTTTATATCACAGTACAGAGACATGCGCGCGCGTTTTATATTCCTTAATCTTAGTTAATATGCTTTGTCATGGATCAATATCTAAGAACAAAATGACGTCATACTTCATAATGTATCTATATCACAATGTATCAAAATGACGTCATTTTGTTGTTAGATACCAATTGATACATTATGACAAAGCAGGGTAACAGCTTATAAAATCGTCAACCCCAACTTGCACCTGTTATGCATATGATTGATTATCAAGAAAAGCTCTCTACGAAGTGACACTTTTAAAATGTTTGAGAGTTGTGACATGTTAGGTGGGCTTCCTGTGTGTTAGCTAAAGAGAGAATCTGGCACTAGTTGTCGAACGCCTGGTAATATAGACCCAAACGGCTCCCGCGTTGCTATGTACATTAATTCAAAACCTCTGGGAATATAATTCTTTGTCTTTTATCTAGTGGAAATTTTTTGAACAAAAGTTCTTATTCCCAGAAGTTTTGAATTGGGTGGAAGCGTACATAGCAACGCGTTAGCCGATTAGGTCTATTTTCATACTTCAGGATGAAAGACGGAAAGATGAAGGATTTTAAAGGTATTAAAGTGGTTGTTACTGGTGGAGGAGGCTATTTTGGGCTTCGTCTTGGTTTGGCTTTGAAAAATAAGGGTGCCGATGTAGTGCTTTTTGATATAAAAGAACCGGAAGATGCCGAAGGCTTGACTTTCTTGAAGGTTGGTTAGGTAACGCCGCCTCCTTCATGATCATTGGCTGTGATTGTCAACTTGTAATTGCATAGCTGCCAACCCCCAAGGCTTTCGTATCTGGAGATCAACATTTTTTCCTTAGAATTGGGTCGATTTTCACGCTCAGTGGTATTGACTATTTTTGTTTTTAATAGGGAAGTGTATGTAATAAAACTGATGTTCATTCAGCTCTTGAAGGGGCTAAGTTTGTTTTCCATTCAGCAGCGTACGGAATGTCAGGACGTGAACAGGTGAAAATGCTGTATAACTCTTTACAAATATTATCTATTCTTCTTTCCTCCTGCATGTTTGTTTATTGTGAACTGATTCAATTGCAGTTAAACAAAGAGTTAACAGAGCAAGTTAATGTACAAGGGACTCAGAATATTGTAGAAGGTAACTATATGGAACGGTATATGGGACATACGTATATGCCTGGAAGTGGCACTTAACCGATCCCACCCGACCCTATCGGGAATACTATATATAATGGCTATTACGGTGGACGGTTAATATTTTCGCTTTTTTACGATCACGGTTAAAGTAGGTTAATAACTAATTTCCATTGTTCTTGATGGTTAAAAATTAATTTTTATTGTTGAGAACGCTGGAAAACGCTATTACGACTAACTTTTCATTACGGCTAACGCACAGGGCCCCCTAATCATTCATAAATGTTTTAGTCTTTTGCGCGCGCGCATATATGGAATATTCTTTTTGGGCCTCCTGTGATGCTTCACCGTGCGCAGGCTTCGCGCGTGAGTATCCTGTGTAAGCTTCACAGGAAAATTTTGTAAGGCGCCTAGACCGTTGATGTGTTTTTGTGCGCCATTTGCCTTGACAACACTAATTTATAAAAAGCAGAGCACGCGCTCTTTCTACAGGAAGCCCAAGTAGAATAATACACATGCATGCGCAAATATTCGCTCGTGTAGCCGCGGCTTAAATTTTTGGCCCTTTTACGGCTAACGGTTAACCCCATTGAGACCCTCTAATGTGCAATTAAATATATATATATATATATAACAAAATATTTTATGCTAATAAATGCATATGTAATCAGAATAATATATTATAACTATAGACCAATTTTATCAACGAATGGCAAAAATCTTGAAAGGCTAACATCAACTAAACTACTTGGAGTTCACTTTCAAGAACACTTGTCGTGGACAGTACACATTAGTAAAACGATCTCTTCGTGCTATGCGACACTAGCAGTGTTGAGAAAGCTTAAAAATCTTGCACCTTTCCATCTCAAGAAACATCTTGCTGAGTGCCTCGTTCTGGCCAAGCTGGAATACTGCAGTGCTGTTACTGACCCACTTCCAATGTATCTTGTGAAAAGGTCATCGAGAGTTCAGCTTGCTGCCGCAGCTTTTGTAACCAACAGATTCACTAGAGAAGAAGACATCATCAAGCTTGGCTGGCTACCCATCCTGGAGCGTCGACAGTATAGCATACTACACTTGGCATATAATGCACTGTACAACATTGAATGGCCAAGTTACCTACCACTTAAGCGCCACGTCCCAGTCAGGACACTTCAATCATCTGACGGAGTACAACGTCAAGTGCCTTTAACATCTGGTACATTTCAAGACGCCTGAGCTACTCTCTTCAATACTTTACCCAAAGATATAAGGAACAGCACAAGTAAAAACGTTTTCAACAGAGAGTGCAAGAAATTTCTGACAAACTCAGCAAAAAGAAGATTGCTGATAGATTAAAGTTGAATTTTTAACAAACAACATTTACGCAACGTAAATCTAAACGTGTAAATGTAAAACGATACGTCCAATCAGAAGCGACTTCATTTCTGATGAAAATTTTTCAAACTCTCTTCAAACTGGCTTCTCTCAGCACTTTTTATCGAAGGATTTTCAGTCTTGGCTGTTCAATTAATCTTTATTCAGTAAGACTTCAAGCAGATAAGCTCATTCATCACAAATTAAAGTCATCGATGTCATGCAAAATAAGAGCTCTATGGGGAAAAAGATTGTCAAAACCACGATGTGCTGCGGCAAGAGCGAAGGAGGATTCACGGCCGGCAGTTTCAGAGTCGCTGAATGGAAATTTAGTCCAAATGAGCTCTTTCAACAAAAGCTTGGAGAAAAACACTGATAAATCCAGTTCAAGATAATTTATTTCAAGTTTTGAGGGACATTTGAAACGCCAGGTATGTTTAACGGGCGTGAATTTGACCGTAAGTTTGTCTTTGAATGAATTCAAATTCTTCGCATTGTCTTTGCTCGTTTTGTAAACAAACACCTGTCAGTGAGCAAAAAGTCCAAGTTACACTGAAAAGAATTATAATTTTATACTGTAATTCAATTTAGATACAAATACATATTAGTTTTGTTTTGGTTTGACGTCTGTTTGTTATTTAAACTTTGTTTTCTAGAGATTTTTGTGCTTTTAAAATCAAAATCTTGACCGTGGAAAAGCAATATCCATATTCACAGCAAAACGACAAAAATTTATAGAAATCTCGATTTGTATATGATAAACAGAAAACACCATGGAAAGTGCTTTGTACCGTTTTTATTCACTCGTTGTTTTGTATCATAAAACTCACTCGCTCGAAGACTCGCTTCACGTTCGTTTTATGATACTTCACAACCTCGTGAATAAAAACCGTACGCGCGCACTTTCCATGAAGTATTCTCTATATATTTATCAATCTCTTTAAGTTCAAGTTTTATTTATTATTACAATGTAAATATATATCTATTGTCTGTAATGTGAGCGAAAGTGTGTGTTTGATTTAGTGTGTGTGATATATAACATTTTTGTATTTCTAATGTGTACTGTTTTTACAGATGAAGAGCCAATTCAAATTGGAAAGCTGTAAATAAATCATTATTATTATTATTATTATTATTATTATTATTATTATTATTATTATTATTATTATTATTATTATTATTATTATTATTTATTAACTAAAATTCACATAACACTGTTATGAAAAAATAGACGAAAAAACAATCGCTTAAATTTAGTTCAATGAAACATAAAATATGCCACAAAACAGTCGCTTATCGATATTTCGTTATCTACCGATTCGCCATTTATGCCACAAAACAGTCGCTTATATTTCGTTGACTATTGATTCTCCATTTATGCCACAAAAACAGTCGCTTATATTTCGTTAACTATTGATTCTCCAACTTGCGAGAAAACAGTCGCTTATATTTCGTTATCTACCGCTTCGCCATTTATGCGAGAAAACAGTCGCTTATATTTCGTTAAGTACTGATCATGATTCTCCATTTATGCCACAAAACAGTCGCTTATATTTCGTTAAGTACTGATTCTCCATTTATGCCACAAAACAGTCGCTTATATTTCGTTATCTACCGATTCGCTATTTATGCTACAAAAGTCGCTTATATTTCGTTGACTATTGATTCTCCATTTATATGCGACAAAACAGTCGCGTACATTTAGTTAAGTACCGATTCGCCATTTATGCCACAAAACAGTCGCTTACATTTCGTTGACTATTGATTCTCCATTTATGCGACAAAACAGTCGCTTTTGATATTTCGTTAACTATTGATTCTCCATTTATGCGACAAAACAGTCGCTTATATTTCGTTAACTATTGATTCGCCATTTATGCAAGAAAACAGTCGCTTATATTTCGTTAACTATTGATTCTCCATTTATGCGACAAAACAGTCGCTTATATCAGTTCGTTAACTATTGATTCTCCATTTATGCCACAAAACAGTCGCTCAGTATATTTCGTCAAGAGACCATAATACTAAGAGAGCGAAGCTCAGTATTGATGTCTGTGCCATGTTCGTGGCGGCTAAGGCTATTTTTAGTAACTTCGCCATCGCGCGCGCAAGTCCCTCAACCAATAGAATTTGATTTTTGACGTGCGCGCGGACGGGACCGTTTGAATTCTATTGTTTAAGAGCCTTGCGCGCGCGATGGCGAAGTTACTAAAAATAGCCTTAGCCGCCACGAACATGGCACAGACATCAATACTGAGCTTCGCTCTCTTAGTATTATGGTCTCTTGATTTCGTTAACTATTGATTCTCCATTTATGTCACAAAACAACCAAAGTGAAGCTAGAGTCGGATTTTTGTGTGACACGATTACTAAATAAAATGTTATGCTTCCAGTTGTTCGTTTGTATTCTATATTTAACGACTGTTTTGTGGCATAAACGGAGAATCAGTACTTAACGAAATATAAGCGACTGTTTTCTCGCATAAATGGAGAATCTGTACTTAACGAAATATAAGCGACTGTTTTCTCGCATAAATGGAGAATCTGTACTTAACGAAATATAAGCGACTGTTTTGTGGTATAAATGGAGAATCCGTATATAACGAAATATAAGCGACCGTTTTCTCGCATAAATGGAGAATCCGTATATTTATCAATTAGACAACAGAAAGCTGCGCGCCCATGGCGTTATAGACGCACGAGAGAAAATATAAAGAACGATTAACAAACGCAAGAGTGGCGCGAGGCGTAGGGTTAGTATATAACGAAATATAAGCGATTGTTTTCTCGCATAAATGGAGAATCTGTACTTAACGAAATATAAGCGACTGTTTTCTCGCATAAATTTGGTTATATACATATTTGGTTTTTGGCATAAATTATTTTATGTAGTTTATGTAGAAAGACGTTTTGGCATACTATGCTAATGTATTAACCCCCAACCCTATTTTGATCTCTCTCTTTCCTAGATAACTTGCACTATTCAACATAATTCTTAGATTTATCAAGTTCCTTTTCCCAGCTTAAAACAAGGTTTCTGCTCATTTTAAAAATTGTGAATATGCGGGTACCCTTGCATTTCAATTAATTGGTCATTTTCAATTAATTACTGGAGCAATTATTATTAATTCATTATTTACTTTATACTAGCATGCCGGAGTCACAGTATTCCATACCTTGTTTATACCAGTACTACTAATGTAGTATTTGGTCATGATGAAATAAGAAATGGCAATGAATCACTTCCATATTTACCAATGGACCAGGTATATATCAAGATAGAGGGCTGGTAAACTTCGAGTTATGCGCTTTTCGAGTTACGCGCTGTGCCACATCCATTTTTGCTTGTGCCACACCCAGCGCGTAACTCGATGTCTTTGGGAAAGGTTAGTGACTTTTAAAGTGTCGAGTTACGTAAATAAGACGTTTATATTGAATTATCAGGTTTATAGGAAACTAATCAGACTTAAAGTAATTTTGAAAGTTAAGAATATCAACAGGTTATGTATTCACAACCATCGTGTAGTGAAAAACTACTGAAACGTAGCTTTAACATCAAGATAAGAGATTCTTTTGTACCCAAGAAAAACAAATGTTATCATAGACATGACTCCAAGGCCAAGTAGTTTTTTTCTGTTATAGAAATCATCCTGGGCGATAACCATAAATCAGAATCTGTTCAGTTTTAAAATGTTGATTAATTCTAGTCTATATAATTAATTCGACATAAACGTCTTATTTACGTAACTCGAAAATTTAAGACGATATGTTTTAGTGCGTAACTTGAAAAACGCGTAACTCGAAGCGCGTAACTCGAAGCGCGTAACTCGAACATTACCCGATCCCATCAACACATGCTTCCAAATCAAATAGTTTACAAGCAGGAGAACTTCATATTTGAAGACTTATAGTATAATTTGATTGAATTTCAGCACACAGATCATTATTCAAGGACAAAATCTATTGCTGAACAGTTTGTCTTATCAGCAAATAATACCAAACTTGAAGGTGTGTTTATGGAATTGATTTGCTCTGCAAGCAATACTATTTCTATATATTTACATGGTTATTTATTAGTGAACAGTACACCAATACAGTAAATTATTATAAGTGCAGGTTAGTAACTCGACATTTTGTTGACAGTAATATTCTCACCTTACAGTATACAATCCATCACCTTACCAACCACTTAATCAATTACTTACCACCCACTTAATTATTTATCAAACACTTACCGACTACTTACAACCACTTACTGACTACTTACCATATTCTGCAGATCGTTCACTATTATTCTATTTACATATTATTAAAAGGTGTATGTGTTAGTAAACTAATATGCTATGAGTCAAATTGATTAGCCCTCTAATATTGAAGCATACCTCTTTCTTTCAGATGGAAATGTATTGAAAACAACTGCTATTCGCTCTGCTGGTATTTACGGAGAAGGTGAACAAAGACATCTACCAAGAGTAGTGGTAAGAGGAGACTGTTCTCTACAATTTTGAGTAGGATGTTCCAAAATTGAAGTATCCAGTACTTGTCAATTAACTCAATCAATTTTGAATAAGTTCATAAATGTTTGCAATTCAATGCAAGCTAGTAGCTACAAGTCAATGCAAGTTAGCATTCAAATGAGATGCAAGTCAAGCCATACCAGTACATTGAGAGAGAGCTTACCGGTAGTAGTGCAGTTGCAGGAAAAATTCATCAGCTTTGTAATATGTAAATATTTCCATTTTCTTTCAGTCATTCATTGAAAGAGGTCTCTTTTCTGTTATGTATGGCAAGGACAATAGGGTTGATTTTGTGCATGTTGACAATCTTGTTCTTTCACATGTGTTAGCAGGGCTAGCATTAACAGGAACGAACCCTAAAGCTGTAAGTATATAGAACAGGAAACCATTGATAAACATGTAACCATTTTGATTTAAGATTTACTTCCTTATTTCTATATGGCAATCACCCACATCAGGCAGGACAAGCATATTTCATTTCAGATGGAAGGCCAACCAATAGTTTTGAATTCTTCAGACCTCTGGTAAATATCACTGATATTGTTTTTCATGATATTGTTTTGTCTATGGAAATGTTTTAATGACATGATTTCCCAGCTCGCAAATCATTCCATAAAAACTTTTACATATAGACAAAACAAAATCATGGAAAACATTTACAACTATGTACAAAGACATGTTTTTAAATCTATTGCGGATATTTCAAGACCTCAATCATTGCTATATGGTATTTTCTTAAAGTTCTTATAATTTATAAATCCTTGTTAATTCTGCTCCAGGTTGAAGGCCTAGGATATACATTCCCCACAACTAATCTGCCCTTGAAATTGGTCTATATAATTGGTAAGAAAATTGAAACTTAACATAATTTATTTTGGAGTAAATATTTATGATAATATACAGACAAAATCATTCATTTACATCTTTCGAATAGGAATTAATTGTCATCAGAAGGTTGAAACTAGTCTTAAATTTTTGATTTTCTTTGTTTTACAGCTTTCTTCACAGAATTTATTCATCCATTTGTTGGAAGATATATTTACAATTTTCAGCCATTCACCAGAACCGAGGTGAGGCAATCATTGATAAGTTGTTCAATATTGGTTGGGAGGGTGTCAATAAGTGATTGGTAAGGTGTCAGTAAGTGGTTGGTAAGGTGTCAGTAAGTGGTAATTGGTAACGAGTCAGCCAATGATTTTGTAAGGTGTCAGTAATTTGTTGGTGAGGTATCAGTAAGAGGGTTGGTGAGGTGTCAGTAAGTGGTTGGTAAAGTATCAGTAAGTGGTTGTTAAGGTGTCAGTAAGTGGTTGGTAAGGTGTCAGTAAGTGGGTGGTAAGGTGTCAGCAAGTGGTTGGTAAGGTGTCAGTAAGTGGTTGGTATGGTGTCAGTAAGTGGGTGGTATGGTGTCAGCAAGTGGTTGGTAAGGAGTCAGTGATTGCTGGTAAGGTGGCAAGCCATGAGTACTTACTCACTTGATTAGTAAGATGTCAGTAAGTGGTTGGTAGTTAAAAGCTATGGGCAATGTACTTCATTACACATTAGTGAGCTTACTAGTCATTCAATATTATTTCAGGTTCGCCAATCAGGTGTTACACATTATTTCTCTATTAACAAAGCAAAAGATGAAATAGGTTACAATCCTGTTAAATATGATCTCAAAGGTGTGGTCAAGTACTTCAGAGAAAGGGGTCATGGTAAAAAGGTTGCTCGTAAACAATCAAGGGTTTTGTACATAATTGTCAACATTATAATAGGTTTATTATTTTGCATCTTTACTGTTGTCATGGTTACCACTAGTTCATTCATTAAACAGACCTAATTGAAGAGGTCTCTGCAAAAATAGTGCAAGTGAGCTATGATCAAAAGTCAACTTCTCCTATGATGATAAAGAAATACAAGGGAGAATTTACTCTTTCATCATGGTTCACTTACATTTTTGTGGTTACTGGCTAAAGCTAGTAACACAGTATGTCATGGGCATCAAGCCTGCGTGCGTAATTCGGAAATCCCTGAAGTACACACGAAGTGTCAAGCCAAAAGATATGCGAACCTTGTGCAGCCCGTCCGAGGGTGTTTAAGTCGATTATTAATAATCAAATATAGGCTTTGTGGTTATAAAATATATCTCTTCATACCATGAAATTGTTCAGTTTAGTTCATAAATATATCTGTAAGGGAAACATTTGATCAATTTTCGATAAACATAATGTTGACGAAGCCATTCCGAATGAAATAGGAAACCCTAGGATTAGAAATAGAAAACAATAGGTGCTGATTGCTCCGGCACGATGGTGCTGCTCTAAGATTGTTTAATATTCGATGCTAAAAGCCATGTTGTGGTTTTCGTTAACGATTAGTTATAGTTGCTTGGGGTCCAAAATATGACCTGCTCGTATTTTTGACGATTTCTACTCTGCCTTTTGTAAAATTCAACGCCTTTCCGGTTTCACTGTTTGTATGAATATTGGACAGTTTCTTTCTCAGTAAAAGTGTTTGTGAGTGTGATAAATATTTTCCAAATAAACACGAATGCCATGATATCTGGTATGTCCTATATGCCTGCATGTCAATAAAGTATTTACATTTGGTCATCTGGCACTTCAAACAATCTTTAATTGGGCACAAGGTGAATGGGTTGAATTTTTGTCGCTGTGTGTAAAGATGTAAAGATTACTGTCATGGCAGTCCCATCCTGGTGTGTGTGTGAGTGTGTGTGTGTGTGGGGGGGGGGGGATTCTGCCCTTTAGATGCTACACAGGTAGCCCAACTGTCTTTGATCGATATATTCAAATATAGAAATTTATCGAAAATAAAATAAATCACATCTTTTACCTGTATTTTTGTGTTCTATTGCATTCTTTGTGGATTTTGGATGGTTTGGTTGCATTTTAAGGCAATTTAGAGGAGGAAAGGGGAATGCATTGTATTTCCCAAAGCAGTCAGTTTGTCCAGGATCGTTGTTGACATCATTCTTTGTCCTTTTTTGCATTTTGACAATTTCATCAGAGAGCAAACTGGGACCGACTTATGGAATCAGTCTAAAATATGACTTATTCAACTAGTTTTATTGTCTACTATTTTGGAATAGTAGAATTGATTAAAACTACAAGCTGCCAATAGTTCCATTCATCTTTCACTTGGGAAAAGAAAGTCTGTGCAAGGCAGTAGATTCTTATCACGCCAGCACGACATAAAATATCTTATTATTGGGAAAAAGAATTCACTATCAATAATTGATATTTCACCACATCGATATTAGTAAAATTGCAGAGTTTAGCAGATTGCCCTTAAACTGAGGAAATTTTGAAGCAAAATGTTTTTGTGAAATTTTTGTAAAATTTACATTTAATGTACGTTTAGCATAATAATGAGGCTCACCGTGTATGTGATGCACGTCCACTGTTACATTTCTTTGTAAAAATAAACTTTGTAATTTTACTAATGTCAATGTAACAAATTTGATAGATTTTTGTCACGCTTGCCTGATATGGGTCTATGGGACATGATAGGCACTTTTCCACAGTCCAAAGAAAACTGTCACTTAACACTGTGAGTTGTAAATGGCAAACTACAAATAAATTAACCACAACAGCTTGCAAGAACATAATTATATCTTAATAGTTTTAATCTTCAAAAACAAATATGGCATACATGTTTTAGTCTGATAAAAGTAGGGGTGATTAAACTAACAAAATTTTGCTGTTTGTTAAATGATCAATGCCAAAAATGTTTTCGTACCTTGAAGTCATAGTTCAAATTGACACCCCTACAAAAAAATGGTAGCTGTACATGATTTTTCGTTCCTAACCATAAAACATGAAGCAATAACCTTGTAACAAAAACCACACAATATTCTCCATGTATAATGTTTACAACAGATTCAACACAACCACAACTCTTTGCCTACCAAGGATGTGCAGTCCAATCTCCACTAACAGAGACAAACTCTGCATTTTTAAAGTCCCATAAGTGGACACCTGTGGTAAGTTGGCACCAATTCCAGGTGGGTGGGTGTCCATTTATGGAAGCTTCAACCGTACTGTACACCATACAGTGGCTAAAGAGTGCTGTACAATCGAGTAGATAAAATGTTAATACAATCTACGGAAGTCTGGTCAGGGATTGTAGGGGCAATTTTTACCAATATGTTACCTCAAAATTATATGCAACCAAAAAAATTCACAAATGATCAAGAATGGGCATTGATTGTTAAGGACTTGTTAAGATCTTAGTAGGCAAAGGGTTACACTACTACTTTGCACATGAAAATGTGTGTCAAAATGAAATAGCACTCTCTGATTGGCTAACTTCTAATTTTTTTTGTTGGGTTGCCATGGTAGCACTCGTTGCACAGTAAGTTATACTCTCGATATGAATACAGCCTTAATTACACATGTAAGCAATCCAAAACCTTGACTTTAGCATTCACCAAGTCAGATCAGAGAGACATTTTTACATGGATATTAACAACTTTAAGATTACCTATCATGTTTTTAGAGACAAAACTTGTACCATTTTGTATACTATAATGTAACTACCCTATGTACATGACTTGAGCAAAATCTTATCACTGACTTGATGTTCTGTAACTAATATTCACACAGCAGTTATTTGGCTGGGAAAACTTAATGTCATCAAAACAATAAGAGCTTCTTTATACACGTTTATATCTCAGATGGAATAATGTTTTCTCTTTGACTGTGTACACTGGTTCTGATGGTTTAAACAACCAGAGAAACAAAGCTGTTATACTGTTGGATATTTCTTTTTAAAATGTCATTACATGGACCCATGACACGCTCAAATCGCTGTCTGTCTAGTTTGACACATTTCAGGAGACCCCTTGCTGTGACTGTGGCTGCTCGAGGTCGGTTGAGGACCAAGGCAATCTCACCTAGAAAACAAATTATGTATATCAATGAAAATAAGAGCTTCCAAACCATTATGTAGAAATAGAAAAACAAGGCAGCATGCTATGTTGAGTTATAGAAGCATATGGGAATTGTAAGAAGACGAGAGAAACTTGTGTTAGGAGAATGGCCTCATGCTTCTCAACACTTCTCGAGTCTAAATCTTACAATTTCCAAGTGCTTCTATAACTCAACATAGCACTGCTGCCAAGTTTTCCATTTCTTTTATAAAATACAATTGAAGTTTTATTTTCTTTTTTCGTTGGATAAAGTTTGAAAATGTGCGTGTGCATGGTGTGTGTTCTCATAGAGAACGCAAGATGGGTCCTTTAGCCAATCAGAGCGCACGTAATATCATAGTTATTTTGACATTATATCATTGAGTGATTCATGAATCACTTTCTAAATGTTGTGTTTCTTACCAAAGTAGTCAGAAGGCCCTAATCGGCTGACTTCAATAAAGTCTTCATTGGGTGCTCGTCTCTGGAGTACTACTGCACACCCCTGTAGTTAGATAGATTCAGAATGTACTTCCTGTTAAGAATACTTCACTTGAACTATAATGGACTTATTGATTTTTGGTAAAAAAGTGGGCAGTGAACAATCTGCACCACACAGCAAGAGGAGCAAGGATGGCACAGTTGGTTAGTCGGCCTTTGGTGCAAGAGGTCCAGAGTTCGATCCCTGGATCTCCCATCCTTGTTTCAACTTCTTTCCTTTCTGTGTAGATTATTAGCTTTAAATACCCTTAAAAAACGGAGCACTGATGGAGAGAGGGGACTAAAATTTTTAATGAGCGCACTGTTGACCTCAAGTTTATCAGTTACTCAAATTACTGTCACGAGTTATTGACGTAAAATATGGTTGCTTTGCTTTGCTTTTGGTTAGTAACTGAATTCTTCAACCTCTTACTGACATTTAAACCACATGGAACAGATTGTTCACTATAACCAAGAAGTCCCAGTTATTACCAGACAATCAAATTGTCAGGTGTAGGACATCTCTTTCACTGCCAATTGCCAAACACCTAATGCTCTTTAAATGTGATGGTTGGCAGTTTTTCCCAGTACACAAAATACACAAAAGAACAATGAAGTACATACTTCAACAATGATATAGAACTCGTCTCCATGTTCACCCTGGACGACCACTTCCTCTCCATCTTGGAACTGGACAGGTTCAAGAGCATCAGCAACAGTCAATCTCTCCCACTTGTCCAGGGATTCCAGAATGCTGACCTTTTCCAGGAACTGTTCATACATGCGTCTCTTACGGATCTGGCTACCCATGAGAATTCGACGGTAGGTCACACGATCAATTGCCCACAGTTTGACATCTGTCTTGGCCTGAAGGAGCAGTGAAAAATGTCTGTTCATTTATACAAGTATTATTATGAATATATTACGTGGTTTGTCTGAAACTTTTTTCTTTGCAGGGATTATATATAAACATGGTTTTCTAGTTTTCGGTTGTTTTCACAGTGAAAGGTTACCTTTGTTTTCAACTTTTTGATTGGACTTAGTCTGTCTTCATCAGAATCTTTGAAGATCCTGATGAAGATGGACTAAGCCCAATCAACATTGAAAACAAAGGTAACCTTTTGCAGTGAAAACTTCCAAAAACTAGAGAACCATGTTTAAATATATTATATATTATGTAATATTTGGTACATTACAGTCGTGCTCTGATTAGTCGGGAACCATAGATGGCATCACTGATTCTTACACATACTCTAATTGGCTGGAATGTTTTGATAAATATTATTTGTTAAATAACAATTGAAGCACTGTCCATGAAGACGGCCTAAGCGACATTTCTGCTGAGCAGGTATGATTATTTGGCAATAGGAAAGTCCAATTATACCATTTTAGACCATTTGAGGAGACTTAGAAAGATCATCAGAAGTCACTTCAGCCATTTTCATGAGTATCTCTTAATTAATGGACAAAGGTTGGAATACCTTGATGGTAGCAGCTCTTGGAGTACCATAGATTAATGCTAACTCTCCAAAACTACCACCTTCACTGATAGAGTTCACCACAGCATTGTTGACCAGTACCTACAAGAAGTAATATATTGCAGTCAAAACACCTAAGGTAAAATGTTTATTGAGATAATACACTTAGCCTTGGGTAATCAGAGTTAAGTAATTGATTTAAATAATTTCAACTGAGTTAAACACATTGAGCACTGTACTTGATGCACTGAAAGTGGTCGTTTAGCTGAGTTGGTTGCTTAATAGAGGAATCAAAATTATGGTAAATCACAAAGTCATTTAATATACTGGTTATGCAATAAGGATGGCTTGTTCATAGCAGCTTGTCTGTAATTACCATCAATAACAGACTGTAAACTAACTTTTCAATATATATTATTGTTTAAATAGCCAATCAGCAAGAGCTGTTGTTGTTAATGACAAAAGTCTAGACTTTTTACTGTAAATGTGTTATTATTGGTTTGAAAGGGTATTATTTCCAGAAGATACAAAATGTCATTAATTGGATTACATTTATAATTACAACAATAATAATAGCAGTGAAAATTGTCAGGAAAAATCATCTTTAGTTTAAAAAATATAATGGTATATATCTCATAATTCTAATGAAAAAAAATTTTTTCCTAACATTTTTTTAAGATTTATTTTTTTATTTTTTATTTTTGGTAGAGACTTTTGGTCTATGATCTCTACTCAACAAAATACTGGTACTCTCTGTTTCACGTTATACCTATTTATTCTACTATTTACCTCAACTTCTCCACTGTCAATGATGTAGAAATTGTCTCCTTCGTCACCTGTAGAAGTGTAAGGATTATGAAATCTGGGCAAATGTTATATAATCATGTGCAAAGCACTCGAAAATGTATGGAGCCCTCTATAAAGGTACATCATGTGTTGCAGTTCCCAAGTTCTCAAGATCCTGAGTTTCAGTTCCAAAGATCCTGAGTTCAGTTCCTGGTTCACACTAGCGACATAATGACATAACGGCAAGGTCATGCAAATGCAAAACACAACTTATCTTATATCAATGTTTTAAGTCACCAGAGAAAACATCACAACATAATAGGAACATAAATACCAGGACATAATGACAAAAAGAAAAAACTGATTCTTTCTTTATGTCTTTATGTCGATGTTCTTATGTCGTTATGTCACTAGTGTGAACCAGGCCTAACATACTGGGAACTCGGGAACTGAAACTCAGGATATTAGGAACTCAGGAACTGAAATTCAGGATCTTGGGAAGTGAAACTAGAGATCTCTGGAACTTGGGAAACTGAAACTCGGATCTTGGGAAGTGGGGAAATGAAAATCGAGATCTTGTGAACTCACGAACTGAAACTTGGGATCTGAAACTCGGGATCTGAAACTCGGGACCTCTGGAACTTGGGATCTGCAACACGTGTACATGATGTCCCTTGGAGAAACCCCCTTGGAGGGCTCCGAAAAAATGCGTTGGTCCAAATATTTCATGCACGTCCAATAATAATGTACCACTGTACATAAACTGTTCGTAACAAAAACTATAATTTTAACTATTTTTATACAAAATTTACAAATAACTACAGATTTGAATTCTTGAAATTCGTGCTCTCTTACCTTGCTGGATAATGATTTCCCCAGCGCTGTGCTTTACAAGGGACATTGCATCAAAAATATCGCTGAAAAAAATTATTCAACGTTATTCAGCACATAAATACCCTGTTTCAAATACCTTGCCAACGAAGGAAGATTTATTAAGTCCAAAACAGTAAATAGCAGACTCACCTTCGCTCATTCTCGTCCAGATGTGAGAAGAGAATGTTCCTAGTTATAGCCTTGGAGAGAGCAGCCATTGTCTTATAATCTTTTGGCACGACCTGCGATTATTGTCAAACGAAAAACAACATTCATTACCAAATTCACTGGACCAAACCTTGAAATAAGAAAAGATGTACCTTTTTAACATATGATGTTGCCTCATCTTCGGTTATTGGAGCGGCGCTAACTGCTCCTCGTCGCTGTCGTTGGAATGGTTTTGAAGGAGGCTGTTCCTCTATCTCGGTTCTTTGCTCGGGTTCGGGTTCGAGTCCTGACGCTTCGACTTTTCTATCTTCATGCTCCTAAAAACACAAAATGATGCCACGATAAAGCTCCTTTCGTTTCAAAAATTGATAGATCGTTCATTTATAATCCTTCTTTGGGCACAAGAGATCTTTAAGGCACATCTAAGTAGCATTTTCCATCGGCAAAGAAACGATCATTGGCGAATTTTTTGTTGTAGAGAATCAACAAACCTTTTCCAATCTCTCGAAATATTCTCTAAAGAATTTGTAAGGGTTTTCTGGTTTTGATATACACAACTGTACAATACAGTCTTTAAGGACGCCTTGAATGTTGTGTTTTTCCACGTAAATTTCGCATTGCCTCAACGCTTCTGCGTCTCCGTCTTGTCGTTTCGAGGACGCCATCTTGAAATACGGAAAGAAGAAGAAACGGAGATGGCCCGCACGTCATAACACGAGGACCAATATCTAACGACAATGACGTCACGATAACGTCATCGGGCCGACATGGAATATAAATAAACGAAATATCACTCAATTTTTGCCCAAAAATTATCACCGAAAATATATAAACAAGAATATTCAACTCAAGTAATATAAAAAGAAAATATATTTTCTTAATATCAAGGAAAATAGAACTTTCTTGTGAAAAGTTATGGCGAAACTTGACTCTTTGTAGGAAGTTGTTGGATGAGGACGTGCCATGTTTGTTATTCAGTATGTACATTGTCGCCCACGCTTTAAGAAATCCCCATTTATGATTAGAAGAACAATAAACAAGAGGACCGCCTGCCCAGAAAGTCAATGTAGACATTATGAATTTGCGTCATTTCGTGGGCAGTGAAGTCCAAAAATAGCCAAACGGCTTGTCAAGAAAGTAAAATATAGCACAGAACCCAAAAGAACACCTGTTCCATGAATTGTTTGCTAAATTATAACGTACTTTTGTGGTCAGCGACTTTTAAAGATGCTAATGTTGAGTATAAATAGACGAACGATATAATTTTACCTTTGCATGGTTCAATATGACCTTTGCGGTCTTCGAAGACATTGTCAAATCAGGCCAAAAGTTTTCTGTTCTTGTGGATGTAGTTGCTAAAATTTCGTAGCGGCCCACATGGGACTTGGACATTAAATGTCAAGCTGATATTTAAAAACTGGACGTTTTAAGCCGTTTGGTTTGGGCTGAAGCGCTGAGTCGGGTCAGACTTCAAGCGTAGCTTGATATCAACAAGGTTATTTGATGCTATCGAATTCCTTGTGGAAATTCATGCTGCTCCACAACAAACACGAGACGCCGGATTAGCAGTTTTTATCTCCGTTATCATTTAGCGCATTTTATTACCGATTTTGTCTCTAACAGTTGTTATCTTTTATGAGAGACGATGAAAAGGTACAACGATCTTCAGTGGACTTTCTTTAAAAATCAGAAAAATGCGCCTCCAGAAATAGTCAGATATTTACATTAAGTCACTCATTCTTAATTACTGTAAAGAGTGCTATAAACATGTACAGCGACCGCGCCTCATGAATCTGGAGAACTCGACCTCTTCCAGCATTTCATGGCGGAAGATTCCTTTTCTTTGCTTTTTCTAATTTTCTTCCTTTTTCTTTTATCTTGTTTTTTCCCTTTCTTGGCCATTTCCTTTCCATTCTCGTTCCCTTTCCTTTCCTCTCCTTTCCTCTCCTTCCTTCGATCCTTCCTTCCTTCCTTCCTTCCTTCTTTCCTTCCTTCCTTTATGTTTTTCTTTCTTTTTTCTTCCTCCCTTCCTTTCTCAGTTTTCTGTCTGTTTCTTTCTAATACTTTTGCCCTTCTCTGCCCTTTTTTAATACCTCTGTCCTACTTTCTTTTCTTTTTGGCTAAGTCAGACCTGCTTCCTTTTATATTCTTTACCTCCACAGGTGCAGGCTGACAACGCCAAGAATGAAATGATGCATGCACAATCTTTGCGCAGCTTTCAGACATCCAGTGCCCATTAAATAGAGTCGTTTTCGTATGAGTGGGAAACTTACCGCGCCGTAGCGTTACCGTTACCGTACCGTTAGAGTCGATTTCGTATGACTGTGAAAACGGCACCGCACGGTTACGGCAGAAATTTCGAATGTTTTTATAGAGATCACGGCACTGACACGGTTACGGCACGGCGCGGTACATTTCACACTCATACGAAATCTGCACTATCGTGTCAGTACCGTAATGTCTATAAAAACATTTGAAATTCCTGCTGTAACCGGAACCGTGCGGTGGCCGTACCGTTTTCCCAGTCATACGAAATTGGCTGAAGGTCCTACTAAAACTGTTACAACATGTATACCCTCCCAGGACCTCGAATATCTCCACCAATAGTGATCAATTTCACTTAACCACAAAATTGAACAGAGAAATCGTTTGAGTACAACGTAACAGACCAAGGATGAATTTTCTCAATCGGCCAGATTATCGTTTCTAATACAATCCCAGGTTGTTTACTATTGAACAGAATGTACGTTGAAAATGTATTTCGTCGTATTTGATGTATGATTTGTACTGCTTACCTCCACAAGAAAGGGGAGGGGGTGCCGACAGAGATACCCAATAAAATAACCCCCCAAAATGCTCAATGGTCAGTTGTTTTCAAAAAAAGAATACCTTAAAGTACTGTATATAGTAAGGACAACATAATTTAGCGAATTTTAGCGAGTTCTTGAAAATCGCTAAATTTAGTTCTAGCTAAAATTAGTTTTCTTGGGTAGTAGTGTGGGTATTAACCAAGAGAACTAGGACAAAGTCTTTGTCAGTATTTATGTGTTAATGAACCGATTTACAAATTGTACTTATCTGCTGTCAGTCCTTTAAAGCTCTAAGTCACATTGTTTCCTCTGCTTTTGACCTTTCTGGCCTCTGTTATAGCTGTTATAAAGCGTTATCTTAGGTCAAACGAACGTTCTAACGGTTTGAATATCTGTATTCGCTTTGAATTGGGCTCCAGTCTCCGATCCGCCAAACGGTAGTTAGCGATTAGCCATAAGTTAATAAAGTCCATCTCGTAGTAAAAATCGTCATTTTTCCCAAAAATCGCTAAGCTAAGTAGCCACTAAATCTCCCACTAATCATTTGTTTTAATGAAGAAGTACATTTTCTATGTACAAGTTATCGTTGCAGTACCGTGCTTGCAGAGGAATTTTCTAAAAGCCAGCTGGGGCTGAGCGTCAATCCTACCACGCGCAAGTCAATATCCACGAGTTGCATGGCCAATCGTTTGAACCAGTCTCCCTCACGTGCTCTGTCACATCCAAACGAGGCTAAAGGTTTATTTCAAAATTCAAAATGGCGCCGACCTCGTATTGTCCGAGTTCGGTGTTATCAAATCTTCTTGTAGTGGAAAATTTGGGCCAGAATGAAATGGAATGAGTGGGAGACCACAGGGCCGTGTTAGGCAGTCACGCAGAGAGCGTTCTCAGCGTAGCAGAGGCCGTGATAACTCCGCAGATTCAGTTAGTAGCATACGAAGTGAAAGAGAAAGAGACACCAATCGCAATGGGCGGACAACACGTCGTCGTCCCGAAAGACGAGACGAAAGACCTCGAAAACCTGACGATAAACCTCCAGAGAGGGATAATACACGCAGTGGAAATACAGACAAACGAGATGATAAAGGTAGAAGAAGCGAAAAGCCCTCGACGCGGGAAAGAAATGATTGCAGAGATAGAGAATCGTCTTCACTCGACTTGAATGTAAAACACTCTAATTGTACGTGGTTGTGCTCTGGCTGAGATATTCTCTCTTACTCTTACATTGCTTTTAAATACATGTATTTCTAGTGTGTAGAAATATTTATCAAATTAGTCAAGTTTTCTGCCATATTATGGGATAGCCACTTGAGAGTTAGTTGGGGCTTGTGACCACTTGAAAGTAGCTACTTGTACAGTCAATTATATCCTTTTTACGACTTCATTTTTTTCTAACTTAAGTTGATTTCCTATTAAATTTTGCATTTATGCTTTTCGTATCCGTTATGAGATCTTTCTACCAAGAATTGAGCAGTACTATTTCTTATAATTTTTGAGCAGTCCATTTCCTGTTTGAGTTTGGAGCAATTTGGGCTTATCAAGGGGGCACATAAACGGTGTTTATTTAACACATTCTTCATGGTTGGATTAAATGCGCTTCTTCTCCTAGATAGACTTGGGTTTCTGGTTTACATACTTATTAATGACATTAATATCTGTACATGTAACTTGATATACAAGTGATGTTGCTTGGTTCAAAAGGGGTGTCTGGATGAAGAAGAGTTGTCTTTATTGAGAAATATGTTAACTACGTTGGGCAGCCATACAAATGTTGATAACTGTCAGATCTAAAAAACATTTTGTTTGTCTTCATTTTAACCATCACAAAACAAATTGTCTGATTTTTCCAAATTATATCATTTGAATGTGTGTTTATATAGTCTTTGCTTTACAACCATTTATGTAATAACATGATGCATCAGAGAAAATTCTTGAAAGGAAATAGGGTGATAGGCCCCACGAATCCAACACAATGCTATACAGCAGTCACACAAATACATGTAGTTTTCTGACATAAATGGTTACAGCTGTTTTCGATATTCAGTGCGAACTCTGACATTCAAACACCAACCCCTAATTGGTGTTTTTACTTCTGTCAATCAAACCTCAAACATTGATGAAAGAAAGCAGACATACCCTGAATATATACAGAGGCCCAACCAAGATGCCACAAGTGTTTTGTGGGCAGAGTTCCAAAAACTGTTCAGCAGTGTTCTGAGTTTTCTAAAACAAGAAAAATATCAATTGGCGGTTGACTATTGAAATGTCAGAGTTCACAGAATATTGAAAACTGCAATAAAACTCAACCTATTTGTGTGTGTGACAGGTAGTCCTATTCCCAGACAAGACTTCCTGATGATGTTTATAATTATACAAACAGTAGAAAGAGAACAATGTATAGTATATTTAGCTGGCATTGACATGTACTTTTTCTGTTATTTGATTCAGGTGTAGATCGTCATGGCAATGTAAGTAGCGATTCTCGTCTAACCAATCTCATCAAGAGGATTAACAGAGAGAGTGACAGGGAAAGACGTATTGCTGCTGCTAAACAACTTGAAGAGTATTTCTGCTCTGGAGACAATGAACAGGTAATTCACTGACTATGATATTAATCAATGAATAGATTACAGCCAATAATTTTCTTATGACTGGGAAAATGGCATGATCACTACATGGTATGATAACAGCAGGAATTTTGAATGTTTTTATGGAAATTATGGCACTGACATAGTTACAGTATGGCATGGTAAGTTTCCCACTCATATGAAAATGACTCTAGATAAATATTATTGGTGACAATGATAATCAACCATAATTATTAAAGGTGCCTTGGACTTGTCAAGGAGCTTTATATATTTATGTCAAGCTTGGTCTTCTTTGCTAGTCTTTCTGGATTGATTATTGATCATTATAGAAATACATTTCTGATCTCTGCATATTGTATTAATGCTGATTGCTGCCAACCACTCTGATTTATTAAAACTATATAACTAAAATATTGTAATGTATTGGTTAAATTTTAGTTAATTTTAAAGAACGCAGACAATGTCCTTGCTGCTTTGGAAGACATCTTATATGAAAGGTACAATATTGCTACTGAAATAAAGTATTTTTTGAAAGATAAAACCTAGTTGGTCCCTTAGAGATACTAGTTTTATGGAAAAAACAACACTCTTATTTTCATGTTATTTTATGTTTCAATAGTGTTTCAACCATAGCTGAATTGTTATTTATTTGTTTAACAGAGGATTACTAGATGTTAAAGATCCTTTAATTCAGTGTTTGGTGGTGTTTGGAGGTTTACTTGGCTATGAAACCAGAAGGTATTAAGGAACCTACTCCCACTATATGAACCTCTTGATTGATACATCTGACTGTACTTGTTTTGATACCTCATACAGGTCTTTTATAATCCATATATTTCAATCTTCAAAATGTTTTGCAGGTATTTCCAGTGGATCTTTAGCAAACTGGACTCATCATCCTTATCAGATGATATCAAAACTGTCTTGCTAAATGCCCTCTCAAAGGTATCTATTGATCTGTTAATTTATTTCATAAGTGTGAGAAAGGTAGGTAATCAATGCTAATGAGTAGTGCATTGCTGAGTTTGCATAAGATGGTTGTGCTTCTGTCCCCGGGGGTGGGGGGGACTCTATGAGAGGACGGGGATGCTCGTCAGAAAATTTTGAAAATGACCCCTAAAAGGTACCTGAGTGGGAGTGGCAACAATTCATTTCTACCCCTAAAAAGTACCATTTCAAAAACAATAATAAAGAATTAAAGTAATGAAACACATTGTTATCGATGTGCTTTGAAGATTCAATTCAGATCATCGAAATTGTCCCTTTCATGCATGCTTATTTTAGGTAGTTTATTTACCCCAAAACAGTCCCTAAAAGGTACCAGCTATGTCTTTGGTAATCCACTTAAGTCTGAGACACCCTAAAAGGTACCAAATTGCAGATTTTGACCCCTAAAAGGTACGACAAGCATCCCTTTCAATTTACAATCGGAGTCCCCCCCTCCCCCGCGGGTTCTGTCCCTGGTGAAATGAGAAGTACATTACAAAGTTTGTATATAACTTTTGCTTATGTAGCTTATAAACATTGGTATCTATCTGTCCAATTGCCATTAGACTTTAGACCACTAGAATTCCTGTGCATAGACTTGTTTCTTTGATGATATAGCTATTGCGCGCCAGCCAATGCATCCTTTTTTCTTCCTTACCTGGATCCAGTGGCAAGCAATGCAAAACAACTGAATAAATAAATATTGCTATACTAGGCTTATAACTGTCTTATTGTTATGCTTTATTTTATTGCAGATTATTCAAAATGATGCAAGTCGTCAGTGCTTTGCTGAAATAGTTGTGGTATGCATTACACACTGTTAGAATTTTACAAATTAATTTAGAGATGAGAATCTGCTTCATATTATATACATGCATGCCTGATTTTGTGAAAGTTTTAAACTTTGAAATCTGACTCCTTTGCAGAATGTGATGAGCTTACTTCAAAACATCCTGGAAAATGTAGATTCTCCAGGTAATTTCTATTGAAAATTGTATTGTATTGTTTTAGGTCTGTTTTATATCACATGAATAAGTATACATACATGTAGGCAACATGCAGTAAATGCCTCTACACTAATTGTTTGGTTTTCTGGATACATATGAAAAGCCCACCCTTTCAATTATAGCCACCAGTCATTACTTTAATTTATTATTTGTCTGCAGA
Organism: Telmatactis stephensoni; assembly: GCA_029948255.1. Lineage (NCBI taxonomy): Eukaryota > Metazoa > Cnidaria > Anthozoa > Actiniaria > Isophelliidae > Telmatactis > Telmatactis stephensoni. Next base: position 427,690 of record JALIZF010001908.1, read on the forward strand.
TTTACTATATGCAGTCCTTAGTGTTATTATGCCCATTGCAACTGATTTCCCTCAAGCCTTTGCTGGTTACTTTAGAGTAAGTAGCAACCTATTGAATTTTTACTTTAATAAATTATCGTTGTGTTTAGAGTTGAACCTCCCATAAGCAACCACTCAAAATGAAATCTAGTCACACAAGAGAGGAGGTTCAACTTTAGTGGAGTTGTACTTTAATGACAATTTTATTTTGATTGTTAATTATTAATACTTTATTTATATTGGTTGTTGTGTAGGACACTGTTGATATTCTTGTTGGTTGGCATATTGATACTTCACAACAAGAATCACTGACAAGACATACATCAGGTACTTAAGGATGCAATGCTATGAAGAAATAAAAATCCCATGTGTTTATTGTGTGCAGATTTAGAGCATCAAAGGGTTGAATAAAGCACAAGAGAAGTGTTTCTCAATGCTGTTCTAGGGTCTATTCAATTGCCAAGTACTCTAAATCTGCACACAGCACGTCAGGCAGCTCAATTTCTTTTATAAAGTACAAATTGGGAAAAGGTTTGGACAGGTGTGGCCCATGCTGTATGCTCTCGTAGAGTCCACAGTGTATGTGTCCCTTGGTCAATCTAATTGCATGCTATTTTATAAGACTATTTATTATGAAGCATGGTACTTGGTAGGGACAGGGAGCTTCAATCTGGGATTTCCAACTTTTGCCTTGTTGCCTTGTCATGGATTATGCATGAGAAGAAGTTCAAGAAGTTTTAGAATGACTATCTGTTCTAGAGAATCATTGTATTACCTGTGTTAAATGTGTCGATTACTGTTTGTTTAACCCCTTGCAGAATGCCTTATTCAACTTCATCCTTACTGGGCATCAGATATTGCATTCTCTTTGACCCTCCTTGGACAATTCCTTGAAGACATGGAAGCTTATGCAGAGGTAACAAAAAGAATCTCATTTGCTTAATCTGAAGAGGTTGTCAATTTGTTCACTGTAAGCAATTCCCATGTTAATTGCTACTACACAGGAAGCCCGCGCTTTGTTTGTTAATGCACAGGAAGACCACACCTTTGTTACAAGGATTCTGAACAATGATTTTGCTCTAGTTTTAGGACATTTTTTATACATTATTTTGGTTTGTCTTTAGGAACTCAGCATGGAACTAGTCTCATCACCATATACGTCACTACCAAAATTGACTGCATTAGTCAGGTATAAAAAACTTGTAGCACCTTGGAATGCAGCTTAATTTGGAGGACAAAACAATAAGTTCCAGTTCTCAGGAGATTGAAATTCTTTTGTTTTGTCCTCAATATTGAGCTGCTTTGACATCATGTGAAAGTAGTTTATTGTAAACCTTCTGTCTGTCTGTGTTTGTCTGTCTGTCTGTTGGAATGTTCTTTAGACTCCCTGAGATAATTTGTGTATTTGTTTGTCATACAGTCTTTCTATAAGATGCCAGTGACCATGTCTATCCTTCTACATGATATCAATCTTTGTATCATATATTATATTTTGATATATTAAATTGTTTATATTTGCAGAGTGTTGACAACTGTTGTCAATGGAATTGGCAGTTATTTCTCTCCAGCACAAACTCCTGCAATAACACTTCCTTATATAGCTGATGTAAGTGTGCATAAGATGGACAGTGCTTGGAGCAACTTGCAACACAATAATGTTGCACAATTTTGTTGTCTGTATTATTGCACCTTAGCCACTGTTTCCTCTAATGTTATCAATAACAATGCCAAGTAATAAACAGAAACCATTTACTCTTTTAGATTGTTCAAAGAATTGTCCAGTGTATAAGCCTATCAGGCTTTAATTTTTACTACGAACAGCTATTTATTGTAGGTAGGTCTCAATCTACAAGTCATATCAATTTCAATATTATGATATTGCATAATAAAGATTTATTGGTGTAATGTTTTTTTAAGTGGAGGCAGCAATTTTCAATTTTATCTGAGGCACAGTATTTACATGGCTCACACAAAGCTGTAAAACCTTTGAGCGCATCTACAATATTGTGGCCATAACTCAGGTGGCAAATCAATATTATTTGAGAATCCCTTACTAGTTCTTAGTTGCACTTGTTCAAATGTACCTAACAATGAGTTATTTCCCCCTCCCCCTCCAATAAATGTTGGTTGTCCAGCTTTGTTTCTCTGTTGCATGGGCATTGGCTTGGCAGTAATTTGGAAACAACATTGAATGAAGGGGGAGGAGAGCACTCATTGCATTTGCTTTGACAAATGGTGTTGATCGGAGTTGCTGCATTTCAAAATGGTCACGTACATACATAATAGTTTATTAACAATTCTATATTGCAGTCTGTAGGCTGAATTGTGTAAAGGGGTTGCAACCAAAGGATTTATGACTGTACATCTAGATGGTTCAGTGATAAATTAATAATAAATAAATATACTTTTCTTCAGGAAATCAGTGTCTTGGTTCGATGTGTAATTGGTTACAAGTGTACTTTGCTGGTTGCTGTGAACATATTGCCATGTTTACAACCCAACAGTTACAGCTATGTCCATCACCAACATGCAACCATGTCATGTCTATATTAAAGCTATTAGATCAGGTAGGTCCATATAGCCTGGGATGGCAATTGTGTAGTTCTAGGAAACATCCATATCCCCACCAAGGAGGGAATTTTATATTACACCCTCCCCACCTCCTGGAATTTCTAGTTCTCACTGTGGTGGGGTATGGATATTTTCTGGAACTACACATTACATGTAGTGGTTTTGCTCTCTCCAGTTGGTTAATGGCCACCTACTTCACACTGAACTTCATTAATAGCTTGAGCTTCATAAGATAGATAAGGTGTACATGTTCTTGACTACCCTCATTTAGAGTAATTTTTGTATGAGTTTGAAATGAACCATAGTGCGCTGTGGCTTTACAGTGCCATATGTGATGTTTATAAAAACATGCAAAATTCCTGTCACAACTGCCATGCTGTGACTATGCCATATTTATAGTCATGTAAAAACTTTCTATTGCAACAAAAATATCTAGTACAGTATAACTAGATGATTTACCAAGTAGAAATTGGAGTTATGATAAATAAATGGAATGATGATATAAATGAAAATTATGGAGTTATAATTTTATTTTTGTTATACAGGTTATTAACAAAGTTGGGACTTCAATACCAAAACCTTTTGTTTATCAAGTCATTCATCATAGTTCTCCAGTAATGAACCTGAGATTAACACATGATGAGGCTGTAAGTATCACACTGTATACTGGTAGATAATGTAATTTATTATCATTATTATTACTATTTCAAAGAGCTTTACTGTGAGGGTGTGAGGGAAGAGAGTTCATATACAGGAACCAGATCCTTCAGCTAAAAACCTACATGGTCTCCTCAGCTTCTGAGGGACCTAGATTGTTGCACCTTTTACATGTAAATGCGAATGTTTGTATTTGTTCTAGATTTTGTCAACTGTCATGAAAATCTATCAAGGATTTCTTAGCATCCGTGACGTGCAATTGATGGAAGAAGCCTACAGGTAGAGTTATTGATTATAAAATAATGTTGTTGCTGCAAGTAAAGTGAGCAGCTTACATGTACTATTCTTGGTGGCATTCCTCGATGGGCCGGGAGAGGTCTGGGCCAGGATTTAAAACTGGAAGACATTTTGTTGTGACACCCAGGCAAGACTTCAGATATTTATTATCAGAAGTTAGTTTGAGTTTCTCAAGATGGGAACACAAAGCAAAGTTGTGTTCAAAGCCAGTGAATTTGCCTGGTGCCCAGGTGAAACCCACTGAGTCCATTAGAGGAAATATTGTACATAAAGATGATGCATGGTTCATATGTGATGTATCCAGATTTTTATTGCACATAATTCTGTTCTTTCATAGGATAACAGTTGCTGAAATTACAGACCAATTTAATCACCTCAAACAAGTAACAAAACTATACACTCAAACTGATGCTGATGACTTAAATGATGATGTAACAATCACTGAACCAAACATTGGGCAAAACACAAAAGAGAACAGTGCCTTAGCAACCACAAATGAAACAAATGTTGTCATGGATACTACAAGTGTTACCATGGATACTAAAAATGAACTTATGACAGGAGAAACTGTTGCTAAGGATGTGGCAGTGATTGCATGTGGCAACGAAGCACTTGACAAAACCACAGAGAGTGGGACATCAGGAAATGACAGTATCCAGGATAATTCTGGCAAGGCTTATGAAATACAAACCATTTTGATCTTTGATCTTTGTGCATTGGCTGAGATTGCAACTGCAAAATCACCAATCATTGGGGTATGTATTTTCCAAACAGAAGCATACATATACATTAACTATTGTGGATGATTTTTCAGAAACAATATGAATAATATTTTAATGAAGTTACTGATTTTTCAGCTCTGGAAACTTACTCCATCCCTATTTGAATTGCTAACTACACATGTTAGTGCTTGTGAATGGAAAGTTGCAAGTTGTTACCCTGCTGTCCAGTACACTATTCTACATGCACTCTACATTCATTGTCAAAGGTAACATCCATATTCTTACCAGTGTTATTTCTTTTTTGTTGTTGTTGTTGTAATAAATGATGTAGAGTACATTTGACCAGAACCAGGCAGAGATACAGTATTCACCTTGTGGGACTTCAATACCAAAAAAACTTTGAGGGCATTCCAACCACCCACCCACTTACGCACTCCCTCCTGACACTAAGTAATATTAATTTAAGAATTAAATTTGTGTGTGTTTTTTAGGAACACTCATTTCTTGTCCAGTGTCAAGGACATTTCCAGGAACACCAGTGCCAGTCAAAATGGTAGCATGAGCTTTGTACTTAACCTCTTATCTCAAGTATTAGCCAGTTCAAGTACAGCGCAGGATACAAGGTATATGAATATGGAATGCAACCTTCTGAGTTTCATTTAAATACTATCAAGATATTTGCTAGTATTTGAATGCAAACATCTGACCGTACTCAGAAAGTCACAAGTTTAAACGCCATCTAGATCTGCAACTCAGATTTTTCCAAGTCATTTCCAACTCAAACAACTTTACACATATTTGTTGTTGTTGTTATAATTTTTTTTCTTATTATTTATCAACAGGAGGCTGTGTATAGTGTGGGTTACAGAGATTTTAGATTTGATCTTCAAGTCTGGTCCAGAAATAACAGCAAGAGTACAAAAACATTTCAACTTTGATGTTCTTGGAAACAGTTTACTACCTTTAAGTAAGTGCTTGAATTGATTTCAATTCTATTTTTAGATTTATTTAGGACAGATACATTGTACATAGATTTGTTCCTACAACCAATCAATTTTCCCTTTATAAGATCTGATATAGAATCCCAAGTGAAAGTTTATAATGAAAATTTATCAGTCTACTCAATACAATCCTTGTGATGCAATCCTTGAGGCATTTCCTGGGCTATAGAATGATGTTTCTAACATTATCTATTACAACAGCCTTTAGTCCATGTAATCAACTATCATTGGAAGTTTGTCAGTGTTTAAAGATCTTGATTGAATTAAAGCTGCTATCTACCTCTGGACTGAAAAGGTAAGTACTTGTACATGGGTAATTTTATTAGAAAATGAAAATGCAGCCTGCCTGAATGTAGGAAAATCATATTTGTATGCAGTGATGTTGGCACACCTTGAATTACACATATTTCGAAAACCTTTCAAGGCCCCAAGTCTGTAAAAGTTACCCAAAAAGTTGGATGGGTACTCCGGTACAGCCTTTTATATAGCTATTTCAATTAACGTGTCATGCGACACAAAAAGCCTAAGGCTAAATATATATCTTTTGCTTACTAACAAGCATTGCTATAGGCTATCTAAGAATTAAGGAATATGTGTCCAAGTTGTAGAATTTGCAAACATTATACAGTGAGTTTCTTATTGTAATGATGTCACGGTGATAAAAAATTATACATGATTCCGCTCCCAAAGCTTTAGGCTTTAGGCTTTTTCAGTGACAACATTAATTGAATTAGCTATATAGAAATGGAAAATGCTTATGACATGAAATTTGATGGTATGCCACCAGTGGTACTGTCTGGGAATAGAGCAGATTTCATATGAGTGTAAAAAGAAATGCACCATACTACAAGTATGTGTCAGTACCGTGTTGTCTATAAAAAAACATTGGAAATTCCTGCCATAACCGTGCTGTGACCATGTGGTGCCATTTTCACAGTTCATGCAAAATCTACTACCACTTTAAAATACTGTAGAATACCAGATATAAGCAGAGAGGATTTTCATGACTTGAAAAATAACTTGAAAAGTAGTCATCAACCCTCCTAGTCAGGGACACCAGAGAGAACAAGATGGTGTTCCCTGCATAAATAAATCCATTATCATCATCATCATCATCATCATTATAATTTTCGCTATTTCTAAAGATGCTTGGAAGACTGTACAGTACGGTTAATGGATGTCAATGAAGATATACAGGAGGCTTACCTTTCACTTGTCAAGACTCTACCTACTGACATTATCACAAGGTAATAATGTCCTATATTCTTTTTTCACAACCAACGTAATTGGTTCTCAAGCCTTGGACCTTCTTTTGAGTAAATAGCTGTCTTGGAAAGTCAATTGAACTCATTGGAAGTGATGAGGTTGGGCTTGGGTGCCATATTGCTGCACTAAGGGATATGTCTGTCCCTGGCAACAAGGTGGTAACCATGGTAACCATTGATGGTCCACCACCTAGCACCCATCACACTGATAATATCAGTGGAAAGAATGATCACCTACCATACTTACCAGGGAGGGAAGGGTGGGGCCAAAAGAAATTGAGCTGCATTGCTCCAAGCTATGGATCAGGGGCACCAAGCAAGGCTTAGGAGACACCCAGCGAGGCTTAGGGGACACCCAGCAAGGTTCAGGGGACACCCAACAAGGCTTAGGGCAGGTTGTGCATGTAAGCAAGAGACCCTGTGCAAAATTATGCTTGTTCCAAATTTCCACTCACTTCTGATGTGAAATATCAACTCTTTCTCTTGCATTAGTTTTGCATCCAGAAACCTTCTTCAAGGCAGGGTTAAACTCAAGAAGACAGTAACCAACACAGAGTGCAAGCAGCTCACTACAAGCTGTGAGGATGTCTGGTGGACCAAGAAAAGCCACATGATTAAACCACCTACAGGAACATTTCATTCTTTTAATTTTCAAGTTGTTATGGCTTTTATTCAACATGGAGTTTTACCAAGGTAATCCCTTACTCCCCTCTTTGCTGCTCTTAATACAGGGTTCGTATGCCTCCTGGAAATCCTGGAAAATCCTAAATTTTTATTTTCTTCCTGGAAAGTCCTGGATTTTGTAACAAATTCCTGGAGAACTCCTGGAAAACAGAAATGAATAAGTGTACGTTTATTACAGGTGCATGTATGTTCATGTAAAAGTTCCCTTTACATTACTTAACTCAGCCAGTAAAAATGTTATGCCATTGTATTTTGCTTGAGTAAACTAGTGAAAACCTCCTAGAAAACTCCTGGAAATAATGTGAATATCCTCCTTGAAACTCTTGGACTTATTGAAATTTCCAGGCATACAAACCCTGTTAATATCATACTGGTTTCCAATTGATTTCTTTCTATCTCTTATAATGTAAATGTATCCTTTTTTCTTGATTTCTGTAGCAAAGAAATACAAAAAGACTGGCTTGTCAGACTGTTCCACACCTGTAACAGAACACACAAGTATACCGATAATGAGTTGACGCATGTAAGTCTCCCAGGGTTCATGCTACTCCTTAAACTCCTTGAAAACTCCTTGAATTTCATTTACATTTTTAAAGGCGCTCAAATGTTTTTAAAAACCATTGAATTTTAGACAAATTAAATGAATATGATATTTTTAGTTTAACAACAGTCAGTCTGTACTCTGGTTTTGGTCCACTTGGGAAACAGCACAGTTTTGCATTCTATCCAAGCTACGTACCTCTCTTGGAAGGGCACAAGAAACTTTCCAGGCTATTGAAGCCAGTCTTAATCAATGTGCAAAAGAAGCCAGAGTAGCAGACATGGATGACCAAGCAAAACCAAGAAACAAGGATGATAAAAAAGCACCAGATGAAGACAATGACTCAACAGGTGAATAACTGTACTTTTTATTTGGTGGAAAGTGCAGGAAATCTATTAGAATGTGGCAACTGAAAAATCCTGGCAGCTGTTTCCCGTTTACAGAAAACAGTTGAGAAAGTAGACTGATGGCTAAGACTGTCACCAAAGTGGCTAATGAGGAACTTTTTGGAAATCAAAAATGACACCATGATTTCTTTTCAGTGTATTATTGATCTGGTCATTTGACTTTTTTGTACCTCCAAAATAATCCAACACTACCAAAACAATAAGTAATTTTGTCTCTTGATTTCTTGAAATGACTGCTCAATAGTTATTACAGTGATCTTGTTCCTTTTTACAATTTGTAATTGCATTTGTTTTCCAGCAACACTTCCCAAGGCATTTGTGAGTCAAATGAGAACATTCTTGCTGCTTCAGTTTGTCGATAACTTAGAAAAATTGATGTACAATGCCTATGATGGTTGTACAGTTGGACTACCTTCACCACCCAAGGTAGGATATTTGTTCTTTCATAGATTAAGGGATGCTTTCCATTTAATGGAACCAACTGGCCAGAACAGCCTGGTTTCTTAGGACTGATTCCAGCCAGAGCTTAGGAATTGACATGTACATGTACCATTAATTTTAAGAACTGGCTGTTCTGGCTGGTTAGTTCCACTAATTGGAAAACACCCTATATAAATTCGTTGTTCTACTTAATACCAAGTCACTCATGCCTTGGTTCTTTTATTCCATTCATTTAGCATCCATTTGTTCAAGTGGCCCTTCATCCATCCATTCATCTATTCAATAATTCATTAACTCATGCATCCAGTTATTAATTTATTCATTTGCACACACTCATCCATTCTCTTAGTTGCTTACTCATCCATCCATCCATCCATCCATTCATTCATTCATTCAATAAGCCATCCCATCTTTCATCCAGCCTCCTGACCAACCAACAACTAACCATTTAATCATTTGTTTGTTTGTTTGTTCGTTTGTTCACTCAGTTCGTTCATTCGTTCGTTCATTCGTTCGTTCATTCGTTCGTTCGTTCGTTCCATTCATTTAATAATTTATTCATTCCTTGTATTCAGTCACTCATTTATTCATTCAGTTAATTTGTCATCACTACTTCCATCTATGCAGTTCATGCATATCTATTCTTCCACATTCATTCCATCCATTCAGTCAGTCAGTCTATTGTTATAATCTGTTCATTCATTCATTCATCTATCCATTCTTCTAGTCAGTCAGTCAGTCAGTCAGTCAGTCAGTCATACATTCACTAATTCTATTATTCTATTCTATTAGATTCTATTCAAATAATTCTATTATTCTAATTCTATTCTATTATTATTCTACTATTCAATTGTTTTTGTGCATGATTATTGTCTTGCAGTCTGTACGTGTGTTCTTCAGAACTAATCGTAGTACCTGCCAAGAGTGGTTAAGCAGGATTAGACTACCAGCCATGGAGGATCAGTCTACGATGTGGTTCTCCTGCCCTGGCTGTATGGCATGGTATGCAAGTACTTCAAGAAATGAAAACAGCAGGGAAACTCAAGGTAAGCAATAGAAAACACATGAAATATTCTTATTCTCTTGTCAATTTGGTTAGGAACTAGTGACGTGAACTCCCAACGAATTCTTATTTAACAGCATTAAGACCAAAAGTCTCTGTTTTTCCATTTTGTTTGTTTGGTTTGCTTTTTGTTTTTTGGTGTTTTTTTTTTGGTTTTTGATAACCTGGTAAAGCAAGAGGCAAATTCCAAAGTTCTCATTAGACAAAATCAATTAAAAAATTAAAGTAAAACCTAATGAATTGTATTTGGTCAAATGTCACGAGACTAGGCAAATTATTTGCCAGTCAAATCAGCATTTTTGTTTGGCAATGGTCTGATATCCAGGACTTATTTGCTGTCTTGGAAATGGTAATTTAGAGTTGACATGGCTGGGATTTATCAAAGGGGTCTATCTTGGTATAGTTGGATTAGAGGCACATACACTAAATTTTATATGTATCTTTCCTTTCAAATCTTATGCTATGCTTTTTAGGGACCAGACTTTGAACAAGCCATTCTACTGACCAGTAAAGCACTGTGTGCTGTAAAAAGTCCACAAGCTATTGAAGGCCTAAGGGCTTGGTGTGCCAAGCATTCAGATCAAGAGCTACCCTGGATGAATGGCCTCATGCTGAAAGCCAAGGGATGGTATGTATTAGATCTATATGATAATGCAAAGTATAAGACATCATACTGTCTAGTCTGTTATGGTGTGGTTGTCTTTCTCATTCCTTGTTTAAGTTGTATTTTCCTCTGGCTGAGGAACGAAAGAAGTGGAAAATGTTTCTCACACATCACTGGGGCCTGGGCCCTAGGGGCCTTAGTCACGTGTGCAGTGGGCAAATTCAGTTGCTTTTTTGCAGTCCGCCATTACTGACCTGTAAGTTTGAGCCCTTAAGTACCCACCCAACCCTCAGTAAATGTTTTAATTATTGCAACTTTTCAAATTATTCTCAAGGTATGAAAGGTCTGCAGACGAATACAAAAAAGCTTTGAAGAAATCCCTGCCTTTACCAAATGGTCAATCAGTATTAGATGATAAGATAACATCTAAAGGTGACCTCTCACCTGTGGCTGTGGAATTCCTGGTCAATGAGGTACATTGGTAGATATATTTGACTGACGCTCTGACTGGACTAGCAAACCAGCTACTGACTTTGTGACTTATGAATGGAGTGACTAACCATCTAAGTGTCTGGCAGACATGAGGCTCTTGCATGTGATGTATAGCACATTACTCGTGACTAAGAATGCAATAAATAGCTTATATAACAGACGTTCTAAGGACTCTGAGCCAAGGTTTCAAGTTGATTTGCTAAAGGATTCTATTTGAAACCCTAGCTCTAACCCAAAATCAATGGAGTTGAAATTGAAGGATGCCAGTAGAAATGACCTAAGTGATGTTTTCAAAAATGACCAGACATTGATATTTGGCTTAGAAAGAATGGCTATCAGTGTCAATTTTACCATTTGAGTAAACTTAATCAAAAAAGTCACTTAGGTCATTTTTATCAGAAACCTTTCAATATTTGTTATACCAGCTATTACTGTCAACACCTTATCTAAGTATTGATATGTTTAAAAGGTGGCTGATTGTTACCAGCTATTATTGTCAACACTTTATAAATAAAAATAAATAAATTTTAAGATTTATATACTGCAAATATCTGTATGTATATAATCAAATGCGGTTGAAATGAAATGAAATAAAGTATAATCAAACATAAATGGGTTAAGAATCCCAACTGGCAAGGAGGCAAACCAGTTGGCTATATTAAAAGCATGGCCGAGAAACTGAGTTTGAACTAATCGAAATCGGAACAAACTCAGTCTCAGCTAGTGGCCAGAGCAGGATTCAAACCTGGGACCGCCAGATTGTGAGACCAATGCTCTGACCACTCGGCCATGCTGCCTCCTTAAGTATTATGCCTTATCTAAGTATTGGTATTTTTTAATAGGTGGCTGATTGTTATACCAAGCTCTCTGATTGGAGTGAAGTAGAAAAATGGCAGAAAGAAATCAGTGGTGCAAGAAAACTTGTGCAGGAAACTGACATCCAACATGCCATGCAGTTAAACACAGATATGAACTATATCAGGTACTAAAATAATAATATTGTTGTCAAATATGTTTGCTTGGACATAATTTAAAAACATGCCTGTCCCTGTTAGGGCATAAAAGTTACTTAAAATGTTACTCATGTTACAGAGCAGATTTTATATGAGTGTGAAGCGGACAGCATCATGCCATGATTGTGTCAGTGCTGTGATGTCTATAAAAACATTCAAAATTCCTGCCATAACTGTATTGTTACCATGTGGTGTCATTTTCACAGTCATACGAAATCTCCTTTAGTTACTCATAAGTCATAGTTGCTTAAAACATGAGGTACAAGTCATACAAAATTGGCTCTATATTCAATTCCGATATTCAAACACTTGTCATTTGTATGCTTATTCTTACAGAGCTTTGAGTCGGTTTGAAGAAAGCAACTTTGAAGCCAGCCAGGACCACCTCAGACTCATCCCAGGGAACAGCTTGAATGCTATGGCAGACAATGTGAAGAAATCCACATGGTCTATCCTTCCTAAAGAAACAGAGATGACTTTCACCCCCCTGTGGGATCTTGATAAGATTCACATGGCAGCTGAAATATGCCTGGTCCAAGCAGGAGTGTTGTATGCTATTTCAGGGGGAACAAGCAGTAAGAACAACATCAAGGATGGCAAGATATTGTAAGTGTTTAATTTGTTCTCTCCCCCTCCATCTCTTCTTTTTCTTGCCATCTTGAAAGGCCCATCTCCTTCTTACCGAGCATTCTTCATCCTTCTACTAGTTCTCAAGTATGCTTAGTTGGTCAGTTCACATCCTTGGAAGTCCCTAGTTGAAACTTGTTCTGTCATCTCTTGAATCAATGTCGCTCTAACTCTTAGTACTTGTAAAATGGGTATTGCTGTCTGAAGGGGGGAGTAAAGTGTGAACTGTCAGCCTCAAGTTGATAAGTTGAATTTGTACTCATGTTTGAAGCTATAGATGTAAACTATACCTTACCTATTTTCAGACAAGCTGTCAAGGAATGCATCCATCAGTGTTCATCCCTAGCAAGTGGAGCCTTGCGTGTAGGTTGTCTAGACTGGCCACCTCTTGTATCACCAGAAAACATTCTACAAATACAGCATGCAGCGGTCATGGAGGATACTATTGATGCTTACACCAGGGTGAGCTGATACTGCACTAATTTTACAGCCTTGCGTATCTTTTCAAATCCATTTTCCCCAACCAATTGCCCAAGCTAGACCTCAAACCAGAACCACAGTAGTGAGCAAAGAGTAGGGAACCACTGCATCACCCTTACCACCCATGACTTAACTGGGGGGCTTCAGTAAGATTTGAAGTAGGCAGCTGCCCAAGGTGTGATAGCCCACTGTGACCAGTAATTCTGTTTGTAATGTGAGATTTAGTTACAGATTTAGTAGCTAGTGATGAGAGGCGAAGTAGGTGGTGGTACACTGCTCACCACTGGTAGCTGGCTTCTATTGAAAACCCTGCTGAATAAGCTTTCTATTGTTTGTTGTAGGGAGACTTTTTGCCATCCTATTTTACAAGGAGATGGGACATTCACTGCAGATTCAACAAGACATAACTGCACAGTTCTTAACCAAGCATTAAGATTTACATCTCACATCTCCCAGTTATCAAGTGTACTTGGGAAACCTAGAGGATCCCTTAATAATGAACTAGTAACTCTACAACTAGAAACTGCAAAGCTTGCTAGGAAGCAAGAGAACTTCTTTCTTGCGCAGAAACTACTTCTTAAACAGTTACAGAAGCTTGGAGTTGTTTCACAACTTGACATGGTTTCTGAATCAAATGATGATAATAACATACTGGGTTCTCTTGTGAGAGGTTTGACTAGTGTATCAAATGTTAAAGGTTCTTCAAGACTGGAGCTACTAAAAGCACAAAGAGAGAGTGCAAAGCTTGCACATACTCTAGGACATACCCAAGATGCTATTGGAATACTTTGTAGTAGTGTCCTTGAGTTTACTAAAGTCTCTGAACAAGATGATACTGTCAGAGAGTTGAATTCAAGGTCTTTGGTAACATTATCCAAATGGCTTATGAATGACAGAAAGTTATTAACGTCTGCTACGAAAACCAGCAGTAATGTGACACCACTGGTTGCTAAGATGAGTTCACTTTGTGATGCCGAAGAGGAGTTTCTGGGATGTGGGCGGAGTATTTTGATAGGTTCCCCTGGTGAGAATGAAGTTACTAATTTTACCCTGAATGACGAAATGGTTTGGAGTGGTGGTATTAATGGAGTGGGGAGTGGTGTGGATGACATAGAGTCTGTTTGTGGACAATTGTTTCATCTTAGTACCATGCAAACACCTGACCTTGGAAAGGCATGGTATTACTTGGCTGGTTGGTGTTACCGATGGGGACGGAAGACTGTTGAACAAGCAAGGTCAGTGGAAAAAGCTACATTTCTAAACAATAGTGAGATGTGTAGTCATTGTTACATGTAGGAACACTTGATCAGAACCATGATGGTTCTTTAAAAGATTCCCAACCTCTTACCTTCCTCCTTCCTCCTTCCTTCCTTCCTTCCCTCCTTTCTTCCTTCCCTCTTTCCCTTCCTCCTGCCCTTCCTCCTCCTCCTCCTTCCCTTATTACCTCCCTCTCTCCCTCCCTCCCTTCCTTCCCTCACCTCCTCCCTTCCCTCCTTCTAGTCCTTCCACATTCCTTCCCACATTCCTTCCCACATTCCTTCCCTCCCTCCCCCTCCCTCCCCCTCCCTCTCTCTCTCCCTCTCTCTCTCTCTCTCTCTCTCTCTCTCTCTCTCTCTCTCTCTCTCTCTCTCTCCCTCTCTCTCCCTCCCTCCCTCTCTTCCTCCCTCCCTCTCTCCCTCTCTCCCTCTCTCCCTCTCTCCCTCTCTCCCTTACTTCATTTTATTCTTCCTCCCTTCCTTTCATTCATCAATTCATTTTCTTTTACATTCACAGTTCGATGGGGAATGTAGAACTGCTTCTAGAAGAAAGAGACAGAGCTCTGCAAAGCATCCCTAAGGTAGAATTCCTGCATTGTTTCTTACTTGATATATATGTACATGTAATACTTACAAGAATTTTTCTTCAGGGTGCCACTGATGAAGAGATTGATGCAGTGTTGTCTGAGTTGGGACAGGCTCATTCTGCTGACAGTCAAGCTTATGATGAAGATATCGGTGATGACGACCAGGTCTGTGGAAATGAATGAAAAGTTTTAAGTACTACGTTACATCAGTTTTAGTACTGGAATTCTATGTGTAGTGTATTTCTCTTAGATCTGTATATACCAAACCTTATTTGCCATGGCTCTCAGCCAGCCAGAAAGTGAAAACAAAAAATCTCAGGAAAAAATGGGTTTCAGGATCAGTGTCATTTTGGGTTTTGGTACAGATATGTCCAAGTTTGAATATGAAGCTTATGTTTGTTTTTGTTATTAGTTTTATGATAATGGCATGGATATTACAAAGAAGCTACTTCTACAAGCTTGTCCATCTCTACATGATGCTGACCCAAGCTGTCTGGAAGCACTGTTATCCATATGGAAAGGTGTTCGTGATAGGCTGTTTAAACACTATCACTATGCAGCAAAGGCCTACTTTATGTACCTGAAAATTGGAAATGGGGTACATGTTGATAAATTGTTATAATTATAATTAATTCTTCAATTGATCAGCTTTAGTTTCGCATCCACCACCACTATCATCATCGTCGTCGTCATCATCATCATCATCATCATGATTCACTCACCACAGGAATTCCAGTTGCTTAGTGGTTAGAGCATCTGAATAGTAGTCACAAGGTCATGGGTTGAAAACCTGTCTGTAGCTGTCATTTTTATTGAGTTAATTCAACTCAAAGATCTACACACATATCTAATCACAATCATTGTAATCATTATCTTCTTCAACATCATATTGTCATCAGTGTCATCACTACTACCATTACCATATCATATTCATCATCATCATCATTGTTATCATCATCAATTGCCATCATTATCATCATCAATCACCATCATTATCATCATCATCATTATCATCATCAATCATCATCATCATCATCATCATCAATCGCCATCATTATTATCATCATCATCATCATAACCTGATGAATCTGCCTGCAAGCTGTCAAGATGTCATGGACCATGCCTAGATCGTGAGACAGATATATTTCATGTGTATCATTTTTTCCAAACCTGTTTTCAGTATGCAACAAGTGACAAGAGCAACCTTGAAAGAGTCAAAAGGATCAACAAGAGCAATGATGATGGCAATGTCACTGCTACTTTAAGGTTACTCCGACTACTGGTCAAACATGCTGGAGAACTTAGAAGTGTCCTTGAAGAGGGACTATCACATACACCAACAAGACCATGGAAGGGTAAGGCAGTCATAAATAGACAGGTTGAACAAACACAATGTAATTACTGGTCAAACATGCTGGAGAACTTAGAAGTGTCCTTGAAGAGGGACTAGCACATACACCAACAAGACCATGGAAGGGTAAGGTGGTCATAAATAGACAGGTTGAACAAACACAATGTAATTACTGGTCAAACATGCTGGAGAACTTAGAAGTGTCCTTGAAGAGGGACTAGCACATACACCAACAAGACCATGGAAGGGTAAGGCAGTCATAAATAGACAGGTTGAACAAACACAATGTAATTACTGGTCAAACATGCTGGAGAACTTAGAAGTGTCCTTGAAGAGGGACTAGCACATACACCAACAAGACCATGGAAGGGTAAGGCAGTCATAAATAGACAGGTTGAACAAACACAATGTAATTACTGGTCAAACATGCTGGAGAACTTAGAAGTGTCCTTGAAGAGGGACTAGCACATACACCAACAAGACCATGGAAGGGTAAGGTGGTCATAAATAGACAGGTTGAACAAACACAATGAAACAAAGAACAAGATAAGATAATGAATTTATCATACTGGTTCATTATTTGACTATTATAACTGCCACATTCAGACATTTATTTACCTATTTACAAGTTTCATGGACATCAGGGATGTCAGTAGTCATTTTGAACATTAATTTTGTCTGGAAGCAGACATGGCATCCTCTTCGTTGCCACACTGCATTTGCTGAATCTACCTATTGTAGTCATGTACATTTATGATGATTGTATGTACACTGTGTAGTACATGCATTCTTAGGTTTAGGACCACAATGTTTTTGTGTTTTTTAAATCATTGTTTTTGTTTTCTAAATTTGGGTTTTGTTTTGTTTCTCTCCAGACATCATCCCACAGTTGTTCTCAAGGTTAAATCATCCAGAGAGTTATGTCAGGCAAAGTGTAACAGAATTGTTATGTCGTGTAGCCAAAGATGCCCCGCATTTGATTGTATACCCAGCAGTGGTTGGCTGCACAGGGTCAATTCCACAGTTCCTCAATAAAAGCAAAGATTCTGAAGGTAGGGAGAAGTTTTAAGAAATATACAGAGGCCCCGTCTCACCTGATTTGAACAATGCACTTTTTATTTTACAAAGAAATCCTGGATTTCTTCAACATTAAGAAATTTCCAGAGTGGGGAGCAAAAGACCTTGTGACCCTATAACATTTAGCACATCCAAAGGCATGCTGTTGCTTATGTTCTTTACCCCCTCATCCCAATGCAATGTTGTTCTGTGGTGACCAAAATGTCCAGGGCTCAAAAAAATAAACAACATTGTTTGGGTGGGGGAGGTAGGCCCCTAAAAGTCTTTTAATACTAGGATAGAGTAAATCATCTGAAAAACATGCAATTTTAAGTGACACAGTCTCAACCTTTTGAACCTTATTGCAAATTATAATTCCCATCATCAAAAATAATGAGTTAAAATCCTATCTGGGCTTAGATTTTTTCTAGCTAATTTCACATCCATTGACACAAGCTCACATATCTAATATCTTTCCAAATGACAACTCCATCCATATACTTGGAATTTCTACATGGTACTTTCTAATAATAGCCAAGGGAATTTCATAAATTATAATGACTAAAATGCCATATGTGTTTTGTAGGTCTTCTTCCTCTACTGGTTGCTGGCATTCATGACAAACCATCTACTAGCCAGAACAGTTCTCAGTGTAATTCCAACACATCAAATGAGAAATCTAGTAAACAAGAAAGTGATGGTTCCTTAGATGCCTGCTACAGGACAATTGTGGACTCACTCCAAGCAACAAACCCAAAGCTTGTAACTCAGTTGCAGCAGTTTATTCAGGAGTTACGTAGAATTACACTGCTGTGGGAAGAGCTGTGGCTTGGTTCTTTGATTCAAACCCATCAAGATGTGCTACGTAGGCAACAACAACTGGATGAAGAGATCAAGAGAGTTAATAGCAATGTTACTTTGAGTGAACAACAGAAGATTACACTCATTAAAGAGAAGCATATTGCTATTATGAAGCCTGTAAGTGTCAGGAATTGACTTCTAAGGTCAAAGTGCCACTGTTATTACCACCATTGTCAGTGCCATCATCATCATCATCATCATCATCATCATCATCAATTACCATAGACATCGTGTTATTTCTAATCTGTCACCATCTTTTGATATGACAATCATCATAATGAACATGAATTTCACAAATATGGATTCTGATTTTTGTAAATGTTCCTTTTTTAATCCTTAAAACTATTAATATACTGTCTTGGATCAACACCAGGATAACCTGAAAATTCTTCTAACAAATATTCTAAACGACCTACTATATTTCCAGGTTGTGTTTGCACTGGAGCAGCTTCAAAAGATCACAAACCATCCACCAGCAACCCCACATGAACAATGGTTTCACAAGACATACAAATCCATGATAGAAAATGCTTTGGATGTGCTTAGGAACCCAGGCAACCCATCAAACCCCAAGGCTAGCTGGGAGCCATTTAAACAGGTACATGTGCAATGAACATCCTGGCTTAGTCAGTTATTTATAACTGTGGTTGGTCTTCAAAGTGAGACTTTGTTGGCTTGATCTTGTTGTTTGTGACTTCACCATGTAGCTTACTAGAGCTTTGAATGTCTAGTAATGATTGAAAACTGATGGAGGGAGGGTATCCATGGAGGGTCTCCACTGTCAGAATGTCCATGTTTCAACTATCCTTCCCTGTGAAAGGAGCACTAATGGCGGATTAGAGGGTGGGTAGAGTGAAATCTTTCTTCTCGCTAGAAAATCACCTTTAGACAATATAATGATCTTTACTATTGCATCAACCCTTTGACTTTAATTGTGTCATTCACAGCTGGTGCAAACCTTGCAAGCAAAATCCCAGAAAAAGTCTGCCTACAGTTTGGTGATGAGTGCAATCAGCCCTGTTTTGGCCAAGATGAAAAACACTGCTGTGTACATGCCAGGACAAACACACTTTGGCGGAGAGGTATTTGCACATGTAGTGTGCCCTTTTTGTTAATCTTCATGAAGTTGTTTTCATCTTTGTCAGAACTCTTCAAAATTTTAATTTTGAAGATTAAAATCATGACCATCACTATCAATATCCTTTCAAATGAGCCTCTGTTTCTATTATTTCCAGATTGTTACCCTAAACTCAGTCAGTAATGATGTCAACATCCTGCCAACTAAAACCAAACCCAAGAAACTTGTATTCATTGGTTCTGATGGACAAAGGTAAAATTTGCAACCCTTCTGGGAATCTCTCAGTCTTTGAGGGCAACATGAGTATTTCATGTAAACTAACCAGTAAAAACATTTCTGATTCTGTAGGCATACTTACTTGTTCAAAGGTCTTGAAGATTTGCACTTGGATGAGAGAATCATGCAGTTTCTTGCCATTTGTAACAACATGTTTAGTAGAGCTGACAGGTACATATAGTTACACAATCTAGTATTTTCAATGATAATATTACAATACCACTCAGCATTGGATTTAGGAGAGGGGTGCACACCCCTTCCTGAGATGACTTTAGGCACTTTTCTTCTCAATATGCTTCCAAAATGTCCTCTGGATCTTCTGGACGGTTTCCAATTTTTACAATGCTACAACCCCTCCTGATAACTCTGGATCCACCCCTGTAACTTTTCTAAAGCAAAAACAGATATTCCTTAAACTAGTCAACTTAAGTCATCAACTCAATTTAAACACCCTAGGGCCAAAATTTGGTTCCATAATTTATTATCTATATTAGCAACTAGGTGTCCATAACACAATTTTTTGATTAGTTTAGTACCCTACAGCATACCATAACATTGTATTCTTTGTCTGTCATATAGTCATAGATGTCCTCTGTTCTATGCAAGACACTACTCAGTCACACCACTAGGGCCAAGATCAGGTCTGATACAGTGGGTAGATGGTGCAGTTCCCTTGTTTGCACTGTATAAGAGATGGCAACAGAGAGAAGCTATAACAACCACACTGTTGAAGTCTACTCAAGTAAGTCACCTTGAGACTTTAATGACATTGATAAATGCTTGTGTGGAAGATGCTTTGTAATGATGATGATGATGATGGTAATGCTAGTGATGTTAATAGTGGTAGTTGTGGTCTCTCATCTAATGATGACTTAGATGAATGATGGTTTTGCTGTTGTTGATGACAGTGATGATGATGATGATGATGATGATGATGATGATGATGATGATACCAGTGCATTAGTAGGCAGATTTAGCAAACATGACACAATGTCAAGGACAACTCTGCACACACTGACAAATTATGTTCAAAATGACAACTAATGTCTCCTACATCAAGAAGAGGATGTAAAACAAGTGATAACATGGTGTTGTGACATTGTCATGTTCTTCAAGCAATGAAGTGACTACTCAGTGGTGTGAGTACCAGTGAGATGGGTTCCAGTTTGTGCTGCTTTGGTCAATTGGTATACTTACTCAAAGTGCATTAAACTTATACAGAATGTCATATTGTTTGTAGGGCAACAATCCACCACCCCCACCACCCATGAAGCCAAGTGAGTTGTTTTACAGCAAGATGACACCAGCATTGAAAGAAAAGGTAATGATCATTGATTAATGAATTATTGATATATTGGTTAATTATTAATTATTGATTTATCATTATTTTTCAGGGTATCAAAGATCCAAAGGAGTCTGATAGAAAGGACTGGCCTCTCAGCGTTATGAGATGTGTACTCGAGGAGCTGATACAAGAAACACCCACAGACCTTCTTGCAAGGTAACACACATAACCATAGATTGCAGACTTATGGTGTCAAATTAATTAAAAGTAAATAAGTATTTTGATGATCCCAGTCAGATGCAACCACAGGCATCCCTTTTATGAGCTTCTACCACAAGGCAAGGGGTGGGTACCACTCCCATCGGCATCCTGAGTTCAATTCCCAGTAGCATCACACATTTGTTTCCACTTCTTTCCAATTCCATGTAGCTTTAATTAGCTTTAAATACTCTCAAAATGAAACACTGATGGAGAAAAATGTTGGTCTCAAGTTTATTAGTCAGATGATGACTATTACAAGCTACCGACATAAAATACGGTCCTTTACCTTTTAAGAGTGCTCCAGTGCCTCATTCTATGGGTATTTGAAGCTCAAGCTACATGTAGATTGAATTACTCATTTCTAAGTTGGAAGGCTGCACATTGACAAACCATTTCTACCATTGCCCTTTATATTTTCCAGGGAGTTGTGGTGTTCATGTACTGGATCTCTTGAATGGTGGCATATAACCAAAACATATGCTCGCTCTACTGCTGTGATGTCCATGATTGGTTACATCCTAGGATTAGGTGATAGACACTTGGATAATATGTTAATTGACTTCACTACAGGCGAGGTAAGAATCTCATTGATATACAAGTAAGCAGTAGACCAACTGCTATGACCGACCGACTGACCGACCAGCCAACAGGAATTTTGAATGTTTTGATAGACATCACTGCACTGACACAGCCACAGCATAGCACAGTCTGTTTCACAGTTTCTTTTAAAATCTACTCTATCTGATTAATTGTAACCATAGTAGGTTCAGTGTACAAGCTCATTTCAGCTGCCTTATAAACATACAGATGGACAGACATTCAAATTTGATAGAAACTTGTGGACTAAAGAAACTAACATATTTGTGATCAAACTTTGCAGGTTGTTCATATTGACTACAATGTGTGCTTTGAGAAAGGCAAAGGTTTACGTGTACCTGAGAAGGTACCATTTAGACTGACACCTAACCTGGAAATGGCTCTTGGAGTAACAGGTGTAGAGGTAAGGACAGGAACAGCAGGGCAACACCCTTAAGTGAACACTGGACCTTTGACTGGTTTGAGTTGGATTGCACTTAACTGTTTCTTGTGCATCCAAACTTTTCCTAAGGTAGTCAGTAGAATCTGGTCATCAGAATGTCCACAAATGGGTTAATGAGCTGTCATTTTAAAAGGTCCTTTCCCATTATTAGTGTGATTTAGTAAACGCAACACAACATGAAAGAGGTCACCACACACCTTAAATATCACTGATATCAAAAAGAGGACACGAAAACAAGTGAAATGGCATTGCAGTGTCTTGACACCATGACAATGTTGTGGCACCAAATGTGATATTTTTACCATCTCACATCCTCATATCATGTCACATTAATTTTGCTAAATCTACCTATTGGCCAGAAATGCTCTACAGTAGTCCAACACTTGCTATGGGTTTATTCTGATTTGTAACTGAACAATTCATGTTATTAAATTATTAAAACTCAACTCTTATTCTTACTCTAACTATTCCCCAGGGAATGTTTCGTCTATCCTGTGAACAAGTTCTCAAAGTTCTGAGACAAGGCCGAGAGACTCTCCTTACTTTACTTGAAGCATTTGTGTATGATCCCTTGGTTGATTGGACTACTGCTAACGACAATGCATTTGCCAGTGCCTTTTATGGTGGTGGCGGTGTTGCCATCAATGATAGCAAAACTAACAAGAAAGAGATGGAGAGAGGTGTTACACAAAGCTTGTTTTCATCCAGGGTTGCAGAGATGAAAGTCAGCTGGACAGCAAATAGGTAAGACTGTTACACATCCACTGTGTGTCAAAAAACGGTTTTGATGAAAAAGTGTTTTGATTTCTGAGGACTTGAAAAACTGCATAAACATGTAAAAGTAGAATGCAAGCCTTTGGGAAAATCATACAGAAAAAAATCACAAACAACCAAAAAGAAATCTGCAATAAGGGTATTAATGTTCCAAAGGACGTCATAGTGTTCTCACTAGGTTCCACTTACATTTGAAGGGCAATTCTAGTATGTAAAATGGAGAAAGTGACATTTCTTCAAACTCTGAATTCTCCTCAGAAATCAAAAGATCTTTGAAGAGAATCTAGAATTTGATCAGACATCACTTTCTCTGTTTTCGATGGGACCCCTTCACCTGGGAAAATTAGATTTGCTCTGGGCAGACATAAAATGAAAATAAGGTGAACTAATCATGATACATGTCAAATTAATGTTAGTGACCATGATGTTTTTTATTATTGCTTGTTACAGAGATGAGATGCTCTCCTGTTTAACCATCCAAGATGAATATTCCAATGATTATGTTGCTGCCATCAAACATCTTCAATCCATGGACCAGACTCTTGAGAAGTTAAAAGAACAACAGTCTGCTCTACAATCAGCTGTTAATAACACTGGCCATCCTCTACACTCACTACAGGCAAAGTATGTCCCAGTCATGATTTTATGAAAAGTTTAGACTTCCACTTGTTGACTTGAATTGTGCAAGGTGTAATAAGCCACTTCATGCTTTCGTCCGCCATCTTGAATTGGGGCAAACGCGCCAAAATTTATAGAAATCTGGATCACTTTGGCTTACCATAACTCGGCTCATTTTTTTCGTATTCTTAAACATTTAATTTTTTTGAAACTGTATTGGCTTTGTTTCTTATGCCTGTTTACATGATAAATATTGGAAGACTACAAGACGAGAAAAAGAGGATTTTTGTTTTCAAAATAAAACCTTCGGCACGTAAATATTAAGATCATTCGCGAAAAAAAGGTTGACTTGAAAAATATACTTAAAACACTTGTACGAGTTTTATTTTCATTCCGACATCTGGCATGCATGTCTGCAAATCAATGAAGCTTAGATTTTAAAAATCCGACAAAAACGAGCGGAGTTATGGTAAGTCAAAGTGATCCAAATTTCTATAAATTTTGCCGCGTTTGCCCCAATTCAAAATGGCGGACGAAAGCGTGAAGTGGCTTATAGGGTGCCTTGTGGTTCATTCCTATCCTTTCACCTCTTTGGACCAAGTTCAATTTCTGCATTATTGGCTTGGGTCCTATGTGATTTGAGTTTCTTTTATGTTTCTTTGGGTTATCCATGTTTCTCCTCAATATAAATCAACATGTGAGTTGCCAAGAGACCATACTAAGAGAGCAAACCTCAATATTGATGTCTGTGCGATGTTTGCGGCAGCTAAGGCTATTTTTAGTAATTTCACCATTGCACGTGCAAAGCTCTTAAACAATAGAATTAAAAAACTGAAAGCAAATGGTCCCGTCTGTATGCACACAAATATCAAAACTTTTCTATTGTTTGAGAACCTTGCGCACACGATGGCAAAGTTACTAAAAATAGCCTTAGCCACCACGAACATCGTACAGACATCAATACTGAGTTTGGCTCTCTTGGAATCATGGTCTGGTGAGTTGAGAGTTGTGAGCTGAATGTAATCATAGTGTATATTAGTAACAGCAGGTCCACATCAGTTGAATTGTTGCTAATTTAGACTAGCCTGCTTCAACAGATGAGCGTTTTATTTTATTTATTTTCTAATTATATGACCTTAATTGCTATATTACCTTTGTTTCCCCAAGGTTTGATGAACACAGTAAACAAAAGTCTAACCATGACAGTGTTCTACAGTCTATCAAGGGAAAGTTATCAGAGTGTATAAACTGGCACTCACAACACAAGGTAAAGACCTATAAGTATGCACCCATTGCAGTAAGTATGCACCCATTACAGCCAGTAGTACACTACGGTCAGAAGGAAACAATGCCACAGGCGACAAGTAGAACAAAAAGACATTGTTCAGAGTAATCCACATATTCTTTGTTTTTGTCGTTTTAACAAATCACAAGCTTCATTCTAACTGTAGTGGATGACCCAATACAGCTGTAATGTCAACTTTCTCCAGTTATCCAGTATCTAAGTGTGGTTGATTATCTTCCCATACAGGTATCCATGGAGATGATACACAGCCAACAGTTCTCAATTCTAGTATCAGAAATCATTAAACCTTTAGATGTTGGTAAGTTTTTGTGTTGGCTTTAGTTGTATAGGTCACCGCCACTGGTGCCCCACAACTCCACCCCCACCTCCTTCTCCAAAATTCAGGAATATAAATCTCACAGCATCAGCATCTCTGTACCAATTTATGATTTTGCTCTTGATTTATGTGCAGGTGTGCCATGTTTTGCTCCTGCTGTGAGTTTCTTGAAAGGTGCTGGTCAAGGAAACATTGTCAGCCAGGTGAATGTTATTATAGTACTTGTTGGATAACTATATTTGAAGGGATGCACATGGCAAAAATGGCCTAAGTCACTGTTCATGTATGGATAATTGATATTTTTGCAGAGAAAAATTCATTGATAGCATTTTAGACCATTTTGAGAAAATTTAGAAAATTGTCAGGAAAAGTTACTTACGTCATTTTCATGGGTGCCTCTTCAATTTAGAGTACATTTTGACAAGATGTTTTACATATTTTTGTACATCAAATAGTATGTATGTTTTTTAACCCCAAAGTTGTATTTGAACTTCAAGGAAAGAACAACACTCTTGATGATCATTCTGAAGATGGCAGTAGAACCTGCTAAAACATGTAAATTACAAAACAAATCAAGTGTGTCATTCTTTCCTTGAAGTTCATTTTTCATTCGCTTTTGCTACATCCATTTGGTAAAGTTGTATTTATAGTATCAGTGTGTGGAATTTACAATTGTCTTTTGAAATTTTTAGTGTGAAAATCTGGAGTCAGAACTGGTCAATCTTTTGCACCAAAGAAGGACAATACAGAGACAGTGCTTGGATCTTATCCATACATATGCTACCGTAACATCATTGTTTCCATCTTACTATGTACAACGTAACAGGACCTATGAATGGATGTGTTGGTTGAAGGAACTGGTACAACATGCATCTAAACGAATGTAAGGAACAAAAAATGTATTGTTCTGTCATTTTTTTAGGTGGCACAAAAATTGAAACCTGAGGAACCCCACTAGTGATATTTAAAGGGGAAAAAAGGATTTTGAACAGGACTGTTCTGTTGTTAATTTAAGTGGCCCAACGAGTGATCCTTGTGGTATCCCATTAGTAATATGCTATGATTTAAAAGAAAAAGAAAATAAGAACAGTGCTTCTAAGCTCTGTAGTTATTTTAAGTGGTCCAAGTAGTAATCCTTGAAGTACCCCACTGATAATATGCTGAAATGTTAATATTTCTCCCAAGAGGCCGCAAGGCATTGCTACTAAGAAATATTGAAGGAAATGGTAATGTTATTTCACAACAGGTGCCAAGAGGTGTTGAAGAAAAGTGAGGAAAGTCGAATTAAGTCAGACAGTAGTGACAATCCTTTGTCTGTTGTGGATATGAACTCACTGATGTCCATGGAAGTGAAATTACAAAGTAATCTTACAGAGCAAAACAGCAAGTTTATTAAGGTAAGCATGGCTAAGCATTACATTTGAACGGATACACATGAAAACGGCCTCAGTGCATGGCTTTTGGAATTCATAGCCATTAGCCGTTAGCCATTGATTAGCCATTGATACCATTTCAGACCATTTGAAAAACCTGAAAAGTCACTAAATCCATTTTCATATTCACCTCTTCATTTGTTTGTATATGACAGATCTCCAATCGTGTTGTCTTTCGTTCTTTGAATTTTGATGTTGCAATTGTTTCTTCTTGTAGTACTGTGACCGACGCAAGCAGGAAAGTGTAGAAACAGGCTACCTTAGTAAAGCAGTGGATGAAGTCACTTGCAAATCTCAATAAATTTGTTGCAGGTATATTATCTTGTCTTACAACAGTATTGTATTTGATATCACATTTATGCCAACTAATGTGAATTTTCAACTTGTAGAAAACCAGTCCAGTTCGGTAAACTGCCTAACATCTGTACTTGTCAAGGTACTTTGTGCTCAGAGTAAACGATGCTTAGTGATGGAGAACACAGCTAAAGGTGAAGCAGTGACAAGATTTTACATACGTACTATTTTGTAGGCATCTTAGTGCTTTGAGCATACGTATTGTGTAGAGTAATGAGCTTTTATCAGGTATTTTTAAATTCGTAAAACTAGAGAAAGAAATTACCATAGCTGGAAAGAGCATGTTAAGATTAGCACAAGACAGTGAAGTTTGAAGGAATTATATCCAAAACTCGCGAGAATATGAATTTTTCAAAAGTGTGAATTTTTAAGAAAACCTTTGCTGGTAGGCATCTCTTGGCCTACCAGCGAATGTTTTCATACAAAATTTCGATTTGGGAAAATTCATATCTTCGTGAGTTTGAAAGTTACTTCATTCAAACTTCACAGTTTTACTAATTTTGACGTGCTCTATGGTAATTATATTTCTGTACTGTGACTTTTGGAATTACATGATAAAAGCTCATTACGATTAACAAAAATTATCAAGCCTATAGCTAGTGACAAGACAGTTCAGGCTTGATTCTTAGATGGCTACTACAGCATATTAATAAGATCAAGAAAAATTACTATGTGTTCGCTAGGGAGTGGCACGGATTGTCTTTTACTATTCCTCAAGGGACTTATGTGTAGTACTTTAGCTTTAAATAATGGTTACTGTTTTTTTCCAGTGGCTGGTGACAGACTATCAGAGTTGACCTCAAGAGATGGAGATTGGTTCTTAGAAGAACTTTGTTCAATGAGTGGCAATGTCTTCCAGGTTCTTTCATTACTTAAAGATCATCCATTGGTAAGTGTGATACTACTACCAGATTATAAGTCAATTCTCTATGTTCACACAAATCCAGATAAATTTGAAAACTTACAGTTGTATTTTTACAACACTTGATACCAATCTCGCAATCTGATTGGTCAACTAGAGTGTGTCAATAAGAGGACAGACACAGATGACGTGTTTTGGCGAGCGCACTCATTCTGATGCCCCGTTTGATAAGGATGTTTTTAACATTATTTCAAATTTTTATTTTTATTTTTATTTATTTATACGCTTCGCCCTAGGGCGGGAGCAACTCACAGAACTGTTGTTCCAAAACGAGACTCCCTAAACTCCCTAAATAATTGTTAAATTGTTATGCTAGTTTACCATTATTTTGACACTTATGAAAGAATATTTTTATGAAAGTCTGAAAAAAAGTTGATGTTCTTTCATGTCCTTAGGTTGTAGGTGACCAAAACTGCACATCGTCAAATGAAGTCAGTGATGGCATCAAAGCAGTATTCTCTGTTCACAAGGTGTTTACAGCTCTGCAGGTAAACTATGCATATCCCAGGCAACTCTTGTTGCATATTCCACTTTCCCATTCTCATTCAGGAAGCATTGGACAGGCTTTCGTTGCTAATGGATAAAAGAAGTGGATGAATTGAAGAGATTTCCTTGAAAACGGCTTAAGTGACTCTCGAGGAATTATTTATTAAAGTTTTTTTTTCAAATGGTACAAATGGTTACCAATGGTACCAATGGTACGAATAGTACGAATAGTTCCAATGGTACCAATGGACTTCCCTGTCAGCAATATCAATACCTGGGCCCATTGGTTGAAAAGACTATTAACACTAACCCACAGTTTGATCTAAAGTAAAACCATTGGTTTTAACTCAGAATTAACACTAACCACCCTTCGAAGAACCAGGCCCTGAACATAAAAAGTCACTTAGGCCATTCTTCATGGACATCCCTTCACTGTTGTTTCATTTTGATTGTTATTATCATTCACTAATATTCTTATCAATTATTAACATTTGTTCTTCTGTAGGAATTAATGGCAAATTTCAGGAATATCATTGTTCCTGAAGCTATAAAGAGTTTGACATCCAAGGACCAGAGTGTAATATCCATGATTGATAGTATGGATGAGTTAGTCAATGGAGATGAGAGTATATCATCGTTGGTTACATCCATAGAGAGTGAGCTACATGGCAACACCGACTTACAGGTAAGACATGCTCACATGGGTTTGAGCACTTTTCGTATGACTGTGAAAACAGCATGATAATGACAAGGCACGTTCACGGTAGGAATTTTGAATGTTTTAATAGACATCAGCAACAGGACACAGTCTGTTTCACTTTGCCATGAAAACTGTCACTTTGGTCTATAGCCGTGCTTAAGGTGTCACCATGCTTGTAGGTTAGAACTAGTGAAGCATGTGGATTGATTACGTTGTGGGTTAGCCATGCACTGTCACTTTGGTCTATAGCCATGCTTAGTGTGTCACCATGCTTGTAGGTTAGAACTAGTGAAGAATATGGATTGACTACGTTGTGGGGTAGTCAATCTTACATGGAGAAAAGTCAGGCTACTTCTCTACATCCATAGTAATTATTGTATTTATACCCCAACAGAGTGGTGATGCCATCACATTAGATGCCAAGATATCTATCCTACGCCAACAGTTTGACACTATCCAGCAGTCAAGAAATGGAATTGGTAATTAAAACTTTTCTGCGTTCTTATAAGGGGGTACTGATCACTTATGATGCAGGAACTTTTGGTGTTATCACACATCACATGGCAAATTTTGACGCAATTACACAGAATATAGCAAATCACGCACCATGCGCGGGTTTGTTCACGAATCACGAATTATTTTTTGGCCCAAATCATGCGACACGCAAAACACCTTTGCTACCTTGTCTCATCTGAGAAGAATATAGTTAAAGGGGTACTTGGATGAAAATAGGTCAAAATTGGAAAGTGGTTAATTCCTAAGTTGACGTCAATTAACGACCAATATAGATAAATATAAAACCTCCTATCCCAAAAATTCTGCATTTTAATCATATTATCACCAAAAAAATTTTGGTTTAAGATCGAAAAGAACAATAGGGTTGTACTTATGACGTCAAAGATACACAATGTAGATGCTAAAATACGTGATAACTTTTTATCTGTACCTTTGGAATTTGATGAAAATATATTGCTTGGTGACTATTGGTCACATATAGATACATTGAACCAAGTCTCAAGTCATTTTAAATTTTTATCGATTTTCATCCAAGTACCCCTTTAAAAATGAAAGACGAAGTATACTAAACTTATGATGTCTTTTACTAGGTAACGATTCTAGTGACAGGATGACAGCAGGTCAGATGTTATTAGCAGGCTTCAATGGTTTATTCACCAAGGTTGAAAGTGAGCTGGATTCTATGGTTGCAACATTGTCACATATTGATACCAGCTCAAGTGGAAGGACGTGTGATGTGGTCCAGGATGCCAGGAAACTACAGGTACTACTTACTGTGCTTTGTGACAAGGCAATTGCTTAAAAGAGATCTAGAGACGTGAATAAACGTAAGAGAGAAAAGAAGCTCAAGGTGATGTTAAAATTTTGCGTAGTGTAACATGGAACGCACGCCTGCAAGAAATTGTTAGCAACAATGTTGTGAGTTTTTGAAACTCGTTCAAAAACCTTCAACGTGTCGCAGCATTGTTGCGATGTAAATCGTAGCTGTGACTTCTTGTTAAATAAAATGTTTTGCTGCATTTTAGGGAAGTAACATCAGTAGTGACCTTTGTAGTAAGCTGTTCTTCTTGAAGCGTTTAGTAGTGATGGCTGCATTTTTCAAGGATTGTAGATTACTAGTGAAGAATGTCCAAGGTATGATGCACACATAATCCCAGTTGTTCGAAAGTGGGTAAGCCTTAACCCAGGGTTACATCTAAAGAAAATTATTATTATTATGTATATTGACGTTAATCCTTGGTTAACGCTAACTTGCCTTCGAACAACCGAACCCAGTTGTTTAGCCTTATTTGTCTATTTGTCTGTTTTATTCTTTCATTCCATTTCAATTTGTTACCCATTCATCTTATTTTGCTATGCTTGTCTTCTGTTTGTCCGACTGTTTCTTTGTCTGTCCGTCCGTCCGTCCGTCTGTTTGTCTATCTGCCTGTCTGTCTGTCCATTCCTCAATCTGTTGTCTGTCTAACCATTCTGACATCTTTCTATCTAACCATCCTGCCTATTGTCATTCACCACTGTTTAGTATTTTACTTGTTTATATTAGCACTGAATATCAATGCCTTAATCTCTAGAACATCAAGAGAGCAGAGCAAGCGATAACAAACCAACCACTACCCACTCAACTGACTCTACTATGGACAACAACTCCCAGTCGTCCAACCAGTCACGGTTCAAATGGAATGCAGACAAGTGTTTTAGTGAAGATGAACTAGCCTTACACATCAGACAATTTATTGCTGACAGTGTACAGAAGAAGATTTTAGGATACCCATCTCTAGCCATGGGTGCAGTGGCTCATAAGTATATTAATTTGATGAGTGAGGAAGCTGACGACACTAATGATTTAGACTGCATTGAAAAGGAGTGTAAAAAGGTGATTTATATAATTGGACTATTACGCGCGAACTGATTGGTCGAGAATCGTGTGTGATTACAGGGTACATGCATAGATGACGTCATTGAATCTTACGCGCGCTCTGATTGGTTGAAATATTTCGATGAATATTATATAAAACAAATAGATTCCACTTTTCGGTGGGTCTGTACACTAATAGATGCTCAGAAGACGTCAAAATGTGGCGAGAACAACAGTCACGCGTCTCATGGCGTACTTTTTGTTCTCATCCACATTTTGACGTCATCTGTGCACTATATTATATGTACCTATAAGAGTACAGACGCATGGAAAAATGGAATCTGTTTGTTAAGTACCTTCTGAATAAGGCTCCGTTTAGAGGCGAGTTGTCCCTAGTAGTTATTGTTAATGTCCCCAGGGAAAAGAAGAAGAAGAAGAAAAAAAAAAGAAGAAATATCTCGGCTAACGGGGGCAACGCGCCTTCACATAAACAGGGCCTTCTAAGGTCGTGTTTACACACCACCCATGTTAACATGCTACTGTAAACACGACCTAAGTCTACTTAACAAATACATTACAACCAATCAGAGCGCGCGTAAGATTCGATGACGTCATCTATGTGTGTGTACTCTAATAACACATGGTTGTTCGACCAATCAGAGCGCGCGTAATATGCCAATTATTATGTAATGTAATCTTAAGTATTGTGTATGCTAAAAAAGACTACTTTATATGGAGGCATGATATTAGGGATTAATGATATCTCATCTTGTAACAGGTCATTGATAGTAAAATCAAGAAAGGACTCTTCAGCTCCAAATTGTTCTCACATATGAGCTCATTGACCAGTGCATATGATGTGGCATGGAGAAAACATGACTTCGCAAGGTATATATCATATTCTCTCGATTTTTTATTCCATTGCATTTCTTAATATTTGGTTTGACACGGTATATATTTCATCTTCTTCCATTTCTAACCTTCAATGATTATTTTCCTTGTTTTGTTTGTAGGCGTCTTGATCACAGTATTAATCTGTACAAGGGTGTGGTCCAAAGAGCCCAACTGCAGCTGGCAAGATTCCAGGTATTTTTATTCACTCATGCCTCTACTATACGCCTTTTTCCAAAATGGTAACAGCGGCGACATTTAGTAGACTAGAACAAAACCACAGCATCAAAGATTGAGGCTTATTTTTACATAGCGTAAAACGAAACACTGGCAATTGCTTACACTTTCTCACAGGTGTTTTGGACTCCACACTCGTTTTGGCCCTCGATACCTCGCCTTCGTGCTGACTATTATCAAGTGACTACCATTTTCAAATAATGGATATTGACTCCGATGCTTCCGATAAAAGTGCACCTATGTACAAAGAGGACATATTCAGTTGCTGACTTGTTTTTGTTGTTGTTTCATTCCAGTGGTTGTACGAGGATGATCTTCTACGATGTCCTTTACGAGGTAACAGCATGATCAGCCCTGCTAAAGCCAGCATCATGAGTGACCTAAAGAAGGTTTGTATTCGATATGGTCTTTTTTTCTCAAATACCTCATTTGCACTTCAAGAAGACACACTGATCTGCCCAAGCAAAGCATACTAGAAAAATTAATCTAGTCAAAGAAAGATGAGCTACTGTTGCTGAATTAGTGCATTACCTGAGCGAAAGGTCCCGAGTTCGATCCCCAATCACCTCACACTTGCCTTGACTTCCTTCCATTATAGCTTTAAACGGAGCACTGGTTATGAGACGGGAAAAAGAGTGCACCACTGGTGTCCTGGGAGACCAGCGTCGTGCCAAAGGAACTACCAACACTAAATATTAGTGCTTTACCATCTTATTCATTGTGTTCTCTATAGCGAGTCCAAGCGTTGGTCCAACTTGAGCCTGCGGTGAAAGCTGTAGAAGAGAAGATCTCAAGTCAACAGTCAAGTATTGAACAGAGGCTCAAGTGGGCGGCCGGGGCTAATCCTGGTTTAAACCCTGTATTAAAGGAGTTTGATAAGACGGTTAATGATAGAAAACATATTCTACAGGTAAACTCACACAGCAATCAGATGGCGTCTCGCGTTGCATTTTGGGAAAATGTACCAAATTTAGTTGAAGTACAAATGTAAATATACATGTCAAAACTTCGATATCTTTAGTAAGTTTTGCGCCAAAAATCTCAGCTTCTTTCAGCGAAATGTCGCTTGCCGCCATGTTTGTTTACATTTGGTTTTCAACCAAATTTGGTATATTTTCCCAAAATGTAACGCGAGACGCCATCTTTTCCGGAATCGAGAGGATTTCTTTGGCTAGGGTAGGGTACAGGTATTTATTCTGTTTTACAACAAAATTGGACAATGAGACCGTACTGAACAAGAAAAAACAATATACACTGGCGAGCTTATTTAACTAGGCAGTTCAAAAGTATAAGCCCACGGCTTCTTTTTGTACTGCCTTGCCATCGGGAATAAATTATACCTCTGCTTTCTTACTTTCTTTTTTCCATATTTTATTTACTTCAATAAGTAGAGTACGTAAATGTATTTTTTTATAAATGATTGTTATATATAATCTTTATAAATGATACCTTGTTAAAGGGGTACTTGGATGAAAATCGATAAAAATTTAAATGACTTGAAACTTGGTTCAATGTATCTATATGTGACCAATAGTCACCAAGCAATATATTTTCATCAAATTCCAAAGGTACAGATAAAAAGTTATCACGTATTATAGCATCTACATTGTGTATCTATGACGTCATAAGTACAACCCTATTGTTCTTTTCGATCTTAAACCAAAATTTCTTGGTGATAATATGATTAAAATGCAGAATTTTTGGGGTAGTAGGTTTTATATTTATCTATATTGGTCGTTAATTGACGTCAGCTTAGCAATTAACCACTTTCCAATTTTGACCTATTTTCATCCAAGTACCCCTTAAATCTTGTAAAATTTTGTAATTTTGTAAAATTTCTTATAATAACTTACATGTACCTACCCCGATAGTATACAAATAAAAGATGATGATGATGATGATGGTGATCCCCTGTAGCACCAGGGGTGGGCACTTAAAAGGGATTGGGTTTCCTGTGTTACGAAAAGCAGGGTTTTAACTCTCTCTCCCTTCCTCCCAAGCAAGCTAGAATGAGCTTTTTTTAATCCATCTTCTAATATATTTCTAATTCTGTTGTGTTATGATTACTAGATGGAAGCCAAACATTCCTCAGACATTGGTTCCTTGTCAAATGCACTGATCCATTTTGAGTTGATGCGCACTCATTCCAGTGAAGTCACAGCCTTGGACAACACTCTTATCTCCCTTGTCAAGATGTAAGTATAAATAACACTGTCTTCTTCGGCCTTACTTACATTTAGACCGGGTTGGTCTCTTCTTAGGCTCAGATTTTGTATCGCGGGCGCACCGCCGAATCCCTGACGGCTGAAATCTGAGCCTAGTCTCTTCTCAAGGCCAGGCCTTACGATGCAGCTCTGTTGCTCGCAGTCGACGTTACATAAAAAGTAACCAAAAGCACAATTTTTAGTTAGGCCTTATTTGCACCTAGACTGGGGTGGATATCAGGCCCGGCACTCTCATGGTGCAACTCTGCTACGCGCAACATTGCAGAAATAGTTGCATCACGTTTCCAGGCCTGGGGCCCGCTTCTCGAGAGACCTGATAACTTTTGGGGCCTGTTAATTTACGGGAAAAAATAAGGGGACGGGCGCATGAACCCGTAAACTTGCCTGTGAAATCATAGAAATTGAAAATATCGCGCGCTTCAAGAAACACCCGTAAACTTTGTCGGGTAAGTTAACGGGACCGTAAAGTTATCGGGTGTTTCGAGAAACGTGTCCCTGAATCGTACTATGATGAAGCACAATCTACAAGTTGTCACGATATATTCGTAGGTGCTGTGAAAGTTGCTCCGAGTTCGAGAAATCCCTGGATAAACTACGAGCTATTAGTGAGATGACATCTCTTCTTCACATATCCTGCCCTCCTGATACACCAATTACACTGGCTTGGATGAAGTCTAAACTAGAGGCAGTCAGCCAGGAAATATCGTCACATAAATCAAGGAAGGCGCAGGCCACTAATGCTGTTACTACTAAAAGGGTAAAGAATTCTGTTACGCATTCTGTTACGGATTCTGTTGCGAATTCTGTTACGTATTCTGTTACACATTCTTTTACGTATTGTGTAACGCATTTTGTTACGAACTGTTACGCATTGTTGCGAATTCTGTTACGCATTCTGTGCGCGAATTTTTGTTACGCATTTTGTTACGAACTGTTACGCATTCTGTTGCGAATTCTGTTGCGCATTCTGTTACGCATCAATATTTATGCACAGATACAGGTAGATGGGAGAGGGAGAAATCGATGGGAAGGACAATTATCGAGTTAAAAGAGTGTTTTTCCTTTTACTCTAGGAATCATTGAAGACTCACACCAATGCATTAAAGGCACTGATAGTGACTCACCAACAACTCGTATCGGAAGTGAAAGCTCTTCTTACAACCATGGCTAAGGTACTGTATTGTATTGTATTGTATTGCACTGCACTGCACTGCACTGCACTGCACTGCACTGCACTGCACTGCACTGCACTGCACTGCACTGCACTGCACTGCACTGCACTGCACTGCACTGCACTGCACTGCACTGCACTGCACTGCATTGCATTGCATTGCATTGCATTGCATTGTTCTGATATTCACATTTGTTTGTTTTTAGGATGAAGATGCAGCCGAGTCTAGTTCTGCAGCAAAGTTGTTCATTACATCGTACAACCGACTGTCTGATGACAGTACACAGCTGATTAAAAGCACTTTGAACGGTAATAAATCAGTAAATTACTATTCTGTTTAGCTGAAAGACTACAGAAAAAGTTCTCCCACTGTTGCTGTGTTTTCGATATATAAACCAACTCCTTGGAAAATATCAAAGAAGTATTAAGCCACTTTTTATTCAACATTTTAGATCATTATTTCCGAACCTCAAAAATTTCATGTCCATCTCTGGAAACAAGAGTCTATGCATTCATGTGTTCACGTATGATACCGATAAAGCATATGCTTTTTATCTCCACAGTATGTAGTAGCAAAGTAGACACAAATGACAAGACAGGTGAAAAGAATGCAGCCTTTAACGAGAGTATCCAAGAGGTCAAGACCTTGACTGAATCAGTGACCTCTCTTATCCAATGGTAAGCATTGATCCTTTGCATAATACTGCTGATTATATGCAGATACACCTCTCGCCTCACTTTGGCGCAGCTAAACAATGGCATGGTTAGGTGATTCTTTTGTTTTACTGAGCCAAAATGAGGCGAAGGGTGTATCTGCATATTATTAGTAGCTTTATGCAAGGGATCTATTGTATCGACTTTTACATTGTACATCATAAAATGTTCAATTGGCGCGCACGTTTTATCTCAACTATTTTATAGAGAGCGCGCCAATTGGGTAACTATCGTGTTTATATCACAGACAGAAATGTCGTCCTCCTTCGTTTCTAAGCCTGCGTTTTCTTAAGCTCTACATCTCCAACCTGTTTATATCATAGTACAGAGAGAGACGTGCACCCGTTTTATATTCCTTTTAATTCAGATTTATAAATCCTCGACTCATGCAGGTTCTTCCGTGTTTAATGTTAACGATGATTTTAAGGCTTCGGTCTCATGTAATTTATGATCAAACATCATTACTCACTGATTAATCAATATTCTACCGTTCTTAGGGTCCACGATCATCTGCTTTCTTTGGCATCTCCTCTTATGCCAGAAGACTCCAATTCCAACGGAGGAAAGACACCCATTGCAGCACCACCTCCGACGTTTGCATCAGGTTTGTTCTCTAATTGAAGAGGTCTATGTAAAAATAGCGTAAGTAATCTCTGATCAAATCTCCTTTGGAAATAAAAGATTTTGGGGGGAGAAAGTATACTTTGATGAGAGAGAGCACTTACGTTGTTTTTGCACTGATGTCTTGAATTGTTCTCATAAAAATTAACTTACAAAACTAACATATTTGCACAACTAACATCTTACCACTCTGTCAATGAAAATAAACCCTACAAATCTGAACACAAAAGCAAACAGTAAAGTGGGTGGGGTCGGTCGGTGGCTTTCGTCAAAATGTATTTGCTAAAGATTCAATGGTCTTATCAATACATCCTTCAATAGCTTTGCAGAAAGGTAACTCTGGAGCCAAGGAAACCACTGAGACAACACCAGCTGGAATTGCTACACATACTCCAGTCATGTTGCAAAAGGACCATGGAATACACAGCCCTGCAATGGCTTCCCCAAGTACCAAAACTACAGCAGGTATAATGTGAATTTATATCATAGTTGGTATATTACACGCGCTCTGATTGGTCGAGAACCATGTGTTCTTACAGTATACACGCATAGTTGACGTCATTGCATCTTACTCGCGCTCTGATTGGTTGAATTGTTTCGACTTCGTCTCGTGGACGTACTTTTTGTTCTCACCACATTTTGACGTCATCTGTGCATCTATCAGAATACAGACGCACGGAAAAGTGGAATCTATTTGTTCACTTATCTTAATAAGTGACTCTCGTGGCTGCTAACTTGAAATTTTGGCAACCACACATACTGTTATGTTTTGTTTCAAATGTTTACTTTTGCTAATGTGTAGTGTAAATTATTTCTCATTATTTTGATACGTTTTTCATTCTTATTGTGTGTGAATAAATAAAAGTTCTAAATTGATTAAAGTTGATACATTTTGATGTGTTTAATAGTGGCAAGCCCCAAAAGATCATCGTCTGCTTTCCTTGCCAGAGATCCAAAGACTGGAAAAGGTACTTATATTACAGCCAAACATTGTTACGTTATGTGGCTATCTATTCAGAAACCACAATTAACTACCTTCTATTTATCGTCCAGTACTCAATTTTCCCAAACAGTCACTCTCCATTATAACGACCGCTTAATCGATTCCACAAGGCGAGTGCTTGATAGACGTTCCATGTTTTCCAGTTATTGATATATTCTTGTTATTTTCAAGCTCTACAACAGCGCAACACGTATGCCATTAGTGTGTGGAGGAAAGTGAAGGCCAAATTGGATGGCAGAGATGTGGACCAAACCAAGAGAATGTCAGTAACAGACCAGGTAATGACAGAGTCTTATATTTCTTTCAATTGATACTCCCATTGGAACCTTTTCGTCATTAATTATTCATCAACACGAAATATTTGTCCCAGATGAATAACCCGTCGCAAGCTAAATTCGACCGTTGAATGGATAATACCATTATTCGTCCGTCGACTTATCTGTCTAAAAACACGTCGTTTGGACGTATTTTCTGATGAATTGTTGACTCGACCAAATAAGTCTAAAGTCTAAAGCCCTGTGCTATCAATCCCTAAAACAACAACCTAATTTTTCTACGACAAACATCACATCTTAGTTCCCAGATTTTTCAATTGATAATCCTATTGGAATCTTTGCGTCTCTAACCCAATTTATTCGAGAGTTGGATTATTCATCAACACAAATTATTTGCCCCAGATGAATAACCTGTCTCAAACTGAATTCGCTGTCTCAAACTAAATTCATTGAACGGACATAGAAAATTATTTATCCGTCGAGTTATCTATCTGAAAACGTTTTCAGATTAATGAATTACTCGACAGAATTAGTTACTTTTCTAATACCTTCGCGGAGCAAGGGCAAAGTAAGCCCTGCCTAGCCTCCTCCGCAGGCAACCTTTTGGGCTTCCTTTTCTCGCCTGGCGTCCAGGCCACTACGTGTCTTTAACACAGGAGGCCCAAAGCGAAAATGCGAACAGTTGCCTGCGGAGGAGGCTAAGCCCTGCCGGCCCTGGCGATTTCCACATACACATTTCTGGATCTAAACTTATAGTATTTTCGGGAAAAAAATCCTGTTTGAAACCGGTTTTGTATGCAAACGTCATCATGCGCATGGCAGTTTCATTCACAAGGTATCGCTGGCTCATGAAAATGACGTTTTGCAACGTCATCTTAGCGCATGCTCAACCTGGAAAGTCGCGAGAGTCGGCAGAGGTTTTTCACCTCACTCGCTGGCGATGCTGAGGATCAGAAAACACCTCTGCTAGGTAGTAATAAACCACAAGCTAAATCTTGTTTTGTATACTTGAAGGTGGATTACGTTATCCGTGAGGCCACCAGTCTGGACAATCTCAGTCAAATGTATGAAGGTTGGACAGCCTGGGTGTAGTCGAGCTCAATCTAAGACATACATGTCTATGTCTCTGCATTCACCACATCATTTCATTGATGGGCCTCCAACTCTTACTCAAGACCAGCAAG
The DNA here is from genome assembly GCA_029948255.1 of Telmatactis stephensoni. Classification (NCBI taxonomy): domain Eukaryota; kingdom Metazoa; phylum Cnidaria; class Anthozoa; order Actiniaria; family Isophelliidae; genus Telmatactis; species Telmatactis stephensoni. The sequence goes on from JALIZF010001908.1 coordinate 467,224, forward strand.
CAGCGACACTATCTAGTAATAATGTGTACTACTCATCGTTAAGTAGAATTGTGTCGAATTTATTTAGATTGCTTGTGATCGGAGAGAATATGAACACCTTTACAGAGCCCAGTCGGTAGCTAGCTTTGTTTATAAGGTAATTGGTTTGTTGGCCTCCTAGAAAAGTTTACTGAAAACATTGCGATGGTCAATTGATTTTGAAGAAGGGAGAAAACGTAGCTTAACTTACTTGACATTTTACAGCCTTGTATATTTACTTTAGTCGTTATCTTGTTTGCACGTGTTCATCTGGTCCATTAGTTTCTGGAATTGCATTTCCCTTAGTATTTTAACTGATTGCTCCTCCGGAATTTTTCGTTTTGCGTTTTACTGTAAAAATTTTTATCTGCTTATTTAAATTTGTCTGTTTCCGAAATGATATTCCTACAAAATCTAGATTATTGAATTACAGTATTATCCTTTGTAGTATTTCCCTTTCTCCCGTTCTTCTTGAAGTAAAGCTACCGACACCAGAACCAACTGGTGATAGTTGCACTTGTAGGCTTTCTGTCGAGGTTGAAATATTGTTGAAGCCCCAATCTTTCAGCCACCACCAATAACAAACAACTGCAGCGCTTAAACCTAGAATCCCTAGGGATCTCCTCTTGGTTAATTTCCACCAGGAATCCCAGAGCTTACATCAGCGTGTTGCAGTCCGTTGATGGAGTTGTCAACTCTCCATGTCACATGACTAACGTCTTGAGTGACCAAACCAAAGTTGACTTGTACGAACAGTAGATGTTCTACTCTCTATGTTTCCTTTGTAATAAGGAAAATCGAGTCCACAGAACTCGAATTTGGTCCAAAATGTGCTGCACTAGTTTGTTGATCCTTGCAGAACTGGATAATTTTATTTAATGTGATAAACCTTACTTTGTAGTGTACTCTGTTTTGCCCTACTGGGTGCATGCCAGAGGAATTTTTTTCCCTGAAATACTGATTTGACGAGCAGCTTACCAAATCAGTCTCTCAAGGAAAAAAATCCCTCTGGCACCCATGATAACTCTCTTTGGTACATTGAAAAGATCACCAATTGATAGAAAACCAAATTAATGGAAATATAATTCAGCCTTCTTCAAAGCTCTTTTTGACTTATCCAGTTATCAACAAAAGCAAAAATTTGAAAGTCTTAAAAATTAGTTTGATAGTGGAATGATCATGTGATCATTGCATTTTGTTTATGTTCTCTTGTTCAATTCTATCCTTGCTACTAAACTCCTAGTTTGAGAAAAAGAAGCTACCCTTTCGCCCACTCCCCTTGGTCCCCCGTGAAAGAGCAGTGAGGAGAGAAGATGGCATCTATTTTAGCACGTTCGACGACTAGTTTTGTTTTATTAGTGAGTTCAACACACTAGTGACGCAATACCACCTATGGACCTCCAAACACCATATTATTTTCAACGTCTGGCTTGATAGGAACACAACACTGTGCTCTGTTTGCTTGGCCTGTTTTGTGGCCACACCCGTTTAAGCACAGGATCACTAGTGTTGTACAAGTCTTTGATGCCAGTATTCATTTGACTTTATGATAGTTAGACATTTATCATCATATATATTCAATAATATTAACTTGTTGTACTTGTTAAGCACTCGTTAAACTTGTTTAGGCTTGTAATCGGTCCGTATAAAGACGGTTCAAGAGCAACTGAACATTTTTGGTTGATAAAAGATTTTATTTCTCTCGGGGGAAAGGTCTTGTTTTGACCACCAATTTGGCTGTCTTGAAATCCAGCTATTGAAGCAGCATTTTCACCTCAAACTCGAAACCCTTTTTCCAAATTTGATTCCTTACCCTGAAATTCGTCGGATATTTTATCTCTGACCAATCAAGAAGTGATGGACTCTAAAAAAAAAGAAACGTAACACGAGATAATCCTTTGGCACCAAGGGTAGATGGACCCTTGTATTCACATGAAAAGAACAACTTTATGTCCATCCTCGTTGCAGCCTTTACTTGTTTAATGAGATATCTTGGATCTAGAGGCTTTCGTCGTTTTACTGTTTGTCCATGTTGTGTTGGCGAGATGCAAAGACCCTCTCGTCCCCTAAGGACCCACCCACTCACTACTCACCACCACCCACCAACCACCATCACCACCACCCACCACCCACCATCACTACTAACACACCAACACCACTACCACTACCAAATAAACAACAAAACTGACCAAAGCCTCTTGAACCATGGTTGAGCTTTTTACTATACTTATAATTGAAGTTTCATTATAGTTCTTTTAGCATGTAGTACGACCTTTAGAGTCTGAAAAAAGAGGTTATTTAGGCCTCTTGTGCTTGTAGACGACCAGGAACAATTAGTTTTAATGTAATCATTTGATGTAATCCTTGTAGCCAGTATTAATGATTAGTTATACATTAATTTACTTGTAATAATTTATTGATAATAATCTAGACATTATTATTGTTATTACAATATTATTACACTAGTTTTCATGCTTTTGATTGTAAACTATCTCTATTGTAGCTCTTTTATGATGGAATTCTTTGTTGCTAGTAGACAAAAAGTTGTCGAACCAGTTTTTGCTAACCTGTTAACTTGCTTTTGTTACACATATTCAAGTGTCCATTTCATCTATTTCATTTGCCCCCATTTTTCTCGTTTCTCGTTTTCTCATTGTTTTGTTCTTTGGAGCTAACAGAGGAAGGTATTATAAAGGAGTCTACGTTTAGAGTATGCCGATAACTATGTTATTTGTAATTTGCACGTTAAATAAATGTTCATATATAAATTACCTCTTCATAAATCTTTCTTTATCTTGCTTTCAAATTTTGTACATTATTATGAAAAATGTACAAAATTAATACCATTTATATAATTGCCATATTACGAGCGCTCTGATTGGTCGAGAACCGTGTGTAATTACAGTACACACGCATGATGACGTCAATGAATCTTATGCATGCTCTGATTGGTTAAAATGTTTCGATGAAAAAAAAGTTTCCATTTTTCTGTGGGAAAGACGTCAAAATGCGGTGAGAAAAACAGTCGCGCCACTCGACTTCGTCTAGCTCGTGGAGTATTTTTTATTCTCACCACATTTTGACGTCATCTGGCGCACGGAAAAATGCAATCTATCCGTTAAATAATTTTATTGCACTTTATTGCACTTGTTGCAGTACGGTAACTACATGGATTGCCAACGCAATTATTGCGATTCAAAACAGTTCGAAGCATTCACTGCGTCCAGAAACCCTTTTGAGTTTGTTGTGTCTCTGTCGCGTGCTGTCTAACGTTTTGTGCTTCACGGGTCTTAGCGATTTCTATTTTTGTGGTCTGTTTAATTTCTCTGTTGCTGATAAGAGCGACACTAGACCAATTGTCACTATCAGTTCCACGAATGTAAAGCCAAGAGAGACAATAAAGAGACGGTCCACAGCCTGGAATGAAAGAAGCCTTTGCTTCAATCCTTTGACATTAGCTTGGGGTCGGTGTTTTAGGATGTGTTTTTTTAGACGAACGTGAGAAAGTCCTTATCACAGCTTCCCGCAAAGTAGACATTGTCCAAAGCAATAGAATAGGATTAACTAATGAATTTGCATAGATTGCCATCGCACTAATACTCTCTGCAGCCCAGATAGCCGCCGACTCTCCAAATATACCCGCAGTGACAAAAACACATGCATGGGGAAGGTTACACAAGATAAACGCCAAGAATACGTAGAACATTGTGTATATGGACTTCTGATACGTATACATCGTTGAAGATTTCCGTCTTAGGGAGTCTGCGAACAATGTTTTCGCTTGTCGTCGCTGGGTTTTGAGTGTAAGAAAACATTTAATGTAACATACTGAAATTACGATCACCATTGCAAACATGGTGGCACCTCCAACTTTAAAGTACAATGTTCTTGGTGAATACAACTGAGCAGAGAAAAGTGTCAGCATTGAGATCCATATTGCTAGAATGATCAACTTTACTCTTTTATTAGTGACCAGAGATCGATATTTGGTTCCTGTATGGACCACGAGGTACCTGTCTATTGCTATAGCTGTCAGGGTTAGGATCGAAACAGCTGAAAGTCCTCCGCCTGCTACATAAGTAGTCATTCCTGTAGGGCAATATAAACTGAAGTCATGGTTTAATTCCGCAAGCTTTTTGACCAAGAAAATAGGCTCAATTACCAACCCAACAAGAACATCTGACATGGCCAAGCTAAAGAGAAGTTTAGTAGATGGCTTACGAATCTCTGACGATCTGTACAGCGAAATAATCAGTATGATGTTCAAAATCGTTGTTGGTAGAATAAGTATGATGTCCAATGAAGCTGTTAAGATGTAAATACTTCGAATTTGTTCGATTCTGTCGGTGTTGAAAGTCAAGAAGTTACAGCGTTGGTATGACAACTTGTCCGTGCTATTTTCGTAGAGTGAACTGTTTCTGGACTCCATATTGCTGTAGCGGGCTTTGATGTCTTTACTTCTACAAAAGAACGCATCCAAATTAGCACAAATTCGTCAGCCGTGTGATAGCCATCGCACTGCCTTAATTGGCTGCTTACCAAGTGACTTTTTGAACACTGTTTTGTCAATGAATTTTCAGTCTAATCGTATTATGTTTATACTCACTTCAGTATACTCATGCACAATCTATCGTCTTCCAATTTGTTTTTCTTGGGTACTCAAAAAGGCTTTCAACGAAATTACTTTATAATTGCATGATTTTGAAGTATTTACTTGTCTGTGTCCGCATATGCCTCCACTTCTCTAACCACTTCCGAAACCACTTTCCGCTCTTCAGTCACAACACTGTCAGATTCACGTCACAAACCAAAGAATGTAAAAAAAGTTGACTAGCGCATTTTGTATGTTTTTCCGCTCAAGATTTTGAAATGGATTAAAAATATTTCCATTACCCATAGTTTGGGTGTTTTATTACTCTTTAATTGTTCACTCACAGTTGTATCGGAAGATTTGTTTTGAACTGGTATCCATTTTTAACAATCTTATGCACTTGCTATGATATGTACGCATCATAAAAAACGTTTGCATTGTTTGCATTGTTTGTATTAGAACATGTTTTACATTTAGTACGATAATTCTCGTTATTATAGGCATATTTGATTATTTCTAATACTTTTGTTTCGAATTTGAAAAGAAATAAAAATCAAATGCAGCACCGATTCACATCTTATTCAACTCCTGCGAAACTGAGTACACTTGACTATAACCGAACGTACCACCCAAATTAAATGATTATTTCAATTATTTGAACGTAGACTGAGTACTAAATGATCGCTTTTGCATTTAGTTTGATAGGCCTCGAGTAAGGTTATAAACATCGTTTCCCACAGCAAAAGTAATAGCCTCAGTTTTTAGTTCTAAAGTGATACCTTTTCTCGATCAAACAGTAGCAACCCCTCCTTTCCTTCACTTTGAAACCGATTGTTTTCAATTTGCCCGTTTTGTACATTTATACAAAAGTGTATACATTGTTGTACATTCGCAAACACATTTTCTAACGTCAAAAATTCAAGTACGTACGTCACTAGGTGATAGAGAATTGAACTGTGAAATAGTGAATTGGTGAAATACTGATTTGGTTCAAAAATCCTTGTTTTTCTTGTAGTTTAAGAACTTATTATCTTATTGCGAGCTATTTAAGTTATCTATAAACTCTCTTCATTTAGAAATCAATTGTATGTCCACAAAGCACATCTGGTCTCGTACCTTTTACTTGGATTCCCGACTACTTTACCAAAGTTTCAACTCTTCTGCCTTCTTAACTCCAAAGTCTGTTGAAAACGGCTGTTGAGTTTTGTAGTTTTACTCGTAGCTTTCATCTCAGCATGTGGCAATGCTGTTTGCTTTATAGACAACCCTTCACAGACCTGTACCTACGACAGGAAACAAATCGACTGTAAATGAAAATATATTACGAGGGTTGAATGATGATGGGGTTATGCATGGATAACTCAACTTCCACAGTCACGCTAACTCTCCATCTCTCTCTCTCTCTCTCTCTCTCTCTCTCTCTCTCTCTCTCTCTCTCTTGGTTTTTGTTGTTGTTTGTTTTGTTGTTGTTTTGTTTTTGTTTTTTGCTTTTCCATCCACACTAAAACGGCATCTTTAGGAAAAAGGAGGAAAAATTTTCGTTTTTCAGATCTATGGGGATTAGAAAACGCGTTTTTTTTTGCTATGGCTAGACCATTCATCAGTCCACAGTAAAGTTTGGATTTTTTTATCTGAGCCAAAACGCCATTCCAATGTTAATATCGAAAGCCGAGAAAGTATAAAAATGCGTTTTCTTATCTATCTGAATTATTATTGAAGTAGCCTGGTTACTCATCCAAAATACAGCAGTAAAAAGGGCGTGTTTACACTCGGGCGTTGACCAAGGTGTGGCTATTTTTTCTTAAACCAAGGCCAAGAAATATTTCGCATTGTTTCGATATTTCTCAACTAGGTTGTACTTCAGTAAAACCGTCAAGTGTAAACACGGTATTTGACTCCCAAATTACAAATAACTTGTGACTGTTTAAAAATCTTTGATCAGCCCACATACTTTTGTATGGACAAACAGTAAAATTTTGCACCAGCCCCCCTTTTATGTCTTAGCATATTTTTATACTTCATTTTAAACTCTCAAGATCATCAGCTCCTGTCACATACACTTTTTATATATCATTCTTCACCCAAGACAAACATAAAATTTACCAGGATATCCTAGTGCTCAAGTGGCTCAATTAAACACACGCGATCATTTATCCATCACGTCGTAACACCCAGAATAAACAGTGCAACATCCCTGGATATTCCTATACTTCATTTTATGCTCTCAAGATCATTAGCTCACATACACTTGTCATTCTTTACCCAGGACAAACATAAAAATTTACCAGGATATCCTAGTACTCAAGTGGCTTAAACCCACGCGATCATTTATCCATTACGTCGTTACACCGAGAATAAACAGTACAACATCCCTGGATATTCTTATACTTCATTTTATGCTCTCAAGATCATTAGCTCACATACACTTGTCATTCTTTACCCAGGACAAACATAAAAATTTACCAGGATATCCTAGTACTCAAGTGGCTTAAAACCACGCGATCATTTATCCATTACGTCGTTACACCCAATATAAACAGTACAATTTCTCAGGATATTCTTGTAATTAATTTTAAACTCTCAATATCATGAGCTCACAGTTATTACCCAGAGCAAATATGTAGGATATTTAGGATATCCTGATATTCGTTTTTAAAGTCCCTATGATGCGTCCCTTAAACCACACCCTAAAACAAACATTCAAATTGACCAGGATATCCTGATACTATGTTGATTAAGTCAGCATACATTTTATAGTACTTGTTATTCATAATTCTACCTGGCCGACTTCTCGTAACAACACCTGCTAACCAAAACTCAAAAGATCGATGTGAGCTCATGTCGCAAATACCAGTGGGATAACAATTAATAGAAAACCCCTTACGATTTTCTGCAATGAACAAATAACAATTCTTTGACTGTATTTACGTAGATTTTAAACAAACTGTCTATTTAGTATGCCATAAATGCATTTCAAGGCTAAAAAAGGCTACCTAGTTAGCCCTCTCAAGGTGATTCGTTTGGACGACAAAAAAGCGACAAAAACAGCGTTGACTCTTCTTAATATTATAGTTTATTCAGTACGCGACTTGAAAGAAATGATAAGAACCCTACCAACCCTACCCAAGTCAGGGCCCAGTAATTTCGTGCACATTTTACACTCGAGGCAATGCTAAATAATTGTGCAAGTTCACTTCACGCTTATATTGGAACCAGCTAGGCCATGCCTATACCTGTATTGTATTGGACACACCCATTTAGGGGTCATTTCATTTTACAACTTGCATGTGTAGTGACTTGTAGCGATTCTAATTATAGACTAGCTGCATGCCCATATCGACTGGATTCGATATTTGCTACGAGGAAGAGAGAATAAAGTGCCAGCCTAACGATCTTTTGTTACTGAATAACTAACGTCTTGAAAACGTTCTATTTTAATCATAGATTTCTTTTACACTAATTCACCAATTAATCCTGTTTATTTAGTACTATATGTCTTACAAAACTGGGGGGGAAAAACTTTAGCTTAGGCTAATGTACAAGCTAACTATAATAACCGGAAGGACTAGCTTAGATACCAAATATAATCCCTGACAAAAACTGGTAGTTGGTTTTCTCAAAATACCTTTCAAAATTTTAAGCTTGTAGAGAATTAAGATTTATAATTTTTGGCTGCAAATTGTTGTAGTCTATTTTTCAATGCAGCTCTTCGAGCTTTACCTTCTATAGTCCTCCTCATAAAGAGGTGCTCTAGCGCTATGAGCTGAGGAGGGAAGACAGACGGCAAACAGACAGACATACAAACAGACAGACAGACACCAGACAGACAGACAGACATATGCAGACAGACAGAGGGAATATGGCACGCGTGCGATGTTCAAGATATTACTTGAGAAGATCGGAACTACATGGGTCATAAAATCTTAATGATATTATATTGGTAAGCTAAAGCATACCTAATGCTGCTGATATTCCCATTAATATTGTGCGCCAAAGTGCTCATAGATTTGGTAGATGTTAATGTCTAATGATGGTGATAATAAAAAGATGATGATGATGATGGTGGTGGTGTGGTGGAAGTGGAAGTGATACTAATGGATGCTATGTCTCGGCTAGATTTATTCCCACCAGTGTCTTATTAACAACCTAGTGTTCAATATCTTAGTCAATATCATCGGAAGTGTTTCGGATTCTAAAACCAAATGTTAACTTTCATCTCAATCAAGCTTTGTCTGAAAACTATGGAAATATATTGATTTATAGATGCTCGTTAATCATTGAAAATTGCTCATCAGAAACGCATTTTCTAAGTGTAACTTCGAAGCTCTTTGATTTTTCATATTTATTAGAGACAATTAATTGTATATCAGTTTGCGTGTATGTCATATTTTCATTTCATTTCATAGATACAGCGATGTCTACAAGCTACTGAAAGGTGAAGATAAATTATATAGCCAAATATGTGATTGTAGAACGTCTAGAACTAGTTCAGTAGGTGGAAACCTGGAGATTGGGAGATATGCAGAAATGCACGTAATCAAACCTTCAGAGTCATCAGCTGAAAGAGGCCAAAAGCGAATATTTCCGTACTTCACTACAGAATAGCCATAATCCTAAAGAGTTCTGGAAACATGTAAAGAAAGCTATTGGTTCTGGAAGTAAGTCACCCATGATCCGGTTAACGTTGCTGATGCGTTTAATGAGTTCTGTTGCTTCAAAATTCAGGTATTCCACAGACAAGGCAAAAACTAACCTTAATATAATAAGACAGTTTGTCGAATCCAAGATTCCAAGCACCACTCAGTTCAACATCCCGCACAGATATCACCATCGTTTCTTGGAAAATATCTGGATCAGCTTTAGGTCAACAAACCTACTGGCTTAGACTACATTAGTTCCAGGCTATTACGTGCAGCTGCTCCAGTCATTACAGCATCTTTGACAAAAAATCATCAATCTCAGCCTATCAAAGAGCACTTTTTCTGGTTCGTGGAAGCGTGCTAAAGTCACCCCAGTTTTCAAAACTGGTGATCATAACGATGTCAGCAACTATAGGCCTATCAGCATTCTACCTGTAGTCTCCAAAATTCTCGAAAGGCATGTTCATTCAGCATTGTATGAGTTTCTATAGAAGAATGATCTCCTGTTTAAACATCAATCAGGATTTAGACCATTACATTCATGTGACACTGCATTGATTGAGCTCGTGAATAATCTCTTGATCAATATGGACAATGGATTAATCACTGGTCTTTCACTCATTGACTACCGAAAAGCTTTTGACCTTGTAGATCACAGTGTACTCCTCGAAAAGCTTGCATTAGTACCATTTTCAGACTCGACACTAAAGTGGTTCGAGTCGTATCTCTGTGGGCGTCAACAGCAAGTATGTATTGATGGTAACCTTTCACAATCCCTCGAAATAACATCTGGAGTTCCGCAAGGCTCAATCTTTGGTCCGCTAATGTTCATCATATTCATCAACGATCTGTCATTGCATATTAACAATACCAACCTATGTATTTACGCAGATGACACAACACAATTTGCAGCTGGACACAGTATTGAGGAAGTACAAGGAACACTGCAAAAAGAGTTAGACATCATTTGCAGCTGGGCGATAAATAACAGAATGGCACTGAACCCTGATAAGACCAAAAGTATGGTAGTCTGCAGCAAACCAAAACAACAACAACTTGAAAAACAAGAGAAAATCATCAAACTGGACATCGATAACAATTTTTATGTGTTTCTATAAAAATCCTGTGGAAAACGTCAATTCTGCTAAACTACTGGGAATCTATCTACCGTTTTCACAGTCATGCGAAGCGTAGCTTAGTTGGTTAGTGCGCGGCTTTATGAAGCGAGAGGTTTCGAGTCTGATTCCCAGTCACCTCACACTTGTTTCGACTTCTTTCCATTCTGTGTAGCTTTAATTAGCTTTAAATACCCTCAAAACTGAGCACCGATAGAAATAGCGCACAGTCGGCTTCCTGGGAGACCATCGCTCAACTGAAGGAACTATCGACTCTAAATATAGTGCTTTACCTTAACCTTTGCCTAGTAATGCCGTAAATTGTCGAATTGGTGTCTCGAGGCGCTTATTTATTTATTTTTTTTTAATTTTCTGAGTTGAGAGAAGAGCGTTTATTGAAGGGTGGTGCTTATTTTTGTTATCTAAATTTTGATCTCAATTATGCCATTGGCTTTATTTCAAGTGAACATATTCATAATAATAATAATTTATTAACTTATAAAGCGCATTTTTCATGGCGTAATGATCAAAAAGTATTGGAAATCTACCTTCCATCCGACTCCGATGGAAATGGTCTAAATTTTCCATGCATGTCCACTCTAATTCCGATAAATTAATTCTTTTAACTTAAATAACGCAACGTTTTTTCTCAGTTTTCGCACCTCAGACAAATAACGTTTTCGTGTACAATACAATACATTACAATACAATACAATACAATACAATACAATACAATACAATACAATACAATACAATACAATACAATACAATTGTGGAAACTGTATAATTAAAAAGATACTTTTTTCAAATTTATCTGAATTTGTGTGGAAGTAGATACAGTTCTCTGTATGTTTACGCGGCTTGTTCACATCTGCGTACGTCGTAATCAGTTACATGATACCTTAAAATCCAGTATCGTAGTCAAAAATCCAAATTGTACGTATGGTTGATTACTTCGCTGTAAGCTCACGATGACGTTGTTTTTGTTGTGTTTATTATTATGATTGGGACGCTAGTGTGAACCAGGCTCAGTTTTCAGTTTACGAACGTAACATGAATGTTGCACAAACAATGGTTTGCAGTTTGCAAAGTTCTTAACAACCTATTTTTACTCCCTATACTAACACTACATATATGCGGACAGAAAAACATCTGCTATGGAGCAAAATGTCTTCTGCAACCTGTCTTGCAAAACAAGTTGAACGAACCATTGTAGGGATGCTGCACATGCGCAACGCCGAAATACGTTGCTGCAATCGTTTTCTCACAATGATTTTGAACGATTCGGGGTATGTTTACACGCTGCAGTAGTTCGTGCAACTTGTGTGAGAAGGCTAGAAAAAGATCTACAATCTTGGACAAAACCCGTTAGGACATTTTTAGTTTCTAACATGATTTTATGTCACTGCTGGAAGAATTCAAGGTTTTCAAATAGTTTGTCATGCAATCCCCCTCTCCCCCCTCTCAATGTTGAAGCCGAATGGTGGCTGTTCAGTTTGCAAGTACATTCACAACCATTACAACATTGTATGGGGAGGGGGAGGGGTGGGGAGTATCCTGAGCAACATAAAAGAGAAGATCCTAAAAGGCCGAAATTAGTCCTAACAGTTATGTCCGAGATTGTAGATCCTGTGTACGCTCTAGCTTGGTCTCTTATTGACTGAAATCCAGCTTTGTCACACTTGTGTCGCAACGCCATTGCGAGACAAGTAACAGCGTCTTTAACAACCTATTTTACCTCTCTATATTATACATGTACATGAAAGCAAAACGCACTATATATGAAGCTAAACATTCTATAGCTGGCTTGATAAAGTCGGTATAAGATGAAATGGATGAACAATTGTATTCTTACCTTCAATTTAAGAGCAGCTAGTGTTCTTCGTTGACTCTTCTATATAAAACGTGATGCTGAAAATTATCTAGCAGACGTCATTACTAAAAGGACTTCAGTTTTGTTTGTTTTGTCGATCGAATGTCTAAGGGGCTCAAAGATACTCATAGATAGACGACTAGAATATGACTTTGTTGTTATAGTTCTTACAAACTATCTCATTGGTTGCAGTTCTAGAAGGAACTTTAACAGTTAACCTCCAGGCGATGCAACTATGTACTTGTCAGTCAGAAGAACCCGAGTAACTGAAAAACTTTTGCTCAAAGAGAAGAGGCGCGTTTGAGATCTGAAGTTAGTTTAGCTAAGGCTGCTGTTTCCCTAAAACTACCATATTAATTTTTTTATCCATTTTATCCTACAATTAGCTTATTTCCAACACACGTTTTAGCCAACATAAACACCTAGTGATCTAATTACTATTGTTTCCGCGAAATCTTTTGGCGATAGTCACGAAATTCATGAACATTCGCCCACAAGGTTCCTTTATGAAGTCAAAAACATTTAAACTACAATTACCTTGGTCTTCCGAGCTTGCTTTTAGACACAACATTATAAATATAAACCTGTTTTTTATGAATTTTATTTGTGGTAATTAATTCAATGAAATGCAATCAGAAATGGTTGCCGGAAAATCCCCCGAAGTAATTTTAGCCATAAAATTCTAGTAAAGTTGAAACAAGGCCGAAAAACGGATGCATTTTATGTACAAACACTGCACGTTATTATATTTCACTCAAAGATCTGCATGTATCTACTTTTTAGGGCGCTTTTCTCTGGTCCTTCTCCTAAGTTGTAGACAGATTCTCAAATGGTCGTTTATTGTTATAATATATCAGCACTCATTTTTCCCTAAACCGTTTCTCCAATCGAAAAAAGGCCGTTGTATGCAAGATTTTGTCTACTGCAGTTGAATTCCACACCGTAATACATTCTTGAAGATATACAATAGACAAAAATATTGTTCCAAGAGCAAGTTATTTGGTCTGGAAGTTTTTGGTTTGCAGTGTAGTCAGTTGAGTCGTTCTTCACTACATAGCTTGATTTCCACTTCGACACAAGGATCAAACATTTTCCTTCTTAATTAATTTGTGATTGCGCATGTGCTTGTGCCATTTCGTGTCAATGAATATGAAGTATCATACTTGCGCTTTTGCTTGCGTCGCTAGTAAAGAACCAAGGCTTAAAGGATCCAGAATACATTTGGCAGTATTACATTTAACAGTATCTTAATGCCGTGTCTGTCTTGAAACAGAGCTGATTTCGTATGACTGGGAAAACAACGCGGTAACTGCACGGCACGGTTACGGCAGGAATTTCGAATGCTTTTTAGAGCCGTTTTCGTATGAGTGGGAACACTGTACGGTTACGATACGATACGGTTACGACATGAATTTCGAATGTTTTTATAGACATTACGGCACTGACACGGTCACGGTACGGCGCGGTACGTTTCCCACTCATACGAAAACTGCTCTGGAGTAGATTTCGTATGACTGTGAAAACGGTACGGTACCACCACACGGTCACGGCACGGTTACGGCAGGAATTTCGAATGTTTTTATAGAGATCACGGCACTGACACGGTTACGGCACGGCGCGGTCCGTTTCACACTCATACGAAATCTGCTCTATAGGTAGGCTGTTTCACAGCTACGTCTTTCTGCACGCAAACTTTTTGTTGAATGTGGAAGATATAAAAATATGGCCAGACTTGTGAATTAAGATTAAGTTTATTTTAAAAGAAATAGGAAACGAGTATCATTATCCTCTTAGGTGGAAGAACAATCAATTCAGTATTCCTGTCAGAAATGATTTTCCTGAGGATTTGAATAGTATAAATAGTTCTTTTGGTAATTATTTTCAAATCGAAATTTTATTTTAATATGTTTTGTCTTGAATAAAAGATATTTTGATACATAATATAGTTGCAAAATACTGTTTTAATATTTTGTCATCATTTCAATGAAAGATATTTTGGTACACAATTTAGTTGCAAAATATTGTTTTGATAATTATTTGAAAATTGTAATATTTAGTAAATCAAACTGGTCGAGGCAAACTAAAATAGAAACATAAAAAACAGGCGGGAAAATTTTTTTAAGACGCGCGCGTACATCCGGGACATTTGGTACATAACTTTTTCATATCTTCACTAGCGAAAATATTATATGGAAAATACGAGTGTTCAGTAGTTTTCGGTAAAACACTATTATCCATATAATAAATATGTTTTTATGTATTCCTTATACACCATTATTGTTGTATGGAATAAATCTTATCTTTATCTTTTGCACGGTCTGGTATCGGAGACTGACTTCATAAATCGTAATTTTCACTCCTTTATGTCGTCAGGTCGCTCAACTAGTGAGTGATCACCACAGGAAGCCCAAAGAGCGAACAGACCGATTTACGGAATCAGTCTAGGCCTATAGGTCCTGCGAAACCACTTCAACAACCCTGCTTAAAACAGTTGTACCAACGAGTCTCGACCTTAAAGAAAGAATATTGTATGATGAGTGATTGGTTCGCGTCAGACTGAAGGACTCCATGTTTTAACCATCTGTCAAACTACTAACAACACGTCTTGCAAAACAACACCAAAGAAAACACAGACTTCTGGAATGGATCCACAGAGTTCAGTATTAACCCTCTTAAGCATGGAATTATTCAACTTCTGACGTCAATAGGATTAGGCTGTTGAAATCTTGAAGAGGACAGCTCAGTCTATTGTCTGAAGTGCTCTCGGGACCCAAGTGATTCAGTAGAAAATGTTTTTAAATGCCCTTCAGTCGATAATAGCTTTGTTAGTAATTTTGCCAAAAAGAACAACACCTTTTTACCGCAAAGGAAAATATTCGAGGAAATCAATATTTAGGGCCATTTCAAATATCCTTTGAATTCAGAAAACGTATCCAAAATGAACAAATATTTAAACTTACTCTAAAGTGATAAGCTGAAAAAATGAATTCTGTAAACAAAAAAGGTGAGTAAACATTGGTTTTACACTTGTAGCCTTTACTTGTAGCCTTTACTCCGATGACGTGCTTAGACGATTACAGGACTTCATCTACTTGGTGTTACTATCGATCATTTGCAATTGTTTTTCAATTTTCAATTGAATTTCTCGAAGTGAGTGGTTTTAATGACAATGTACAACAAGACGCTTGTTTGAACGTTTACTCGGGCTGTCGACCGTTTACTCGGGCTGTCGATCCCTTGGCTGTATATCCGTTGCAGAAATCTATCTGCATTTTGTGTTGGCCGAAAACTGCATATTACGCCTCCTGCCGAGTAATAAGCAATTCCTTTAGAATCAGCTGAAAGCGCGAGTGGTTTTATTTAACTCATGAAACAAAAACTATTCTAAAACTGTACTCGTAAATTGTGTACAAAAGAAAACAATAAAAAAGAGAGATAACTAGTATGTAATCCTAGACCGACTTTCTCGCGTGTTAAGTAAAATTACTCTACCACATATTGGCTTTTATAAAAAGAAACTAATTAGAAACTTTAGAAAAAATCCAAAAATTCCTCCAGTCTTCGTTGACTTGCTAAATGCATTACTTTCGTATTTACACTTGGACTGAACAAAGACCTTGTCTGGCTAATAATCTATTCCTGGGGCAAAATCGGGACGCGCCATTTTGTTTTCTGGAAACTGAATTTTCTTTTGTACAATATCAAATTTAACTAAACAGACGGTGTCTTTTTTCCCTTCTATTTTTCAGGTGAATTTTTGGCTATGTTATTTTCATCTACGCGTCCTTAAACAACATAGGTATGCATTTTATAGTATTGTAGACAAGGCCTAGTGGATAATCTCGGTTTTAGTAACGGTAAACAGTTACACTTCAACGAAATGCATCGTTTGAATTCACTGACTTTTTGTTTCACGCAGCCTCAAAGACTCTTCGTCGTTGGTCAATAGCTCATAAGCTAGACATTATTTAGGTTAAACGATAGAGTAACTAGCCATTGAAACGTTCTTTTTTCTTCATTGCTCAATAGTAACGAGGTTAGGGTTCAAACGGTCATTTTTCACTCGCTGTCAAAATGTAACCGAAAGCATCCCAGAATGCATCTCTGCGACCATTGTTTTAGTGAGCTTAGCACTGATGAGCCGCCGGTTTATGTCAACAATTAAGCAGTAATTTAGATTTTAGAGGTAATTAATAGTATTGTCGATTGACTTGGAACTACTTGCAAGTAGATTCTGTGTGGTATTCTTGTGCGGTTGGGTTTAGCGTGACGGGAATTCGAAGACGATACCTTATAAGGTGAGTAGAATACTTTTGTACAATTGCTTACTTACGGTTTTCCTTCACTTTGCTTTCTTGAATTGATATTGTTGTTAAGATCAACTCAAGAGGTCATGGACATTGATCAGTGCAGCTTAAGTCTGCTGAGAAGGTTATAAAATCTACGCGCAAATCAAAGAAGTATCTTCCTGTCGAAACAGATCGAGTGCGCAAGAGAGCTATTGTCAAGGTACAGTACTATATTGTAATTATAGTTGCTATCTTACATTTATAAGATAAAGTTTCCTTCCTTTTTACATATAATGGTCTTGATAATCCCAACAACAAAAACCGGTTATTTTATACGCTCTTTTAGTAGCACAAAATAGCTAAAAACGTTATTACGCATGCTAAGAGTGATTGCCAACTCCACTTGCCTCAGAATGTACACGCGTATTGTTTCCTAAAACGTAACTGAAGACTGTTACGATGCCAGTAATCTTGCGAGTTGCCTACTTTCGTAGGCTAAGCACTTAGACACTTTTCCAAATCCTAGAGATTATGAATCACAATGATAATACTAACTATTGATTTTTATTTTTTGTTTTCACGTATTTTTTGTTTTTCTGTTCTTCCTTCGGCACTTAGCTACGCAAGCTTATATCTCACAATAGATATGATATATAGGCCTAGAGTAGGTTTCATATATATGACTATATATAGCAAGGAAATAGAATAGTAGTACATATAAATAAAGATAAATTCAACCTATTTTTAACTGCGTGTAGAGTTAAACGCAGAAATAAATGTACTTCGGAGTTCATTAGCTCTTGCGCGTGATTAAACATATTCCAGTGACCTCGATAAAGTGTTTTGCGGTTGTTAAAAAAAGAGAAAGTAGTTTGAGATGTTATGTAAAATACTATTTATATGCCCGATTGAGTTTTCTTCAAGCGTATACAAATCGCTTAGGGCAAGGCTGTCTATGGAACTTCTTATTAGGAAAATTAGAAGACAAAATCCTTTTCTGTTCAAAGACTATCGAATTAAAGTATCCTGCGAAATCATTTTGATTAACAGAAGAAAACTAAAAAATGTCCAATACAGAATTCTACCGCGGAACACGACTTTAGAACATCAAAGCGCACATTTCGACTGAGGTAAATGCTTATTATACTATTCTTAATATTATTTATAGCGTTTAGAAGGCACTTGAGTTCTTTGCTAATAACTCGACTAGCTGGTTCAGTTGTTAGAGTTTCTAAGAAACAGTCAGTAGCTTTACCGAGCTGTATCAAACTGAACAAGTTCTATGCATTTTCCAAATTTCAAATGAAGACGCTTTTGCTCGTTGATCAGTGCTGTACATCGTCCAAATCACTATGTAATCTTGCTGAGTCACGATTACTGATACCTCAATGCGAATTATTAGTACGTAATCTGACCTTATTTTACATTCTATTTCTAAATTAACATTAGCATCCAGAACTGCATGAACAAACCTAACGAATTGGATCTCGTATCAAAAAGCATTTCATGTATGGGGCATACAGTTTGATCAAGATGCGTACTGCATGTGATTTTACGATTTCTTATCGATTGAGTTTTTGAGTTAGCTACAATTCGGTGCATTAGTAACTGAATCAGTGTGAGGCTAGAACGTTCTTCTGTCCCCTCTCCCCCTTTCAATGTTGCTAGCTATGGCAGAATTGTGCAGCGCGCTTGAAATGTCGCTGATATGGAAGGGCCAACATTGGACACATTGGAGAAGAGGACGTGGGGAGAAGTGATTCAGGTTTTTAGAACGAGATTGTAGTTTATCTTCCTTATACACTGGTATCATCCGACCGAAAACTTTTTTCATCCATACCAATTAGTCGTTTCATCGACTTTTGTTTCTTTAAACTTATTGCTTTCATTTTGCATGCTCATCTACGAAATTGAAAACATTACCAGGCTTTGTACATTTAAGCCTTGTCTAGCTACTGACCTCTTCACTTCATGCATTCTTTAGTTATTTAACGGATCTTTCAGGGATTTTACGGTTCCTTTTAGAACGGAATCCAGAAAGGAAATACTGGGGTTTCAACCGGGAAGTTGGACAACAAGAATCAGAGTTCACAAGAATCCCAGAGGGCTGAGTGTAAGCATCTTTATTCACGTTTCCAGTGTACAAGAATCATATCGAACTTTTTTACTTATTTTCTCATATTCATCACAATTTCTGGCTGATTTTTTTTCTGTTAGCAGAACCAAAAGGTTTTATCCATTACTTCCGTAGAATGTTTCAAATGTTTCTTAATAGGTGTGTTATTCAGTTTCGAGTTCCCTCCTTGAGTACTCGAGTGTCGCTATACTAAAACCATAGTTGGGGAAATATATTGCAATGAGACAAACCGTCTACAGCTAACGATGGAAATAAACAACAGTCACTAGCCTCTAAATCATCAAGGTATCTCACCTTGGGTTTCTGAAGGTCAACTCTGATGAAAATCGGTTAAAATTTGAAATGAGTTGAAACTTGCTAGAAGTTATCCGTAGGACCTAAACAATCACTAAACAAAATAATTTCCTCGTATTCAAAAGAAACCGGGGTAGAAAGTATTAGATATTTTGGTAACTAAATTGGAAGAAGATGACGTCATCTATATACTCAAGCCTTTTATTTTTAGATCAAAATGTTTTTGGCAATATTCAACTTAAAATGCATGCACATGCAGAATTTTACGACAGAAGTTCTTAATATTCATCGTTAAATTGGTAACTTTCGCTCGGAATGATATTAGTTTCATTTTTTGAGCGATTTTCTTTGAAAAAATTTCCAAACGAGTTACATGAGTCATTCAGGTGGCCGCTACATCAAAGATCTGGAGTTGCAGCGGTTCTCGGGTTCAGTAGTTGAGCTCCTAAAAAAGCAGCGAACCACCTTAAGAAGATGATAGAGCCCCTCAACCACCAAATGCAGCATTATATAAATGGTACACAGAAATTCCACTGAATTAGAATGTATTTCTTTGTGTAATCCAAGCCACATCTTAACATTCCATTCCTATACATATCATCCCCAACGATTAAGGTCTTTTTACGAAACAAAAGCAGTAATAATTCAAGAATTCGATTTCCAAATCCTTTATTTCAACCCTAGCTTTTGTAGATCTCTTGAGCGACTGACCATGAAATCCCAGTATCAATGTACAACAATTGTTTGTGGGTTTTTCGTATTTATCCATCGGTAAACAAAGTTTCTTGTTAAATCACGTTACGTTGGCCCCCACGAAGCCCCTTGGGTGACATACTGCGTCTAGTGCATAGAACAACACAAGATAAATGCTTACACCGTGGAATTAACGACGAATTCGTTTTGAGGCAGTATCCAACAAGTTAAAACACAAGAACTTGCCTAATTCGGGAATAAGAAAGCTGGATTCATGGTGCTTTTGCACCCTGGCATTTAAAGAAGATTCTATGAAACAGAAATAAGGAAAACAGTGGCCTTTCGCGTGATTTAAATAGTGACTACAAGCATTTTCTTCATTTATAGAAAGAGGTGGGGAAATTTGGAAAGAGAAGAAGAACTACTCTTCTATCAGTCGTAGAACTGGACATCAACTATCTCAAACTTCACGGCACTAGCGACTGAAAACGGTAAACTTCATTTCTGTGGTGTTCAGTTTCGGAGAGAGCTCGTTGAAGCCGAGAATGAAAACGGTCCCTTGTGGATTTGAAGCATTCTCTTGACTAGAGGTAGGTATTCAGTCTGTGGGTAGAAAAAACGTCGTTTTGGACTGAGCAAGATCAGGTCTCGATGAAAATCAACAGATTTTGGAACTCGAGATTATTTCGGAAAATTTCGGAAAATTTTCGTAAAGGAATCGGTAACGTTTCGGAATACTGTTCACCTGTTGTCAAACCCATGTGGGATGATTCGTGTGTGGGTTGTAAAACTCAGACATTTCCGTCCGAGAGTGGTAGACTCATGTGAGATGATTTCCTAGCCCTGTCAATAAGCAGAAAAATCAAATCTAGAATTACTGCTGTAATAAGAAGGAATTACCTGCCCTCCCACGGAATTTGGGAGCCCACAAGTATCACTGGCATATCGAAGAACATCCGTTAAGTCGCTCCATGGCGTGATTTAATGATTTTTATCTTTGAAACATGGCATCTTGGCATCCTTTTCGAATCCTTTAGTTAATTAGTTAGAGTACTAGTCAACGGCCATTGTCGCACTTTGGGGGGACTTCAACAAGACTTTTACACTTGTAACCTACACTGAGTGTAGCTATAGTTCTTGGAAGCTAAAACATTAGCTACAGCTGTAAACTACACATGTAAAAGTTTTCTTTCATGAAGTCAACTTTGGCCATGGTTTATTCAATGAGCTTCAAGAATCTATGACATTGTTAATTTGAAAACTAAGTCAGACTGAATTCTTCAAAAACTTTTCTGTTTCTTGTGGTTGAGTCCATGTTATCTCATTGAAAATGGAGCATTATGCTGCTTGTGCTGTGCTGGCGTCGCTAGTGAAAACCAGACTTCAATGCTGAATTTTTGGTTATCGACGAAAATAATTTCAGGAAAAGATATCCCTTCTTTTTACAACAAAAATAGCTTGACAAATGCCTCTCTCAGTTCGAGTGCCATTTATTAATGCATCGGTTTATTCTCTGTCTAGCCTTCTTGGAAGTTTAAGGATATCTTAACAAATAGTCCGAGAGTGTGGGCCACTTCAGTGACATTTTCAATTCTAAGTACTCAATTCCGTGGGATTCTAAGCTTGGTTTTGAGTAGTTCGACTGATGGCATAAAATATTAGGTGATTTACCAACCGACTTGACAAATAATACTGTGGGATGTGATGAACTGACATTTAGTCATCTTTAAATATATTTTCACTGATCTTTCATGGTGGGGCAAAATCTCTTCAATATTTTGTCTAATTTAGTCAGTATCAAAAAGACGTGTGGTCAAATAGAAAGTTTGTTGTTGACCAGAGTACTTATTTTTGTCAAGTGTGGTTGAACAGCTGTCAATTGTGAACTGAGAAGTCGAGGAATTTTTCCCAGTAACAAGAGCATGGTTCTCTTGAGTGAAGCTTTGGTTTCGCAAAGTATGTCGAATCAACCTACGTGCCTTTCTCATAAAATAGAAATTATAGAGACTTATTTTAACTAGATTTTTTACACTCAGAAATGATACCCACACTCCGTTTCGATGGTAAATATTTTTTTTCGTTGCTAGGTGATGTTACAGCCACTCAACGTATGCGAAAACTAACAGGAGTGGCAACGAAACTCCTCGTAATTTTCTTTTTTTGGCTTCTTTATCATTTGCTTGTACTTAAAACTTTATTTTCTGAAGTTTCAACCCGTGTCTGTACTCTTAAAAGCAACACAGAATCAACAGTAGAATTGAGTTTTCTTCATTTTATTTTTATTGGCATGTATTTTCACTGTTATTGAATACGGACCGTTATGTAATAGAAACAATTCGAACAGCATGTAAAGTGAGATAAAGACAATCTGTCATTCAGAAAAAGATGTCTTGAATCTATAAAATGAAATCAAATATGGAAGCTCGTCTATAAAAATAGGTGTAGACGATTCTGGCTAAAGCTGTCATTTGGTAAAACCATCAGACAAGACACGTTCTCGCATGATCACGAGACAGACTTTCTAAGGAACTGTAGAAATACTTGTTTCTTTGTCTCAGAGTGGTTCAAAGTAGAAGTGGTTTTAGCTGGGGGTATAGCACAGCATTTATCATCCTGTTTTGGCCACTAGTCGCATACTTTCTATCCATCACGATAAGGCTGTCAAACCTGATGAGTATTACAGATATTAACTTACATAAGGACAACTTGAGCCGCGTTGACATGCACTGCCATATAAGCGCCACCGTCCACAGTCTTTTAGCCTTTAGGCAAACATATTGAACACCGACGCAACCAACACGATTTACTCGAGTTGCGCTCAGACCAACCAAGGGAGCTGTGTGTCTTTGGATTAACTTGGATTTTCCTACGGAAATTAAACACTTCAGACAATTCATTCCTTTGCAAGAGACTGACTGAATAGCTTATAAAGAACCGAGTTCTAACGCATCGATTCATTACTCAAACTCCCTGATCCTGGGTCAACGACGTTGAATTGCTTCCCGCGGTGTTAGCGAGTGGTGTATTTAGTTGTGGAGTTTACAAAATCAGCGAGACGCCGTTTCGAAGGGATACACAAAGTTTC
The DNA here is from genome assembly GCA_029948255.1 of Telmatactis stephensoni. Lineage (NCBI taxonomy): Eukaryota > Metazoa > Cnidaria > Anthozoa > Actiniaria > Isophelliidae > Telmatactis > Telmatactis stephensoni. The sequence continues at coordinate 489,959 of JALIZF010001908.1, forward strand.
GTGAGTATCAAAGTGTCTGGGACTGTTGTATCTGTTTTGTGTTGCCGTAGTGTAATGTAATCATGCATTTCACGACCTATTTGAGAGGTAAAAACCTTTATCTCGTCATTGATAGCTCATAGCTATTTGATAGAAGACAAATGCCCAAATTTAATAGCGCTTATTTTAATTTTACTCAGCAATCGTGCTATTTTCCACTATTTTCTTTCTAACACCCTCCTAACAATATTTCCGATAGTTGTAACATATCGTCGGAAATCATCCATCTTTCAAACTTCTAGGAATTCGCATCATCTTCATTATCTTCACTATTTATCGAGCTTTGGTTTGACAAATGATGTGCATATCACAGCGACTTTAACACTTGTAATTACTCATTTAGACAAACACCACCTTTGGACTCTCTGATAGCAAATGAATCGAACGATATTCAGTTTTTCAGTTTTCGCTGTTTTCACCTTGAAATCCTGAAACATCTTTTCTGTCCGTTCATGTTCGCCTACGTCCTTCGCCATTGCTCTAGAATAAAATTTTCACGGAATCGCTTTTGTAAGGCAAGTTAATTAAAAAGGCAAAAAAAGAATTTAATCCATCTTCCATTGAAAGAAAAGTCCAGGGAAATATTTTTCGTTTATTCTTTCTTTTCAAATTTGTACATTGTATAAAAGTTTGCGAGTCGCAGACGGAGTAGTTATGGGTTAAAAATAGAAGTAGAAATTATTATAACGTCAAGTTTTACACTTCAAAATCTTTGTTAATTTACTAAAAGACGTGTTGGTAATTTAGTTCTTTTCTTGAGTTAATGAGCTCCAAGGACATTACATCTAATTAGCACTGGATAGGCGTTCTCATTAACACAGCACTTTTATGCGCTATAAACGAGGCCTGCTTGATATTGCACTTGAAGGGGGCTTCATTTCATATTGAAACATCTTTACTGTTATTAAACCACAACTTGGCCAATATCGGCGACAAAGACTGAAAAAAATGACACCTTAGAATAGGTGGCGCTTGTTTTCATGCACTGAAGAAGACACATAAGTACTAGTTCATTTATGAATGAATGACTGATGTTTCTGGTTGTTAGTCGCAACGAAGCAAATCACGGTTAACTCTAAACCTTAGAAGCCCTGTGCCTTAGGCGACAAATAACCTTTGAAGAGTGACTATTAGAAGTGGTCTTGTAACAATGCCATGAGTCGTATATCATGGTGGGTTTGTGATCAGTATTAACTTGGTGAGTCAAGTCGTTTCACTGGCTATTCAGTCACGAATTCTCCGGTACGTGTCATACACGCTCTGCTAGCAAACCGTAAAACAAAACGATCTTTCAACATGCGAGTAGAGATGGACCCTTTTCAAAATGTGCTCGATAACGAGGTTGAAATACTCAAGAAGCCAGCGATGGCCAGTATTTCTTATATATATCCCTATTAGCCTCGATATGAAGAAAAATATTGAAATTTTTAAACTTGTTTACGGCTTAATTTGAGGTAGACAGACACCAACTCTTTCCTAAATTGGGTTGCAATTATTAGGCCAGTATTTTCGGGTGTGCTTAATGCGGTTCCCTTCCCAGTATATCAATCTCCTAATTATCATCCTACATTTTTAGCATCTGCACTGCCACAAACGGAAACCCCGCAGATCAGTAATTACGCAGTAAGCCACAGTATTAAGGGTTTTTAATGTAATACTTTATAAATGTAACATATCGATAGGTGATCTAGGTATTTATACCACGTACGAATTTGTCGCCAACCTGACCAACCCGACACCCAAATTAATGTCGGCGCTTTGAACGCCGCACTGTAAGATATCTTTATGTATTTACACTGCGACTAAACTAATCCTATATCCTATTTATGTTTACCCCAAGGAATTTAAGTTAGTTGGAGTTCAAAGGCCAATAGCCAATCTGTCAGCTGTACGGGTTTTGGACGTACATAGGTTTCTAAATGTTCCAAGAATGTGGGTTAATTTTTCTGGGCGCGCGCACGCGCAGTTGATTATCCACTTGTTATTTTGTGTTGATATTTATGAAGTGTCATTCTGTAAACTAATTAAGTGTTAAGATTGAATTGTTTTGTTTTTGAATAGGTTGTAGAGTGTGCCGTGCCCCCTGAAGACTAGCTGCATGAAATAGGAGTATGATTGATAAGGACACTTGAAGGGAATACGCCATAAAACAATATAACAGGGATTTGATCGCCACTGGAGTTTATTGAAGCAAAGGCGGTTTACTGCAACAACCATTAACGTAACCACAAAAAACTTCATTGAACACTAGCACCTGAGTATCTGCGTCGTTCTTTTTTCTTGGATGAGATTACCCTCAATCATTCATTCCTTTTTAAAACTCGGGATTTCATCAAGCGTTTTCACGCTATTGTACTTGGTCTATTAGCCAGAGATTTGTCCTTTGTATATACAAGATAAAAGAAACATATAAACACAGAGAATGTGGATTCGTGGGATGACGCCTACAAGGAAGACGGCCACAACACAAATATTATTAATGGTATATTTATGTCAGAACTTGATGACTACAGCAGATACTAGAATGACTGATGGACTCTGTTATAATGAATATGGAAGGTCGCGACTTTGCAGACCAGATTTTCACGATCTTGCCTACGAGAAGGCCGTCCATGTTAGTCATACATGTGGGTTTCCACCGAGACGATTTTGCAAACCGAACTTCCGTGGTCAGTCTTGCGACATCTGTGATGTAAGCGATACATTGCGAACGCATCCTGCAGAGTTTTTAACTGATTTGCACAATGAAAATAACGTAACGTGTTGGATCGCTGATCCTGTTCAAAGCCGACAAAATGTTACGCTAATGTTTTCCTTGGGGAAGACCTATGACATAACTTATATTAGTGTACAGTTCTGTAGCATAAGACCTGAATCTATGGCTATTTACAAATCAATGGATTTTGGGAAGACCTGGCAACCCTATCAATTCTACTCCGGGGACTGCGAACACATGTACGAACGGCCTATGAATGGATATGTAGGCAAAGAAAACGAGCAAGAGGCGTTATGCACCGATGGGCATCTGATTCGACCTCATTATGGAGGAAGAATCGCGTTTAGCACGCTAGCTGGAAGACCATCAGCGTCCAATGTTGAGCTTAGCCCTGTCCTACAAGAGTGGATTGTAGCTACGGATATAAAAATTGAATTCAATCGTGTAAGCGCCTCAACCAAAAGGCCTCGAGATAACCTGTATTATGGAGTGTCCAATTTTATGGTGGGTGGACGGTGTCATTGTAATGGACATGCCAGTCGATGTAGTCGAGGGCCTGATGGTGAGATGGCTTGCGAATGCAAGCACAATACAGCAGGCCCAGACTGTCAAGCGTGCAAGCCGTTCTACAATGACAAGCCATGGCGACCAGCCACCACAAACTCGGCAAATCAATGTAGAGGTATGTGGAAAAAAAAATGTTTCTCTCATTGATAAAATTCTTAGTCAATATTGCAGCGCAAAAAGTGGAGCAAATATTTAATTTAAAAACAATATTCCTAATTTAATTTATCAGGTGCAATAAACTTTATAAAACGTCGCAAAGACTGATGAACATGAGCAGACATAATTTTCAGTCTTAGTTTATCTTTCACGCTGGCACTTTTCCGTTTTTCCCAAGCAAATCGGCAAGCGAGGTAATCATAAATCATTCGTTATTAGATTATATTTGGCATTTCTGGTCTTATTATTTCAACATCAAGCTCCTGGACAAAAACTTTGCCTGGAACTGAAATGCAATTCCCGTACTAGTATATACTTAGAATTAATTACACGTAAAAAGTGTTATGCAAGGATCACTTCTAGTTTTCAAACAACGCAACAATTGTGAGTGTGTGTGTGTTTAGTTTATGGATATTTGATGGATTATACCTGATTATAGAGTACATGTTCATAGCGTTTTAGGCGTCCTAAGGTCGGATGAAACGACATTGATGGATGGCTTAGAATCTCATTTATTGTATTCACAGTCTCAATAGCTTTTGTTGAGAAAGCCGTGTCGACAATGATTGACTCTCTTCTCCCAGACACTCGGGCGCTGGGCGACTTTGTCCTAATTTAAAAATCAAAAGGCTTTTCTTTTTAACTAATTCTCTCTTTGATTATAAACGTTTTACTACAATAAGGAAATTAAGTAGCAGTTTAATTCCTGCTGTTCAGAAACTCTTAGCTTCGCTTCATTTAGCTACTCACTTTCGGCATAAATATCGCAGCAAATATGTCTAGCTGAGAGTTTGAAGTGTCTTTTACTGTTGCAACAACTGTTTTCCCTGTAAATGAAGTTCGCTGCTGATCCCAGAATGTCTAATTCACAGACGCAATAAAAGCTTGAATCAATGGAGGTGTCTCTGACGTAATTGCTCCCAGTCTCTTAGCTTTGGTTCAGTTAATAGCCAATGTCAAACTTTTGAAGTACGTGAACTGAAAAAACCGATGAACTGCCTCAATCTTCATTCTTGACGCAAGAGATATCTTCAACAAAAGATATTCGCTACGTAATTAGCACTCATTTAGTTTCCGCCATTCATAGAAAATCTTTTATCTTCACATTTTAATGTTAATAGTATATTCTAATAAATAAAGCTTGGTATTTTATACCCAGACGAGCTGGCGACATAAAGACTTGATGCAAAGTAAAATTGAAAGTAATTATTTTGAAATGACATTGTTTTGTGAAAATAACCACTTGAAACTAATCGATTTTCGAGCAAACAAATTAACTCAAGAGTTGTTTGGAAAACTCTTGAATGACACGTTTAGATGTATACTTTTTGCAACTTCGAAAAGTTTTGCCGACTATTTCACAAAATGCGAAAGAGCATCATGACAAAACGTCTAAGCTTTCGTCATTGTTTCCATGGATACGTACAGCTTCTCGAAAACATAATTTTCCGTTTTTTCGATAACTGACGCAGTTATTAATTTATGTACTTAGCGTTTGTTTTTATAGTTTTGAGTTATGTAGCTACAATCGGCGCCTTTTTGAATTGACACACTTGCGAAAAAATGGTCAAAATTCTACGTTTATGAATTGTGACTTTTTCCCCCTCGCCCCCTAAGCAATGTTGTCCACTGGTCAGATTCCAGGGTGGGTGACTTTTCTCACTTCAACATTGAGTAGGGGGAGGGGGGAATGACCGAATAAAACAAACTTAGTTGCCAGTGAGGAGCAATTTAGTAAGATAGGTCCTTTTCTTCCACAAATGTCTCATTGAAAAAGGCGCCGATTGTAGCCTTTGGAAACGGCAAGCCCGTGGGTCTTTGACCAGTCTGTTGATCGCTTTTACAACTAGGCTTTTTCTGAAGTGTTCTGTATATTTGGGCCGGCCCGAAGGACTAAAGCTACCTATACTCATCGGGAATAAATTTGAAAACACGTATTTTTTGCTGCACACACTGTACACACTGGAAAGGTATTTTACTTTTGTCGTTTGAAAACGGAGAAAAATTACCTTCGTACTCTGACCGCTGTTCCTTTACTAGTTTACCAATAAATCTTTCTTCTTTGAATTTTTTTAAAGTTTGACTGCGCCTTTATGGACGTGCTTGGCGGCGTAGATCAAGTAAAACCCTCTTTCGTTGATAGGAAAAGAGTGGAATCAATACAACAGACCACACAATGACTCCAATAATTGTTTTACTAAAGGAAACACTGATTAATTCTAGGCAATCAGCCAGTACCTTTCATCTGCCTAACAACATTCTTTCACCAGTCTTAGTTCATTTAGTAAGTCAACTTTATTGTTTGAACATGATTGCCGGATAAATGGTTCAATCGAAGCCGAAGTTCAAGAGGGGAATTTGCAGTTGTCGGTTTAACTTTGGACTAGGAACTGAACTCGACCTTGAATAGAAATAAAAAAATATTTTCATAGTTCCATCTATGCTTGACAAACTACTAGAATGAATTGCATTTTCGCATAAATGGACTACGAGGCTCTGTTTATATATGAAAGCGAATTGTCTCTGGTAGCCAGGATAACCCTTCTGCTTCTTTGCCCGGAGGACAACTCGCCTTCATGTAAACAGGATCCTGGCATATTACCTACATTTCCGCGCAATGCGCCTACAGGCTGTAACATGAAGAACTTTGTAAAATCTGCCGCAAAATCATGTTTAGATTCACGTACTCAAACACATTGGTTTCAGTAAACCATGGTGTCGAAGTCCTGCTGAGAGATAAATAGATTGTAGTACTAAAGATCACCTCCTGGGAATAAGGAAACTTGTGTCATGATACAATTAATGATGTGTAAACTTGATAACACACGTGTTTCGTGCCTGTCCATGACTTGAAAAACCCAAAGTTAATATTACCGTAGGCTCACAATAACAAGTTCAAAAGTAATTCAAGACTTACAAAGGTGAGATATCTAACTCGAGGCGATATAGAAAAGTCATAATCTCCTTTTCAAGGAGACCCTATCTTTCCAGGTTCGAAGGAAATATCATTGCGGAAGTACTGCTCACCTTCGATGCAAGTATTCAGGCAACTGTACTTCCATCTCATAGTTCAGTGTCGACAAATTCTTTTCACCTTAATTGCGCTTGCAGATATAAAGTCCGTTTTAACTCACTCTGTTAGACATTCATTCTAGTCTGCCTCAGGCTTTATTTGGCAGACGGAGCTTGAAGAAAGGCGGGCTAACTTCATTCTACAAAAGGATTGACTGTAGCATGGTTCATCTAGTACTGCCTTATAATAGACAGAATACATAAAATACGAACTGGTATTTTAGTTTTTAGTTTTAGCATTTTAGTTTTATTCAGTGCATCCTGCATCCATCTCGATATTAGTTGCATTTTCAGACTGTTTTGGTTTTATGAGCATTTTTTACCATTCCAAAGAGTGTTGTAAAACGTGTGTTTTTTCTTTGTATTCGGTTTCTCAAATAAAAAGGCGGAGATTAAAGTCGGACTCAGCAGACATTGTTATTCATAGCTTTTAGGCAGACTAGATCTCACAATCATAAATCACACAAGTTCCGCCTACTGTCAACATCCATGCTAAACAAAGTATTAAAAATGTGCCTCATAAAATCAAATTTTTTTGGATGTTATCACTCAGTGGTAATATTTCACGTTTTTGTCATTTTGATATAGAAATAGAATTAAAAAGGACTATTTAGGGCGCACTTCTTGATTTACAATTCACAACAAGTGGTTTTCGTGTTTTACATTTTTGATCAAAACCTGACGATATATTGATTCACTTAACAGTCAATGAATCATTATAAGCGCGAGAACATGAGGATTATTTCCTGTAGATATGTAATTCGACGACATCATTGATCTTTCTTCAAACCACCTACTACTTGAGATGAGTTTTAATGGTATTTCCTCCATTGGTTCAAATAACGTACATTTTTAAGCGGAGAGGGACGGTTTACTGAAAGGGCTAAGTTAGAAATGCCGGACGCAGAAAAAATAGTTTAGGAGGAAGGATCGAATACAATTAAGAGTAGTGTCGAGAGAGAAGTGACGAAAAGAAAGACGGAATTGAGGAGGGAGAAATTGGCTAAAAAAATACGGCAGAAGGCAGATTAAGACCATGTTCCTATCCCCCACATCCCAAAAGTATAGAAAGGAATAATGCCCCTGCGATCAAGAGCTTCTTCTCCACCCATATCATTCTTGTTAGTACACACCCAAGTCTAAATAGTATACGTAAATTAAGATTGGGTCATTACAACGATAGGACTGCTTAAACGCTTTTTATCCCTTACGAACTTGACCCATATGAACAATTTCTTCTTCATTATTGATTTTTTTAAGTTGCGAGAATGTTGAAGACGTTGCAGACGTCAGAATGTCTCAGTAACAAAATAGATGTATTGCCATGAAATTGATATGAAGATGTGCCCATTCGCGTCTCTTTACCACTCACTTCGATAAAAGCTTAATCTTTAATCAGTTTTAGCTGGGTTTTAGCCAGCTTTTTACAGCTTAAGATTGCTGTATTGTACAACAATTCTGGTTTATATTTAGAGGGTCATATGTTAAAACTATTGTATCGTACTTTTAAGATAGACTAATTGAGCCTATGGTATTGCCAAGGTCGATGCTGCCCACTCCTTTTAGATTCTAGAATATCAATTAAGTGCATTAATGACTTGGTAAGAGACAAGATGACAGTGATATTTACACATTTTTGGTTATTGTTACAATATGCAGTAGACATTTTAAAAGCAGGAGTCCATTCTTCTGGGAAAGGAGGGGTAGTGGTCGTGGTCGGGTCGTGGCAGGCCCAGATTAGTCTAGTAATGGTAACAAACAAACGAACGAAGGGATGAGCGTCGAATAACAGACGAACGAATCGAATGAAAACACGAACGAACGGACAAACGAACGAGCAAAAGAACGAATGAATATACGAAAACCGACGAACAAACTAACGGACAGACAAACGAACGAGCAAACAAATGAACGAACGAACAGACAAACAAACGAGCAAACAAATGAACGAACAGGCAAACGAGCGAGCGAGCAGGCGAGCGAACAAACCAACAGACTAACAGACGAACGATCGACAAACAAACAAACAAACAACAAACAAACAAACAAAAATGTACAGCTCAAACCAAAAAATCCAAAGTTATAATCATCTTTTCCCATTTTTTCAGCATGCAACTGCAATCTCCATTCACGGTCCTGTGAATTCAGTATGGAGTTATTCAAGTTGTCTGGTGGTCGAAGTGGAGGAGTTTGTATTAACTGTAGACACAACACGGCGGGTCGGTATTGTCATTACTGCAAAGAGGGCTACTTTAAAGATCCTAATAAACTACCTACACACAGAAAGACATGTAGACGTGAGTGAAGATGCTTATACGGAAAAGCAGGATCTCAATTGACCACTTTCGATATATTGGTTGAGTGGTTCACGCACAAAGCGCGCATTTCAAAACGAGGCTTGTGACGTCACAGCAGCCATCTTGGATGAACTTCAACAAAATTAAAGATTTCTCATTAGCGTCACTTGTTTGTTCATCCAACATGGCTACCGCTCTATTGTCTACTGAATTCCCAAAATGAGGCTCCAGTCTAACAATGGAGAGATCGTATTTAGTATTTATATTTTCCCTAAGCCTCGACTTGACCCAGTTGTTCACCATCACTCATTCAATATATCGAAAGTGGTCTATTCAGTATTTGCTACATTAGCGGTCAAAAATTTAATAAATTGGAACCGAAAGCGCGTAGTACATAGTCAGAGACATACAGCTTTTTAAAAAATGTGTCGGGTAAAAGGTCAAAATATACGCAACTCAATCGAACGGCAGCACGACAATTCACATATATTCTAAAAAATTTCTGTGAAGTTTCTAGGGTTTTCACGTTTCTGAAGATCATTGATTATTCTAAAGAACTTCATACATTTGCCGACCTTAAAAACCAAGGCCAAATCTGAAAGGCGATGAAAGTTTTGCAACTGCAATTCTTTTCGGTCTAGTTGCTTGTGTATGATGGCTTTTAATTTAGCCTGATTATCAGACGGGAGGGGAGAGGAAGTGTACGATTTAATGATCTACGACCGTCTGATAATCAGACTATAAATTAGGTGTATAGTTATCCTGGAAACGATGAAAGGGAGATTCCAATATTAGAGAGCTCAGATTCAAGTACACAGGAAACAGCAAACGGCGAAGATCGAGGATAACGCGGCCTGCTTTTTCCGCGCCTGCCTGGTGCCAAGGGTTTTGGCATTTAAACGTGAGCGTAACGTTTCTCGTTTACGTCAAACGCGAAATGACTCACCTTCGCGTTTAAACGGTAACGTCAGACGTGAGAAATAACACGTGATCCTCTCTGTCATAGAGTTGTTTACGTATGAGTGGGAAACTTACCGCGCCGTACCGTGACCGTGTCAGTGCCGTAATGTCTATAAAAACATTCGAAATTCATGCCCTAACCGTATCGTATCGTAACCGTACAGTGTACCACTCACACGAAAACGACTCTATACCGTTTCCCGTGTACGTAAAGCTTTACCCAGTCGATTTACCCTCCAACATTGATTCGGTAACAAACTTTTTTCAAACAATGAAAACTTATTTCCTATATTCAGCCTGCAATTGTCATCCGCATGGGTCACGTGGTCGAGTCTGCGATCAGAAAAGCGGCCAATGCCCTTGTAAAGAAGGAGTGATTGGAAGGTCATGTGACAAATGTGCCAATGGATACACAAGCACCAAGTCTAATATAGTACCATGCGTAGGTAAGTAAGTAGTAATATACTAGCCTAAATTCTATTTAATGAGTGCTGCCGTAGCTTCAAAGTCACTGTAAGAGTGTTGTTTAAGAACGCGTGAAATGGAATAGAAGTTATTATCAGTACGAGGTCGGTATCAAATCAGAGCATAAACGTTTAAACCACAAAGAAACTGGGTGTGATTTCCACACAAAAAACGGCGAGAAACTGAGGCATGATAACATACCAAACGAGGCGTACAAAGACACCAATACAGATATACACAATGTTGAATTTCTCAATAAAAGAGTTTATTCCGTGCAATGCATAATATTCAAAATCACATGTTCGACAAAAGTTACAAATATATAAGTTAACTTAGTGTCTACGATAAAGCCTTGGCGTGCGTGGTCCGATGACTCATTAATACCAAAGCTAGAACATAAGCAAGCTATCTACCAGATAAATATTGCTATTTTTGTCCGAAAAACATAACAGAACATCAGAAAAAGTTCGAGTGTAGATCACATTCGCACCTCGCGCACAAGCCAGGTCCACACAAACAGAATGCCGCGAACTAAGATTCCAACGATAAAGGCTTACCTCGTTCAATGACTTGCAAATACGAAAGCTAGAAGATAAGAAAGATATATATTAGATAAATATTGCTGTTTTTGTTTGTAAAACACAATAGATCAGAAAACGTTCGAGTGTAGATCAGACTTCGCACCTCGCGCACATGGTTGACACAAACAAAATGCCGAACTTTTTCTAAATACTCCAAAGACAATTGAAAGGCGTACCTCGTTCAATGGCTTGCAAATATGAAAGCTAGAAGATAAGAAAGATATATAGTCGATAAAAAACACAACAGAACGAAGTAATACTTGCAAAGAAACGCAAACCACATACCTGTTATCAGTTGCAAGCCAAAAGGCCGAAGGTACGGGTTGCGAACTTTTATAGTAAACTACCTGCAAAGCATGGTGGGTCAAACGACCCTGTGTATTCTGGGATAGCTAGAACAAAGAAATTTATTGTTCTAGCCGTCGACGAACTGCATTGTGAGTCAAGTTTCGCCGCATTGTGGGTACAATCTCGCAAATCTCGATGTTTTTCTGCCTTACGTATACTCATTGACTGAATTAGATTCGCTGCCTTGCGTCGCTCGCTTCAGGCTCGCTCCGCTGCGGCAGCAATTAAAGTATTTTAACCTGTGTGGCCTGCTCTCAGGGGAGAGGAGAGGGGAGAAGAAAGGGAAGAGAGGAGGGGAGAAAGGATGGGAGAGGAGAGGAGAAAGTGGAATTGAGGGGGGAAGGAAAAGAAGAGAGAGCCTTTGTTTCCCCGCTCTTCTCCCCACCCTCCTCCCCTAGAATCTAGAATTGCCAACGCGACGCAGGCTAAAATATTTAAGATATATATAACGCGCGCGCTGATTGGCTGACTTTCATGTTTATATCAAAGGACAGAGGGTTCCTAGGCTTGCTTTTCTTAAAAGCAGATCACAGTAACGAGCCATGCGCGTGTGTGTTTTATATTGTTTAAGTATGTTTGATGTGTTCTTTGTCATTATGAGTTATTCTATATCAGTGATATCGCAGATGTGTTTGATTATCCATAAGTATATGAAGGGTTCTCTGTGAAAACGACCTAAGTGACTTTTTGATGGATGTCCAGACATTGATTTTTTTAGCACAGGAAAGTTAATTGATATCATTTTCACCATTAAAAAATATCATCAAAAAAGTCACTTAGGCCGTTTTCATAGCGAACCCTTCAAATGATTACTGTGCTTTTCCAGCAGTCCCCCAAAATGTGATGTCACAGGAAACACCCGTCAAAGCCAAAGACTTCGGTAAGTCGGTCAAACTCTCGTTTTGAGTCTCGTTAACAAATTGAAGATGGTTTTGAGTTGTCTGTTCTCGCTGCGCTCGTGGTTCCACTTGAGTTTTGAACATTTTATGACGTCAAGAGTGTGTCAATAAGAGTACAGGCAACTCATAACCGTCTTCAATTCGTTTTTTACAACAATTATTTGAGATAAAAGTTAAAAAATCCTTTTCAAACGGGGCAACAGAACGAGCGCGCGCGCTGAAACGCGTCAGCAGTGTTTCTATTCCCTTATTGACACACTGTAATCAACCAATCAGATCGCGAGATTAGTATCAAGTGTTGTAAAATTTTGAATTGCTTCGTGTGTGACCATTCAGCCAATCTATTCAAAGTTATTGTTACGCCGGTACAGTACCCTGCATGGGTGTCAGAGTTTGATTGCGCTCCCCCCCTCCTCCCCAGATCGAGGGCCGAAGGTCGGAGCCCCCTGATAATATTAAGGAAACGTAGCGTAACCCGAAACAAAGCCTCTGGCTGGCAGGGTACCGGTACGGTTGCAGTGGGGAAAAATCGTAACAAACTGTTCACCACATGAAACATAGTATATTGAGGCAGTTGTGATCGGCATGTTACAAATAATATGTTGCGCTACTTGATAACGAATTTGTGAATTGTTACTCATATCTAATTTGGTTTCCCCCTAGGATGCTCTCAGTGTAGACGTGTTCCTCTCAAAGCAAAAAGATATTGTCGCAGAGATTATGGTAAGACACTATCAGTCCTATTCTCTACTTCCCTAGGTAGACTGAGAGCGTATGGAACGCATATATATTGCTATACGTAAGGTCTTACGTCGATACTAAAACGGTGTCCAAGAAAACGTTTTTTCAGTATGAAAACTGGAAACGGAGAAAAACACATGCGTCTTCAAACTTACGTTGGCGTAACCCAATAGTTCGGTAGTCTCTATATTTGCTCGCGCTCGCAAGTGCTTGCGCAAATTTGCAACACGGTTGCTTTCTTTTTCTACTCTCACTTATATCGAGTCAACGTACGCTTAATATGCATTCTACCTAAACTGAGTATATCTCTTTCCATAGCAATGAAAGTCACTGTTGTCCGAGTGGATAAAAATAGACCAAAAGAATGGGTGCGCGTGACGGTCAACATCAACACTTCATTCAAACGTTCAGCGGTTCTTCGTTTTCGTCGCGGTGATGGCTACCTGTGGATTAGACTACGCGACCACAAATGTAGATGCCCTAGGTTAAAACGTGGTCGAAGTTACTTCATAGCAGGGAAAATACGAAGAAACCGACTTAAAAAATCGATTATTGTGGATGGTAAAAGTATAGTTGTTCCATGGACAGACAAGCTACTGAAACGAATTTATAAATTCAAAAAACTTCAACGTCGAAATAGGTGTCGGTGATATATCAAGTGGTTATTTGTGTAAATTTGCTTGTTATAACGGATAGAACAACCAAGTTGTTTAAAAACTGCAGCTGATGATTTATGCTACGTAGTAGTTACATATTGTGGGGTTCCTGTGTTATTCATAAACACGGGAGCCCCGTCTATAACTACTTTTCGAAGTTTCCAATCAATTTATCCCCCAAAACCTCTAGTCGCTACTCAGTTTCTGCGCTGACTCACTTTCATTTGTTTGTGAGTGTATTTCTCAAAAATGGAAACAAGGTTAACTCGTGGATTACGACAGCGTTGTCCAACTCGCGCATATTAACGCTTGAAGATATGCGCGCATATGAATACATACAAAGGAGCTATACTATAACACAGAACTCCCTGGGACTTTATATTACAGCTGAATTTGGTTCAGAAATCTATACATTATGCAATATATTATATATTTAAATTGTAAATTAAATGAAATTCAAACTTAGTGACGTGGTGTTTACTGATTCTTGTATACCCTTGATAAACTTTCCAAATGCAGTGTTTTTATAGTGGATAAAAATAATTCTATTATCCAATGAACAGCCCAAATCTGTTGACTAGTCATGGAGGGGATGTGTGTGTTTAAGTAGCATTACTAAGTTGTTGGTTATGCTTGTTTTATGATCATTTATTATGCCCATTCAAGAAACTGTGTGCTCAGTTTAATAGTATACCATGCCTGTAGCCACTGCAGGTAAAAAATGCTATTGGAGAATGCAAACATAATTGAAGAGTTCTCTGTGAAAATGATCTTTTTGATGGATGTCCAGACATTGATGTTTTTGGCTACAGGAAAGTTGATATCATTTTATACCATTGAAAAAATCATCAACAAAGTTACTTAGGCCATTTATATAGGGAGCCCTTCAATATTCTGCACAGACACAAAGGTCTTGGTCACCTAGCAAGTTGAACTTTGAATTGTAGGGCCTCGAAAATTGTTTTTCAGTTGATATTCAGTCTATTTAGTCAGTTCAAGGTGTAATAATATCTTCAATCTTCTGCCCTCGTTAGCAAGGACAGCTTTGTTTCTTGGTGTGCTGCCTTCTCAGTCCTTGTCTCACAACAAATGCAAATACAGGCACTTTGCCAGTTGTCACATAAAACAAGGCCTGTGATATAATGCAGCTGTATTCAAAGTCTAAATGTCTGCTCTCTATAAGATCAAATGTTTGGGAAAAGATGCTTGGATGTTCATTAACATCCTTTACATTCACTAACATGAAAGCATGAAAACGATTTACAACTGGTATCATTTATTCATATTTTTTATTTTTATTCATATTTTTTTCAATTATTCCTTATAATTTTTAACCTTATTAACAATAAATTGTAGTATTGACATCATATTTACATGACGCAATACTATGTACTGTGTGCCATAACGTATGATTACCATATTTGATTTACATTTTAAAAGTAATCGTAGAGTGATTTTAAATAACCCGTGAAAGAAAGCTGACTATTTAGTTTGTACTAGCTGATAAAGAACAAAAGAAATAATAGGTTTAGTTTACTACTACCTATTATGTGTACTATTTTTTCACAGGTTAAGTAAAATCACTCTAAAGTAAATGTGTTTTAGCAAGCACAACTAATATTAACATATCAACCAGAACATCTCGTAACATGTGCTATCCTACTTTTGGGCTATTCTGAGAAACGTTTTTCAACTTGCATTTACTACCAACATAGTGTGAAGTCATTTGAAATATTCAAAGGAGAGGAAGACCAGAGCACGTTCTACAATTAGCCTAAAGGCTGCCCAGAACTTTTGTCAGGGTGTAACTCCTTATTATACTGTCCTGACATTACTGAGTCTGTGTATAATTTTTGTGTGTATGCCATTTTTACTTGAGATTATGGTGGCAATAGTGAAAGGTATTCCAGATATTTTTATATTAAGTGAATCAATATGATTGTATGCCTCACATTAACCAACACGTCAGTATGTACTTATTGATTGAGTGGGAGGGCTGGACTGGAAAATATTTGGTTCAAGGTCATGCCGTACCGACCAAGTGTAGCGAGGTCTGTACAAATGACCAAGAGCCAAATGATTTCCCGTCTGGCCCGATCTTACTCAGTCAATAGGCATGTTATCATATGACTGGTTTTATCACTATTTTATTTATATTTTTGGCACACGCATGGGTCTGAGTCTGGATACGGCATTTTCCGGACTGCTTTTGAAAAGCCGTCCAGCCCTGCTCATGTCACTTTTTCCAAAGGTTTTCTTAAGAGCACATGTGTGGGGCCAAATATGGGTCATATGATAATTAACATTATTCTATAGAGCGATAACACTAAAGCCGTGAAACAAGTACTAACTAAAAGGTACAAATAGTACTAGAGTGGTTTTCATAAACCCGTGAAACAAAGTGTACTAATTAAAGTGTAATAAAATGTAATAGTCAAGAAATATAATAGAAAACAAAAGAGCCAAAGTGTAATAAAGTGTAATAAGCTAAAGTGTATTTCACGGGTTTATGAAAACCACTCTAATGAAACAATAGAAAACAAAGGGTTTTGCTACTATTTGTCTCTATTTAGTTGCTAAGTTATTTCACGGTTTTAGTGTTATCGCTCTAATGTATTTTCTAAGTTAGATTTCTCTAGTAACTGACAAGCTGTGGCACAAATTTGAAGGGATACTAATGAAAACGGCCTAAGTGACTTATGGATACCCAGGTATTGATATTTTGGCTTAAGAAATCTGTTGTGCCATTTCAGACCATTTGAAAAAACTTGAAATAGTTGTCAGAAAAGTCACTTAAGCCATTTTGATTGCAATCTCTTCAGTTTTAAAGGAAACAATATTACGTTGGTACAACTGCTACTATAACAATAACAATAAGAAGAAGTACAATAACCACTAGCATACCTGAAGAAAAAAAGACAAAAATATTGATAATAAACTAGACAACTGATTCATGAAAGGATTTTGGGAGGTTTTTGAGGGATTGAAAGAATAAGAGAATTTGATAATAAATAAATAAATTGTCTTTATTTAAAGAGGGTAGCATGTGACAGTAATTCAACTGATGAACTTGTGGCCCTCTAAACTGAACAAAATAACTGAAATAAACATAACATAATCAATTTTAAGAATCCCTCCCTGGCCGGGAGGCAAACCAGTTGGCTATTTACATGTACAAGCATGGTCAAGAAGTTGAAGTTGAAACTAAGACTACTCGAAACAAATTCAACCTCAGCTTGTGGCCAGAGTGGGACTCGAACTCAGGAGAAATAAGGTGGGTCTCATTACACCTATGCATGTTCAGTGCTCAATAGTTCAATACCAACTGAAATGTTAAGTCAGATGGGGTGAGGTCTACCTTCCCTTGCAACTTAAATGTGTAAACAGGACATACCACAAGTTGATGATTTAGCTGTCACTTTCTTGACATGTGTTGTCTCTCTGACAAGTCTGTTCTGTGTAGAGTCAACTTGGCCTGTGATGTCATCAATGATTTCTAAAATACAAATGATTACATTATGTTATATTATGCTCATAATGTGTTGTTCCAGAAAATATCCATACCTCCACCATGAAGGGATTTTGAAATTCTAGAGGGGAGGGGGGCCAGAGAAAGAACACAATTACAGAGTTTGTATGGAAGCAAAATGGCAGGAATTTCAAATGTTTTTATAGACATCATAGCACTGACATGGTCACAGCATGACAGAGTCCACAAGTTCACACTCATATGAAATCTGCTCTAGGCAACACTTATGTCACCTTCATGTACCAGACACAGATTCAATAGACAAACAAGAAAATCAAAGTGAGAACAAAAGGTACAAAGCTAACAAAGAATGTACATCCATTCTGGAATATGAAGAAGGATCTCATGATCTAATGACCCTGAATGGCTGAGCAGTTGCTCAAGGACTGCTGCAGTGATTTTCTACCCACTTTGAACCGCTAGTAGAGGTAGCAAGTGAACATGAAGGGGATACAATATAGATACATAACATCCACCATTCATAAATAATAATACTACAAGGGAGACTGTACCCTTCCATCTTTTTGGGAGGGTGGCCACACCCATGTATAGGGGGTAGGGGTTGTAACAAATCAATTCAGGAGTTTGTTACCATTCTGTGAATCCACTTCATCTGTTATGGCATGTCCTATCATCTTTTGCCTTTGAATAATACTGGACAATGCATCCAGTCCTTTGTCTTGTTCTATTAAAAAAGAATAACAGAGATCTAGATTTTCACACCAACTGCACATAATATAAGTGTAGAGGAGAGTTATCTATAGGACAGCAAGGAGGAGGAGAGGGAGGAGGGTGGAAAGTGGGAAGAAAAGAAGGAGAAAGAGGGAAAACGTGCATGGAGATGATAATGAAAAAATAGAGAAGGAAAATTAAAAACTTGACATGAGATTACAAAAGTGCAGTCACTTTTGGGGAAAGAGTAAAAAGAGAAAGAAAGAAAAGTAGAAGAGAGAAGAGTTGTGGGGAAGTGGAAAGAAGGAAAACTTATTGTGGAGGCAAAAAGAAATGGGACAAATAGGAGAGAGGAAAATGAGAATTGGGAAAGAGGAAAATAGATGGGTGAAGTTACACAAAGTGAAAAATTCACCTGCAATGATTTGTTGCTGTTGGTTACGCATGTCATCAACTGACATGTCATTTGTTTCTGTCATCGAAGGTGAGTCAAATGCAGTATTGTCTTGCCCTCGTGTCAGTAAAGCATCTCTACTAGACAAAACATACCACAAAAACAACAAAAAGAGAAAACATTAACAGTGGGTTCTATGACATAGAGTTTATTGCATGCGCCTCTCTTTTACTCAGTAGGATAAAGGTTCAAAATGCTAGTAATGTTAAAACTCTCTTTTGAAGAGTGTTACAGTGTTACAGATTTCACATCTGTGATTATGTATCTTTATATACCAAAACAGTTCTGTTTGCAACTCTAATAAATAGTACCTCGACTGATAAATAACTTAATATATGCACAGTTATTGTCATGGCAACAAGAAACCCCACGTACATATTTGTATAGACAGCATTTAGTTTGTCGTAAAATAACATTTTTAGTGACTTTTTGGAACACTTGTTGCCATGGTTGCTAATTTTGTTACTATGGTTACATTAATTGTTACTATGGTAACAGTTGTTACTATGGTTACAACTGTTACCATATTGCAACACAGTAACAGTTTTTGAATGAGATTATAGTTGCTTTAATCCCCAAATTTTACCTTCCAAAGTCTCTGTTAACTGGTTCTTGCATGAATGCTGATGACAGCTGTTTGTCCCTGAGAAAAATATTACAAATGAATTAAATGATTGAATAAAAACATTCAGGTATTGATGACTATGTACTAATAATAGACCATTTCACAGCTCTTGTGGCTCAACCTCAGCCTCAAAGCCATGTAATATATTCTTTAGAATTTGACTACAGCCCGTGGAATTTTAAAGGGTTTCGATTGTTTGTTGATGTGTACATTCCTTACATTACCATGAGCTGTAGTCAATTTCTAAAGAATATATTACCCACTGTCGAGGCTGAGGTTGAACGTCGGACTATTTCTAATCAATAAGAGGTGTTCTTACTTTGTTATTAGTTGGTCCAACATGTTTTGTCTTCTATCAACCTCTCTTTCTGTGCTGATGATCAATATTATTAAGGACAAATTCATGATTTCTAGTTAGGACAGACCCTTCACTGGAAGGCTATAACAGCAACTGTCTTATGTTATGGCTCCCCTAAATCTGTCCACACAGGCTCATTATTTTTGACATGGCTCTTGAAATTATCATTGTCACACCTTAGTACAGTCATTATGTTAATAAGTTTGTTTATACCTTCCATTTTATCACTATGTATGCCACAGTGACAAAAAATAATCAATCCACATTCCCATATTTAGGATTGCTGTGCCATGGTATGAACCAAGTACACTGTGGGACACAACAAAATTTGCTTGAAACAAAGATGTTGTTATGTTGGAGTTGTGATGTATGGCAAGAAATTAAGTCTAGTCAAACCAAGCATGTTCTACTATATGCAAAAAGGGGGGCTGTTGAGACACAAGCATAAGCATAGTGAAGTGCCAAACAGAGACCAAAATTCTGCACCATGTCTCGAGCCACAGGTATATTTCCATCTGTATAAATTCTGTATTATTTAGTGATGTTGTGATGTTGTGCTATGTACAGTGTTTTATGTCAAAGGATACATATGATAAGATGAAGATGCTCTTAGAAGTGATTGTTTCAAATTGTTCACATCACGACCAAAAACCTTCAACATCATTCTTATATCTGACTCTATCTGCCATTTATAAAATAAAAATAAAAAAGACAAAAAATACATTGATGTCAAAATAAACAAAGTGACCAGTTCCTCTATATTTAAAATATAAACAGTTATACAAATAGCAATGTCTATTATTATACCCTTGCATGGTTGCCTCCAGAACGACGTATTTTATTGCGTTCATTAATTTTCTCCATAACATCTTGCCCATGCTGTTCAACTCTTCTGTATTCATTTTGCCTACAAAGATAAACATTCATGAATAAAAACAGTGTTTGCTACAAGTGCTGGGGCTAGCTTTTTGTGATGTACAATTGTATTTACAAATACACGTGAAACAACTATAAAAACCTACTTCAAACTAACACAAAATGGCACTCGCATTTATTAGCTGGTTCATTTAAGAAATAATTTCAAACATAAGATATATATTCAATACAGTTGGAGTTTTGTATCAGGAATTAATATGCGTTTAACTTTGATGTAAACTTAAGTTTGCCAAAAATATGCTCTTCCCTAGGCTAACAACTTAAGAATAGTACTTATCTTCAATATATTAAACATTTTAATTCAACTCCAAATTGAATAATTATAATAAACATCAACGTCAACCTTTGCAAGAGAAATCATGTGATATTTTTGCAATGAAAGATCAACATAGATCTCCATAATACTGAACAAATAGCAGCATATATTTAACAAGTAATAAAATAAACTATCGATAGCTTTCACAAAGCATAATCGGTCAGAGAAAGATTATAAAGAACCGTAAATAAAGAGGAATTGTAAACCTTACCACGAATCTGCCCCCGCCATCTTGTTCTTCTTCTGTGATAATTTCACTTCCGGCATCTAGCATCTAGTCTCTCTCAAAAATAAGGCACAGGAAACCCAATGGTTATGATATGATAACTAGCTGGTGGTTGCCAAAGAACTCCCCATTCTTTTGTCCCTTGCATCTCATCTCACGTGAGATGCTGTCTATAAACCTTTTATCATAAATTGTATTTAAACATTAGTTTGCCAGGTTATGAAATAAAATGCTACTATAAAGTATCTGGAAGTACAAAATTGAAGTACAGCACAAAGAAAGTAAATAGCGCATGAAATTATATTTCCCCTATACCTTGTATAATAAGCCAAGCTCATACTAGAAACTTCCTAGATTCAAACTAAAGAAATAATTTTATAAGTTGGCCTAGACCTATGCCTTCTTGAGACCGCCCGGCCGGCTATATGTATGTTCAATATGAGGGACGCTCTTTCGGTTTTCACCCCTTCAATTGCATTGTGTCTGTGAACTGAAAATGAATCCACACTTATGGCATTTTATGGCATCTACCATGCCTACTACCCTAACACTACTCTGCTACATCAAAAGAAATGAAGCTAGAGTCTTAAATTCACAGAAAACTGCTACTGAATTTTATCATTGACAACTGAACGATTTTATGAACATAATAGATTTTCCCAAGAGATAAACGAGTTGAATCTAATTAATGAGGTCATTTTGTCAACTATATTACCAGGTTTTAATATTGCTGCTTGATGGGTGATACTGATACCCAAAATAGTCATTCTAGAAACATGGCTATGTTGGCAAGGCAACTGAATCGACATAAATTCAATTCACCATACACATAGAAAGAAATCAACATTTTTACCGTGACTCTCCGATAAAGACAGTGTGTCATTCTACCGAAGAACTGACCCAAAGAAAACCTCTTCTTAAAAACACGGATGTATTTATAAGTGCAACCCGAGTTTCCCAAAATAAAATAATTAAGATTGACCCGTTGGAACGGAAATGAAATCTAAACATGATCACTCGTTTTCCAATCCAAAATCACAATCCTCAAGTGTTTCCGGTTATGTTTTCCTTTGCCATAAATGGGTTTGCCCAGACAAAAGGTGTCCCAGGACAGGAAGTGGGAATGGGCCAAGACGTACGTACTGGGGAATACCCATGAGTCGACAATCAGGTGAAACGCGCGTGTTAGAGAGACTGTAGCCACAAGCAGTATTTAGTCCGGATACTTCGCAGGATATGACGAGGGGTGTGCTTCGACCAGGAGCCATGTTGGTTTTGTACCTGCGTGCAAAGTCTCATGAGTGACGGAGTTAATTACAGAATAGCGCAAAATTTGAATGTTGTCGTTATCCATATATGGGGTCATGAGTCAAAAAGAGTCCATCATTTTCGTCAACCCTTTGAAAGCTGTCAGTATTATATTTACAAAACCTCCTTGGTTTCAGCGAATTTCGACCTCCGTTTCGAATATTTTGCCAAATTTCGTTTTGTGATGCGATCCCTTTCACCCACGACCAAGGCCCCGGTTATATCTCAACTCCGGAGGGGAGGGGGTATCCCCATATCGTCAATTTCATGCACAACTACTGCCTCTGCAAGCAGAGGTCGCACGGTACACGTGGATAATAGGAAGGGAATCCGCCTCGTTGTACTCTGTAAGAAACACTTGAAATTTGACTTTACGACCTCTTCTTTTCATCACCTATTGTTGACTCATCAGCAGATGGTCGTAGACGCATAGACTAGCTCCACGTAGTAATGGCCTCATGCAATCAGCTGTAGTATCGTAATAAAACTAGATGAAGCAGAAAATCTAAAGCCGGCTTAGTTCTCACGATTGATATTGGCCAACCGCGTTGAAGGTAATACGAAAAAGAATTAAAACGCAGAGTTAAGATATGCAGAAAAAGTGAAAGTACAGACAAGCAGTTTCCGACAATAAAAACCTGAAAATAAACAGTTTTATGTTTTATTTCGTTTGTAAAAGAGCAATAAAATCACACTATGCAAAGGGATATTTATTGAGTCTTTTCTTTTGATTTATTTGGTAATCTGTTTACTTTTGATTAGCATTTTCACGTTGTCTGAAATCAATGAACCCTGTTTCATCGATATGCCCTCAAATATACTCGAAATGTCAGCGAAAACAATTGCCAATTAAAACAACTGATCTGTTCATTCGTCTCCACGCCTCAGTTTCACAAATTTTTAAACTTTAGTGAATCTTGAAAAACTCTCAATACTCCTTTGATTTCATATTTTGGGTATGAAAAAATTCGTGTGAAGTAATTGACTTTCTGTCACGCAGTCACGCAATACCTTGCATATCTTATTTCAAGTCAGTTATTGATTTTTTCAAATTGCTAAATTAGACACGAACACATCCCACTTGGTGATGAAGTGGAGTTTGTACCTTTAGAACATATTGTGTCATTTTTAGGAGCTGGTTCACGTTAAACACCCAGTGATACGTCAGTTCGTGGAATTAAAAGAACAACATTAAACAACACACGAGTCGGTAGGTGAAAGCATTCGAGATCAATCTATCTACAAGCGTGGTATTCGACTCCACGTTCATTCTACCACTGTACAACAAGTAAGTTTAAGTTAGAGTACTTAATTTACTGCAAAGAAATCTAAAACTATGAGGGCTAACGTCTGTGATACATTTAGGTATCGTTAACAGCTTAACATATTTTCGTCGTTAAAAGTGTTTTCTTTTATATGCGTTTAAATCTAGACCGGCCAACCGTGTCAAATAGCCTTGATCATCATTGTCAATACATTTAACTGTTGCAATGACCCTAAGCTTTTGGTCAGTTAAGGTGAACAATATTTCGACAGAACTCAGTACATACTAGAACAATTTAAGAATACGGTCTCAAGAATTGATATTTGTGTTGTTACTTGTGTACTTAGTACTTGATCATTACTATATAGGCTATAACAGAAACTTCTAGTGACAAGATAAAAAGTCAAATGATCATTTCTCAGAGTATCAATTAAAAGTATTTAAAATCACTTCGTGCAGTTAGGGGAGTAACAATTTATTTTCTATTGTTAGAAGATATTATACTTGGTAAATGGCGGCGATGATTGACAAATACAACGTCTACTCGTTCAGGCTGAGCAACTTCACGGCCAACGAGAACTATCACAGTGAGGCCATCAGGGAAGGTAGGAACTGAGTTCAGTCAAGAATTAATGGTTGTTTGTGAGAATTTTGATGTTTTATTGCAATATCTCCTTGCTTGTTTGGACCTGTTTGAACAATAGCAATAGCATAAAGCTGGCTGCTGCGCTTGAAGCAACATCGCAGAATCGGCGGCATAGAGACGCGGAAACGATTGGAGGGACAAACGAGAGGGAAGGGGGACTGGAGTTGCAGAAACATCGGCAATGTTGACAGCCTAGCAGCAGTAATCGTGATCTGGTGACAAGACCAGTGATAAAGGGATTTGCACTTATCAGTCAATCAAAGAGAAGTCATCAAATGCAAAGAAAGGTTAAAACGAAAGCAATAAGTCAATTTGCAACACAATATTGTATCCGAGTGTTTGAGAGCGTTGCTGCCACGCTGGAAATACATGCACGGTTCCTGGATCATATATGTCTCACCGAATATAATGACAATTTTTTTTGATTGCTTTTCTCTGGTATAAGTTGTATTTCGCCGCAAAAAGTATTTTATCGGCGTTGAAAATATTTTTACAACAGACAAGTAAGATAGCTTTCACTTTAATTGGCGCTTTTGTCCGAACTGGTCAATAGTAAGACTCAAAATCGCATATAGGAACGTGGGCAGTAAGTTGCTATCGATACTATGTCAAAACATCGATGATATTTTATTCCATCAAGCTATTTTTTCCGCTCTTGCCAAGAATTTTCGACGTAAAAAGATCCCAGGATCAGACATCAAGATGGGATATCTTTCGTTACGGAAAGCCTATGGAGGCGGGCGTCGGGAGGTGCGGAAGAAGAAATGTTACGCAGTTAAAAAAGAAACTGTATACAACTTCCTGATCACAAGCTAGAACCCCCCTCAGCCAGGGGGGGGCAACCAGGGGGGGCCTTATATTTAGAACGGGGCTAGTAATCGTTGGGATTGTTCATTTCATCTCTAAAGTGAGGGGACCCAAATGGGCGTGACTCTAGCTACTTTTACCCCTAAAATGTACCAACAGAAAACAAGATTTCAAAATCTAGTTGCCTTTGACTTTCAGTATTAGATCGCACATCTATGCTGAGGTCCATAAAGGCTGGTTTACATGGTACGACATGTCGGCCCGATTTGAGTTTTATTGTTTTTTGCACTCCTTTTTCATTCAAAAAATCGGCCCGGCACTGCAACAGATTTTGCGAATCGGGCCGATTTCTTTCTTTTCCCGAACGAAGCTTATCAAAAATCGGGCCGACACATCGTGCCTTTACAAGGTTTTGTTAGTTATATTTCAGCAGACAGACAACCGGGGTTAAGCGCGTCTGAAACGCAGGCTACACATCAACTGAGCACTTTCTATTTCTTACTGCTTTCTAAAGTACTTTAAAAAGTCAAGATTTCGGGAAAAAATAGCGTCTGTTCTTCAAAGGTCTTGATTTTGATCAATGAAAGATACGACGGTCATCAACCCGTCAAAAAGCAGAGCCCCAATCATTTGGCAAGTTGCGGGAGTGGACTGAGGGGTTTGGGAGCAAGACTGATCCAAAGGGTACCAAATTTGAAACCGTCGTAAACAACTTGTAAATGGAATTTTATCCGGAGATAGGCGTTACAAACTGGAGGCTTAATGAACACTTGAAACCAATTCCACAATCCTTGTATCATTGCTAAAAACAGGTTGTAGAAGTTCTAGAACTAGAACTAAATCAGTAAATATTTTTTTATCAGCGCGAATTTATTTAAATTTGGAAAACTAATCCTGCAGAAGGTTTGTTGTTTTTGTTGAAGTTTTGAAAGTTTTCTTTTAGTTTTCATCGTGTTTGTTTCAGGTTGATTGATTTGATTCGTTTCTATGTTAATAGTCAACTATTTGCTTTCTCGTTTGAAGCTAGAAAGACTTTATCAAAACCGTTATTTTTTGTTTCCTTTGCGATCTAGTTAGTGTGGTTAATTCCTGGTGACTGAGGTTTACCAAATAACCAAAAAGTAACACTTTGTGTTTTTATTTTAGAGATATTAATAGAAATGACTTTATCAGCCTCCTACTACGTCATTTTTTGTTCTAGTGCTTCATTGCCTACGATAGCAAACCAGACCATTCATTCATAACACACCTTTTCAAAGAGAAAATGTTATCTTTCGTTACTTCTGAATTAGGAACTCGATAATTTGTGCTATACCGATGTACCATTGATATAAGAGCTTTCTTTTTGCACAATTCTTAATCTTTTCATCGCTTTTAATTTTCATTTGCATTCTCTTTTTAATACTTCAGGCGTAATATTGACTTCATACACGCCAGTTCATGAGTTATTTCGGTTAGTTTGTAGCTGTTTTTAGAAACTTGCAAGTAGTGAGTCATTTAATATTTTTTCCCCTTTAAATATTTACACTAGAAAGTTTGTATCACAAAGTTCATCTCTGGCTTCGATAAGTAAGCTCGTAAAGTAACACAAAACTTTTTAAAACAGCTGAAAAGGAAGTTCGAGAAAAAGGATGTGGTTTTGAAACATCAAGTGAAAGAAAAGTACGTTTTGTCAAGAAAGACTCGTACGATGATTTTTGCGTATTTCCAGCAAATGAATTATGCTAACAAAATAAAACGCTTGCTCCTCCCAATTCAATATATTCTAAAACAAAAACATGGAAAAACTAATAAAATCCGAATCAATTTTGCGAAAAACAATTCAATGTTTCTCAAAAAGCCATTCAAATGCGATCAGCTGTAGACCAATCAAATGCTCAGGTTTTGTGGACATGACAGTAGTGACGTCATGGGACATCCGGGGTAGTGTGATGTGTTTCTATCCGCCATGCCCTGCGATGATTTGATAGTCAATTTCACTGTGAAGGATCAGGAAAAATAGGAGTGAAAAACAATATATCACTAGCCTGCTTTTTGTGGGTTTAAATTCCCTTCCAAAATGGATATGCAATCTCCGAGGGATGTTACCTACTCTCGAGATGCTACCGCCGAAATTTCCGGGGCTGTCAGCCATCAACAAATAATGAACTATCGGCAAGGCAAGTTGAGCTTCTGCTCTGCAAATTTTGCATGTAGACAGCCAATAATGAGGTTTTAGGTGTTAGAGTTTCTAAATAGGATTTTTCCAGAGCGGATTTTGTCATCCTAGTTAAGTTCCATACTGAAATGTTTCTCCTTACTTTCTGTTTTTTCCGCAGCCCTAGAAAGAAAACTTCAACAACGCACTCCTCGAGAACATCTTATAAACCAAGGCATCATGCCAGGTTGGTATATTAGCACAAGAGTATATTTTAGTAGCTGTTGGGTATTTTCGATCTTTGAGGATTTAAAGAGTTAATGTGATAGTTTTATTGTCTTAAAGCTGCGGCTACGAGTACTGCTCCTGCATTGTTGTCTCAGAAGACCAAGTTGGAAAGAGCCAAGGTATGAAATCATTCAGAGAGTAGGTCCACTCGAAATTGCGTCGTGACCTTTGCAAAACATTTATTCGTAGTTGAATGTTATCTATTGTAGTTTAAACCCCTGATATCAAATCACCATTTCTTTCCACAGACTGGAGATATTTTACAAAAGAAAATTCGTGTTCGACCGAACAGAGATCAGTTAATTCAAAGACACATTTTGAATGGTGAGTCTTTTGCTTAGCAATAATAAATTGTAAGTGTCAGCCCAATCTCCCTCAAGGCATACTAGCTGTTAAATAGGTTATAAGTCCGAATAATTCCAATTTTATTCATCTCTAAAGTATCTTGAACCATCAGATTGTTAAAGAAATTGAAAGGTATACAAAACGGTATCGATTTACAATAGTAGTTGATTCGATTGTGCCGAGTGTTTTCTAAACTTTCTGATCACGCACCACTTGATTTGAAACAATAGTCGATCTGTCGTGCGACATTCCTATACTTATAATTTTTCACTCAAACAAGCCGTGTAACATCGCTCTGATAAATCCAACATGCATTTCTATACTCGGAATTGTTAATTCACCAGCTTTGTCTATTTCATTTCCCAATTTCTTTGTCACTGACGAGAACATTTGGAGCCCACCTTTTGGCATTTCTTTGCAGTGAAGCTTTTTGATATTGTGGTTTAAAAACATATGCAAGCGTCCATTGATATGGATCACTTTCAGTTTCATTGGATTTTATACCGTGATCAAAAATTAAGTTTAGAAGAATATAAAGTCAACTTTTGTCTGATTATTGATGAGTGTGTCATGTCGTTGAAAGACAAGCCTACGCTCGACAATTAATTTCATGGTCAGTTAACTTTGTTTGATTTAGAAATATACTTCTAAGAACTAAGTATAAAGTAGATCATTATTAGATTCACATTGCTTTGAAAAGACCCAAAATTTCAATTTCCCCAGTCACTGATGTTCTAGTTGCCTTTCATTCATAACTTCACATTTCTTATTAAAAATTGATTAGACCATTCTTTGTGCTAACTCTTGCCGTCTCCATGTGAATAGCTTAACAGATTGCATATGAGAAAAATAGCAAGAATATTGTATTTCAAGTGGAGTTGATTTTACAAAGAGATTTAAGTTAATGGAGTCTTATATTTTTATAAGGCTTTATAAATTGCTCCATTATTTTCCATTCTCAAATTCCTTAGTACTTGATACCTTCTTAGAACCATTATTACTTTGTTCCATTATGATAAAATTAGAACATGGTTCATCGAGTATGGTAATATTGCACAAGTTTTGCTAACACTTCACTCAAACTTATGTAAGCCATAATTATCTGGTCAATCATTTTCACAAAAATCCAGAAATTAGTTGTGTAATTAGTTCCTCGACAGTTATACACAGCTATATTTCGTAACTCAAAATTGAATTGCATATTAAATCCACCCTTTTATTTATAATTATTAGAACTTTCTTAAGGATTTTATGAGTTATTACATATTATAAACTAATGATAATTATTAATTATGGGTTATATTATATATCCATCATTGAATTGTTCAAACGTAAATCCTACTGAGATTATATTCTTATAATCCCATGTCTTCTCCCTTTAAAATTGTCGACTTGATTTACCTAAGTATCCTTCTATGGCTGACTTTAATCCAAGAGTTTATGCAAGGGCCTTATCATCATGCACATCTCTGGCTGCTGGGATTATAATTGGGTTAATATTCTAGAATAATGACCATAGCCAGACAGTAGAATGTTTACCGACAGCCCTTAATATAGACTAATGGCAAACTAAGAGCACCACCTTATTCATTTAACTAGCATTAACTTTTCATCATTTCAAAGGCTATACGATTCTGATTTCTATCAAAACTGTAAGATTTTTGTACAAAGTATTCTAACTCAATTTGGTTTCAAATTCAATTATTATTTGATAAATAAAGCTAGAACTTTGCTTCAAAATAGTGTTGACAATGTTGTCATGTTTGAAGTTTTATTTCCTCCAGGAAATATAGGACTCTTGCAAGCCAACAACATATGCTTTAATCTGCTAAATTCATATCTTCGTCATAATAGCTCTTAATTTATGTCTGAAATGAAAGTTGTCTCAAATATAATGTTTTCAAATGTTAGTTTCTGGTTATTCATTTAAAAATGTCTCTGATAAATAGTTTTAGAGCTTTTTATCACTGCTAGGGGGCTGTCCCCTATATCATATTGAAACAAACAGCTTTCTTTTTCATTTATATTCTTTTTATGAACTTGGAAAAATATTAACATATGTTGTATTTCAGTAGATCAGAATCTCTCGATCCTTACCATTATGGATGCTTCTGATTAAAATGGACGGACCACTGTTCAAAATCTGCTCCATACATTTCCTTTTAAATGAAACCTCTATAAAACAGACACTCTAACATGTATATAGGGACTTTTCTTTGAACCTTCAATTTGGTGGCCAAATAAACTAATTCAAGAAGAAACTCGATACCCAGAAATGCACCACTTAAGCTGAAAGCGCTCTCTTTCTACCATATCACATCATCAAATTCTAATAACAACTTTGTTTATTTTGATAGTTAATAAATAACATTCTTATCTGCCTTTTTATGACTCATTGTTTACTGTGATAAGATTTTTCTTAATATCAATACAAAGACAATTGTAAATGCATATGCTGCTTGTTAGTCAACAGGACTGTTTTAATCGTAGATAACTATGAATAATTTTTGTAATTTGCTTATGGCCTTTGCTACTTTGTATGGTTTTATAGTTTCCAAACAATATGAAAATATTACCTGGATTGCACACAGCATTTGAATGGTTTCATTTGAACAAGTTGTAATAGGACCAACAGCACTTGGCACTATTTTTTATTTATTTTTATTTCATTTTATTTGCTTTGCCTAATGGGAGGAACATTGCTACAGTGAGACCAATTACAGTGGGCTACTTTATATTTTTGAACACCTCACTATGTAAGAACCCTCTAATAACTCCATCCAATGTTGGTTTACAAACTCCTGCATGTACAACTGATCTTTAACAAATTACTCGACATTCAAGTTGGGGGTAGGGTTTTCAATATACTGAACTGCCCCTGTGGTACTGTGGGTTTTGGGTGGAGGGTTTTCGACAGACTGCCCCTGTATGTACTGCGGTTGACACTTGAATAGTGTATAAAGCTTCATACTCATAGCCAGAGAAGGTAATCTACCTTCATATTCACAACTGGATATATATGTTACTGAGAGCTCTAGAGAGATCAAGTGTTCAAACTATCAGTAAAGAGCTGGACTGCACATTTTCAATGATCCAAGGAATTTCCTTCTGCACATTATATTGCACTTGCTACTTTATATTTGAATGCCATTTATGATATCACTTTGCCTAAATTCAGTAGTTACATTCTATTGTAGGTTTTAACAACTCTAATTGATATTTGATGATTTATGGTGTGAAAAGTTAGATTAGTTCTGGTTCTGTTATTTATTTTTTTGGCCCAATAATGTTATCAATTCTATGTGCTAAACATATATGGTAATTAAACAGTTCAGGGTGTGTTTTTTGCTCTGCATCAGTGGATGTCCACGATTTTGTCTAATGAACACAAAGTTTCCTTTTATAAAACCACTTAACTAGAACTACCAAATATCTGAAACAAAAACCAGTTTGCTGGAACAATATTTAATGTATTCAGTTGATTACTCTTTTCCTACATGGAAGAGCTATTTTTGGTCTTTTTAGTTATGTATAGCCAGTGATCTATTTTTGGTTGATTTACTTGTTATGCAATAACCTCGTTAAGGCATAGTTTAAACCCAAATGCATTTTTAAGGTTTGTCTTAGTTAGATTAATAACCCTTGTTTCCTGTGTATATTGGTCCTCAATTGAACTTCACTTGATGCATGAATGGCTATTAATGTGCTAGAAATGTTAATTGATACTAGAAAGTTATGTTGCAAGTTGAAAGAACTTTGGAAAGACAGAACAGAATGTTGTTCATAATTTCAAAAATTTGTTGAATTATGCACATGCTTATGTACTTGATCAATAATCACTGTAAGTTAATATTACTTCTATTCTAGCAAGAAGTTTTATCTTCTAGTTTTGAAAGGTTATAACTCCATAAAGTTCTCCCTATGGGAAAGGAATAAAGTTTCAAATTGTACAGAAGAAAAATTTTAACAAATACTTCTTTTCTTTTTTAGATACTCCTACTGCTGTTGATCCTTCATTGTTGGCTAACCAAATTAAACTCAAGCGTAAAAAACTTGAAGATGATTTGAATGATAGGCTAGCCATCAGACCAGGACCTCTAGAACTTGTCAAAGATAATATCCTAGAACAAGGCACTCCTGTAGGAATAGCTGTACAGGAGGGTAATATATCTTTTACCGATACAGCAAACTCAGCATTATTAGAGCCAATTTCTCCTGAATCAAATGAGGGTGGCTCACCAGAACCATCACCAGACTGTAACATTTTATCATCTCAACTACCACCAACAACAGTAGCAGATCTTTTAAATCATAACAACCTACAGGCTGCCTTGTCACAACTTCAACCTAAGTCTTTAGATGATAAAGATGTACAATTACAAGGTTTGAAGAAGGAGAGGACTCGTAAAAAGGCTCTGAAGCAAAAGTTTAAGAAGTATAAATACCATGAGTATCGTCCACCAAATGGTGAAGTACAGAAAAGCAGTCTTCCGATGGACTCACCATATGCTTTAATGCTACAACAACAACAGTTATATCTGCAACTACAAGTGTTATATCAAAATTATCCACAATTTGTTAGTTTGCCATCAATACCTGAGAACACTACAAAGCTGTCAAATAATAACAATGTGGAAGAAGAGAAGCCTGTTAAGATAGAAGATATGCGTGTTGTTGACATGAGAAAAGAACTCAAAATGCGTGGATTACCTGTTTCAGGGTCAAAAACTGATCTTATTGAAAGACTAAAAGCATCACAAGCTCTAAGTGATCAAAATGCAAACTCTCCTGATGCAGCAATGAGTGATACTTCGTCTGTAGGTAGCCCTGGTATTGTTGTAAGCTCATCATCAGGCTCATCAGCACTATCTGTATCTTGTGGATCACCAGTCTCTGTTACCAGCTCTATGTCTGCTCCACCACCAGTAACTGTCATTGCCCATACCAAGTTGGGGCGGTCTAATTCACTCCCAGCACATGAAGCAAGGTTGCAACAGGTGCAAATGCAGTTAATGGCAAATTGCAAGAAGCTGCAAACACAGTTACCACCAGAGGTTCAACAACAGCTGCAACATTTGCAGTATCTTAACTTACAGACTCAATTACAACAGTTACGTGTTCAGCCTCAGTCTAGTAACCAGACTCAGCCAAGTCAATTTAGTCCTAAACAGCCTATTGCTTTGGGAAACCAACAAGGCACTTTGTCACCTGTCAAAAGAGAGCCTGGTAACTCTGACAGCTGTGTATTTAGTCAACAACAACAACAGCAGCTGCAGCAACCTCAGCATTTGTTTAACAATGTATCTACCAGTAGTGGGACATTCTTTTCCCACCCACAAGTGTTGGATCAGACTCCAAAAATCACCATGACACAGGCCTGCACCCACTTCTAAGTTCACCAGCTGGTAACATTGAGCAGCAGCCGAGTATTCAGAATTTTGTTCCTGGGCAAAATCAGTCAGGCATGCAAGTTGCAGGGTCTTCTGCACCTTAAAGCTGAGGCCAGTCGGTTGAATTCAGCAAGCAGTCATAGTGAACCTGACTTGAGCCACTTAGACAATATTGATAACTTTAGTAATGGTGGATGGAACAAGGGAATTAAACATCATGCCCAAGATTCAAGCAAAATGCTTTCCCCTCCTCATGGATCGCCATGTCAAACACCAATTATATTCTCATCTGGGATGCACCAGCAACAAGAACAGCAGCCAAGACAGATAGAACCTGTGAATTTTAACCAAGTGAGAATCAAGCCTGATCCAATGGCAAGGTCTTACTCTGAGCAATCAGCAGAGGATAGTGGTATTTTAATGCATACGATGGGTCAGGATAAGCAGCGCTCACTATCTGAGCCAGCACATCCATTTATGCACAGGCGATCATGCTCACTACCCTCTGATCAACTCTTCTTTGAACATGTACCACCACCACCCAGCTATGAGGCACATATGGCAGCCCAATTGCAGAGGAAGCTGAGTCAAGATTATACATTTCAACAACAACCTGGTATGTCTTTAAAGCCTGACGATATGGAAGGACAAGATGCTCAAAGGACAGCACACTTGCCAAGAAAACGTAGTCAAGACTATACATACCAACAGCAACAACACGTTAAAACTGAAGACATGGATTTGGGCATGGATGTTGCTCAGGATCGGGAACTGACAAAGGAGCTTCAAAGGGTAAGTTAGAAGTGATGTCTGTTGAAAACAATAGACTTCTTATTATAAGTGAAGGGTTCCCTGTGAAAATGACCTAAGTGACTTTTTGATGAATGTCCTGAGATTAATTTTTCCAGCATAGGAAAGTTAATTATACCATTTTATGCCATTGAAAAATATCATCAAAAGTCACTTAGGCCGTTTTCACATGGAACCCTTCAAGTGATCACGTGCCCTCTTTATTGGACACAAAACCTACCCAAATATTGATCCTAGGTTAGTAGCAATCAATCTCCCTCCAATGACAGAATAGATGATTCCTTAGTGAGAGCCCTTCTCCTCTGTCTGAGAACTGTGAAACTTACAGAAAACACAAGGTGTTCACCTTTCAGAATGTCAGCTTGGAGGCTGTTCAATCAATATTCATAACGTTTTACAGAAATGTATATAGAACAGATTCATATGAGTGTAAAATGGACAGTGCCATGCCATGACTATGTCAGTGCTGTGATGTCTATAGAAATATTTGAAATTCCTTCTATGAATGTGTAGTGCCATTACTTTGCCATTTTCACACTATGTATATATGAAAACTGCTCTATACATAGTGGTCTTAGCTATTACCATTGTACCTCTCATTTTACTTATACTGCCTTGTTTGTTTCACTGCTTAGGCTATGATGAAGCAGCCAGACTTAGGAATAGACAGTGATGAAATCTTAGAGATACTTGGAGGTAAGACTAATAAATGTGAAAATCAGGTTGAATTATCCAAGAAAAAAATAAAATTCTAAGTGTGCAGATACTGTAATGGGCAGATTTAGCTTATGCAGTGCAATGTGAGAATAGGACAAGGGATAATGAAAATATCACATTTGTTAATTGTGTGAATAACATGATTGAGGACATTGCAACACCATGTTAAAAGGCAAAAAAAAGGTAAAGCACTATATTTGACATTGGAAGTGACACCTTTTGACTTGTTGTCATGTCCTCTTCTTGACATCGGCAACATCAGTGGTCATTTTGAACACAATTTATCAGTGTGTGCAATGTTCTCTGATCATATCCCCTAATGCCTCTGAGTGACCATTCTGCAAGTACTTTATTGGCACTACTTGCAACCATCCTTTTTATAGTCTTAGGATTCTTACATATGTATCAAATTTTTCTCTATCTTTTTAGCCTCTGTTGGCAGCAGTGTTGGGTCACCTGACCATACACATGCACAACACATGGTACACTCTCCAATACCTCAGAATCAACTATCACCACAAAGATTTATGCAAAATCCCCACCTTCAGCACATGACATCTTTACCTAAGTCTCCAAGCACTGGCTTTCTTGGTATTTACAATCCACAAACAAACAACAATCTTCCAATGCAGTCAAGACTCTCCAAAAGCTGTGATGACATGGTTGCACCCTATGCTAAACAGGGCATGCACCTAAGTACAGAAAACACTCTAGCTGATATTGATTCAATTATTATGAGTCCTTCGTCACCAATGAGAGTAGATACAGACAGTGAAGATCACTTAATGTCAACATCAAGCAATATCCCAATCCCCAATGGAGGGGTAATTAAGACTGATCCTCTTGCATGGCTGGACTTAAATAGTCCACCAACTATGACCACTTCACCTAATTCTTCAACAGAAGTGACTTATGTGAACAGGAATTCCCCACCTGCGACATTATATGGGGCGTCACCCTCTCTTCAACATGAACATTTGAATCTCCCGCTCTTTGAGTTGGACAGTACAGGTCAGAGTAATTTCTCCCACGACTTCTCAGAAGCAATGGATTTTTGCGTATAGCATTAAACAGTAAAGTATGTTAATTTAAATTTATTAAATAAACCATTTATGTTTAGTATGTACTATGTACATTATAGGTGTTTGGCCATAGTTGGCTTGAGAAATGTGCACGTCAGGTAATCCTCACTTTTTAAGGCTACAGTTCTTTGAAAAATTGCTTTAGAACAGATTTTGTATGACTGCTCCAAATCTCCTGTCAGCCAACAGTTGTTTGTTTATTGGCCAGAAAACAAAGCCAACAAGCTGTTGGCTGTTATTATTGTTGTCAGCCGTTTGTCGGTAATTTGTTGGCTATTTGTTGGTTGGTTGTCGGCCGTTTGCTGGTTGTTTGCTGACTGCTTGTTGGCCATTTGTAGGTGAGAAAGTTGTCAACTGTCAGCAAACTGTCAGTGAACTGTAGGTCAACTGTTGATGTACTATTGGTCAACTGTTGGTGACATATTGGCTGACAGTTGGCAAACAGTCCACCAACTGTCAGCCGAAAGGAGATTTGGTATTGTATATTCTTTACTTTTACTGTGACTGGTAGGCAGAAGAGTGCAACTGAAGGAGTCTTGTTAATCTTGGATAGATGCCTGTAATTGAACCCATATTTTACCACATAATTTGTGCAGTATGTTTTACAGGGGTTAAAATTCTAATAGGAAATGATATTTTGATACAGTTCCAGCAATGTTATTTTGTCTCAAGGTTTGGCTTTGGAGGTGCCAAGTACTTCTTATTCCTTTCAGGATAATCAAATTATTATTAAATATCTAAATGTCTGTTTTGGAACAAGTCTGATGTCATGAATTTTATATGTAACATAACAACTAATGTGACCTTACTTGTGTGTATGTTTCAAAATATTGATTATTTCACTGTTTTCTGGTATAGTTACTATCTTTCTTTGTTGTCGAAGATAAATTTTGTTATTTTGAAGTTTTTTCTTTTACACCTCACTTGGCCTTTTGTGATCTTGATTACAATATCTTGAACTGCAGGTGTTTTTTAAGTTGATTGTTTTATACATCTAAACTAGCTTGCCAAAACTCTCTATATCTAAAATGTCTTGCTACTACCATCTGTTGTTGTTGGTTGTGTTTTGTGTTGTATGTAAATAATGATGATATTTTTTAGTATCAAAAATTCTCTTTTGTCAGAAAAACACATTTAGATTTATTTGTCAACCCAAAATTTATTCAGTGGTGCATTTTAATATTCAGCATATATAAATGACAGGAAAATTTTGAGCCCAAAGTTGAGGGTCATTATTACTGCACCTTTCATAATTATGTGACCACTGAAGATGCAAAAGTCATTTTTTGCTATTGTCAATCTGAAATATCAAAGGTACCAACTGATAATTTGTGATTGATGGAAGTAAAAAACACCTTTTGCACATTGGTATTTGAACTTCAATCAGTGGTTGCATAATAATTATTATGAAAGCTGCTGTAATTTCTTCATTCTACTGTCAGTGCTTCTCTTTTTGCATAATGACCACTCAACCACATTTTCAAAGGTGGTCAGGACTATTTCAGTTCCTTGTTCAGGATTACTTTGGTTACCATGGAAACAACATTAACTAGCTCCTGAGAACAGTAACCTTGATTTGTTTCTATGGCAACTTGTTTCTATGGTAACATGTTCAGTGTTTAAGTATTGTCTGTACCCAACTTACATAAAGGTATATTTTTATGAAATTAGAAAGAAGAAAAGGCTATTGTAGATATAATTATGCTGGCCTACTTTCAGGCATTTTTGGTGTTGCTTAGAATAATTTTAGTAGCGAGAGTAAAATACCTCTATAGCAGGCTATTATTGTTAACTGTTTGAGGATATTTAATAGACATTATGTCAATTAACAATATATCTACATGTTGATGTAAAGTTTTATATTATCAGCCATAAGAATTTAAGATAATTAGGTAAAAAAGTGATAAATCTTTTATTAAATTACAGACGTCAAAAAAGTATGTATACATGTATTCAGTTTTGTGTTGTGACAACAATGGTTTGCTTCCATTAGAAAAGAAAACCAGCTGATGGGATTTTGTGTTTTCTCTGGATTTTGGAATACATAGTTATTAAATGGTGTACTTTTAATTGGAAATGGAAGAGATGATTTAAGGTCTTCTATGGTGATGTTGGTGATGATAATGACCACAGAGCTGTTAAAACAATAATTACTGTGTGAAAGGATTTTTTTTTAAAAGGAAAACTCCTAGCTACTTAGTCCGAGTGGATTTTCCTGGTGAATTGAAGCTAGCAAAATAGTATATAATACCATGATTTTTCTGGTCATTGCGCTTTTTGTCAGTTCTGTGTTTACTCAGTATGATGATGATGATGATGATGATGATGATGGAGGTTATGATGGATGATGATGATTCACTTGGTAACAAAGTAGTAAATAAATATTTTGAAAATTTAAAGAGTTATAATAATAGATAATTAAATGAATGTGAACATTATTCACTTACCTTCCTCACATAGATGTTATAATTCTTGGTTTACAGTATTGTAAAGGGTAGTTTGACAATAAAAGTATAGAATAACTCAACAAATCTGCTGTCAGCCAATAGTTCACTGCCAGTGCACTGACAGTTGGTTGTGACTGTCAACAAAATACATACTTCAGTAGCCTGTGTATAGCCGTTTCCCACCCCTCCCCCTATGGGGAAAAATGGGGGCGAGGGGTGGGAAAAGGTTGTAACAGGCTAATACTTCAGATAATGTATTCTATACTTTACCAAGACGCTCATTAAGAGCCATGAGCTTGAAAAAAAATATAATTAGCATAAAATAGCTTGTTATGTTGCACACTAGTGTTTGTACTCTACATAGTTTTTCATTTTTTTAATGTAAATATCTCTGGGGATGGTAAATCAGAAATCAGAGTCTTCACTTCAAACTTTAGCTTTTATCTCTGAGCATAATTTACCATAAATTATTCCTCAAAATCTTAGTTTTTATGAAAGTTTGGATCTTGGACTTGAAATTGAAATATTTCAGCTGTTACAATACTTGGATATTACTATTTGCCATTCCCTCAATCTGCTTTTCAATAATGGAAAAGTATGATCTTGACTGTTACATAAGCTCATTGGAAATCAGACAACTATCAACTTTATACTCATCATATTTCTTAATATGCTTACAAGAAGTAATTGTAAACTAAGAATTATCCAGTAGAAATGTAGTCTCCTTTGCAGCCATTTTTTGTGTTGTCACGCAAGGCTTAAACTCCAAAAAACGGCTGCAAAGGAGACTAGTAGAAATGTTGTGATTGTACTTATAGAAAATATGTACATGTAGAGAAATGTATAGTAGTGTTGACATTTTTGTTGAAATTTGTATAAAGAACAGTATAGCCAGACAATAGGCAAGATTGTACAAATTAAAAAATTAAAAAATAACTGAAAATAAATAAAATAATGTTATAGTCATTGTTGTTGTTGTTCACAGTTCAGATAACATGAAGTGCCTTGAACAAGCTTTACGATTTGTCCATTCCCAGATTAGTCTCCCTCACAGCCATGTTTAGCCTCGTCACGCAATGCTCCCTCGGAAAAAGGAGGGAGCATTGCGTGACGAGGCTAAACATGGCTGCGAGGGAGACTATTCCCAGGTGCGTGGATCACAATAAGTTTTTGAAGGGGTGGGATGGGGAGTCTAAAATGTATATTTCATACAAAATTTACTTCGATTTCAAACCTGCAAGAAAACTAAATTCTAGGATAAAACAATCAATTGAACCTCAGTATGACTGGGGTTCTGGACCCCCGACACTCCACTGGATCTGCCACTGATTCCCAATTCTCATGTTTTGTGAATATTTTTAGAAACAATAAATTGCCATGGCTTCAAGGATTCTGATTAATGCCAAAATGTTGGGTTTGCCTGGAGTTAACTCTCGTTTGCCAAGTACAGGGTTTTCATAAACCCATGAAAGAAAGTGCATTTATTAAAATGTAATATATTAATAATAGTCAAGAAAAGAATAATCCAATCATCCAAAGCATCTGCTGACTTTCCTAATCCCCTTCCTCCAAAGATGACAAACATATTGAAGGTTGATCAGCCCATGTAAGAAAATGAACTGAAATATTTAGAAAAATATAGATGTTTGATTGCAGAAACTGAACTAATTTTTGCAAGGCACTTGAATTTTACGAGAATGCACCTAAAAGATTTTCACAAAGTCATTCTTATTATAACCTTTTCAGAAATTGATGATAATTAATTACTAAGAAAGTTCTATTAGAACGAGAGGAAAATGTTAATTATATATTAGGATGATAAAATGAAAGAAGGAACTATATGTCATTAGACTAAGAGACTGACAACATCAAAATACATGTAAGGAAAGCAAAATATCAAATGGTAACCAGGAAGAGATATGAATGTGACTGTCAGCTTGTGGAGAAAATGAATGTTTACTATTTGAGTATAAGTTAAAATTTAATATATATGATGGAAAGGCTACTGGGTACAGCATTTGTATAGGAGTGAAAGGTTTACAAAAATTTTCACTATTATAGTAAATAACGTGTCAGTAAGCTTTGTCGACCTCTCTCGAATGAGACTGAATTTCTGGTTTTCAATTTATATTAAGTAAACAAAACGAGTCTGATCAGTCAGTGAGAAACTTCAGTGTAATTAAATTGAGATATATATGTAACAAAACTTTCTTAATAAATATTTTGGAGGATAAAAGGGAAATAATCTTTCTTAGTTTGTATATGAACAAAGTTTTTATGCTGTTTGATTGGCTAGACTTTGTTAATGGAATATAGCTAAGACATACTCGCTGACAAGCTGCAGCTACTATTTAACCAGCTTTTACTTTTGATTGCCATTCTTATATTTCAATAAATTTGAATAATTTCAATTTTAATACTTAGCTTGATGACGATGCCACAAAAACACATTTATCTGATCATAATTAGGACACACATTGAATAGTATATCAAAATACCTATAAAAGAAATAGTCTCTTTATTCTGAGTTTTCTGTCACATTAGAAGTTGAAGGCATTTCCATAATTTTTCATTCATTACTCATACAGCATATTGTATAGTATTCATGCTTAATATAAATACACTTGTCTTGATCGCAGTGGTGTCACTATTTCAATTAATGGATTAAAAGGACTGACATGATTTAGCTGATAATAGCTTTACTCTTGAATGGATTTTCATGAGCAGGATTTGGGATTTTTTATAAACCTTAAAAGTAGTTCTTGCATCTTAAAAAGTATATTCTTTTGAGAGCAGAGAGCATATACTTAACAGGCCAGATCTGTCAACAAGTCATTTACAAGACTGTTTATGGTCAATAGCTTTCACTCAAGTTGAACAGAAGTAGTAATCATCACATTAATTATCAAATGAATACTGTCTAAATCACCTGCCAATTTTGAAATACTTGATGCATATATAACCTGCTAGAGAGGACATGGGGGAGACACACTCAATGGGGTGTTGTAGTTATCATAATATTCTTTCAGACTATGGTTGTCTCCTTTCCCGCCTTTTCACAATTGCCTAAAGAGCAGGCTACAGTGCAAATATATGGTGCAATTATAATGGATAATGCACCCAGCTTCTAACACCTTGATGTATAAAACTTCTTGCTATTTGGTGTTAAGTTTATATATAATTAAACAGCAATGACAAAAAACAAATCAACCAAATTATGTTGTTTACTGATAAATTATCTCACAAACAAAAGAAGGGCATTTACAAAGGAAAATATTTACCAATTTGTAGACCAGATGGTGAGATAATTTCCTTTATCAAACATGAGGCAAATGTAATTTTTTTAGATGTAAAACACTCTAGTTAAAGTTATATTAATATTTGTACTTTATCTGTGGGATTTCTAAAAAATAGGTTTTATAAGTG
Source organism: Telmatactis stephensoni (assembly GCA_029948255.1). Taxonomy (NCBI): domain Eukaryota; kingdom Metazoa; phylum Cnidaria; class Anthozoa; order Actiniaria; family Isophelliidae; genus Telmatactis; species Telmatactis stephensoni. Next base: position 531,239 of record JALIZF010001908.1, read on the forward strand.
GGGTCAAAATGAGACTATGATTGAAATTCTAAACTCCACTCAATTTGAACCATAAAATACTATTGACAAATTATTATGCAATTTTGTGTAGATAAAATACATTTTGGCTGCAGAATGATAGAAATTCAAGCCTTGATGAATGAAAATCGCAAACTTCTACAGTCAAAATGCATCTTCTCATCTAGCTGTCCAAAACTGTTGAAATGTTATATTTTTGTAGCCAACATAAGAACTAACATAAATGCAGCAAACTTATTGAGCTTGATATACACATATCACCTTGGCTTCACAGCTACCATATAAATCAAAAATAATTCAAAATAATTCCATTTACGTGGCTAAGTGAGATACGCCCACAGATGTCCAAAACAATCGCACTAATTGAAAATCTGTATTGAATGAAGCCTTTACAAGGCTGTAAAATGTCTAAAATTGTTAGTCTCTGAACTTTTGAACTTGTAAATCCCACAGGCTCAATTTTTACTAACTCTTCTAAAAATTACGAAAATAACTTTACGTGATTTTACCTTATAAATTATATTTTGGGTGGATTTTTTTATCTCCAATGACACAATTTAAAATGTTAGGGATGAAAAGGAAGTAGTTGAGACGACAAAAAATATTCATCCCGAAATTAACATTCATTTGCTGTTTTCATAAAATCCTTATTTCTATGGAATTTTAAAAAGGTCTAGCAATTTTATTTAAAACTCCTTTATAAGACCATTTTCGTGTTTTTCCTCAGCTTGGTCACTTGGCTTAGTTGGGTTTTTCTCTCGCTCGGATTCGACAAAATCGTCGAATAAGCTCGGCCATGCCTCTGAATCGTCATAATTGCTGAAATCGCTTTCAATACTTTCCGTAAAATTGTAAAACATATTCCAGGTATCACGGGAAATCCCTCGCACTTCCCTTTGCTTCAAGTAAGCAAACCATTTATCCATTACAGCTGGCATGTTTTTAGAGAAAACTAACTTCCACAAGGCCACTGCAATGCTCATAGGTAAAGCTCTTTGGCCGTCTTCAACATCTAGTCCAAATTTGAACGTAAATCGATACAAGTCCTTGAATTTTTCTGCATCATTAGTGACTTCTTCTTCGAGATCGGGTAATTTATTCTGCAATCCTTTGATGGAGTCGGCTCTCACGGCCTTACAACCATCAATAAATTCTTGTTTAGTAAATCTACACATCTCGGATGCATTGAACTTCCAAGCAAGCACCAAAACTACAAATTCAGTCGGATCTACTCCTAAGTCTTGGCAAAACTTTTCCATGCCATCTGCAAGAATAGCATCATCTGTATCGTCCTTGTACTTGGCGAACAAAGAATAAATCTTGCCTTCATCCGCCTCTAGCTGTTTAGGATAGGGTACAGTCCTTACGATCTCATGTGAGCCATTATTTCCTGGTCTAGTAAAGAAACCTTTCTCCGATGATTTCGCCAGTTTTGGTTTGTGTTGTGAGCCGCTTGAATGAAGTTGAGTTGAAGTGAACGAAGTTTTTTGTTGTGGTAAAGTTTGTCGCTCTCTTTCTCCACTAGAATCACACACACAAACAGAACAACACTTACCCATAACCCAGTCCTACCAAAGCCTCTCAAAATGCTAGTTTTGATGTAGGAAAGGTAGAAAAACTGGCATGAGAGGCCATAAACACCAAGAAAGCTCACAACTACTTTACTGCGATAGCTGTCGCCAGACGTCAACTATTGTAGCAAAATATCACGTGACAGGAAGTGGGATTGTTGCATGACAGCGTACAATACGTGGGTGCACTGTCAGTTGTCCTGGCAACCACACGTTTATAACTGTTGGTGATCTTCCTATGATACACCGTTTACAACACCTTCTCGGGCTCACAAGCGTACTCGATGAACATAACCCTTTTGATACCCCATCATTCTCCCGAACTGTCATATCATCAGTGAGCACAGTCACCACTAACTTAGTTTTAGGTAATTTTTTCATACATTTAACGTCAATAACGTTGTCCACCTGGGGAAAAACATTTAGACTTCAAGAAATGTCCCTCGATTCGTTTAGTTATTCGTGAAAGTGGATGAAAATTCAAAAATAAATATAAACTATACGTACACAATGATTTGTTTTAACAAGTAATTAGAGCAACATTTTTAGGTATCACATGATATTTCTTGTAACCTAAATGTCTTTTTTTAGGCGGAAAACGTCATGACATTGACTGTATTTTGACTCTTTTCAAATAAATGTGTGACAGATTTGATTAGTTAGGGATTGCGTTACATCAGAAGGCCAGGTGTCGTAGTAGTACGCTGATGAGCTCATCATATGCAAGATGATCGCGTCGATATTAGAAGACAGCGATTAGAGAAGACAACACTCAAACAGTTGTCTCTCTTTCAGACGATTCCTTTATTCAATTCTATCATTACTGTTTCACAAGACTCTCTTTTTAAGCCCAACACACGGAATCTAGAATCGTATCTGTGAAAGACAAGTGGCTTCAAATAACTACAACTGAAGAGGCCTTTCAGGCACACGCATCTAATGTGAGTTTTTCGGGGTAGAATGAATGATTTTTTCTTCATTACTGATGCCTGTAAAGCCTGTTTTAAATAATTTTTTGTCTTAAAAGGATAATAGTACATTAAGGACTTGTTTTGTATTGTATTTGATTTTTTTTCTGATGATGAAGAAGCATCTTCGAAGGACAGATGATGTTTCATCGTTCACTCCAACCGAATCAGCCTAGCCCATCACTGAATGCGAGAATGTCGTCTTGTACTAAATTCTTGTATATTTAGTATCTATTTACTCCATTCTTTTTCTCAACAAGGCACATTGCGGTTTTTTGGGGATTGTAAATGATCGTGGCTCGACGCACTAAAGCACTTAGTATCAACATTCTAATAAATTGTGCAAAATATGGCGTGTTTTGAACCTGTCTTCTTTCAATATGTAACATGCTCCTGTTTTTCTTCAAATTTCCTCATTACGCCCAAGTATTACAGTATTGCGTCTTAGTAATTCTCTCAAAAACCTGATTAAAGAAAATCGTCTATAAAAGTCATACTTTTTTGATTCATAATCTATTCAATGCCAAGCTGGACTTTCGATCAATGAAAACATTTGTGCGTTGGTCTGTTTGTCTCGTTGAGCCGAACATAATTCATTTTGGGCTGCCACTAATAGCGTCGGCTACCCAGGCTACACTACACTGTGGATTTTGCTTTATTAGGAGGATGGTAGTAATTATATGAAATCTGTTTGAATTTAACCTTGTGTCTTACGGTAGTGTAAAACATCATTCAGCAGATGATCTCCATTCAGCTCACGTTCCATCATCTGTAAGCTTATATAAGACTGACAACATTATATAATGGAGAATTATTCGATGCATCAAAAACTAACTTATAAGGTAGAAATAACACGTTGAAAAAATTAATAGTTTCATGATGACCAAAAAAAATATTTTCTTTCTCTTTCTATTCTATGAATTCTATCTTTCATTTAGAGCAGGAATTTTACCAGCAGTACCAAACTTTACTGTTTCACTTTATTAAGATCCCAGATTGAGATCCTCAAAGCAATATACATTTTACTACTTTATGAACCTGAGGACAAAGTCTTCTTTTTGTACAGTCTTGCATCTTCGCAACTAAATTATTCTGAGTCTTGCGAGTTATTTGAATTGAACATGTAATTGCAGGTCTCCCAGTGGTATTTCCTTGTAACTACATTATCATAATTTGTTTTTCAATAGGCTAACAGGTGTTGGACCAGATCGTAAACATGAGTGGGGAGCAAGAACAACTTTGTGTAGTTGATAGTGACACTGGACAAATACTGTACTATTTTAACTCGAGTACAGGGGAGATGAATTGGGTCAACCAGCCACCAAAGGTACAATATGTTTTAATGATGAGGATGGCAATGATGATGATCATCATGATATTATTGGTGGTGAATGGTAATAATTATCATGCAACTACATCATTTGAAATGATCCAATTAAATACCATTTTATTAATTTAAGACATATGTTCATAATGGACACATAAGTGGTGGTCATTGAAGACCTTTGTAGACAACCCTCCTTTTTCTGTCACGTTGAAAAAAAATAAAATCCAAATTTCAAAAATTCCAATCAAATTAAGCTCTAAATCAGAAAAGAAACAACTTTGTAGCTTTGAAATTGGCACTCCAAAAATATGAAAAAACAAAAAGTTTCTTATTGTTATTCAAAAAGCAAAATTACGGAGCTATATATAGTGTACTATTGCATTGCTACCAATTATAAAATATTTGAGACATAATGGCTACCATGTTTATATCAGAGGACAGAGACATGGCTCACACAAAAACATCTAAAATATTTTATAGATGCAATATAAAATGATTGCTTATGTCTCTGTACTGTGATATAAACACTCTGGAAGATGTAGAGCAAGAGAAACAGTCGGCTACATCTCATGTTCCTAAGCTTAATTTTCTCTTAAGCTCTACATCTTCCATCATGTTCATATTACAGTACAGAGACATAAGCAATCATTTTATATTCCTTAAGTAGAGGTAATTTATTGATATATTATGAATACTAAGTAGCATTTGCATCATGATCATAATTTATTCTAAATTTCTTTTCTAGTCATTGAAAAACCATCTGGTTTGTATTATTGCAGGAAATATCGGATCAAACTCGCAAATGTAAGCTTTCTACACCATCAGATTCCAGTAGCTCTGAACCTGAAGAAACCACAGAACCAGAAACAAACAAAGATACTAAAATAGAACCCAAGGAGTGTTCCAATTTGGTTTCTGGTGAGGTAGTTACAGTCATATTAGAGCCAAGTCCAGAGAATGGCAAAAAAGGTCGTTCTGGCTCATCCAAAATGAAAGTAGCAATGACCTCAAAGATTCCCAAAAGTGTATCTGGAGAGGCAACTGGTAAAAAGGGTACACCTAAAAAGAGAAAGCTGGTAGGTACATAAATACTTAAAGAATTAAATAAATAATTAATATTTATACTATAGAATAAATGATGAATGATGATGAATTAATATAGTAATGCTGATAATGTTTGTATGAATAATGATTTTGATGATGCCAATGATGATAGACAAACAAAAGTGATGATGATGATGACGATGAAATTATTAGTTACAGCTGTAGCATGGAAATAGTAATTGTTCATAGTGTATGCACTCCCATCCCTCCTTCGATCACCACCATGCACCCAAACAAAAACTAATTAAAAAATTGATATTCCTCTTATGTCTCTTGGGCCTCTGTTATCCAGAGCACCTCAGGTGATGTTAAATTTCAACTTTGTTTTTCTGTTTTGTAGGAGTACACTGAGCCTCCAGCAATTCCATCCAAAATACCAACTATAAAACAAGGTATTATATTTAATACTGTCAGTAATGTTTCCACTTCTATATCAATTCAAAATATTATGATTCAATCAAAGTACCTAAAAACAACCATTTCTAAGAATCAAAATTAGAGACTATAAAAGCCTGAACATATAATGAATTTTTTCTGAAACATTTTTGCAGCTGTTCGTCTACTGTACATCCCACAATGTTGTGCCACATTGTGGAAAAAGTGACAGAAGTCAAACTTAATCCTAAACTTGAAACTGTTGCAGGGATAGTGTTGCAATTCCTTTAGGTGCAATCTTGCAGAAATAGTTGCAAGAAAAGCTAAATTATATATTGGGACCATAAATGGCTACTTTCAAGAATGTATCAGTTTTTACCTGCTATGTTGCATGCAATACAGTTGCACTGTGTCCACCCCTGCAATGTTGGGCACAATGTTGCAGAAAATGTTGCAGAAGTAGAACTCGGTCCTAAACGTGCAACTGTTTCATGCAACATTGCATGTACACTGCAGAAGTGGACACATGATACAAGCACTGTGTTATGTGTGATGTTATAGAAAATGCTGCAATGTGTGTACAGGCCTTAAGAGTTACAATGAGTTCTCATGAGGTTGGCTGTGAAGTGAAGCTCATTTCCTTTGTTATAAAGTCAAAGTTTTCATTTGCATTGCAGAATCAAGCAAGGTCAAGAAGTTTGTATGCAAACACTGCCAGAAGACTTTCTCAACTAAATTGACCCTCTCAAAACACATGGAAGAACACCTTGGTCCCAGATGCTATAAATGCCCTCGTTGTTTCAAGGGATTTCGGGATCCTAGTAACCTAGCAACCCATGCTAATTTGCATATACTCTCAAAGCCTTATATGTGCACTAAGTGTGACAAGTGTTTTTCTAGTGGACATAATCTGACCATACACCTTGCTGTACATGATGGGTTAAAGCCTTATATGTGTCAGTATTGTCCTAAGGGCTTCACTCACTCAAAGGCTCTGATGGTACACCTCACAACACATCTACCACAGCATCCTTGTCGATGTGCATACTGCCAGCTCGAATGTGCAAGTATAAAGGAACTTTCCAAGCATATATTAACTCATAAAAACAAAGATAGCCAAGGAAAGGGTGTTACCAAAGGAAAAGAACTGAGTTGCAGATTCTGCCCCGAGAAATTTCCAGATAACAAAGAACTGGAAATACACTCAATTGTAAAACATGGCAAGGAAGCAAAAGAAGTCAGTCGAAGTGTTAATCCTTTAAGGCAGCTTCAAGCTCTCATTTTCAAGGAAACTCCCACATATGAGGCTAACCGTGTGAGCCAGATGAGAAACGCTCATCCCTTCACTAGAGAAACTAACGATCGCTCACACAGCAGTCTTGCGCGACCAGGGCATAGTATGAGTCTCTCTGGAAATAGTGTCGGCCGTCCAGGAAATGTTGTGGATCGCTCAGGACAAAGTCTCAGAACTACTGATAAAAGTGGAGACCCACTGAAGCAGCTCCATGCTCTTACGTACCATCGAGAAGGTCCCATTAGCGAGGCAAGCACTGCAGCATCCTCTACAGGACAAAACCGACAAGAGTCATACTACATTGCAGCTTACTCTAGTGCGTCAAAGACAACTGAGATTGCAAGTGAAGGTAGTGTGAAGCAGGAACTCAAAGTCACTGACGACGTTCCTCGGACAACTACAGTTAGCAATGAAATAAACCCGTCGAAAAATCAAAGCGATGATAGCAGTAAAGCTGCTGCGGCTGATGGGAAGTTACTGCCGTGTTTAGAATGTGACGAAGTGTTTTCCAACACTGTCGATCTGGCAATCCACTCACGTTTCCACAACAAAAGTGACCTCATTCAGTGTACACAGTGCGATCGTAACTTTTTACGAGAAAGCGAATTCAGAAAACATCTGGCTTTACATGAAAGCAAATCTGGTACTTATTGTCCAAAGTGTGGGAAGACTTTCGTGCATTCCCACGGGTTGAATTTGCACTTGAGAATTCATACCGGAGAAAAGCCATTCCAGTGCAAGCACTGTTTGAAGTGTTTCGCTCATTCTGGCAATTTGACTGTTCATTTACGAACACATACCGGCGAAAAGCCTTTCAAGTGTCAGTATTGCCATCAGGCTTTTAATCATTCTAGTAATCTCAAGAATCACATGCGTCTTCACACAGGAGAAAAACCATATCAGTGCAAGTACTGTGATCGATCGTTTTCTAGAAGTTCTCATCTTCGGAATCACACCATCAACCACACCTTGGGAAGGACGGAGCCTGATGTCCACAGGTGTGATATTTGTGACAAACCTTTTGATGACTTGGCTGTGCTGAACGAACACATCAAAACTCATAACGAAACAAAACCGCATATTTGTCGTTTTTGCGGGAAAGCTTTTACTGTGCCAAGTGGGTTGGCAGTGCACGTGAGAACGCACACCGGCGAAAAGCCTTACAAGTGTCAACACTGTGACCGTGCGTTTAGCCATTCTAGTAACTTAAAAGTTCACGTGCGCACACATACGGGAGAACGTCCCTACCACTGTAAACTATGCAACACTACATTTGCCCGAAGTTCAGACCTTCGTAGGCATGTCTATTTCCAAGGCTGTCAGAAACTTGCATCTTCGATTTCTGGGATTCCGACGTCACCAGAAGCTAGTGGATCTGGAATTGACCCCATGATACACATGTCTGCAAGTGTACAAGGGGTTTCCCAGCGATCTTATCCCGCAACTGTGACATACTCGTCCTATGAGGATACCGATAACAGAGAAGAAAAACAGTCGAAAATAAGTCAAGAAATCACGCCATTTCAACGCATCAAAGAGCATATCAAAGCTCTCTCGGAAAATTCTTCGACAGCAGTAACTGAAAACGCGAGTGGTAAAACAACTGCAGAAGATGCTCACGATAGCTCACGTATCCCAACTTATTCTGAAACGTCTGATGGTAGGAGTGATAATTGTGCAGTGGAGACGTCAGCCGCGACTTCAAACTCCCAACAACTTAATCCTGCTCAAAAGAAGAATGAAGTGTCAGAATCATTGAGCAGCGGGTCGCAACCACCGCCTTTTCTCCTCTCAACCCTCTCCCTAAAGCCAACTGGTAACAACTCACATCCATCTAACGAAGAAAGGATTTCTTCAAATGAAGGAGATCATGAAGACTTCAAAGTGCCTAGTCATGATTCAAACCAAACGCACAAAGAAAAAGATGACATTTCATTGAAAAACGAGCTGAGAGATCAAGCTACAAATTTAAGTAATGTGTCCACAAAGCTACAATCACAATTTAAAGCAGAGGTGACAGTTGCAATATCTACAGCCACAAGCTGCAAAGCAGTGGAATCTATGAGTGAAACTACCAGGGCATCACAAAGCAGCACTTCCCTTTCTGGGAATCCAGAAACCTATACAGAACTAAGTGTCCCTGTCAGAGCATATGGCAGTACATCAGCAAGGACTAACATCCCAACTTTACCCACTACTCATGCTAAAATATATGCATCATCTTTAATACCTAAGTCATATTCAATGGTAGACACAGTCTCTTTTAGCAGACCACCAGTATTAGAAGTTGAAGTGGAGTCAACTCCAGAAGAGGATGAGGTTGAATCACAAACTAATGAAACAAAGTCAAGGAAGGAAGGAGAAGTAGATGACTTTAGAAATTCAATTGCTTCTAGACATACTATGCAAAACAGAAGCACTCCACAAAATGTGCAGTTTGGGGCAGTCAATAGACGTTGTAAGCAAGAGAGATCTGAGGTGGACATGTCAAATGATCTTGATACAGCTCAAAGAGGTTCTCAAGATTTGATTGGGGAGGAAACTATTATTGAACCATCAAGTCTGCAGCCACTGCAAGCACTGACAGAAAGTATTCTACCAAAGTTTACTTAGGAATTGCAAAAGGCTATATCTATAGGATGTTCGAGACCCAATTAAATTTTAACAGTGAATGGTTTGATCCAGCAAAGCTTTTTAAAAATCATTGTACTTTCCCTGCAGACTAGGACCAGAGCCTATAATTTAGGGGTGCAACTTATATTGATGGAAAACCAGTTAATAGTCAAAGTTTATTCTTATGAGATGGCCAATGTATCTTATAAAATTAATGGGCAACAACAGGACAACAAATCAAAGCAACAATCCTTGAACAATGGTATTTGCACACTGCACCACCATCTGTTCTTTGTGCAACCAATGCTTATTCACTTGCAAAACTACACGTTTGCAAATGTATCAGAGAACATTCCATGGTTGTACAGTACTTGCTGTTATTTATTAACACTCTTTGGATAAACATTACACTTTTGAGTTCAAGTTCATTAAAATAATTTTTTGAATGAAGGTAATGACCATGTATTATAATTAAGGGTGCATTTGATTGACCACATTCCAGAATGAGCATCTATAAATCAGTTCTACAGAGTGGTAATTTTCCAAAACGTTTCCTTCTTTTACAATAAAGATACAAGCAGCAAATTTCTATTTTAATAACAGATTTTAGTTGACCTTTCCTAATGAGGACAATCAAATGCGCCCTAAGTTAGTGCTAAGGGGTCCTTTTACAGCATATTTGTGAAACAACAAATGTCTATTAGGAACACTAACTTAAGCCTGGTTTACACATGATTTGGAAACTATAATACTTGTTTTAGTGATCAAGAGTAGCAAGTAAGGAATGGCTCAGATGCCTTACTTTTCATGTAGCATTCTCAATTCTAATTCAAGTTATAGAGACAGCTCTCATTTGCTGAACACCTAGGCCATTCCATTGCAAATATTTTTTGATGTTGAACTTTCCCTTTGTTTCATTGCAACAATTGGGTATGGCACAAAGTTTTGGTATGGAACATGGCTGGTATGATGTCTGAACTAGGTCAACATTTTACCAATCATTTCCATAGAATGATGTAAATCTAGGGACACTTGTCTAAATTGGAAAACTGTACCATCACACTATTCTGTTGATCACTCGGCATCAGTGAAATCACATTGGTCAAAACCTTTTTACAGCCTTTTCCTAAACAGCTAGTGTATATCACAAAACTATATAATTTTAGTTGTAGAAAGGAAAAATACTTTAATGTATATAGTAAAAGTAATAAAATATTTGAAATCTTGTTAATCTGTTATATTCTTTAACTTTAACTACTCTTTATTGAAGAACAAATCAACTATATAGTCAGAGATCCATATTGGGATGTTGTTTTCAAACTTGTTGCCAGGCAATTAAGTCAAAGAAAACACATGCTCCTTCAAAGGTAATCATCAGCAGGACAAGTTCATTACTTCTGATTAGAAACTCGTCATCATGACCTTATAGTCATCTTGAAAGATGTGACAACTTCTAATATAGATTCCTGTATAGCCAATCTTTTCAACAGAATGTTATAAAATGTAACTGATAAAAGTCATTATCACATGACACACCCAAACTCCATTGTTTCAACTATGCCAATAAATCTCACATTACATTGAAAACAGTGGTGACAACCACTATGTCTTATTATCACACTAGTGATGATATTGTAATGGTTATTGCCACTCTAAAGTACATACTGGGTGCCATACAATTGCACAAGGTCTCAATAGGCGTCAGAACATTGACCACATAACATTGGAAGCATCCTAGTCACAAATACACTCATTCTTTTGAATGTGGGATGTGCTGATGCACAGTTTATGCATGCTCAATGGATGCAACAAAGTAACTCAATTTTTGTACTTCAAATGTCATGTAATAAATTGGTTAAAGAATGCCCACTTGTGTGATAAAGGATTTATCATAACTCATCTAGCCTTAAAGACCACTTTTAAGCTCGACTCAATGATAAATCCATTATCACACGACCATTCTTTAACCCTTATATAGAGGATGATATTAGCTGTGCATTAAGCCTGGTTTCCATAGAAACAGGGAATAATTTCACTGATCTGCAGCTGCCCTTAATCATTACAGTCACAGACATCAAAGAAAAAAGAAATGAAAGTAGTTAAATGTGAAAAACGTTTGGAGCCTCAATGTACCTTATTCAAAGAGAAATCTAGTTTGAGAAAGAAACACCAAACTTTCACCACATTGCCATCAACCATCTTGCAAAACGTAGTACAAAAATAACTAAAAAGTTTTTAAATGATCCAAAGGAATGAATACATAAATTTGAAAACATGATTATATATAAAATCAGGAGATATTAACATAATCATATCAGTATTTCATATCCTAACAATATTATTTTAGCATTTATAACATATTTATCTCAATGATGATTTATCATTCATATAAAGCCATAGGTTTATATACAATGTTATATATTGACTTGGTCAACTATATTAGAAAATTATTTTAAGTCAGGAAAAAATATCAAGAAAAATATTGAACTATCTAAAATTAATTATTCTGACTACTTTTAATATTTCAGGGGAAACTCTGTTACTGCATATCCCCTAAAAAGGAAATGCCAAACAGATACCTCTGATCAAAAAATCTACAGAAAAAATGTACTACAAATTTACTTTTTTAATTCTGGCTTGGGAGCCAAGGGGGGTGCAGCAGTTGGCTTACTAGGGGGAGGGGGTGGTTGTGAAGTTGGTTTTGTTACTGGATGAGGTGTTGTTGGAGGGCTAACGGATCCCATGTACTTGACCTGTGCTGGTGATGGTGATGGTGCTTGCCGCTTTTTCTCTATTCCTGTGGTTCCAGAATGTGACATGACATGAACAGCTTGTGGGGAAGAGTTATTATTAGAGTTGTTATGTTGTCCTGTAGGGGTTGGTGAATTGTTTGGCTTTGAAGCTGAATCTCTGTTAAACAAAAGAGAAGAAAGAAATACAATCTAAAATAAGAAATATATAAAATAAAGTGGAATTACACTGTACAAATAGGGACCTTAAGCAACCACGACGACGATGGCAAGGGAAAACAGGACTGTCAAAACGTATTCAAGCGCAATATTTACTGCAATTTTTTTCGCTTAATTTAATTTGAATTGCCATTCAGACAAGAGTTTTGAAATGAAAGAAAATGAAAGAGAGAGTTTCTGGGCAAACTGGAAAATATACTGGTTTGCGTCCTCAAGTTCCCGTTCTCTACAGAGCGTGAAATCTGGACTTTTCACATTGTAGTTTTGCAGAATACGGTTGATTTCCTTACAGCCCTGCTCATTTGTACATGTGTATTTTGTAATTAAGGCCATTGTCTTATGCCTGTCAGTCCTCCTCATTGCCATCCTCATTGCTTAAGGTCTCTATTAACTGTTTTAAGCTCAACTTACTTATCAGTATTTCCTGATGAATTAATAATTCCAACAACTTCTTCTAACAATCCTCCTGTAACACTTTGGAACTCTTGATCAGATCTTTTCCTTGAAAGTTGTGACTTAGTACCACTTGATAAATTGACTTTACTACCATTGGGTGATGAAGGTATACTACGGAAAAAGTCTACTCCTGGTATTAAAAATGAAAAAGAAAGAAAGAAAAGAAAAATGAGAATTTGTTAAATGAACAAAATTTGATAATCAAATAGTTATTAGAAACCTATCAACCTGAACTCCACAAAGAAAAAAGAAAGAAAGACACAAACAAGCAAACAAATTCAATGTAGCAAGACATTTTGAGATTGTTCAAGCAATAGTGCAATAAAAATTAAAGGATATTCTTATTTGCCAGCTCAAATTGTGAAAGAAACAAGAGCTTTCAATGCTCATCCAGGAGTCTTTGTCAATGTTAAAGTGGGTTTTGGTGCACAGCTTCATTCTCGGGGCTAGGCTTTATGAGTGCCTTGTAAATTGGAGGGAGCTGGTAACCAAGATCACAGTTCATCTCTTGGTTATTGCAACAGATATGCAGTGCTGCACAGATCCTACAAGCCATCATATCTGAGGATCTGAGCATTTATCTCTTTGGATGGGTGTTGAAAGCTCTCTTTCTTTCACAATTTGAGCTGGTGAGTAAGGATATCCTTCAATTTTGAGCAATGTCCCAGCATAAGAATCTTTACTCTTTAATTGATAGTGTTGTGTGTCTAATGTAGACATGAAGGGTTGTACAGTAGTACCCATCTATCCCATCCAATACATCCCATTCTTGCCATCCCATCTACATTCCAAACTATTCCATCCCATCCATCCCATCCCATCCAATACCATCCCATCCAATACCATCCCATCCAATACCATCCCATCCATCCATCCACCCATCTATCCCATCCAATCCCATCCCATCCATCCATCCATCCATCTATCCCATCCAATACCATCCATCCATCCATCCCATCTCCCATTCATCCCATCCATCCCATCATCCCATCCATCCCATCCCATCCTCATCCATCCCATCCATCCCCTCATCCCCTCCATCCCCTTCCATCCCATCCATCCCCACCTCCATCCCCTCCATCCCATCCATCCCATCCATTCCCTCCATCCCTCCATTCATTCATTCATTCATTTGTTCATTACCTTCAGGAAAGAAATACTTGTGTTGTACAATAAGTGATTCAACTATTGATGACTGAAGACCAGTGTGGTGTAGATGGACACTGTAAAACAATATAAAATACACCAGTGATGATATGTATTCAAAACTAAAACTCATATTGAGTAACAGACCTTTCCAAAATTTGCATGACTAACCACAAAACAATTGATTCATGTCAAGGCTGGGGAGGATAAAATACAGTGAATGCATGAATTTACCCATCCCAGCCTCAACTTGAATCTATAATTGTTTCATGATCAGTCACACCAATTGGGAAAGGCCATATGAAGATTTATTATATGGCTTGATAATTTCCTGGATTCTGATTGGCTGGCGCACGGTCTGTTCAAAAGCGTATTTGAGAAGTTTGGACCATTACCATGGCAATGGTAATTGATTCTGTATTTTGTATGGACTGGGAATTCAAATTCAAAAACTACATTTTTTTAGTTTGTTTTGAGAAAAACGCCTTAGAACATCACAATAACTTGATCTTTTCTTAAATTTTGACAATGGACAAGGAGTCTGACTGTCAGCATTTGCTGAGTGAATTCTATTATCCAGTTTTCGAGAGTGAAAACGACGAAATGAGAAGACCGGACTTTCTTTTGTTCATGACGAAATGCCATATAACAAACGATTTATTAACCTCACTTGCTCCGTCTGAACAGGAAAATATCAGACCTCAGTCTGATATTTCCCCGTACAGACCTCGCGCTTGGTTAATAACCCTTTAGTATATCGTCCTTACCTGTCACTTGTATTTGTTTCAGTATAAATGATATTTGGTGCAATAACAATAGCAATATTACTAGCAGTCATCTTGTTAACATCTGAGTGATCACTAAGCTTTGCCAAGAAGCATATCAAATATCTGAAACCATTTTAATATCATAATTTAGTCAAAAAATGTATATGTTCAGTGGCCAGCGGATCTAAAAGTTTTGAAGGGGGGGGGCACCATTTTACAAAACACGTTGGTGGGGGTTTAGCTTCCTTAAACCCCCCTTCTAAAGTAAATGATAACATCGCAGGGCTGTAGCAAGCAATCAGTGAAATTTTGAATGGCTTGAGCGTAGCGAGCGTGAAATTTGAGCTAAAACGCATCAATTTGATTAATAATTATGATAAAACTGCCAACAACAAACATTTAGAAAGTAAAGCTTTGGGAAAGTATATTGTCCTATACATTTAGACAGAAGATATGTATAGAGTGTGTGAGAGAAAAAGATAAAAAAGAAGGAAGGCCCAACTGAAAAGGGGGGAGCACCGCCCCCCCCGTGGATCCGCCACTGATGTTGTAAGAAAATAGATTTACCATCTGACTGCAATGTGACCATTCATTTTTTCCTTTTTTTCACAATAAATTTTTCATTTATTTGAATTCAATAAGTCATTTCTTTACTTAATCTTCATTCTTCTTTAGTTAAATCAATCAATCAAATGTATTCTTCTTTCTTTCTTTCTTTCTTTCTTTCTTTAGCCATTTATGATTCATTCACTCATTCATTTATTGAATAATTTTATTAAAAGCCAACTTTCATTATTTGCTAAAAATTATCAACTACATACCTTAAATTATCTTTATTTTCTTTTGGAAGTTTTTCAATAAGGACCCAATAAGCTTGTAATCTTGCTCCATTATCTTGAATACTAACAAATTAATAACAACACAACTGAAATGAAATTATAAGCTATCAAGAACATGAAGTCACAATGAGGTTGTGCTTCCAGTGCTCCAGTAATGTTTGTTTTAAAAGCACAGTCATGTACTATTTTGAAAATAGACAGACTTTGATTTTTTAAAATGAAAAAGATAAAGGATACTTATAATTTAACAAAATCTAATATAACTAGGATATCTATCTAAATGTTCTACCCCCTCCCTTTTCTAGTGCTCTGACTCAGTGGGGAGGGGGGCATTGGTGGGTAAGAAAGAAAATAGAGAGGAAATGACAATATAAACTATAAAAAAGAAATCCAGAAAACTGCTTACAGTATATATACAAAACCAGAAACAGTAATACCAAAATTGAAATCAAAAATTGAAATACTGTACAGAAAACAGTTGAAAATGGATCACTGTATAAATGCCTCCCTTAGTAAATAATACAGATTAGCATGATGAGGAGACATTCATCAGAATCAGAGTTGAACTGCCAAGTACTAATCCATCCTTCCTATATTTTAGATGGAAAGGACTATTTTGCTTACCTAGCTGCTTTTATCCATTCGTCATATAACCTAAATGTCATCAGTGGGTCGGGAAGCTCTCGGAGATATAACTTGACCACGCCTATGTAGATTTAATAATCCATTAGTAACTATTACCACCACTCAAAGGGTACTCTTGTTTCTAGTAAATACCTGTAATAGCATGAACGTCAGCCACATACTCAGCTAAGTCCACTAGACCAGCATCAAATGCAGCCTGCAAAATTGTACAATTTTATAAAAAATTATAATTTGATATGAATAATATTACTAAATAAATAGTGGAATGGAAAAGCTTTTTGTTTGTAGCATACCTTCAATTTTCTTATTTTGCCAGCACCTCCAGCCATTCTAAACAACCCCTAAAATCAAGTCACAACATTCAATACAGTACAATCTCACCTAATGGACACCTCAATAAGATGGACACCTATCTAAAATGGACACCTATGACTGGTCTTTTTCTGCCCTTCAACTTCCTCTGAGATGGACACCTCAAAGATGGATACCGTCAGAGGGACACTAACTTGTTGGTAGTCCTGATGGTGTCTGTCTTAGAGGGAGTTCACTGTATCAACAGTATTCAGAGTTCTCTGCCACATTCTGATAAGGTGGCACACATTGCCAGTGGATAATTGAAGGGTTATCTGTGAAAATGACCTAAGTGACTTTTTGATGGTGTCCAGACATTGATTTTTTAGCATAGGAAAGTTAATTTATATCATTTTATAACACTGAAAAAAATTATCAGAAAAGTCACTTAAACTGTTTTTGTAGGGAGTTCGTAACTAAAAATTACATAATTTCAGTTTTCAATAGAAATAGTATGTCAATATTGCACATTTACTGTTTTATTCATATTTCAAGATCATATTAACGGGTTTCATTGCATTAGGTTATCTTGGCTTTTCTCCTCGTAAATCTTACTCACCCCTAGATTTTGCACATTAACCACCACCCGGTTAGCTCAGTTGGTAGAGCATCGGTCTTTCGTGCGGGAGGTCGTGGGTTCAAGCCCCGGCTGGACCAACACTCAGGGTCTTAAAATAACTGAGGAGAAGGTGCTGCCTTTGTAACTACATCTGCAAATGGTTAGACCTTCAGGTCTTCTCGGATAAGGACTTTAAACCGTAGGCCCTGTCTCCCATCCCTTCCTTAACCTGTATGTGGGGGACATTAAAGAACCTGTTGAGCTGTTCGTAAGAGTAGGGGATGTCTCCCGGTTCAACAGTCTGGTCTCAAATTACTAATTATTCACTCATGATTGTAAGCTGCATGGCTGCCTATGGCGCCTTAAAATGCAGTCTGTAAAAATTCACATTAATCATTGTAAAGCGCCTTTGATTGTATCTACATAGAAAAGACACTATATAAATCTTAACTCATTTCATTTCATTTCACAATTTGAATAATTCAATATTTAAGATTTAAGTATGATGCAACCTAAACAACAAGATGAAAAAGGTCAGTAGGTACATGGCATCTTACCAACTTTTGTTTTCATACTTGGTAAAACATTTCCTAAAACTTCTGCTGCTGTTTTGTGATATTCTAACTGTGCCTCCATGAGCTACAAATACAAATAAATAGGAACCTGGCTGTATGACTAGTTCACATTATACATCAGAGCAGATCACTGGGAAAACAGATGGTCACTGCACAGTACAGTTACGGCAGGAAATTCGAAGTTTTTTATAGACATTGCACTGACAAGGTCACAGTACAGCACAGTGAGTATCTCACTAATATGAAAACCACTGTAAAAGTGCAGCTATATCAACCAAGGCCACCCAAACACCCAATCCATTTCTTAATCGAATTTATGAGACACACTTTTCAACTGTGAAGAACAGAATTGTGGCAAGTTCTGTGGTTTAAGATGCTTCTTGTTCACTCTTGTGTATGCCATACACATATAAAGTAAACTACAGTATATGCATTTTAATTGAAAATGTAAAAATTTGTACAGATTCTATTGTTTATATACTCAATCCTGATTGGATAATTTACAAGAAAGTTTGTTTGGGTGTCCAAGCTCAAGTGAATTTGCATATTAACACATGATGAGGTGCCTATTAGAAAATCAGCACAGGGCCACCTTAATAATTACATATGAACATGTATTCTAAAAAAACTTACTTTTATAATCCATTCAGCATATTCTCCTTCTCTGGATACAAACTCTAGAGCTTCCGTGGTAAAAGAATCCTGATAAAGAACGATAAGTTAAAACTCCATAATTATTCTACATACCCACAACTGTCTCAAGAAAAGACAATTGACCTTGTAGATCAGTTTATTACAGGCGGCCGAGAAGTGGCAATAAAAAAAGTCAAAGTGAAAAACGTCAAAAAGTCAAGATGAAAAATGTCAAAACGACAAAAAGCCAAAGTGAAAAATGTCAAAATGACAAAAAGTCAAAGTGAAAAATGTCAAAATGACAAAGTGAAAAATGTGAAAATGACAAAATTTGCTTTTGACATTTCTCCAGTTTGGTAAAAGTTGGTCCGGTTGAAACCTGACTAACTGCGTACTGGTGGCTACGGCCCTGCGTAGGTTCGCTTGCACAAGATCCTCTGTGGTTGATACAGGTTAACTAGCTACATAAAGCCCCAACCCCCCCAATATAACACAACACTACTTTATATTGGAGGGTTTTTTCCCATAATTTAAAGAAAGGCCACTGGAAAGACCTTTCAACCAAGCAGCTTTGCTTTACTCTCCACCCTACCCAGTCCTTTTGGTTTATTACAAGGAATGCCTGGAAGTTTTGAATCTGACATTGACTTTTGGTCATTTGGCTTTTTGTCATGAATGCTTCGTGACAAATCGCCTGAAGACAAAATGTCTGGGGCCAAACGGAGAAATGTCAAAAGCAAATTTTGCCATTTTGCCATTTTTCACTTTCAATGACTTTTTATCATTTTGACATTTTTCACTTTGTCATTTTGACATTTTTCACTTTGACTTTTTGTCATTTGGACATTTTTCATTTTGGCTTTTTGTTGTTTTCAAATTTTTTTACTTTGCCTTTTTGTCGTTTTGACATTTTTCATTTTGACTTTTTTGTCGTTTTGACATTTTTCACTTTGAGGAATGACTATTTGTCATTTTGACATTTTTATTTTGACTTTTTGTTGTTTTGACATTTTTCACTTTGACTTTTTGTTGTTTTGACATTTTTCACTTTGACTTTTTGTCGTTTTGACATTTTTCACTTTGACTTTTTGTCGTTTTGACATCTTTCATTTTGAATTTTTGTTGTTTTGACATTTTTCACTTTGACTTTTTGTTGTTTTGACATTTTTCACTTAGACTTTTTTATTGCTGCTCTCGGCCGCTGTAGTTTATAGAGCACTGGAGTACAAATCCAGGGGTCATGGGCTTGAATCCCACTGAGGGTGGAGAATTTTTTCTCTGCTTTGTTAGCACATTTAAATCATAATGGTAGATAGCCTGCGTGCAGCGGTTTCTTTACCCGTTTATTACAGGGTAAATAAACGGCTGCACGCAGGCTAATGGTAGACTGATTTCATAAGTCGGTCTGTTTGCTGCTTGGGTTTCCTGTGGTGGTCCCTCACACACGCTAGTGAAAGACCTAACGATACTACGACTAGACTAGACTAGACTGTAGGGTCACCTCTAGGAAAGCTTCGTTGGTGGGATTTCTCTTCTAGAACTGCATCTTTCATTCAAACTTTCACTTCATTTTATCCCAGTGTTACACAGTCTTTCATTATATTCAATTCCAAAATGATTGCCAAGTCACACAAAAATTGTTTGATGTGCAACCTTACCTGGCAACTTTCAAACTTAATGATTCCTTCATCATATTCGTCTTTTAAGACATCTGCCTTTGAAGCAGCAGAAGCAAAGTCTTTGCTGGCACCATGGGCAGCTTTAACTGCTGCCATCCATCGTGATCTACAGGTATCCATATCTAATGCAGCTTTAGATAGCTTCTTTTTAGTTTGGGAGAGATTTGGTATTTCATTCTTTAAGAGAAAGAAAAAGTATATTTAAAAGTATATTTAATACCTTAATATTTAGATTGAATCTAAAATCCGAGGATCAACCAAAATAATCTTTTCTATCTTTTTGATATCTTAAAATGTACATTTTAAGTATATAATTCAGGCCCCAGTTAAATGAACAGTGGATAATGCTACTAGATATTAAATCTTTTTCCAGAGGATAAATTTATTGGAAAATGCTATCATTTAATCCAGTGAACAACATTTTTCAATGAATAATGCCAATCCACCTTTTGTGCAACTGGAGCCAGAAGTCTCCAGCGATTTTAAAGGAGGCAAGATCTAAATAAAGTCAGGAGCCCATTACTAGGAGCGTACAACTCACGTACATCGCTTTAGAGTAATCATTTTCACTAGACCATCTATATTTAGAACGGATATGCAGACAAAGAATGCTACCGTAGCCAATACTGTAGTCTGTCTTTTACATGAGTATCTCCTCCAAAAGAACAATTACAACTCCTGATTTTTTATTCCATATCTTTACTGATTGCCGACTTCAGCCTGATAAAGTAACATTATTAATCTCTACCTCAAGTAGTGATGTCATTGGTGCTACGACATTCTTCTCTACTGACATTTCATATTCACATAATTGTTTGGCAATGTCCAGTTCAGCTTCTCCTGCACCATGCAGTACTGACCTATTATAGAACAAAAGATTTTTTATTAGGCAGACATCCCTGTCTGGTTCCCACACCTACACGTAAGGTAGATACCCCTGTCTGGTTCCTACCTCTACACAGCAGACACCTTTGTCTGGTTCCCACCCCTACAAAGCTGACAACCCTGTCTGGTTCCCACCCCTACAAAGCTGACACCCCTGTCTGGTTCCCACCCCTACAAAGCTGATACCGTCTGGTTCCCATCTCTAAAGGCAGACACCCCTGACTGGTTCCCACCCCTACAAAGTACATTGTAGATGCCCATGTCTGGTTACCAACTCTATAAGGCAAACACTCCCGTCTGGCTCACACCTCTTAACAGATATAATAGATCTGGTTCCAACCACCCTAAAGCTGACAGCCTGTCTGGTTTCAGGTTCTTTAAATCTCTCTTAGAAACACACGGACAATTTACAGATAATTTACAGTCTAATGGTCAGGATAAATTAGTGAAATACAATGTTTGCAAGATATTATTTTGAAACTCTTCTCACATTTCTTACCCCAAAAGTGATGTTTCTCCAAGCTGATTACTTGAGTCTAACATACTATTGGCCAGTCCTGTCTGGTTTAACTTTTTCTGCAATTCAACCAACACAAATCCCAGTTTATAACCAGAATCAACATTGACTGAAGCAGACTGAATATGTGTTTATTTTACCAGCATTAGCCTCTGAGTGCATACTCAATTTAGGTCTACACTTAAATGATTTTTTAATGAACATTGGCAAGCATTAGCATTTTTAATCATTTCCTTTAGTGAGGTTAGAAAAGAAGTGATGTGATTTTGAGTTACCATAATGTCTGAATGTGCCTGACTGCCATATAATAAGGCAATATCATCATGACTGCTTTTGGATTTTTGAAATAACATAGCCTAAAAACAACAAACCATTATGGACAGTAACCAACCTTGTAGCCTGAGAATACAGCTACCAAACTGTACTGTATTGAGGGGGACATTGGGGTTTTGGGATCGGCCGATTCAGCCATTTTTTAAGTACAGATTTTGGAATTTTTGATATTTTAAATTGCAGATCGCTCACAATGTAAAAAATAACGAATTGTATATTTATTGGCGTGATTTTTTGCAGTTTTAAAGGTTTTATATTGCAGATTTATGGATTCTGGCATCCCCCTATGTCCCCCTCTGTACTGAATTCCCAGGCTATTGATCTCTGTGGGGCATTATAATAGGGTTTTATGGGTACTGCCTTTGTACCAATAGTTCTCATCCTTAAACAAATGCCACACCAAAACAGTTGGTAATCTTTTAAGTATATGGGCAATGCATTATATATAAATAATAATGTGCAAAATTATGTAATGGTTTGAAATCATTTTCATACTGAAAATTTTCAAACCATTTTCATTTTCTACTGTCCTAGATTATGATAATTATTATCAGAAATAGGAAATTAAAAATCACACTGGTTTAAACATTTTTAAATCAAAATGATGATGCTATGTAAGAGACAAGAGAAGAGATAATTAATGGAAAATTTTATGACTTTTTCTGTTTTCTTACCAGCCGTTTTTCAAAATCACTTCCAGAGCCCTGCATTGATGCTGTGATTCGCTTGTTTGCTGCTTGGCAAGCATGTTTGATTTTTTCCACAGTTTTCTCCACCTGAAATGAGGAATCAAGTTATTCATGTTGTACAATCATTTCACAGTAAATATTGTACTTCCAAAACAAAAACATCATGTATGTTTTTATTTCTTTGACAAAATAACCCCTTTTCTCCTCCCTCTTGAACTATGCTCCAATAATACAATAAATTATCTGGTAATCAAAACTTAGAAGAAAAAGATCTGTGTATTTTCAGTGAGATATGGTCAGTTGTTTGATGAGCCACAATCACTTAAAAGCTTTCACAAAGACAGGGTAGAAAATGGTTTATGAACTGTCATAAATAGTAGATTTATAGGTTCTTAAAAGCTCAGTTTTTGTATAGAAGGCTTTTTAGGATCCAGTAACACAATGTCAAATACCACCAAATTTGATGAAAATGTCTCGGAGATTGTCCTGTACTTTGGTGTAGGTCATAGTCAAAAATCCATTGTTTTTGTAAATATCTCTAGGAAGCTTTACTGTTACTTGCCAAGGTTCTGTCATGTTTTGAGTTACAATGAAAGCACAAATGTACCCATATTAGTTTTTGATGGATCATTGAAAATTAATGACGAAAGTATGAAAACAGCTTCTTTGGTTTATTTCTGCTATGTCTTCTTTCAGCTTTTTTGCTGAAAAAGGCAGCATATTACATTTTTTATACCAAAAAAATCAGTTTAAGCATATGACAACAATGAGTGACAACAATTAATTAGTGTGAAATCACGGTTCAACAAATTCATTTCCCATATCCTGTTTGACAGGAACCACAAGAAAAAAACTGAAATCCTGACAAGTTTTTCACTTTTGCCACAGCAAACTAATTATTATCAGCAAAGTCTAGAAAATGAAACAAGTTATTTTCTTTCCCTTGGAAGCATCATCTCTGCCTTTCAAATTTTCTTTTATGAAAAGTGTTTTTTAAATTGAGCTTAATTTGTTAAATGTTTCATGAGTTTGATCTTTTTGGCTGCTTTCCTATACTTGATCAAATATAAACAACACACCCTTTACATATTTGAAATAGCACTGTTGTCCACATAGCAAAAAGACAACAGAAAGCATGACACAAATAAAACCCAAAGTACAATATCAACACATGGATATCTAAAGGGCACACACACCCATTTTGTTGATCCAAAATATATTGGTGTTTTTATTCTTTATGAATACTATGCTCTTCAAATTTAAGTGTTTCCTCCAATAATGGGCTTAAGCCTTTTATGCTGATAGTATTAATGGTTTTGTTTTATTAGGTGGTTAAGATTGTCAGACTTTCTGTGTCCAGGGTGGGCTTGTTATTTTACATATAAATGTCAAAGATTGTTCTGGTTGAAGGGTTATAACTTTTTTCAATGTTGAAGGAAGAGTGTACACCCTTGTCCAGCCCAAACCCACGCTTTTTCTAGCAAAAGTCAATGGACTTTGAGTGATTATAACTTTATGTCAAATGACTCCTTTGGGATTGTCTTCTATGAAATCAACACGTCTGGTGATCACAACAAAGAACATCTGATCAATTCACGAAAGACGAACATCTGATCAAATTAATCACTTCAACGCGTGCAGGAGGTCTGTCATTTCCCCGGTCGGTGGGACAGACCACAAAGGGAACTGATAAGCTAAAATACGCGCAACGCGCAACACGCGAATAAACCAACTCAAATACTCACATTCTGTAGATCTTCTGACAAGATTTCTGTCTTCTCTGCCCTGAAACGTCAATTAGATCTCATTAAATTAGCTGCCGGTGATTGAACTTTCGCTGTTTATTTAATAATTTTGATCTGAGTGGCGGGACCGTGTCAATCATATTGAACCCTCCAAGACGAGATCGATGAGTTTCCGTTTAATTTCTGAGCTGCTAAATGCAGCGTTGATTACCTGCCAACACGTTGGTCCGCAAGCTGTTTGACGCGATAAAATTGCTTCTTCATTCTAAGGCCAGAGGACAAACCTGAAGCCAACGGATTGACTAGAAAATCCTCTATACTAAGGTACCATTTCAGATCAATTCCATTTCCGCCATGTTTGTTCTCCTTCGGTATTATGCGGATATGCGCAGTAACTAATTCGCGCATATATTTTCTAAGAGCCCACGGAACCTTTCAACGGAAATACGTTAGATACTTATCCGAGGAACGGCACACTAACTTCCGGTTTGGGAAAAGTTGTTTACTCGGAAAACCAAACTGAAGCTACATTTTCAATACACTCTCAGAATATATTTCTTCTTTTAATCCATGTTCGTATCCGTTTGTACTTAAATGCTGAAGCGAGGTATCTGGCATTTATGGGCTTCGTAAACTATCACTTTCGACAGAAACGATGGAAGTGATCGTGAACGGATGTGATCCCTTGCCCTCCCCAGTGGGTACATTATTGTCCTAGCACCCGGGTATCCAGTACAACAATACCGACGTCATAGACTAGAGTATCGAACTCGTCCGGTTGAAGGTTAAAAAACTGGTGAAAAAATAGACAAGTGAGCCGAACTACAAACTCCGTGCTCACGTTTATAACCTTTTAATGCTGGAGACGTGTAGCGAAATCAGCTGGACTACCGGGAATGTCGGTTAAGAGTCTGGAAAATCGTTTATCAAGTAGTTCACAGTCAAACAAAGGAAAAGAGTTGCGAACGCAGCGAAACGTTGGTTCCCGATCGATAAGCGAGTGTAAGTGATTTTCGCTTAGTGCACAGACATGAAGATGACAAGTCGCTTTGTGGGCTACATGCTTTCATTTCTTGGAGTTCTGGTTCTTTCAAAAGGTAAGTTGAAGATGAGTTTCCAGCGCAGATGTAGTGTACAAAGTTCATTGATTGATTGTTCGAAATGTGTTTTTGTTTCTGTTTTTGTGGGACGTTCATTTTGAATGTGAGACATCTCGTTGTCTTTAATGAGTTCAACTACTTTAAAAGTCGGCCCGACATAATGGAGATTGAAATCTTCAACACACTGTAACGATATTTTGACCATCAAATTGACCCAAAGGGAAGGCAAATATTAACGTTATTATGCGAAGTTTTTTTTGTGGTTTTGCTGTTGGAGTCCCTCACGTACCGTATCCTAATGTTTGATTATATCGAGTTACGGCCAATCGAAAATAGAATTCTGCAGCTGGAAAATTGCTCGCCTGCACTTCGCTCAAGTTGTCTTGTTTGCGGTTATGTTCTAGTTCGTCCCAAGTTTGTGGCAACACTCAGTACACTTTTGTTGAAGAGCATTCAGACATCTTGAGAAAAGTTCTGTACAGGAAGGGTATTATAAGCTGTCTGTCACTCTAAGCCTGTTTGGTCTTCAATGTGCAAGTTTATTCTGAACTTCGTTGGAAAACTTTTCAAATGAATATCAATCATCGTTGCAACATTTCATTTTTATTCGTAACTTCTTGTTTGTTTTTGATCGACCGAACTGATGGAAACCTGGCACAATTAAAGAATTATTCAGAATTATTTTAGTACATTGTGTGGTTAATTTTGGTTATTGTTCGCGTCCAAAACAAGGGAGAATAACAGAATAATGCTACCGTAAAGATATACAAATCTTAATGCAATTTTGATATGCTAACAAAAGCGTCAACACTTCTGAGTTGTGTTAAATAGCTTGTAAAATATTCCGTGTGATAAGAAATTTTTCTCAAGTGAGCCATTGATATTTTTAGCAACTCAGATCTTTTATGGTGTTTTTGAATCTTCTTATTCGGTATCGAATTTTCATTAAGATTGAAATCTACATTGTCTATTCCTTTTCTATAAGAAATCATCGAAGATTTGTCAAAAAATTATAATTAGCACATCGATTAGTAGTCACACTATCGACATGACATCAAAGAAAAAAGTAAACATACGACAGACATAATATGACAATTTTCAAAAATATAAATAATGGTAAAATATCAGGATAATTTCGAAAACTTCCAAAACTACCAATATTGTGATTGATCAGCAAAAAATTTTGGCAGATATTTTTTCAGCTGGGCCATTCAACCAAAACAATTATTGTTCTTAAAATGTTTAATTATTTTGTTGAAAATTGAAGTTTTTGCATGTAAAATCACTTCGGGAATAACAAATAATATTTACCAAAAAATTTTCAAAATGGATTAATATTATTTATTGGCAATAAGTTAATATTATATTTCAAAATAATTTGTTTGATATATCATGCCACAACACGTTTTGATTCAGTGATCAATTTCTTGAGTGACTCCAAATATAGTGGTATTCAATACATCATTCCATTCAATCTCATTGTTCAAAAACAATAAACAGGAAAAACGAGCTGTAAGAAATTAAAATTTTAAGTGCAATTAATCCTGTTCCTTTTTTAAATTCACAGGACTTGTTCTGACTTCTTTAATGATAAGTTCTGCTCAGATCTGTAAAATATATTTCAGGGAACTGATTTAATTAATGAAAAAAATATACCATGTTCCCACGACATTTGACCCTCCTTTTGTATTTTGGCTCAGTTGAAAGCTGATACTTTATGCATTCATTTAATGATACCCTCCCTCGCATTTAAGGAGAGTAATGTACACATAAAACAATAATGCCCTGGGGGGTGGGGGAGGGGGGCTCTTATGTTTTGGTGGGGAGTAATCATCAGGACTTTCAATTTTTATCCTAAAAGGTATCAAAATAAACAAATAAATAGACAAGATTTCTTCAAATTGTCAATGATTTTAATTCTGACTAGTGGTTTTCAAAATTTCCCCCATTTTTGTCATCATTGTTGGTATGAGAGCCCAAAAAGATACAAATTTTATGTAAAAGTACCAATATCTATCCATAAATACCCTAAATGTACCAAATACTATAAATATTCTGACGTTTAAAATTTAAGACAATCATTTCTGACCAAAATATATTGGAGTCTCCCTGGCCCCTTCCCTGGGCTCCAAAGATTAAAAACTCAGAATAAATAATCCAGGAAAATTAGCTAGTTTTTACCTTGAATATCAAAATCTTGCACCTGTACAGTCTATCTTGGAATCACCATTTTTAGCTGATTTTAGGGTCTTGGAGTCTTCAAATTTGTTAGAAGCAGGTTAATAAAAGTGTAAGTCTCCACTCGAAATTAAAAGGCAAAACTGATACTTGATCAGGTTCATATTGTGTAGTTGCATAGAATATAGGTAAAGCACTATATTTAATGTCGGAAGTTCCTTCAGCTAGAAGCAAAGCTAGAAACTGGTCTCCCAGGAAGCTTATGGTGCGCTCATTCTACCCCCCCCCCCCTCCCTCTCTCTCTCCATCAGTGCTCTGTTTTACGGGTATTTAAAGCTACTTCAAGCTACACGAAAAGGAAAGAAGTCAAAACAGGGATGTGAGGTCACTGAGGATCGAACTCGGGACCTCTCACACCGAAAGCCGCACACTAACCAACTGTGCTGTCCTTGCTCCTAGTATATACCCTACCATGAAGGAAATTTGAAAAATGATCCCCCAAAAAAATGATTCCCACTCCTTGGGAATTCCCAATTTCTCCCATTCAAACTTTGTAATTTTGTTCTTCCCTTGACCCCCCTCACTCTTATTGGGATTTCAAATTCCCTTGTTGGTGGAGTTTATAGATAATTATGAAATTTGAAATCCCAGAACATTAGTCTCCAAATAAAAATTTCCCTAAACTTCAAGATACCCCTTAAAAATGTACTCAGTTTTCTGTTGGATACCAGTTGAACATCACCATTTATTCATTTGCATAAATTTCAGGCAGGACATTAGTGCCAAAATCTGACCCTACTTCAAGTAACGTCACCAATAACATAAACTCATTGGTCACATCAACTGCCGCTACCACCACTACTTCAATAAGAACCCCCTTAAAACCAATCATCCCTACAGATATGCATGATAGAAATACTAATACACAGAATATGCCAATAATGGCTCAAAACAAGGATGGGCAAAGTACTAAGGCAGCCAAGAATAATGGTACTGTGACAGCTGCTAAAGAAATGAATAATACTAAAAAAGGTAAAAAATGTGACTGGCTGAGTTAGAGTGATTACACTTAACCCGTGAAATAGTTAGTAGACTACTAGTTACTAGTAAACCTTATTTCCATTGTTCTCTTTTGTCTCTATTGAACTATTACACACTAAAATTCATTTAGTGTTTCACGGGTTAAATGTAACGACTCTAGTCCACAAATGTGCTAACCCTTCACTACTATTCCCTTCTCCCCCCCCCCCTCTCCTCCCCATAAGCTTTGCATATCAAATGGATTGCTTTATAAGCATCATGCTGTGCTAAAGCCCACAATCTTGGACAAAACCCTTCAGGCACAGGGTGTACTGACATATATTGTTAATTGCAACAGTTGCTATGCAAAATAGGGTCTTGCTTTGGCTGGCAAATGAATAGATGCATGAGCGTGCATTTTTGGCGGGAATCATTTTGATCTCCAGTAGAGTGATGCACACCCAACAAAATGGACTCATTTTTGTTCTTATTACACATGTGCAGGACACTTTACTTCCAGTTTCTTTAAAAAGCTATAATCTTTGATGGTTTTTATCAAAACTAAGTGTTTCTTCAATATTTATTTCATTCACAGCCTTTTCTTTAAAGCCAAGCATGGGATTTAAGAAAAATAAAGAAATACGGAAGATTTTTGCATTATTCGCTCAATTTCAACATTCAAAAAATCATATTCAATTTATTTGGAGACCATTCATTTGAAGAACATTCATAAAGTGCATGCTTGGCATTATGCACCTTGATCTCAAGATTTATTAAATGTATTTCAAATTCTCCAACATACATTGCTAGAGAAAATTATAGTTTTGTCTGTGGATATGACGTCATGTGATGATGTATTATGTCATACAATGACATCACAAAATGTTAAAGTCCCCTCAAGGGCCAGAAGACAAACTATAAAAATAATGTAAAAGCAATATGAAAATATTTAGAGGCATTTTCAATTTTCCCTAGCAATGGGCAATTTTTATATGTCAGTACAACCTTAACATGTTCCTGACAAGCTTGAGGTTCAAACAGCAAGCAGAAGACAAACTATAAAAATAATGTAAAAGCAATATGAAAATATTTAGAGGCATTTTCAATTTTCCCTAGCAATGGGCAATTTTTATATGTCAGTACAACCTTAATAATAATAATAATAATAATAATAATAATACATTTATATAGCGCCTATCCAGATCTGTTCTAAGCGCTTTACAATACAAAACAAACCGAGGTAGACCAAGAGCTTAGGTTGGCGCCTTTGGCTGCCGCTACACAGTCCATACCACGATACTACTCAACATTTTACAATAATTTTTTCCTGACAAACTTGAGGTTCAAATAGCAAGCAATCTTCAACACTTGCTTTTATTTTTATCTTTTTGACTTTGTTTGTTTTCAGATGGCCTACCACTTTGGGGTTACATCCTAATTGGTGTGGCTGGAGTAATTATCATTGCAATAGTTGTAATTGTTGCATATGCAAAATTTGTTAAATGGTAAGTAACATGGATATTGTTAAAATATTATTTGAAAAACTGGTATTTTACTTTTAACACAATATATGGAACCTCCAATTATATTAATCGGAACAGATGCACAATTGACCTCACTTCATTGTTTTAGGAAGGATCATGGGACGTATATGGTGTGGGATGATGCTGAGCTAGAGACAAGTCCAGCTTTCACAAGGTGAGGAATAGTTAAGTATTTAATTTAAGTCTCTCGTCGAAAGAAATGTCTTGATCAGTACTTTTCAGAGATTTTTGAGTAGGCCACTCCAAACTTGAAGTTGTTTGCACTTGCCAATCAAGTGATTGAGGGAATAATCCCCCTTAAATAACTTAACTGAATGTTGTTGTTGGTCCAAATACAAGAAGCTGGTGATCGAGATAGTAGAAGTTGGTGAAAATGCTTTTAAACACTTCTGGAGATCATTGAGTGTTGTGTTTTTTTGAAGGGCATTACAGATCCTACTAAGGCTGGAAACAAATTAGGCTGCATTCATAATGTATGATCAAGGGGATTGGGGGTGGGAGTGAAACTTAGAGGGGGATCTGAACATTTTTATCAGTTTGTTTTGGGACATGTATTTTTTCTCATTACAAGGGTGGGGAATCTTAAAACACTGGACGAAAAATTGGATTTGCTACCATTTACTGGGTTAGCAAATGTGGTGTAAATGTGTTGTAAACCTGGTAAATACTGTATTTGGCAATCAGTTGAAAAATGGGATGAACAAATGCAGTATTTACCAGATTTGTATTCGGTTTACTACATATTTGCACCACATTTGCTACCCCAGTAAAGGGTAACAAATCCAATTTTTCGTCCAGTGAAATAGTTTATAGTATCTAAAAATTTCACCTACCCCACCCCCCTTGGCCATATATAATGAATGCAGCCTTAGAATATTTCAAATGCTACACATTAGATGCAGACACTTTGTTCAAGTTATTTTTTCTTTACCACAAGATCCTGATTATTAGAGATAATCTGTTCTCAGACACACTTATCTCATGCATCTTACAACCCACAGCTTGAGGTCTAACATTTGATCTGACAAATTACCACATGTACAAAAATATATCCATGTGGTTTTAATGCAAGTATAGAATAGAAATGACACAGTCACATCACAGCATGGTTACGGCAGAACAACATGACACTGACACAGTCATGGCATGGTGTGGTCAGATTTACACTCATACGAAATCTGCTCTATAACTGTTGTGGTAGTTCAATTTTTTCCATTACTTTAATTTTTTTTTTTTTTTTTTTTTTTTTGAAGTTGGTTTTGAGGTTAGGTTTAGGGTTTTATGTGGTTTATGTTTTGTGTGTGTATGGTATGTGTTTAGGTTACTTAGTTTTAGAGGTATTGGTTAAAAGGAAGTGGAGTGAGATCCTAAAGATTTAAACAAGTGAAAAATTTCTACACCACAGTATAACTGCTGCTAATAATAGATATGCTATCATAGACTATCAATTTGCTAATTTGTTGTAATTTGATATTTGTAGAGAATCGGAGTTTCTTCTAGAAACACAAACAGGTGAGGAAGTTACTAGAGAGTATCTCTTTAGGTTTGCTATTGGCAGTTTTTGATGCTTAATTAGTCCATAAACTCAGGTTTTCAGATTTCCATTAGCCCTCTCAGATATGCTGAAATTATTTTCAAATGTCTGAAAAACTATGTTTTCAGACAAAGTGTCTAAGTACATTTTTGAATGTATATGTACATCTTTAAATAAATATTCATAATCTACATGCAGTCATTAATACATTGTCATAAAAGTTACACTAAGTATCAAAATATCCAAAACTGAACATCCCTAAAGGGACAAATGTCTCAATATTTATGTTAATAAGTCCCAGCAGAAAACACTGCAGCTCAGTGTCTTCTATCTATTGTGATACCTCATTAAGTCAATCCAATGATGTCATTTACCACAAATGTGGTATATGCAGGAAGTGAACTGTGACATTTATGTATCCTGTTTGAAGCTCTCCACCCAGGCATGGGAAGATCTATTATGCAATGGGAAGATCTATTATCCAATAGGAAGATCTATCATGCAAGCATATATATAGTAGCTAGGATAGTTGCTTCCTATCAAGACCTATGTAAGATCTCCCAATTAATGGAGAGTACCATGTCTATTAGAGTACTATGAGAATTTCTATACCTATTACTTCAGTAACACATAAATTCACTGCTGTAATATTTAATTTGGAATGTGTAGTTCCAGAAAATATCCATAGCCCCACCATGGAGGGAATTTGTAAATTGGAACTTCCATTTTTCTTCCATACAAACTCTGTAATTTTGTTCTTTCTCTGACCCCCCCTCCCCTCCCCTCCCCTCCAGAATTTACAATTATCTCCATGGTGGGTGTATGGATATTTTCAGGAACCACACGATGACCAATAATTATTGCTTGAATAATACACCTTCCTATTCTCTACTTTCACATTCCCCATAATGCCCTCTGTTTTTGGGGGGTAGTTATTGTAATTCAAATGTATTTGATTTTAATAACAACTGATTTGATTAGCATTACAATAACTACCCCCCAAAAAACAGAGGCATTATGGGGAATGTGAAAGTAGAGTATAGCTAATATCCTTGCAGCACTTTTGAAAGATCAAGATGATTTCAGTTGGCCTATAATCTCCTTGTAACTCCTTTAACATAGATCTATATTTTCACAGGGGGACAAGAGATGAACACACCAGAGCTACAGCTGTATGAAATTCCACTTGATTCAGTTACACATCCAAAAATAACATATATTGGAGCCAAACGTGTGGCTCCTAAAAGGCAGGAAGAAAAGAGACGGTCTTCTAAAGACTATAAAAAGAAAGAAGGAGAGTTGTACAACACACCTTCTCTGACAAGATACACGAAAAGGGATACAGTGTATAACAGTGTTACAGATACATGTATTACTAGTGTACTTAGTGAAGGTAAGGCCAAAGTGTTTACACTTGGATATAATCTTCATTAAAGGTTGATCTCTGGTGGGGGGGGGACTCCATTGTAAAAGGATTGGGTATGCTTGTCGTATCTCTTAAGGGTAAAAATCACCAATACTTGGTATCTTTTAGGGTGTTAAAATTGAAGTTTAGAATTTAAGCTTATTATCTTGTTCTCAAATGGAAGAAATTTGCCCAACAAAAGCATGTCAACTGTTCAATTCTATATTCATCATTAATGTTCATTAGCTTGTTATCGCTTGTATCTCTTAGGGGTTAAAAATCGTCCAGCCACACCTTTCTTAAAAGACTTCCTGATATCTCTTAGGGGTATTTTTTTAAATTTCTGACAAGCATACCCAATCCTTTTACAATGGAATCCCACACTCTTATTAATGAGAGGTATCCTGGGATTTTAGAGACTTTGCTATGAATAGATTTTTCAGTTTTCTTTCTTCCCTGTCCCCTCCCTTTCATTTCTCTTAGACACTTCACATTTAGCACCCCCACAAAAGTAATTTTTTTAAGAAATAGACAATAATCATGTTAATGCCTTCACTTTCAGGTACCCTAGATGGCAATGGATCCACAAGCAGCCATACACTTGCCACTGTTATGTTCTCCAATGGTGGCTTAGACAAATATGGATCAACCTCACAGCATTTCAACCCAAATGACCCTAAAGACATGAGAGACAAAAGGCATAGCATTGGAAACCGTGCACGAAGTGTGTCAAATTTGATCCAAAGTCGGCCACTCCCAGCTGTTCCAATAAACAAAAGGTTTTCAAAAAGCTTGGATAAGTTCAGGTTTTTTCATACTTTGCCTGTTATTAAACATGAGGTTCCAAGAGCTGGACTCCTATGTGGTTCACCACCTTATACCAATTTGGTTAAGTCAGCAAGTTATGGTTCTAACTTACACAGAACTGTTAATAATAATTTATGCATTCCAATCACAATAATTGATCAGCCTCTCTTTGCCACAAGGAAGAGTTCTTTAGACATGAACATGAAGATACCTTCTAATAAGTTCAGTCATCGCAAATCAAAGTCACTTGATACACTAACTTTATTGAAAGGAATGGATTTTAATGCCACTCATGTTGATATATATCACTCTTATGAAAGTGTACACAATACCGATGCTGAATATGCAAGTGTGTCAGACAGCCAACCTAACTCTCCATCAATGTTGTCTGAATACTGCACTCCGCAGCACAGCCCAACAAAACCCTCAAGTCCCACTCACACTGCAGGTAGCCTAGACCGAGAAAGTATATATGCCAGTGTTAATCATGAGAATTTAAGCAGGAAAGTGTCACAAGACACTAATGAGGGTAGCAACATGGGTTATGACTCAAGCACCCTTTCTTCTGTATCCAGCGATGCAACTTCTCCATATGCTAGTGTGCGCATCAGTCAAATTCCTGGGCTACGTTATGATCATTGCGGTCATGAAGAAATCTATAGTACCAAAACACCAGAACATT
This sequence comes from Telmatactis stephensoni, assembly GCA_029948255.1. Classification (NCBI taxonomy): domain Eukaryota; kingdom Metazoa; phylum Cnidaria; class Anthozoa; order Actiniaria; family Isophelliidae; genus Telmatactis; species Telmatactis stephensoni. The sequence continues at coordinate 565,567 of JALIZF010001908.1, forward strand.
CTGGAGAAAGTTTTGAAACAGCTACCCCCGAGAATTCAGGGTCGTCAGCTATTGAACTGAAACCAGCTGTAAATTCTGCACGATCAAGCACTCACACATACATAGAGCTTTTCCCAGAGCAAACTAATAGAGACAGTTTAATTTCAGAAACAAGTTCTGGATATGCTAGACCTGTTGATGTTATCATGGGTGTTCCAAAGTCTACTGAACTTCAAGAGAGGAGTACTGGTGATAACACTTCTAAACAATGTTTAACTGATGGGAATGACAGTTTTAGTAATGATGCTTTAAAAAGACACAATACAAAAAGTGATGAGGTATATGATAACCCCGTAAGTATATCAGATGATACGCCCAGCAGAGAGAGGTCTGAGGAAATGGACCACTACACTGGTTATATAGATGACGACGTTGAAGAAAAACAACAGTCTACTAAAGAATCAATAAACTTGGAGGACAGCGTTGATGATGTACATATCAATATCAGACCTCTTTTGAAGAGGAGTGATAGCGATCATAGTGAATGTGAAATTTAAGGTTTTGCTCACTTGAGTAGCTTTTGTATAAGTAGGAAACTATGGCACATTCATAGGCCATTAGAGCAGATGAGTATGAAACAGACTGCCAGTGCTGTGGCTGTATCCAGGGGCAGATCCAGGATTATCTTTAGGAAGGGGTGCACCAGTCTTCAGGAGGGGGTGCACCATCATATACGTTGGAAACTGACGAGAGGATATTTTGGAAAAAATATTGAAAAAAAGGACTCAGAGTCATCTCAGGAGGGGGTGTGCACCCTGTACACCCCTCCACTAAATCCGCCTCTGGCATCAGGGCTGTGATGTCTATAAAAAATTGGAAATTCCTGCTGTAACTACACTGTAATCATGTATTTTCAGTCATACTAAATTTTCTCTAGGGTCATAATTGTACAGAAAATAGACTCAATTAAGATTGTATCATTCAAAGATACCTTGTATGGCAAAACAAATCACACTGTCTTATACATTTGTACAAAATCTGTCCTGACTACAGCCACTATTCTTTAATACAGTTGATCCTTCACTAATGGTCTGCACCTCTTCAACACCACAGTATACATTTTCTACTCCTAACATCAATCCAATCCATACATTTTTGCACCGTATATCAAAACCTCTGTACAGTGGTCACCTCTTGACAACGACCAGCATCTTGTCCTCGCCAATCTGATCCATACATTTACTCTATATTGAAACCTCTGTACAATTGGCCCACCTATCTACAGTGGCCAGCATCTTCTGTACTAACCATCAATCTGATCCATACATTGACTCTATATTGAAACCAATACACTCTGGTCACTTTGTACAGTGGTCAGTATCTTCTGTCCCCACCATTGATCTGATCCATCCATTTAATCTATATTGAAACCTCTGTACAATGGCCACCTATCTACAATGGTCAGCATCTTCTGTACTAACCATCAATCTGATCCATACATTTACTCTATATTGAAACCACTGTACAATGGTCACTTTGTACAGTGGTCAGTATCTTCTGTCCTCACCATCAATCTGATCCATACATTTACGTCTGTACACTGGTCACTTTGTACAGTGGTCAGTATCTTCTGTCCTCACCATCAATCTGATCCATCCATTTAATCTATATTGAAACCTCTGTAAAATGGCCACCTATCTACAATGGTCAGCATCTTCTATACTAACCATCAATCTGATCCATACATTGACTCTATATTGAAACCTCTGTACAATGGTCACTTTGTACAATGGTCAGTTTACTAGCTTCTGTCCCTACCATTGATCTGATCCATCCATTTATTCTATATTGAAACCTCTGTACAATGGCCCACCTCTTTACAACAACCATTAATAATCTTTACACAGAGTAAACTCGCGATAGTAAGATCATCAATGACATTCATGTATAGCTTCAATGTGTCATTACTTGTAATACAGATATCTTCTTTGTCAACCAATAACAAAGCTGAATATACTAAGCACTCTACAGAAGACTGTCAGAAACACTGTCTATGTTTTATTAGAGGCTTCTAATAACCTAATTAAGGAAGTAAAACCAGAAAAGTTAGGTCCAATAATCTTTTGATTCATAAAATGTTCTTCTTGTTGAAAATTTTAAACTTTAATGTTTTGGATCAAAAAGTTACCAACTCAACAGCAACAATCATACTTAATGTACAGTAATGTAAAGTTTACTAACTCAACAGCAACAATCATACTTAATGTACAGTAATGTAAAGTTTATAGAAACATTTGATAATGTATACTACTCAGACAAGTACTATGTACAACTCCCTGATGACGTATGTTGTTCCCTTGTGCTGGATGCAAAGGAATAATATTCAGTTCACCTTAGTTTAATATTAGTAATAATCATTCTCTGGTAGAATGACATTGTCACTACACCTCTAAATTTTGGCTGGTCCAAAAGTCACTGGTATATAGGTCATGTAATACTAATAGTACCATAGGTATTTTAAGGTAAAGGCAGCGTTGTCCTATGTATGTCTTTAGTGGGGAATTGACAATAGAATACATTATAATTTTAGTAAATTTATATTTAACTGGCTTGTAAATTTTTGCTTTGGTAAAATATTGATTTTTGTTAAAACAACAATATAGCTTTAATCTCTTTGCTGAGCCTTCAGAAATGTCTCACTTTTGTAATACTAGTCTTTGTAAAAATGTAGACGAATGCAATCAATAAGAACCATAATATCACAGAATGTAAATATGAATTTGATTTGTATGGTTATTAGGATCAATAAAAATATGAACTGAAACATCTTTGAAATCCTTTAAACTGTAACATTTAGAATATCTATTAACACTTGATTGAGAAACATTGCCAGCTAATACAAATATCAATCTGGAGACATTTTGGTAAATCTATATATACAGCAAAAGAAAAAACTTCTCACCTTGAAGGGAAACATTTTTCTATTAAAGGTATATTAATTTTGCTGACAGATGTTCATCAACCATGTATTATTAATAAAATCATATTTTCAATAGTTTCACATATCTTTTGACAAGTGGGTTAGGTTCCAAAGTTCAAGTTGTACTTTGGAAGTGCACAACAAACATTGTTGGCGAAACTTCAAACTTACTTCCTGCACAAAATAATATTAATTTGGAAATTCATTAGAAGCATTCAAATGTCCTATTTTGATGATCAAATGCAAACTTCTTTAAGTAGAGCACTACCTTCCTTTGTGATGCAACTCATTCAACTCAATTTAAACATCAATTCTAACAAATTTCCCAATTTGTGGAGAAAGTAAGTTCAAATTTGGCTAACAGAGTTTGTTGTAAAACTTCCTAACTACAACTTGGACTTCAGGGCCTGGTTGTTCGAAGGGCAATTAATACTGATCCTGGGTTAAAATGAATGGTTAATTCTTTAGAGTTAATCTTGGATTAACTAAATCATCTTTTGAATAACCAGGCCCAGAACTTCTAGACAAACTATTGAGCCTGCTTGTCAAAAATTATGTGAAATGCACTGTAAGACAATAAGTAGAGACCTTATTATATCATACTAGCCTGAACTCCCTGGCTCTACATTCTACCACATGAAAGAGGTAGCGTTTTGTTGTTGGTTGAGTGTCTTTCTCTAGAATCTTATCTCTTATAAGATCAATTAAGGCATCTAGTTGAACAGGATTGTCATCTTGGAGTGTCTTCCCCTGGCTTATTAGTATTACCACAAGTTTTTCTATGACAGCACTTGATGATTGGTTGATACTCCTCAGAAGCACCCTTGAAAACTTCAGTAGTGCATCTTCTAGTTTCCTCTTGTTTGAATCATCTTGAATGCTCAGATTATCAAATGAGCTCAAGATTTCATTAACTTCATCATCTGTGAAGCTTTCTTTGTTGTCTATCAATCTGTGAACATCAGGTAGTTTGCTATTCTCAATTGTTTGGTTGAATGTTTTGGTTGGTTCATTGTTATTCTCAAATGGTTTGATGTATTTCTCTGTAGTTTCTTTGTTTTTCTCTAAGGCTCTTCTTCCTGGGGGAACATACATTGCTCGTGTGGATCTTTTGGGTCTTACCCTTTCCATTATTCAACTGGAGAATGAACAAAAAGTAAAATGATTTATCTTCATTCTGAAAACAAGAGCCCATCCCTTCCTCAAAATAAAAAGGATTTTTATTACATTATGAAGGCTTCAAACATCACAAATAAATTATAAGTACTCTTATGAATATGGTACTACTTCTAGTACCTTCATATATATATATGGACTCATCGATCAACTAATGTTCATGATTATAATTATATACAAAGTAACATAACCAAAAGGGAGTTTGAGTTTTGGTCATGTGTCGTGTCGTGGGTACCAAGTTGTGTGTAGTGAGTGAATATCATGGGTGTGGGTACATGTTATGGGTAATATAACTGCTCTATAGTCTATTTCAAATGTATAATACTACACAAATAAAATATATTTACCAGCAAGATTGCAGCCAAATGAGCCCCGTCAAAATACTGATATGACAATTTGTTACAGTCTAAATTTTCCTTGATCAGTATATCAAAAATACTGACAATATTTACTAAATAAAACTACCAAAAATGTGAAAATGTTTTCAACTATGAACTGAGCATTATAAATCTAAATCAGCTGCAATGTCAGATGTGGTGCCTGGAGGACTGATATAAACCTTAGGCATTTGAGCAATAAAGGCTGTCTGTCCTTAACACTGTTTCTGTAAATAGACTACTGTCATGAATTGTGTGTAGTGGAGCCAGACATACTGTAAACTCTTTTTACACCTTTGTACAAATGTCATTGCATCTTCAGAAATTGAACAGTACCCCTCAATCATCAATTGTACAAACTTTTAATCTGGTAAATGCAATAGTGATTTACATCTGATTATGTCAGTCTTTTTCACAGCCCTTTTAAGGTTTGACAAGCAACACTTCCTTGCCCTCTTTGTGGCACATTTGAGTTATAAGTTTTTCTCTTTTTCATTCACTTGATTTTTTTAAAGGAAAAAAACCCTTAGTAAATGAACTTTCTTTTCTTTAGTAATGTAACTCACTGTCCTCTCTCACTGGCTTTATTTCAAAATACAAGGAAGTGTTCTTCAAAGTGTCCACATACAATAGTTTAATAAGGTAAGTAAGTGAGATAAAAAGATATGAAAGATAAAATGGAAAGAAAGAAAAAAATTATTTTATAATATCCTTTTATTAACATTACCTTTTATTCTCTGTAGTAACTACTAGTAAATAGCTAAGCTATTTAACTCTTATTTCTGGATAGTAATTGAAGTAGACCAAAAAACACACTATTTTCACTTTGCCGATGAAACCTATAAAAATGACAAAAATTACAGAGGGAGAAAAGAGAGTTTTAGTAAATTGTATAGAACAGGGCTAAAAAACATTTTAATATGGCTTCTCATAATATGGCTGATCAATACTCACTAGTCAGAACCTTTACCTTTAACTTGATAAGGTATTATTATAAGATTTTAGCAGTGTAGCACATTTGCAAGTCTGTGTTCTAATGCAAATATCAGGGAACACTTGGGTACCACACCTGCTTTAACATACCATATTTTATTATGTAACTATGACGTAATTCTACCAAATAAGGATGAGAGAACTAAGCAAATATGAGGCCGTATTACATAGCTTAAAACTGGCTTGCCATATTTTTATGTAAAACAATTGGAACATAGGGGAAACTAAGAAGCAGTTATATAATAAATCATTTATTAGATATTTTCTTGTGCATTATGGACTGACATTTCACTCGTCGCTTGTATTTTGCCTTGCCTAAAGGTTTGGTAAAATGCATATGCGACTCGTAAAATATCAGCCCGTAATACACAAGAAAATATCTAATAAGTGGTATTTATTTTCAGTCACATGATACCAAATTTTAGGCACCTCGGGCACCTGGGTATTGCTGGAGTACAGCCTTGATTGTCAAACTAGCAGTTTTTTGCCAGTGAATGAAAACATATGAAAACAGCAGTTTTAGGATTATTCCACTATGCCTTTGTAGTAGCATGCCTAATGTTGCTTGTTGCTATGGCAACATTCACTTGGAAATGAAACTCTTTTTTATGTGTAACTATCCTATATATGATAATTTAAAATAATTAAACAGCAATAGACTATATGTACATCCCTTTAGTTTTCGATAAAACATTTCATCGCCACTATATTCCTTTTCCCCGCTCCCCGCCCATCTTCTCCTTTAATTTACTAATTGACGTAGTATGACATTTGCCAGACATCTGCGGCCAGCAAATGATTATGAACCACGAGGCAATTTTTCCAAGATGTAAATAATGTGGTTCCTAGCACAAAAGCGACAGACTTCAAATAATTTTCTCTTTAGAAACTAGGACGATTAATAATTTGAAAGAGTTCTTTGTGAATAATTTCTCGTGACAGAAAACAATTGCTGGTAGAAAGCTCTTATAAACAATGGATCACTTGACTTACTGTTCAGAGTACTCGCCTTTTCTACAAGTTTCACAAATGTAAATATACATCCACCACTGCAGAAAATTAAAGGTTTTATCGAACAGAAATGATCATTATTAACCCTCCATTCTTGGATCATCAACTTGGTAGTAGCCATTCGGCAACAAACAGACCAAACAAAAGCCACTCAAAACAATTACAAAATCCCATAAACTAAAGAGTTAAGCAATTAAGTTAAAGCATCATAAATCTTTAACGATTTGGCTTGGTAATTTACCTTATTATAGCGAGAATGACGATTGTTTAGTCGACCAAACCAACAGCAACTGCACAACACACACACTGCACAACACACACGCTACTGACAGAATTGGCGCCAAATCATCTTCCTTATATGGAACAAGCTGCGCGCGCGTGCCCACCTCGTGCACCGAACTGCCCATCATGAAGGATTTGGGAAAATTATGAATTTCCAAAATGGTAGAATATTTGTTTACTACTGAGTAAACCTTATTATAAAGTGACGGGGCCTGTTTCTCCAAAGAACCGATAACTTTACGGGCCAGCGTTTATTTACAGGAAAGCCAGGAGCATTATAACGTGCGCTTCGATCGAGACTGATCCGAATAAACTCGGGAAGTCGGAACGCGAGCCCCGCGCAACTGATAGAAAAATTAATTTCGGTTCCGATGGGAATAACAAGCTTGATATGCACAAAAAAATACACTCGATTTTGATTGGTTCCGATATGTCCCTAAGGATATGGAACAAATATATTATCATTACAATGAAACTTCGCCGAATAGACTACCCCAATTAGACATCAGTATAATCATTAAGTGTCTAGGTAGCGCAGCGGTCTAAGGTGATATCTAAAGGTATGGATTAGGGTCCGGATATCGTCTCCCTCCCTGGCCTTCGGGCTAAGTCAACTGTAATATGTAGCACCGGGATAGCGTGGATGTGGCCGAAATCTTCATCCGTAACGTAAGTCGATTCGATGTCTCAGCTTCTGTGAATGTCTCGGGAGAATCGTCCCAAATTTCATTCTTAGCTTTTCCTATTTTTTCAATTATTTAGTTATTCTTTGCCCATTTCCGGGGGGTGCATATTTAGGGGTTACAGCTTCGAGCCCCGTTGATGCCGTATTCTTTTTTCTTTTCTTTTTTTCTTCTTGTTCCCCACTTTTTCTTTCCTTAATGTTTTCCCTCAATTTTCTTATTAATATTTTGCTTACAACTGTTATTTCAAAGAATTATTTCTCATTATTTTAGCTCTTATCAATGGCAAAGTGCAGTCCATTTACGCTGTCTTTTTTACATAGAAAGAAATGGCTGCTCGATCATTGCATGCGACGTTTAGTGACACGTTGATTTCGTATGTTTTGAGTTGTATATTTGACAAAATACTGGACTTCGCGATTTCGCGAATATGATCCACTTCAAGTCGTTTTATATCAGCGAAATTAATTTTTGCGACACTCTCATCTGTCCATATTTTAACCCCGTTAGACGGCAGTGCTTCTACCTCGTGTAACAAAGAAAATTTGTTGCGCGCGGGGTGGTAATACAACATTTGCTCTGCAACTCAGTTGCAACCCAACGTTGCGCGACAGGTTGCGCGACAAGTTGCACGATTTTGTTGCTCGGCCGCGTATTACCGCACCTTTAAGGAAGCTTTCTTTTTTTCTTCTTCTTCTTTTTCTTTTTAATTCTTTTCTTTGTTATCGTTTCTGACTAATCTCACAATAGACCTTTCCCCAAAAAGACGTCCGAAATTTTTTTTTCAACCTAAGACGTAACGATCCCTGAAATCTCACTAACTGTGCAAAAATTTAGAAAGTTCCAATTCAGTAAAATCTGCAGACAGCGGACGTATCCAGAATATTTCAAAGGGGGGGTCACACTTTCCATTTTCCACCAAAGGGGGGTCACACTTCCAATTTCTCAATCTTTCTCCAGTCAGATTCTTTTATTTCTATCATCTTTTTGTTTTCAAAGGGGGGTCACGGGCACCCTGGGGCCTGGATACGCCCCTGCGTAGATATGAATTTTTGAAATCTGTTTATTTTAGACAAATGTACGTCTGAGGGTAACAAATTTTGTAAAATTTCACTATTTGATAAATTCACATTTCTGCGGATTTTCATTGAAACTTTCTAAATTTTCGCAACAGTTAATTACTGAGAAACATTCTTTTTAGTATGTTAGGGATCATTACGTCTTAGATTTTTTTTAAATGCTAATGGTGGCGACCATTTTGGAGAAAGGCTTATTACCTAGAGCCTCAAATATAGAGAATTTGCGTAATTAGTTAATTTGCTTTTATTGTAAACTTTTGTATAAATGTTGGAAATACAACAAATCCTTTTTCCAAGAGAGCATAAATCTTATTTACGCTGTCTTTTAGCACAATAATATAAACCACTTTAGTACAAAATTTAACGATAAAGTTCTGTCATCGACAACGTTAAATTTTGAGCAAGAATCTACTTATTCGTAATATAAACCACAGAAAGTTTTTTCAAATATATTTACTTGTTTCTATGAAAAAATATTCAATTTAGCCTTTTGAAAACAATTCGTCCACACCACACCATTTCAACATAGTCTCCGCCATAGCGGTGCGACTAAAGAAACACACTCATCCTCAGAAAGCTGAGAAGGCCCTGGGGACGAGGATGGAAACACGCTCTATTCTTTATTGAAGTTGGCAGCCATTGATCGAGTGACTCTTCGCGTCCCTAGAGCTGTCTTAGGTCTGTTATCGACTACTTGTTTTCCAGGTGGCTGAGACCCAACCTTTGCTGTAGACGGTCTACTCTTTGAGAGAACTTTTCCCGAGTCTTCTTTTGAAACCCTGTAAGTTAGCCCTCCGCCTAGACTTTCTCTTTTCTTAACGGGTAACCTGGAGGAATTGCTTTCTGTGTTGATGTTTGGTTTTGGGCGTTTGGCCGTCTGTTGTCTACCATCGAGGCTTGTTCGAGGTAGTCTTGTTGGTTTATCAGCAGCCTCTGTGCTTGATCGGGGGGATTTCCTACTCGCTGGCCTTGTTCCCACTGCAGTAGATGGTCTGCTGGCAAAGTTCTTTTTCCCTAGGCTAAAAGCATCAGTACTTTTGAGATTTTGTAGTGCTTTAGTTTTTAAATGTGTATAGACCCTCTTTCACGAGGCAATTTTTCAGTTGCAACTTGCAATGCAATGCTGACGAGATCAGAGTATTGCAAGTTGCTGGAGAGGTGTCAGACTCTCGCAACTCCCTTCACAACTCGCAACGCAACTCTTTCTTGGTCTCAACCTGATGTCGGCGGTCACCGCGCTCTTCTTGACCATTTCCGACAATGATTACATTGCATGTTGCAAGAGCGAACAGTGTTTAATACACACTTGCTTCACAACGTTGCAAAAAGTAGAAGCTTGAAATTAGCACTAGAAAACTAACCTTCGTCTTGCCAATGGTGAAGCAAGAGAGCGTCTCTTGACTTGTGACCTGTGTACAAAAATGGGAAATCGAAAAAGATTTTGTTAATACACATTTTACTCTCCATTATTCAAAATTTTGTCAAAATAAGAACAATCATTTGTATTTTTATCATTTTGATATCCGTTTCGGTCTACTTGAAATTCACTTGCTGAATGACAAGTTTTCAATAGAATCAGTGGTCAGTTGGTCCCCCCCCCCCCCACCCCCACCCCACTTGAAAAAGATTCATAGACCAAATCCTGAAATAATTAACAGGAGTTTCAACAACATACCTCCCCTTCTCTGGGACTTGCGGTGACTTAATACTCTGGACTGGTTTAAGGGCTCTAGATAGAAAAACAATTTATGAACTGTAGGATAGTATTGGAAGACATTCTCATAGAAGAGTAGTGGTACCTTGTGTCCATGCTTCTTCTTTTGCCCTGAAGACTTTCAGTAGTCGTCTTCTTGACATCTGAATTGTTGTTGTTGTTGCTATGGTAAGTCAAGGTTAAAGTTTGATAGGCCTGGAAACACCATACAATTATTTCTCCATGTGTGCAACAGTAACTACATTATGTGTCTACCCCTGCAACCAGCCATCTTTTTGCTAACTCTGGAGTTGCTCTGCGAATGCAACTCCTGAGTGAGCTCAAAGATAGCTGTTACTCAGGCTATAGTTGCATGCAACCAGAAATAGAAGTGTAACTCAATTTTAATAATAATAGTGTTTTGGAGAGTTACTTTCAGTAGGTAACCATTAAAAGAGTATAATTGCATTAGTTTGTTGGGATACGTTTCAAGTTGTCGACGCTGCATGGCCTTCATTGTAGCAGCAGACAGCTTCCTTGTCATTTGCTTGGTTGTAGTACTCTGAGAAATGAAAATGTCCAAAATTAGACAGTTTTGGGAAATACAATAATAGTAGAAGCAATGAAGTAATTGTGATGGTTGAAGGAGTCTCAATGATGAGTGTAATCAAGAGAGCATATGCTCTCTTGGTGTAATTTACCACATCAACTGGAAAAGTAATATGTAATCGATTGGTTCTTAAGTTCTGATGATGAAATGGATTTCCATGATGACAATGAAATAGATGTTCTGGTAATGATCATTGATGATGGTGATAACGACAACGATGATGATGATGATGATGACCATGATGATGATGTCAGAAATCAATAATGATGAAAATGAAAATTCTGACAGTCTTTACTTTTGCATTCATTCTGTCTTCTCTTTCTCTTGCTGCATTTCTGGAGTGTTCCACATATGCCATCCTTTCAGTGATTGGTATTGTGAAGAAAATGTCATAAAGTTTACTCTTGGCTGCAACCAACTAGAAATAATTAAATTACAAAATGAACAAGAGACCATGGGAAAGAGACCATCTGTCCAACATGACTGATAAATAACACAACATTTACACCTCTGGGATTTTAGAGGCCTGGATATGTGATGCAACTTTCTCTGCAACATTGCACATAATGTACATTTGCAGAAAATGCTGTAGAAATAGAACTCGATCCTAAACCTGCAGCTGTTGCACACTGTTGTAGAAGTGCATAATGTTGCAGAAAAAGTTACAAAAAAAGTTACATTGCATTTAGCAACTGACAGAAACTTGCTAACAGTCTGTAAGATGAATGTAGCTGCCTGTTTTGGCTCAGAAATTTGAAATCCTTTTTCTCCCTTGCATCCAGTGATGACACTGAAATCACGTATGAAGGAGAATATGGTCTCCTTAACCTGTCTTTAGAATGGCTGATGCAGTAATTCTATCAAGAACTCTGTAGCTGTCATATTTCTCCCTGCATAAAATAATAAGTTGTCTATAACATAACTATGTCCATTACCTGAGCTTGTACCCTTTGTTGTAAAGTCTTGTCCTGATAAGACGTAGTCCCTTCTTTGGAAATATCAACCAAAAATTCACTTGTGTCCTGGAAATTCCATGTTAGAAGTTTCTATTAATGTCGTATTGGTCTTCAAGAAGTGAAGGTCAGAGAAATGATGAAATAAAGAGGACTGAGATGCCTCTGAAATACCACTTCTGTCAGTAAAGATATGTAAAGATACATTGATCTTTACAACATTGATCTTATAAACAGTATCTCCAATATACCAGTATATTTTGTACAAGTACAAAAAACTAAAGTAGATCACAGCACTGCACAGTAACAGCAAGACTTTTGAATGTTTTTATAGACATCACAGCAATGACACAGTAACAATGCAGTCATATTATCATACTCATATTAAATCTGCTATATAATACAGATCTGAAGTATAGATGCACTATATTGCAGTCTTTTATAAATCACAGCCACTCATACAAAATGTAAAACATACTAGGTAACAATAGATTATTACCTTAATTGTCTTTACAATAGCTTGTACTTTTTCTGCTTGCAAAACACGTCTAGTCATAAACCCTTTAGCATAGGCTGTTAGAATAGAAAACTTGTCTTTGCCATTGTGTCCTTTACTCATTTCAATCTTAAATACAAAAAAGGTAGAAAAATAGAAAAACAAACAGTTGGCATCAGCCAGATCAACAAAATGATCCATGTTCTGCAGGTCACGTCCATCATCACGTGAATGGTTGAAAGAATCCATGGAACAATATGAAATAATGTAAAACCGGCCTCTGATCAAATATCAAGTTCTCCTCAAAGTCCTATGAATTCCTAAGGGAATTTAGATTTTGATAAGGGAACACTTGTGGTGTTCATGTATGCCACAGATGGCAATAAACTGCTGGTAACTGCCTATTAATGAAACCCCTGCCCACCCCACCCCAATACACAGTTATCTACCTCAAACTGTTTCTGAAACTCTTGTCTCACATACAGGCTTGATCTACGGTGATCTCTATTGGTAATATCCTTTGAGTGCACAGAAATTGGCCTTGACTCAATTTCACTGGAATATCTCTCCTCTAGTTCATTCCTATCATCCTCTTCTTCATTCCCATAAGGCATTCCATAGTCATTATTGCATGGATGCAAATTTTGCTGCAAATCAGTATTGTATGCATTGTTCTCTTTGTCTGATGCAGACTCTATATCATGAATCTGATCACCCTGTGTAAACGATGCTGTTCCTTCGAAGCTTCTTTCTGGTATGGAATACATATCACTATCAGGTCGAGAAGCAATATATCCTGGTGAGTACATATTTCTATTCATATCCTGGTCATGCTTTGAATTCCCAGGCTTATCTTTACTATTACGAATTCGGGCCAACTCTTGTTGCCTCAGGAGAATCATCTGTTTTTCTTTCTCTTCTAAAAGTTTTTTCTTCATTAATTCAAGCTTTTCCAATGCTTTATCTTGCTCACTGATGGTCTTTGTGTTGATCTTACTTGATGAAATGGTTCTAGAAGATGATGATGATGATGAAGTTGTCTTCTTGGTGGTACCATTTTGTGCTGATGTCTTTTTTGCTTGTTGCAGTTCATTAGGGGTGCTAGTAAGTGGGTTTACTTTGGGATAGTATGATTGATATAGATTATTATCTGCAGCATCCATATTAAGCTGCCGTTGTGCAGACCTTGATGGTTGACGTGGACCTACTGCTGTTGATTGTTGAGAAGCAAAACTAGATTCTGAAGATGATAAATAAAAATAATAATAATAATAATTAGAATAAATATAATTCTAAAACATTAAATTAGTGCTTTGAATTATCATGAACAGATTATCAATTAACTGCAAAATTACGAAGTAATTATCATTTTCTGATATGAGTAAGCTTATTCATTCAGATCACTATTTTATAACATTAACCTACAACAAACAAAAAATAACAAATAAAAAGTGGAATTATTTTTCATCATAAAAGAAATGACATGGATTATTGTATATTCCTAAAAGAAAAAGAAAAAAGAAAACAGTGGAATTACTTTTCATTATAAAAAACTATATCCATAATTATATATTCCTAAAAGGGCTTTTATCTAAGTTTTGGTATCTGACCTTCTTCTGTCTGCTTAATAAATCAAGTTTGGATAAAGACAAAAAAAAAAGAGAGTGGCATCTGATTTGGCTGGGACAAGTTAGAAATGTCTGGAATACATAGCTCTGGCCTACGCAGCCCTTTAAAATAAGGTCATTATGAAGTGGGCGATTACACAGACTAGCAAATTGTAAGAAAAGTAAATTTGTATACCTGTAAATGCCATTGATAAAACTGTTGATGCTAAAGAATCAGATGGATCTAAATCCTGTCTACTCTCTAAGGTTTCTTTAAGAAGACTTTGATCAGAACCTTTCAGTGTACTGGATGATGACAGTATACTTTCTCTCCCAGGGGTATGGCTTCTTGATATTCCAACTGATTTATTCACATTTATTACTGATGGTACATGGCTTTGCCGTGATGCATTTGAGGCTTTGCTTTTATTTCCTGGAGATGAAGAATTGAAGATCTTGGGTTTTTGAAAAACTGGAACCAAAGAGTTATCCTCATCTTTTGAGATATGATGATCAGTCCTTCTAGCTTTGTCTGGAGATCTTTTATCATTTTTTGAAAGTATTTTTAAAGGTTGATCTGCATTTTTATCTGAGATAGACGCACCAATTGTATTGATGTGACTATTATCAGATGTTTCAACTGATAAATCTCTCATTTTCACTGACTGATATGACTGTGTCTGTTGCTGTTTTGGTTCAGCACTCTTGTCTTTCTTTGAAACTTTTGCTGCCTACAAGAGGAACAATTCAAGGTAAATTTGTATGCACGTTGGATTTTTTTTAGTTAAAATAAAACAGCAACTCTGTATACTGAAGAAATTCTAGATGTAAATCATAAAGAAAAATTTGTATACATGCATATGCATGTTGGATTTTTCATTTACAATAAAACAGCAACTGTGCTTCAAAATTCTATTATTTAATAGGGAGTTTAAGCACAAGACATTTTTTCAACACAGACATCACACATACGTTTTTGTTCATGTGTGTGCCGCCATAGATGAAACCTAGCTAGAACATGAGAAAGCCTCAACGTTCATTCTAACAAGAACAGGAACCTCATCTATGACAGCTCACACATGATCATAAACATACATGTGAGGTCCATGTTGACCAAAATTTATCTTACTTAATATTAAGCTCCCTAATGTAACTACATGCCTCAAATTTATCCAGTAACTCCACAACTTGTAAAATAAGATTGGAGTATTTTTCTCTTCGTGCTTCAAAGAGTTTTTGCTCTAGGTTCACAGCCTTTCTTCTGTACTCTCTCATTACTTGTTTGTCTGCTTCAGAAAGCTATGGAAAAAGAATACCAAAGGATTGAAATATTGTAGCCATTTTTACTGTAAGCAAAAATAAGATGCATCTTATTCAAGATGTAACTTAAATAAGATGCTAACTCTCTATATAAATGCCACTTTTTGTCCTAAGATATTAACAAAATAAGAACAGCTCAGAATCATTGCTTGTTCTCAACAAGTCACATCTTAGATTAAAGTGCCATTAATACCGAGAGCTTCATGTCTTATCTACCTTAATGTCTGGGATGAGATGCACCTTATTTTTGCTCCAATGGCCCTTAATTGAATTTATTTCAATTTTCACCTTTTAACTTTGAATCTCCTTTCTTTTTCATTTTGTTCTCTCTGTCACTCTTCCTTTTCTCTCTTTTTCATTTTCATTTTTTACAGATTTCTTTAATATATTTTAAATTTCTTTTCTTATTTTTATTATTTATTATTTTTCTAAACACGTCTTGCGTTGAAGACAATCATGCACCGGCCTCTCTGATCTTTTCTACTAGATAAGCCACAAAGGTTTTCCATAGCAAAGATGAGATCGCTGGTTGTCAAAAACTTGACAAAACATAGGAAACTGTTTAAAACTTTCTGAATACATGTCTTCTTTTGTGCAAACAATAGAAAACCATAAAGTAGTGTTCCCGATAAACAGTTTGTTGTCTGTTGTATTATTTACATCTGTTAGCACCTTCAGATCAGATAATCACTCGAATCACGAAAACAAAAAGAAACGAAACGCCCAATGATTTCCCTGGACTCATTCACCAAGCAATTTAGTTCAAGATCTTGTAGTTGGAAAATCGCATCTTGTAGAGCGATCTGTCAGGCCGTTTAATCGAGAAGTTCTTCAAAATAATTGTAGTGATTAAGCTTAAGCTTCAGCTTAAATTTTATTTTGTACAAAAATAGCAAGCTATATCTATTCAAATCTAGCAATTCGAGATAATCTTACCAGTGGAGGAAGAATCTTTACACTATCAAAAGAAAGCAGGGAACCTTGAATACTGGACGCGATAAGATCGAAGTAGTTCGTCTGTAAGTCTTCATGACCAGCTCTGCTGTCATCTCGTAATAATTCTTGTAAATATTGCTCAATTTCCATCCTAACAGAACATCTCTCTACTTTAAGGATTTGTAACGTATTACATAAGGATTATATACACTAAGATTAGGGAACTAGGTGAAGGGATTTGTATGATTATAAACAAACACTAACACTACAATAACATGACATGGCTCACCCGCGCCATTTTTGAAAACTTTTGCAAAGTCGTTTCCCGACCCCCTCCCGACCGAAACTCGACCTGCATTCGGTACAAATTTTTCCGAACTTTTGACGGAGTAAAGCCGGAAATATTCCGAATGTGAATAAGCCATAAAAGTTTAGTTTCTAACAAGATTAGATGTTGTAAATTAGAGCTAAGCTTTCATATCCATTGAAGGATCATCTTGTTTCTTGAAGTTCACTCGAAAGGGATTATAAACGATTTGGACAATTTTTGGACAAATATGGTCTCGAATTTTTGTATTAGCAGAGAGGTCCTGGTACTAGTATATCAGGGCAGATGAGGAGATGCATGCATGATCGTATCAGTTGCAACAAAATCACGAAAAGAAGAGCTAAATTTTTATAGGAATTTTGATTTCAATCAATAAGGTACTTAACAAGTTCATAATTTAATTGCATGTACTATTCTGTCATATTGCAATTGACTGCCTTTTGTGACAAGATAGCGTCGCATATTGCTTGCAAAATCGACTGGCTCTTGCTCTTGCCAAAATCGTTTGGAATCATAACTGAAAATCTGTGTCAGCCCTCCCTTAAGAGAATATCCTAATGATATTCGACCTCAGACTCTCCGACTCTTTTGATAAATGTTTCTATTTCTCTAGTGATGTCGTCAGAGAAAAAAGCTGTGGCCGAGGAAAAAGCCGAAGATGCAAAACATGCACCTAAAAAAGGGTCATCACCCGTCAAACAAGACAGGTCAAGTTCTAGATCCCCTGAACACAAGCGCCCTCCTTTTCTAATACCTAGTCCAATACCGACTAGACGAACAAGAACAACTTCACAGTAAGTAGACATCTGATAAACTGTTGGACAGGTCTGTCTTTCAACATGGTAAAGGTTTATTGAATGAATTGCAATCAGTGACTGTTAACTTAAGTTACGGTTTAACTGATACGGTCATGTGGTTTAGAGCCTATACCGTGTAAAGTGTTTGAAATATTCCGACAGTTGGCAGCCTTTTTAAGTTAAGTTTGATGAAATATGCGAAAATCTTTACAATTTAGAGATCTTCATGCGTGGATCTTTATTCCAAGAGAATACTGTAAAACTCAGATTGCTTTTTTTAATTTCATACTTTTCCTATTCAATCCCTTAAGCTTCTAAAGATCATTTTGTATTTCCCTCTTATATTTCCGTCTATAACACTTATTCTGCTCATATTCATTTTTTATATTTGGTTTTCTATATTTTCCCATTTTATAATTTCATTTCTGTCATTTTCCTCTCACTTTTTCTCAGCACTTCTCATCATATTCTCCCTTGTATAAGATTTGTGAAAAATAACTGCAACATGTTTGTGTCTGATCAGAAGGGCTGAGTAGGAAACAGTATTAAAACAAGACTTCCTGATGATAATTGTTCTTTAAATACTAATAAGGAAAAAGCTCTTTGGCAATAGCAGAATGTCTAGCACTCATTCAGAAATGTTACTAATAGTTGAATAGACTAATACTTAGCTTGCCCTAGTAGTGTTTTCCAATTTCATTGCCCTTGGGAAATAAGCTTCTTTGTTTGAAATTACTTTATTAAAATCATCTTATCCCCAAAAGCACTGAGATAGAAAACATTATGGAGCGTGCTTATGAATACATGCATTTATTGAAGGACAGTTCTTTTATCAATCCATAGATTTATAATGAATAGTAAACAACAGTTCTTTTATCCATTCAGAGTTAATAGACGGAACCCATTTCAGTCCATTAACTATTGTTTTCTTGATTAAAGACTGTTTTTCACAAGCGACAGAAGCAAAAGCAGAAGTAGCATACTCAGACTCTGTTGCAGTTCTCATCTAAATGTGAAAAACAACAATAGACAGTGCATCACTGAGTAATTTTTGCGTATATATGTTGCTTCCACTTCTGCTTCCGTCACTCGTGAAAAACCAGGCTTAAGATTTCTAGAGTTCACATTTTTTTATTATACTTGTTAGATTTTGAATTGTTTTTGTTCTTTTATTTCTTTTAGTATTTTCCTACTCTCCTTTTTCAAACGTTTCAGACGCTGTACTACGTATACACTCACCAAAATTTGTAAATGAGACAAATGTAATTTGTCTTGAAAGCTCATTAATTAACCATAGATCTCATTCCCCAAGAAAATGGAATTTATCATATTTCAGGAGAGTTTATATTACAAAATATTATAATTACTCACCTTAGGCATCAATCTCTTTTTTTTTTGTCTCCTCCATTTCCTATTTTTGTTGAAAATACAAAAAATTGACCATAATATTCCAGAATATTACTCTAATAAACATGATATTTTGTAGACTTGATCAATTCAAATTAAAACAATATTACATTATATTCATTTAAAACTATGCAAATATAAAATAATACATTGTTTTGCAAAAAGAAAGCACTTGTTCATAAATTTACTTACTAGCTAAAATCACATTTGTACATCAACTGTAAAATTTTCAATCTTATTAAATAAATGTTATCCAGCTCAAAAAGACATTCAATGTGGGTTTGAAATTCAGCTGGCAAAATGGCAAAATACAAGTTAAAACTTCAATTTTTGCTGGTAAAAAATACTTTTTTAGATCAATGAGCATTTTTTTGTGAACTGCCTTTATACCTATTAATTTCATAAAGACAGTAGAAATTGGAAAATTTACCAACCAAAAAGATGCAACAAATTCATAGGAAAAATCAATAGCACTATCTAATCATACTGTCAGTAAAGTGCATTTCTGCTGTACTTGTGTTTTGCATGCAGGCAATTTGTTTAGGAATGCCTGTCATTTTTTACAGTTCTTTGCAGCATTTCAAATTCCCTCAAGAAAAAATCCTGAGCAAACAAGTACAAAAGTTTATCATTTAAAACAGTCAACAAATGGCAAAAACCATCCAAAATAGAACTTGAATTTAATCATAATTCTGAAGATTTGGTGAATTAAATATGGTGCTGTACTTGTTGCAGTTTTACAGATGGTTTTTCAAACAGTACATGATATTAAGATCTGAGGTTTTAGCTTGTAGATTTTTAATGTTGGTGGATTTGAAGGCCACAGGCATTTTTGGGCTTGTGGTTTTCAAAATGAATTTTCATCCTTGTAGACTACCATCAATTTCATGTGTCTCATTATATATATTCATTTCTCACTCAAAATCAATATTAATAATATTAATAAATTTATTATATACAGTAGCACACATTATATTAATAGTATAATTATAAAATAACTCTTATATAAGGAGCGCTCTGATTGGCTGTATAAACCTGTGTTTGATGACGTCAATTTGTTTTTTCGCCAGTGTTTTCTTTTTCCCATTTTCATCTATTTGCGTGTTAGTTATTTTATATACGGCTCATGCTTCCACTACGCTCTCCCATGTTCTCCCAACATCACACGTGTTTTGATCAGGCTATCAAACACAGGAAACCATTTTTTATTCCTTAATTATATAGCACACATGTCTGGAAATTCATGCTGCTGTTGGCATGGTAGCCACAGCCCAATTAATAATTGCCAGTATTAAATATAGCTAAATAACAAAAAGAAAAGATAGATTCATATTCCAAAATAAAATGGCTACCACTGTGAGGTGGAACCACAGTCCAAATATGCTTTGTGGAATTTCTTGTGGAATTCACAACTTCAGAGCCAATGAAAGTAGGAAAAATATCAGAAAACAGGAAAATATTTTCACTTTGATCTAAAAAAAGAATTGATTTTCAAAATTTAAAAAAATGTTTCATAAAGACTTAAATGAGATTACAGGGGCGGATCCAGGATTTTCTTCAGGAGGGCGTGCACTGTCTTCAGGAGGGGGTGCAACATCAATAAATATTGGAAACTGCCCAGAGGATATTTTGGAAAAATATTGAGAAAAGAGGACTTAAAGTTGTCTCAGGAGGGGGTGTGCACCCCCTGCACCCCTCCCCTAAATCCGCCCCTGGATTGACAGTATGACATTTAGGGTATTTTCCATTTTACAGTAGAACCAGCAAGTGAGAAACAGCCGGTCTTAAATGGTACACCTCATTTCTTAGGATTGGTTCTGAGAACATGCTATTCTGGCCGGCTGGTTCAGCCAAATAGAAAATATCCTTACTATGTTTGCAACAAAATGAAGCAAAAGATAACTATATACCGAATCGAAATATGACATAGAATCTGAACAACTATTGTTTTGTACTGACTAGCCTCTCAGTCATGTGAAAATGCTTTTTTGTTTCCACGTGAACACAAGGCGAATCAGTCCTGTCTAGAACAATGGCAGTTCACTAATTTTTTTGCCATATGTATTTAGATTCAATGTATTTGATTTCATTATATAGATTAAACATTTTCACTGAGACAACCATATCTATATCTGTGATATACAACTGGCATGTAATCAGCATAATATAATTCTATGTTTATATAATTTGCTTTTAGACAGGTCAGTTATAGAATATTTTTGATGAAGATAAGTCTTTAAGAGAATTCCTGAGTGACATCTATTCACTCTCAACCAAAACATAGAAAATTGACTTCCAAAATCTAGTATGCAGCTTTATTCCAGCCTATATATCATTTCTTAAATATTATTTTTGTGCTAATATGAATAACCAACTGGTTTGCCTCCTGCCAGTTAGGATTTATAATAGACCATTTTACAGTTACATCTTGGTCAACCACAGCCTCAACTGCACGTAATATATTCTTTGGAGTTTGTTAATGGACTGTGAAAAGGTAATGAATGCACACAAATGAACTAGGGTGTAAATTAACAAAGCAAATTAACTTTCGATTTCGACAGGAATATATTACAGGCAGCCAAGGCTGTGGTTGACCAAGATATAATACTGTAAAATGGTCTATTGAGGGCCCAATTGAAAAGTACAGGGTTACCAGTAATGTATGTCACTCTCATTGAATTAAAGTTTATTTATTTATTTTATTCATTTAGTTCTATTTTTACTGTTGAATTTAACCATGGTGGCCTTAAGAGGCAAACCATTCAAAAACACATGTTTTTATTACTGAAAATTAAGTTGTGATTGGATCTAAATTTGAATTTTAGAAACTTATACTATAAGTGTCCTATATCCATTATTTGTAAGTGGCTACTTATGGTAGATGTTCAATTTCCTCAAGGGCTGTCAATTAAATTAATTTTCATTTCCAGAAGACAGCTGTTTTTTACACTGTTTTTATTTTTTGTACTTTCTTCACAGATCTAGGATTGCATCTGAAGGTCCACTTAGGACAGGCATTTGTAAAAATTTTTGTCGTAGCAAAGGGCATGGTTTTATAACACCAGATGATAGTGAAAAGGCAATATTTGTTCATATTTCTGAGTAAGTAGTGAGAGTATTATTTGTAGGATACAAAATGAAAATGTCCCAAGTGACCCCTTGAATGATTTCAAGTTAAAAAAATAAATTCAAACCAGTTCAAAATGGTATCATTGGGTTTCTCTAAGCACGGATGGTGCTGCTCCTTAAACTCCTTGAAAACTCCTTGAATTTCATTTACATTTTCAAGGCAGCTTGAAAAGCCCTTGAATTTAGAAATTCTGCTCAAACTCCTTGAATTTAAAAATGTATAAGGGACTTGAGACAAGGGACTTTCAAGAGTGGGATGGGAAACATAGAAATGCACTTTTTTCTTTTACATGGAAGCTAGAGAAGAGGATGTCTTAGTATTTCAGTAAAACCAAAAGTAAAAAATCAGGCAACACTACTGCTTGAAAAATCGTTTTTGGGTCCTTGAATACTCCTTGAATTCTCCTGGAATTTTAAATTCATATCTCAGCATGAACTCTGTGTAAGCCTAAATATCAATACCCCTGGTGTTTTTTAGCAATAAACTTCAAGAAAGCCTGAAATTCTTCACCGTAGCAATGTTATTTTCTCTCTTCTGGCCTCTTACTGAACTAATGAAATTAATGACTTGGAGGTTATTCTTTCAAAGAAAAAACATGGCAGATATCTTATATCATGATCTTGATATTTCTTAGAAAAACAGTCAGACATTGACATTTATGCTCAGACAAGCTGACCAACATCATTTTTGGGGTCATCCACTACAGTTAGAACGAAGCTCGTGATTTGTTAAAACAACAAAAACAGAGAATATGTGGATTACTCTGAACAATGTCTTTTTGTTCTACTTGTCACCTGTGGCATTGTTTCCTTCCGACTGTAGTGTATTACTGTCATTTTGAACCATTTCAAACCTGTAATCTATTTAAAAAGTTGAAAAATCATCCGAAAATCACTGGGGACATTTTCATTCTGTACCATTCATTTATTCATTTATTAGGGAACTTAAACACACCATCTCTGTGTGCACACCATCATAGATAAAATCTAGAATGTGAGAAAGCATCAACTGACATTCTAATGAGAATGGGAACCTCATCTATGATGGTGCATACATGGACAAAAACGTACATGTGATGTCCATGTTGACAAAAAATCAACCATTTACTGGTGAGACATGAAAAGAACCCACACATTATTCAGCAAGAGTAGGGCATGGACCCGGGGGGGGGAGAGTACTTCTTCCAGTTTTGGGTAGGGATGTGCCGCTGAGCCCCTCGAATCCTGACCCTGTTCCAGAGCAAAATTTCCAAAATTGATACCCAGCTGTTCCAGAGTAAATGCCTGCCTCATTTCCTTGCTTCCGGCCAAGTTGACGTGTCATTACCCCTTTTAGCCCGGCCTTTTAGACAAACTTTGTTAAATAGATACCCTGTTCCAGAGAGTAATTGCTGCGAGCGAAGCGAGTAGCCTCCTATTTGGAACACAGTGTAATCTGTGGATGTCACTAGATGAACATGCGATACATACGATCAGCGGTTCAAGTCCATACCATATCGAGAGTCGATTCAAGGATGTCACTAGACAAACACGCGATACATACGATCAGCGATTCACATCTTTTCCTAAATAAACTAGCTTTTTAAAATCAGTTAGTTTTATAGTCATTGCCAATGCTAGCCGTTTGAGATTGTTTGAAAAATTGCTTTACTCAAAGTGCTAAATATTTTGAACTGTGTGTGTCCGACACTGATCCTTGTAGTTCAATATTGAAGGTCAACTAGCAGCGTTCGTCACACAACGCACAAGAGATAGACAAGAAACATTTGATATATCAGAGAAAGCGGTGTACTTTCGTAAGTTTTAGGGGAACAGTTCTGCTAACGTGGATACACCAGCTGTTTTCTGCTCGCAGCACTTCACTTTCTATTAGAAATAGCTAGTTACAATTTTATATACCCTGTTCCAGAGTAAAATCGCTGAAAACCCTATTATGTGAAGGGATTTGTCCCTTATAGATATTCTTACTATTTTTGTAACTTCAGTCATTTTGTTTGTTGTTCAGTATTGAAAGTATTGTCCTCAGAGATCATGTCCAATACCATATTTCTCCCCAACAAATATTCTCTGCTATTTTTATAACTAGTCATTTTGTTTGTTGATTAGTATTGAAGGAGAATATGTCCTCAAAGAAGGAGACCGTGTCCAATTCCGTACCTGTCCCCTACCCCCCAAGATGACTGAACAACAAGCTGTTGAAGTAACTATCATTGAGTTCCATGGACAGCATGAAAAATGGTGGAGTGGTTAAGAATAGTGTGATGGCTGTAAATAATAATGTGTAGTTCCAGAAAATATCCATACCCCCACCACAGATCCATGGTTGGAGTGTGAATATTTTCTGGAATTACACAAATAGGTTAGTCTGTAATTCTTCTCAGTTTTTTTTAATTGCCACATCTCTCTAACCCTGACAGCATTGACATTAGGCAAGTGTTATTGATCAAAATATAATTCTCCGTTTGACCAATTTAGCTTGCCTTGATGTTCTTCTGTTGCAGTCCTCTGGGAAAAACGATATAACTTCATGAAAGAGTTTCAATACAATCTTATAATTACCATAGTCATTTTCCAAGGGGATTGTAATGAGAAAGCATTGAGGCAAGCAATATTAGGGTGTTTTCCATTTAGTGGAACCAACTGGCCAGAATGGCCTAGCTCTGGCTGGAATCAGCCCTAAGAAATCAGGTCGTTCTGGCGAGTTGGTTCCACTAAATGGAAAACACCCTTAGTGTTAAGTACAGTATTAAGTGGATGCTAGACTTTGATCAAAATCGCTTTGGCTAGTATACAATGTACAGCACCTTGTACTCTTGTAAAGGTACCCAGATTGTTTTTAATTTGATAATAAACTGACAGTGGGATACCTGTGTTGAAATATGCTGAGGGGACTAGGAAAGACTAGGTGAAGTTGGTCCTCTGGCTTAACACAGGGAACCCATCATGTGAGTGCTCAACAGATCAGTTATTATTCTTTCACTGAATGTGTGTTACTGAGACACCAAAGCAAAATGATTGCACTGCAAGAGATTTAATGGACTTTATACCAGATGTACATCTGTGTTTTGATCACAGGAATCCCAAGCGCTATTTTTAGAATTGTTTTCTTTAGATTTTCACATATCATAACTTTGAGCTTAATTTTGAGTATGGGAGAAAGAAGGAAAGTACTGAAAAATGCAGGCAATAAATTACTACAAAGTCCTTAACCTCAGTTTTTGTGATTGAGTTTGGCTTGTGGCTCAAGTTTTGCCAACAAAGTTTCTTCATTTGCTTGATTGGCAAACGATGGGGAGGCATTTCATAAGTGTGCCTGCAAGGTACATTTTGCTGTGGTGTCAGGTACTGATAGTAATGTGCATGGGTTGGAAACAAGGAGAAATAGGAAAAGGTAGCCAATCCCAGTCTCCTGCATATCTATAAATATTACACAGGTAGTCCATCAGGTAATAGAACTAGTAATGTATCTCCTGTAGGTAGATTTGCTCTGTTATATCTACTTCATCCTCGTAACCCAGAGAATATAATTCTGTTGCTTGTTTCTTGCTCTCAGAAAAATATTTCCCTGGAAATGTGGAACTTGTTCTTTAAGTGGAGATTTGTTATTGCACCTTTTTAATTATATACAATGAAACAATGTTAATATTGACAGCATGGGGACAAGACAGAATGTCCATATTAGACAGGTGTCCATATGAAATGGGTATAGACATTTCCTCTGCCAGGACAGACACAGGAAAAAAAAATTAATTCCCAACTTGGGGTTTCCCTGGGTCTAAACCGGGAATCTGTTCTATTTTACTTGGGAAATCTATAATACCCAAACTTGTAAAAACAGAACAGATTCCCAGGGATTCCCTGGTTAGACCCAAGGAAGCTCCATGTCTGGAAATGGCAATGAATGGAAAATGGCCTTTAGCCCTAGTTATCACCATTTATAAATGTGTTTTAATGAAAATCATCAAAGGACATGCTGTATTTTCAACCAATGTATAAGTGTTATTTTTGTATGTGTACAGGCTCTGTACTGGCATGCTTCCTTTGATGAAGACTGAGATTGAGTCTGTGATCATAGTGTTACTGTATATCATCAACAGAAATATTCTGTTTTAAAATAAATTTCATGTAATGACATTTTATTTGTCGAATTGTTTCTACTTGTACTCTGTTAAGGGACACAAAGTATTTCTTCCCTCCCTCCCTCCCTCCCTCCCTCCCTCCCTCCCTTCCTTCCTTCCTTCCTTCCTTTCTTCCTTCCTTCCGTTTGTCCTTCCTTCCTTCCTTTCTTCCTTCCTTTCTTCCTTCCTTTCTTCCTTCCTTCCGTTTGTCCTTCCTTCCTTCCTTTCCCCTCCTTCCTCCCTTCCCTTCTTCCTTCCTTTTTTCATTTCTCCCTTACCTTTTCTTCATTCCTTACTTCTCTTTCTACTTTGTTTTCTCTCTTTCATTTCTTTTCCTATCTATATTGGGGTGAATAACTACTACTTAGTAAAGTACACGTCAAGAATTTACTCTGATTCAAAGTGATCATGATTTTATATTTTCTTCTCATAAATAAATGTGTTGCATATATTAACAGTTCTTGCCTTTATGGCAATTGGATATAATACAAGCTGTGATAATATATAAGTACTTATATTGTTGACTGATTGCATAAGTCACAGTTTTTGCTCATCTCACCCAAAAAGCAAAGACACCAACTTATAGGATCAGTCGAGTTATATTGGAGTCTCCAAATAAAGCATACCTACTTAACACAGGTACCCCAAACAGGTACTTCTTAAAATAGAAAAGTATGGGTTTACTGGGAAGGAATTCACCTCCCCAGTGTTCTCTGTGTTGGACAAAAAAAATACAAAAGTTAGAAACTTAAAACGTAGTAGGCCAAAAGAACATGGTAATTATAGCCATACCCCTGGGACCCAACCATCCTTCAAAAATGAGGTTTGATATCAAGTATGCCCAAAATGTTCTTTCGTCGTTTGCATTGGTAGGTCGCTACCACAGGTAACCCAAAGAGTGAGCAGACGAGTTATGTAATCAGTCTACTTGTTTGAGTTGACTTATGAAATTTTACCACTTTGTCCTATATATATATGTAAAAGTTAAAGGATGACAACGTCCGTTCCTTTCAAATTTTTCCGTTAACTGAGTGATTTCTCGGGGACGAACTATGCGTTCCCTGCCCGGTGGATATCTGAACTAAGGCCTACGTCCACAATAATTCGGAATTTACTATGGGGTTTTTTTGTTTTTGATGTTGTTTTTTTTACCGCACACACCCATTTTGCTAAGCCAACGCCCATTTGGACATTTTTGCATAACTCGATGTTGTATGACAAAAATCGTCGGAATGAAAGTCGGGTTACGCACTAATTCTGTAATTCGATTCTAAAAGTCGACAAATACTTTTTCTTTTTCCAGTTGCACTTTGAAAATAAGTCTTAAAAAACAGGGTGGAAAAATGTGAAAAACAAAACCATCTTGTGGCAGGACGCCGTATCTTGATTACCACTGATGCACCGTTGTGCCGAAAGTGTAACTTGAAAAAGCATTTGTGTCGACTTTTAGAATCGAGTTACGGAATTAGTACGTAACTCGACGAGTTAATTTTACATAACTCGACTTTCATTTCGACGATGTTTGTCATCGAGTTATGCAAAAATGTCAAAGTGGGCGTTAACTCGAAAATCGTAACTCGAATTTTTCCTTCCCTCAGATCACGATGGCGCGAGTTAGACTGCAAACGTCACACTAGAGGACAACTTAGCCAGGTTAAAGTGGCAATACGTCGGATTCAAAAACACCCAAGTTTTTTTCCCCCTAAAAACTCTCTTGGGGATAAGAGATTCGACCTGCAAATCTCTGACACCAAGGGCATCTGCAAACGGTGCATTCCATTAAGCTGAGCTCAATAAGCTTTTTGAGACAAATATATGTACTGATTTAACTTATGGATATGTATATATTTTGTATTTTAACTAAGCGCTTCTCTATATTTAGCAATGTTGCACAGAGAGACTCCTCACTGCAACCCCAAGCTTTTGTGTTACCAAAACAGAGGCAGATCCAGGATTATCTTCAGAAAGGGGTGCACCGTCTTCAGGAGGGGGTGCACCATCATATAAATTGGAAACTGTCGAGAGGATATTTTGGAAAAATATTGACAAAAAAGGATTCAAAGTCGTCTCAGGAGGGGGTGCGCACCCCCTGCACCCCTCCCCTAAATCCGCCCCTGCAAAACTAACAGAGCCGAGTCTACACGGCGGCGCCAAATGGCGGGATATGGATGAAGTGGATAATGTAATATCACCCTCTGAAATAATCTCATGGTGCGATATTCGTGCGTTGTTCGTGACTTGATTGTGCTTACCCGTGACTCACAGGTGATGTGTTAGTGCGTTACTCCATGACACAATTTCGTGTTGTTTACGTTATAGCTGCTGTTGGTCGTTGCGCGGAATATTGCACGAGCAGTACTTGTGACCTTGTAGTATCTGGTTGTTGCTAAAAAGGTTTGTAAAGAGTAGTCATTAGCAACGCGTAAGAAATTTTACAGGATCACGGCTCTGCAGACGCTCCGTGCAATTTGTGATAGACTCTAATTATGTGCAAAAGTGCGATGTTCTTGTTAGTAATCGGTGTTTCCGACGATCTTGGCGTATAACAGAGTTAATTACCACTCATGACGAGCTTCTTGGTCAAACAGCCGTGTCTTTTGTTATACCCCTGTCAGAAAGAATAGGAGTTAAGCATCCATTGTTCCTGTTTTTATCAAAATTAATTTTTTTATTGATAATCTCGTCAATCCTGTGCTCCATCGACTCCCTTTTTCGTGGAGTTGTAATCATTGTTTGATTGTCTGTAGTCAAGAAAGACAAACCTTGAAGCTTTTTGGAGTTCTTCCGTACTGTGGTATTCATGTTTCTGCGAAAGTTAGTCGTAGAAATAGTATACAAAATCGGGTTGAGAGCTGAGTTGAGTGGCAAGACAAACACAGCGACCCAGGCGTAGACTGCCGGTTTGGCTTGCATACCAGATAGAGAAGCTATTCCTATTATGATAATAGGTATCCAACACACGAAGTCTGTAAGTACTATAAACACCATACGAGATCCTATCGAAGCTGTGGGCGACTTTTGGCTCACTCCTGTCATATGGTTCGTCTTTCGTATCTTAATAAACATGAGCAAATACAATACAAAAATAGCTAGAAATGAAACAAAGTTTAGTACCAGGAAGACGAAGACGGCATATTCCCATCCAGCGGGCTTTTCCGAAGTCAAATGCAGAGGAAGACAAACTCCAGAGCGTGCATAAAAGGCATTGAAATATTCTATTCCTGTCAAAGGAATAGACGCCAGTAGAAAAGCCGAGATCCAAATAAACCCCAGTGCTTTATATGCACCACAAAGTTTCAAGCTGATGTTCCTTAGTGGATAGGTAATCGCTACATACCGGTCAGCGGTCATGATAGTCAGAATAAAAACTGATGCTTCGCTGGATAAAGTGGACAGAAAGCCACAGAACTGACAGAGGGAACTTCGTTTCCATTCTTCACTGAATATTGCGTATCTCCCTCGATAATATAAGTCTACAGAACCAATTATTACTAAATATATCCCCATTAGAAAGTCTGAAATCGCCAAGTTCAAAAGAAGCAATGAATGGACTTTGCTTTCACTTTTAGTTTTCAGTCTCCAAATAAGGACAAATCCATTTCCAAATAAGGCAATACATCCCAGAATCCATATGGAGATTCCCAGTGTAGGGTTGGCCATGAGATCTCCGCATGAGGAGAAGAGATCCTTGGGAGCCGAACAATTCTTGCCAGAAAGTTTGGCAACGCAACAGAATTCATATCTATCCGCTTCCCTAAAAACCGGAAAAAACTTATTAGACATGAATTCACAGTTTAGACCTCTTTCTAGTTTCAACGTTGCTCGCAACAAGATGGTTTTGTGAGTCACATGATGGAACTTGTCCTAAAAGTTGCACGCAGCTGGCTTGCACCAAGCTCTGTGTTTACGAATAAGCAAGTGAATTTTAACGGTAAGGTTAAGGCTGAAACGCAAAGCCACAACTATTACCATTTCTTTGCAACACAAATTTGTTGCGCCCAACAATCCCCAAGTAGATCTCATTGCGAGTAAAAGTCAATCCTGCTGATGGTACATGCTTCATAATTTGTGTCGCGCAACATATTTGCCCAAATGGAACTCGATTCTGCAAATTAGGTCCAGACGTTGCACGCAATAGTTGCAAGGGATGGACACACGGTGCAATTGCGTTGTTGCGTGAAACATTACATGAAGTGTCGAATAGTGTGTTCGAACTTTTAGAAATCTTGGTGAAGTATAGACTGGTAGAATTCTACAGAAGTTATAGACTAAATAGAACGTGAACGATACTTACAAGAAATGAAGAGACGATTTCACGGGATCAAAAATATCCAGGGGTAGACGCACCAGTTTTTCATTCCCTTTAAGGTACCTGTGGAATACACAAGAGTTGAAAGTATTGTTGAAAAAAGACTCAACAAAGTCTCAATTGTAAATTAATTCAAGGGTTTAATACAAATGATGTTCCGTTGAATAAGAAGCTTCTTTTTAGCTACAAACTTACAGTTTTGAAAGAGAGCTCATTCCGCGGAAAGCTCCCGGCTTGATGGTCTTGAGTTTCATGTTGGTTAAATTCCTGGAAATCAAAAAATTGCAGTTCACTAACCAAATATCGTTTTGTATAATTAATGAGTTTCCTCATGACAAGTAAGCAAAAGCTTTCAAAAGCCTTCAAAATACACTTTTTCCTATCCTATTCTCGTAAAAGAGTCGGGGTTCTTTTCGGTTTGGAACTGAATTTTTGGGGTATTTCCGATCTCTTTGGAGCCACGACGCCGCACATACCCGACCATTTTCAAATCCCCAGCCTACCCCACCCCCACCCCCACCCCCCGGGAGGCTGGTGGTTCCCCCCTCCGGGGATCAGCATCCGCTCAAAACTTGCTGTCCTTGCTCCACTATCGAGCTCGATAGTACATTAGACACTGCACTTTTGAGCGGTAAGGAAAGGGCCTGATTTAATTATTGTTGATGGTAATTGTATAAGGTAGGTCATTACAAATTGAGCTTCTTACAAGGTAGTGACTTTACTCAAGCCAAGAAAGGCGTCGTCTTCGATGGTTTCTACAGGATTACCCTCAAGATGTCTGGAAAGTCAACGCAGAGGAATCTTAATTACGCCTTTGCAACATCAGTTTCTCCCATACAAGGTACAGCGGGAGGCAAAATCCTCTACGGACTCAAGTGCATTTCATCTAATTCAATAGCTCAATTGATCAATTGATCTTTTTTCGGATATGTATCCCGCGGCCTGGTTGCTAGAAGTTGGGTTAGCGTTAACCGAGTGTTAAATCCAAATGTTTCCTTTAGGCATAACTCTGGATTAACGCGCCATGCACCTTCTAGCAACCGGGCCCAGGGTCCGTGAGTTCGAGTGCAACTTGAGTCTGGGAGTTCCCTTGTCTTTCGTAGGGCGTGTACCTAGGTACTTCACTACAGTAGTATTTCTAGTTCTCGTTGATGTATTGAGTGTCAGACGGCTTTCTACTGATTCACCTTGCAGAGCTATAGGTTTACACTGCTTCTTGGTGGCCTGTTGGAAATACTGCTAAAGGAGACAAGTACTTGTCCCCTCCCCATCCCAGACAGCTCTAGCGCAAGTCCGCAAATACTCTTCTTCTCACGTTTACACACACACACATACACTCACACTCCGTTTTGCAGTGATACTTACAGTTTTGACAGAGAACTGAGTCCTACGAATGTGTTCGAACCGATAACTTTGAGTTTGTTGAACTTTAAATTCCTGATTAAAAGAATGGACACCAAAACATTTGGAATGAAAACAGTTTTCGTCGCCTAGACTTCCACCCTCTATGCAATAAGGTTTTGTGGTAGTCATCATCATCATCATCATCGCTTTTTTGAAAACTGTTATCAGCAGATTAGGGATTAGTGATTAGGGAAAGAGAACTGTTAGAAACAAGGACCCGTTCACATGAGAGAGGGTGCCCCTATGTTACCCTAGGTGGTAGAGTTTCCCTTCTCCTTTGTTTTACGCAGTTCGTTTCTCATGCGAGAGAGGGTGCCCCAACCTTGACGCTAGGGTGCCCCTACATGGTAAGGACAAGTTTTGTTTACATAAGCCCATGTGAAACGAAAAAGTAGGGCTATCCCAAGGCGACAGGGCCATGATTTGTTGTTCTCGGATTACCGCTGGTTTGTGTAAGTATTTAGCGACCTTGCGATGGTAATCGAACACCCCCCCCTCCCCCCCAAGGCCGCAAAATTACATGTGAACGCTAGCTTTCTCTACCTCGGGTAGCTAGGGTCACCCTACCTACCTGGGGCAACTTCCATCAAGGCCGTAAGAGTGTATATCATGTATGTTAAGGCTTTAAAATGTTATACAAATTTTCGTCGTTACTTACAAAAATTCTAGGTGAATTAATTTGGAGAATGTAAAAGGCTGTATTTCGCTGATTTCGTTATGATCTAGATAGCTAGAAAGACAATTATTAAAGGAAAAATTAATCAATTGTTTGAGATTTCAAACCATTTCAACAAAGAAGTGACTCAAGCCATATTCATATAAAGTGAGTTGTCCTGATAGGCAGGATAACTGTTTTGTTTTCTGCTATAGACCTAATCGGCTAACGCGTTGCTATGTACGTTTCCACCCAATTCAAAACCTCTGGGAATAAGAACTTTTTTTCCAAAAATTTCCACGAAATAAAAAACAAAGAATTATATTCCCAGAGGTTTTATATTCCCAGACAAGCAGTGCTTGTCTTTTCACTAGTGACTTAAGCATAAGCGCAATCAGCATACGCAGACTCAATAGTGTACTACTCATTAGCAGTGTTTGTCTTTTTTCACACAAAAATGCAGTACTGAGTCTGCGTATGTTGCTTGCGTCGCTAGTGTAAACCAGGCTTCATGGGGCATCATGTGGCATCAGAAAGTTGTTATATATTTTTGACGCCGCGCAATGTGGCAATGATTTCCTAATTTTTGGGTGCTAAAGAACTTCTTCAATAAATCATAATTAAGATACTTACAGTTTTTCTAGCTTTTGATATCTTTCAAAACTAGATGGCCCAAGCTCATGGACCTCCTTACTAACGACATATCTAAAGAAATAATAAGTGAAATTGAGATCTCTCTTCTCTAGACCACCCTCCCCCCTTGTGCAAAGAGTTAATAACTAGACGCATAACTGCGTGAACTCGGGCTTCTCTTTGAACGTTGCGATTTATCTCTGTTAGCTAAACGTTTGAAATAATTAAAACTCAAATAACATTGTCCTCTGGAAAAGTTGCATCATGTAAGTATAAGCCATTGCAATTTTAAAGATACACACCGTGTGTGACCGAGGGAGCGTTGCGTGACGAGGTTAAACACGGCTGCGAGGGAGACTACTGGAGACATTGTTCCAAGCCATCCTGTCAACATCATATTCCCTGGCTATAAACAAACTTTCCCTTAGAGTGGAAACGGTAAATCCGTGAAATACTATTTTTCCAATGATCGCAAAAAATGTACCTTTGAGGACTTGGGTGAATTTGAACGTATTACCTTATAAGCAAACTGTCTAAGCTTTCTACTTTTATCGTTAAGGCTTTTTAGAGTTCGCATTGGTATTCTGCTCGGTTCACGATCACGTTATAAAAACAATCTACCCTGAGTACTTAGCTTATAAACATGTCTGTAATTATGATAAACATACTATGAATATAAACGAGATCTAGCATTCTTTGTATTGATACAAGTACGTTCAAATCATATAGCTTTATCTAAGTTATTACAATCATTGAGCGATGAATTCACCGAATAGTTTCACAATAAACATAAAGCCTTGCTATAACAAAGAAATCAAACACTCACTTTAATTAATAAGCTTAATAAAAAATAACTAACATGATAGAATTGATCATTGGGAACGTAGTTCTAGTTTGAGACTTCTTGCATCTTCTTCATTTACAGTCTTTGTAATTCTCCTTTGTTCGTCGCTGAATATGGTCCTTTGTGCTGTCATAGTTCACATAAGATTGAGAAGTTGTTTCAAAATAGCTTGTTTAAGTTTACTTTGGTTCACTATATAAAATGATCACTCGTGTTCGCGGTCTCTCATATTAAGGTTCGACTCGTTTCGAAAACGCTCGACATCTTTTAGTGTCATTGATCACGTGAAATGTATCGATCACGTGATAGCTGCTGACAACGTGACTGCTTTTTGTGGCCGAAGACAAATAACGAAGGGCAATTTATACCTCGGGCATTCCACAGGAAGCCCGAGTAATTACACTGCAACATTGAAGATGATGCTTTGCACGTCAGATGAGTGACCTTCCACGTCACGCGTCACACC
This sequence comes from Telmatactis stephensoni, assembly GCA_029948255.1. Taxonomy (NCBI): domain Eukaryota; kingdom Metazoa; phylum Cnidaria; class Anthozoa; order Actiniaria; family Isophelliidae; genus Telmatactis; species Telmatactis stephensoni. The sequence goes on from JALIZF010001908.1 coordinate 599,832, forward strand.
ATCTCTACTGTTACGTCACTTTAGGAATGCGTGACATGTCTGTCATGTCACGCATTTCCCATCCCTAAAGTGGCGTGACAGGAGAGGTGGTGTGAAGTGGGACGTTCACTCATCTGTCACGTAACTTTAGGGATCCGGATTATGCTTGACATCATGTCACGCATTTCCATCCCTAAAGTTACGTGACAGTAGGGGTGGCGTGATGCGTGACGTTGAAGGTCACTGGGGTACAGTGCGATGAGTGTTTACTAGTAATTAACACGTATGCTAACATACTCACAGTATGGTTATAGTATGGGGTAGATACTGAGGGATGACTGTTGTATTTCCGAGACAAATCGCAATGTTTTTCATTTGCCTCAGAGGCCCTTTTCCTATTTGGTTTTCCCATTTGCGACAATCATTGATCCAGCTACAAGCTACAACAGAAGGAAAGACATCGTTACTTATCCTCCTCTCGATTTTCTTCTTTTTTCCTTCTATTTCAATTTCATCTACGTTCTTCAAGTATCCAATCGCCCTCTTTCCCGCTTCTGTTTTTCATGTTGAACCTGCATGCTTCTAGTCTCCTTGCAGCCCTTTTAAGGCTCGTCACGCAACGCTCCCTTGAGCCTTAAAAGGGCTGCGAACGAGACTAGCATGCTTCGCGTCACTACCGTGGCGTGATGTCTATGAAAACATTCGAAATCCGTACGTAACTGTGACGTGCCGTAACCCTGCCGTTTTCACGTCAATACGAAAACGGCCCTATTTATTTCACCGAAATTAACCGTAGGCTCTGCAAACGTGCATAAATACATACCGTCAGGGCTGGAAGATTCGGCTTTGAAGACGCATTGGGCTTGTGCTGTTACGGAAAAATGGGTGTAAAATTTCTGGCCATTCACAGGACGATTATATGGTAGTAATGAGGTACAATATTGCATGTGATAGGGAGAGGGGTACGGCGAGGACTAAGATGTGGCAGGAGGGGGAGCTGCTATGGTTAGAGTGTAAATGTGCCAACATGAATGGGGTTGCCGGGTTAAGATGTGAATATAAGCCGTAATAATTATGTTATAAGAGGCTGAATAGGGGTAGCAGTATAGCGAAAATCTACGGATTTGCCAGTATGCAACCTTGCCAACTTAAGGTTGACAGCTTTTGCAAACGATCAGCTGAAAATAATTTTTTTTCAGTTAAAATCAGCTTTTGGTAATTTGTCATTAATCGACTAACATTTTGTTTTGTTCCCTTGAAAACTTACTTTCATCACTTTTATCTCCACAATCATCTTTGCCATCGCAAACCCATTCCGGGGGGACACATCTGCCATTGTTACACTTGTTCCACGTTGAGATATTGCACGGCAAGGAATTGTCTATGGGAAAACAAAAAGATTATGTAACTAAGGATAGATGGATTTGAGGGAAGGAAGGAAGGAGGGAGGGAGGGAGGGAGGGAGGGAGGGAGGGAGGGAGGGAGGGAGGGAGGGAGGGAGGGAGGGAGGGAAGGAAGCAGGCAGGCAGGCAGGCAGGCAGGCAGGCAGGCAGGCAGGCAGGCAGGCAGGCAGGCAGGCAGGCAGGCAGGAATAATGAGTGGATGAATCGTAATTGAAACTAATCTAACTTACAGGTAGAGTTTTGTAAACAGTGATCTTTATAGTTACACTTTCGTCCAAGGTTCCAGGCCAGCTTATCTCCCTTGCTGTTGATTGAGAGATGAAGTATTTGACACTTGAATGGATTCTCCATTGGAGCTGAGGATGAATCAATCAATAACTTATTAGAGTAATTTTTCACTTGGTAACGTGTCATCATTGATATACTCAAAGCCTACGATCCAGTGACGTTTAAATATCCACACATAAATTGTACAAGAGACCACAATACTAAGAGAGGATTGATATGCCTGTGCGGTGTTCGCGGTGATCCACGCGGTGATCAAGGTTATTTTTAGTAACACGAAGTTGACGCCATCACGCGCGCGAATGGTGAAATTTGATTTCCACTCCGGAATTTTTTTCCGGTTCAGAAGACCAGGACCCGGTTGTACGAAGGTTGGATAAAGTTATCCACCGGATAAGAGTTATCCACTGTATAGATTTTGTATAGATTTTACTGCACTATGACATTTTAATTCGTCGATTTACCCTGAGTTATCCTTCTCGACGCGTTGTCGTCACTTCCTGTCACTAAAAATAATCCTACGCACCGTGAACATGGTGCAGACATCAGTAGAGCAGATTTCGCATGAATGTGGAACAGACTCTGCCGTACCGTAACCGTTTCGGTGTCGTGTTGTCTATAAAAACATTCGAAATTCCTGCACAACCGTGACCGTGCGGTGTCGTTTTCACACATATGAAATCTGCTCTACCAGTTTCGCTCTCTAAGTATTATGGTCGACTCTTGAATTTTACTTATTTTACTTACGACATCTTTCCTCGTCTGAACTATCAGCGCAGTCAGCGATTCCATTACACTTCTTTTTTGTACTGATGCACTGTTTCCACCAATGGACGTTGGTACACTGGAACTTTCGTAGACCACAAGGCACTGAAGAAATAAGCAAAACAATTGTGATATGAATATTATTCCAGGAGACGAAAGGGAAACGAAAAGGGAAACGATAAGGGGAGGGAGAAGGGGAGGGAGAAGGGGAGGGAAGTTTTCTTTCTCTTTACCCTTCCCTTCCCTCTCTCCTCTCGCCTTTTTCTAGACCTTGCTAAAGGATAGGAAAACATCCAAGCTAGCATTCAATTGTATCCCTGAGAAAAAGCAAGTTGGATTCCACCAATAATGTTTCTCCACTAACATAACTACTCCAATAAATAACAGAACTAGTTTTTAACTCGTGGATTGCAAATCCATGAGTTATTGGAGTGGGATTCTAAAACGGAAGTGTCACTCTCTCACTCACTCACTCACTTACTCGAGTATCATTGTAAACTTCCGGTTGCAGCTATAGTTGAGTAAAATAGCCTATCTGTGTGTTCGCCTACACCAGTCCCTTAAATTTACAAATAATTCTGCCGAAATAATTTTTTTCTGACAAAAGCTCAATTAAAGCTGAACTGAGCTATAGGACGTCATAGTTCTCAAGGATGTGGATAGAATGCTCCTTCCATCCCTTCTGCAAAACACATTAAAAATGTCCATAACACCGTAACAACACGCCGATTACATCCTGAGAGCCAGAGGGGCGAGGGGCCGACAACAAGGACCCTCGCAATAAGGGAGGCGAGAAGTGATCATTTAAGGTAGTTCAAGGTCACCCTAAGACCTCCCCCCCAATGACTACGCCTCTATGTTCTTACCATGTTCCTGGACACACAGACCACGTTTTTTATCTCTGTCATAGTTGGATGTCACGGCGCACCAGGGGTCCTGATGAAACCTTCCTTTAGTGTCTGCGTCTTTAGTTGTACATGAGTTATACGCCTCTCCATTGTAGATGAATGGAAAGACGCAACATGCGCCCCCACCGTTCCCCCCATAGGTACGAACTTCACACTCTCCTGTAGGGTAGTGAGAGCAAAACCTTTTAGTTTCACATGAAAAGCCATTTTTCTGCCCCCACAGATAACAAGAAAGACCGCAGTCCAAACTGTACACGCACCTCCACCGTCCCCTCCCCCGGCCATAGGTATGGACTTTTCATTACGTCACTTTTACCCACTCTCCCTCTGTCACTTAGAATCATTTGCATATCTAAAAATTCAAAACGAGGCTCAACGTGAAAGAGTGTCGCTCGTCACTGGTGAAATGAGTTGGAGTTGTTGGAGGCATATCAAGGGTTACAGAATTCCTTATCTCTGTCATTTTAGTTAGGTCTTGACATAACTGAACTTCGTTTGGATACTATGGACCACGAAGTGATCTCATATGGAAGGTAAAAGCCTTTTCAGCGATCATTGCTTTGACTAGCCAAAAGACGTTTGAAATTTGCGACCCAAAATAGTTAATTTTTTTTCATAACATTCCTGCATCGTCTTTATTTTGCTTTTTTGTCACTGCTTGTACTAGAGGACTAAAAATGTAGCTTATTTTAGACTCAATCCTAACGAATATTATACTTGGACCATAAAGTAATATATGCAGTGACATATGCTTTACAATGCTGCGTGCATGCATGCAATAGTTGCATAGCAACCTGCATTCTCATCTTTTTCTTTTCTCTCTCTCTCTTTCTCTCTCTCTCTCTCTCTCTCTCTCTCTCTCTCTCTCTCTCTCTCTCTCTTTTTCTTTTCTTTTTTCTTTTCTTTTTTTTTATTGAGGACCCTATCACTAACCGGTGAAATAGGCTTCCTCATGAAATATTATCATATCATTATTATATTATATTATTATATATTCAAGTCAGGAAAGTTGGGGTACGTTTCCCGCAAAAGGGGGCGCGATGTTCATAAAAGAAAACTTGTCCAGATTTATCAGTCCAAAAAGACAAATTTTTGCAAAAGATTTTACAGATGGTTGTCCGTGCGGATTGGTTTGCGAATGCGGCGATTGTATGCAATGTGTATGGAGGCTTTGCACTACCACATGACAGCAGACATGTTGAATGACAGAGCAAAAGAATTTGCTTCCCTGGAGCAAAGGAACTTTTTCTAATGATTTTATTGTTCTTGTCAACCAACATGGCCGCTTTCACGTGATCGTGCAAACCCTCTATAGAGCTGTTACACTATTAGTGTCACGCAGAAGCTCATGTGTCACGCTAATTGAGATAAGGCGCGCGCGATATTCCAAAATAAGAATTTCCTTTTGCTTCTGCGACTACTAAATAGTGTAAAGGTGTCATGTACAGGTTTCATCACTGCATTAAAGGATTTAGATGAACTGTAAATGTAAGTTATTCTTGGCCCTCTCTACCAACACCTTGTCTCCCCCCTCCCGACTCCCGATGAGCCCCCTCCAAACACAGGAAGCCCAACCCACAATGAGATACCTTGGTAGGGTGCTAAGTTTTTCTAAGTAATACCTGTATCATAATATGCTCTAAAGCCTTTGCCTTGTCCTTCCTCTGTTATCATAGACTGAAACACCAGCGTCATAGTATTACCACTGGAGATGACAGGGGGAGGCATGGCAGCACCACAAAGCTTACTCAGTAGGGGATAGGTGGTGTTCTCTCCGTCGTAAACATTCAGGTAAGCGCCGACACACAAGAAGTCTTCACTTAGGTTGAAGTGAGTAAAGTTTAACGTGATTTGTCTGCCTTGCGTGACACGTATAGTCCATACGCACTTGGAGTTGTTTAGTATGCTTCGAGGAAAATTAGACGAGGAAATCACGCCGGCTGAAGCTGTACGAATACCACCGCAGCTATTTTCTGAAAAGTAAAATGAAGAATTCTTGTCCTGTTTTTGATAACTGGATGAACATGTTGAATCAATCTAATATGCCAGGTCAGAGTTTAAGAATCGTTTCTAATGCGCATGCGATTTTATCCCCTTAATGTCTCACCTTCTTTTGTTTGATTAAAAACAAAAGAAGGTTTAAACAAAAGAAGGTGAGACATTCGGGATAAAATCACATGCGCACTGTAAACGATTCTTAAACCCTGAACTGGTTTATACAGCCAACTCACATCATTGTGCGGCGCGCGCGATCGACGTGAAGCCGCCGTATTTGCAGAATTATGTCTAACTCTTGAAAATAGTTTTATAAAGGGGAATGATTTCTAGTGCTGAAACTGTTGAGTTTGGAATTTCGAAAACTCTTTGATTTTATCAAAATGGATTCAAATGGCGTTTGTTATTGTTGTTGTGTTGTTGTTGTTGTTGTTGTTATTGTTGTTTCTATTGTTGTTATTGCTGCTGCTGTTGTTGTTGTTGTTGTTGTGTTGTTGTTATTGTTGTTAAAAATGTGATTAATTAAGCAACCTCCTTCCTACAGCCCTTTCCCCCTTAGATAGGAAGTGGAGAGTTAAATCCCTGAAGAACAAAACTAGTGATCTAAGATTCGATTATCATAGCAACTAGTAGTTAAAGAAAGAACACCTTGTCAGCTATTCCCTAAACGCATAGTCTTGCCCGGGAAATTTCTGACAAAAAATTGTAAGTCTGAGGCTCCGAATTTCAAATCAGAATTCTCCTGAGGTAGGTTCTCCTAGCAGGGAAGAATCGTGAAATTTCAAGCTTTAGCTTTTCCTAAAAACTTGATGCGCCGCGCTATCTAAACCGGTAGATCTTTTGACTTTACTTCCGGTTGAATAGCTGCAGTTTTCAAAACACTTCATGTTCCAACTTTACTACCTATAAAACTAAGTTCTAGTTTTAGAAAAGGGTGATATTTTACAGAAAGGGCGGTTTTGAAGGGTCTTCAAAGACTTGAACATCTGTACTTGTATTGTGTAGATAATACAGATAGTACTCAAAATTTTGTTTTTCGCATCTCCTACAATATTTTTCACGTAGATGAAACGATACCGCTCAATCTGGGATATATTTTGGTTGGGCTCTGCTCCTCTTAATATAGAACCCCACTTTACGGTCAATCCGTTAATACGAGCACCCCGTTACTACGGCGAGCTATATTTGGTCTTTAGGTGACCGTATTAACGGGTTTTATAACCTGAGTATCAGGCCCTTTTTGGGAGGAGAGGGGAGGGGAAGGGGATTGGAGAGGGGAAAGAGGGGAAGGGGACTGGGAAGAGGAGGAGAGGACTGGGGGAGAGGGAAGAGGGGAGGGAGTTTTTGTCCCCTCTTCCCTCCTCCCCAGTCCCCTCCTCCTCTCCCCAGTCCCCTTCCCCTCTCCCTTCCCCTCCCCTTCCAAAAAGGACCTGATACTCAGGTTAACGGGTTTTACGGTATGCATTATTTGAATGCGCCTTTTCCATTTTCCACTTAGTTTGGCAAAGTCAACGTTATATGCAAGATTAATGGTAGCAAAAAAGTTATTGATAATGAAACGTATGGTCATCGTAATAATTAACGTTAGTTGTGTCCACCTTCTCAATTTATATGTTTAGTTAGTCAGAGAAACGTTCCGCTGGCTAGGGTGCACACTCGAATACCGCTCAACTGATCGGACTCAGATTCCCAGTAGTCTTTGCGCGCGAAAAATCCAAGATGGCGCACATGCGCACACCGTCTCATTGGAACATTTTTTATGAATTTCATTGTACAGATTTGGTACGGCACATTAAAAGTACGGGTCTGAAAGATTTGATTAAACCTTTGTTGCACATATGAGGTCTTAATAAGAACGAACGAACGAACGAACGTAACCAACGAGCGAGCGAACGAACGAATTCGGAAACGATCGTACGAACGTATGAACGATCGAACGAATGAATAAAGAATCTATTCTCGTTTACTGATTCACTGTTGCCAGTGTTTGTCACTGAGCTACGTATTGGATCGCAAACCAATAAACTAAGATGAAAAATCGTCAGAACCAGGATATGAAACGAACTGCGTGCGATATTGTGTCACAATAACAGCTGTCTTCGCAGAAAATTTAACCACAATTAACTCCTCTTTACAATGGTTACATATTGACAGCCAGTGTTATAAGAATAACCAATAAGGCCGTGACCAAAAGCTTTTTTCCGCCTTGACCACGTGATAGTTTCGCAGGTCTGGCCGCACCTTGTTGGGGTACCTGTGGTTACGATAAGAAACCAAACAATGTTCAACCAACAATGTTCAAACAATGTTCTGGTAGATTGTTTTTATTTATTCATGTTTTCATCGCGTTTCCTTAATTAAGTTAAAGTTCCGTAGGCGTATCTATACGCAACCGTTTCGTAGGCGTAATAAATATAAAGAAAATTACTGGTCTTGAGAAAAGCCGACTTCTCAAACCCAAACCCTGCTTCTCACGAAACGTGTTAGTTAGTGTTATACTTTTGTAAACACATTTTTTCTCGTCTTCATGACGTTAATTTGTTCTTTTGTGTTGAACATGAGGATAAACACTTCGACGGCAACGAGGCGGTTTGTTCAGTATATTAACTTTTAATAGACAATGATATTAGACCAATAAAACGATAAGATTGATGAAAGGGAGATAGTACTGATAGCGGCAGATAACCCAGATAAAACAAGCATTCATTCATTAGGAATTGGTGTTGTTTTGTTGATCAGTTTTATTACTGGATTTTAGATGATACTAGATCCATTCATATCTTTTCTTTCGTTTATTCATTTATCGTGCGTTCATTTTTTATTAAAATTGCTTCATATTGCTTAGCTCTTCCTTGCTTTTTTTATATATATTTTTCGGTTTATTTGCCATGTGACAACGTTTCTCACTTACTTTGCTCATAATCAAACGTTATTCAAAGATTGTTCCACAAAACAGGTAACACTGACAAACATTTGGCCCTCAATAAGCTAAAAACACTTATACAAAAATCTAAAGATTAATCATAAAAAGAGTACTCATTTGACGTTCAGAACATTTGTAATAAAAGCAAAAGTGAAAGCCCGATATTGATCACTAGACTATAACACTTAAAATAAGAGTCAAATTTATCAAAACTCATAAAAATGCACTGAAACATAAAGCACAGATACAATATATAATATATAAAAATGCAAGACATAATATATAAAAATTTGATGAAAACTGATCTGTTTTTGATGGAATACTTAGGACCATTCAATTGTTGACCCAGCGGTCATTTTTATCCGTCACCTAACATCTGTTTATTTATTTTGATTGCACTTAAAAGGGCGAACCCCAAAAGTGTGATCAACTAATGGATTATATACTAAGTGCTTGGTGTTCTATATCGACATACTAGGCAACAAGCCACAAGGAAATTACAGGCACATTTGGACGATAAATTTACACCATGTATGATAGTAGAAAACAGAATTGAGGATGTGTTTCCTCAACCTCTCCCCTCCCCTCCCCTCCCTTACCCCTGCTATAAATACCTGCTATGAGACACCTTAACTTGTGTCTTTTCTTTTTTGTTGTTGCTGCATTGTTGTTTTAATTTGTTTCGTTTTGCTGTTTTAATTTGTATTGTATTGTTTGTTTGTTTGTCCTTATGGGTGTCTTTAGTTCTGCTCTTAGTACCTAACTTGTTTCCCTACTCCCCTTGTTCTCCTTGTAAATACCTGCTCTTAGTACCTAACTTGTTTCCCTGCTCCCCTTGTTCTCCTTGTAAATACCTGCTCTTGGTACCTAACTTGTTTCCCTGCTCCCCTCGATGTTCTCCTTGAAGTATCTGCTCTTAGTACCTAACTTGTTTCCCTGCTCCCCTCGTTTCGCTGCAACCCCTTGTTTACCCTTGTAAGTACCTGCTCTTAGACACCTTAACTTGGTTCCCTGTTCCCCTTGTTTTCCTTGAACTGGACACCAAGGTTTGTTCCATTGTCTTCGCCAATTTTCGTTATCAGTGTCAGCGGTGCACTCGGTGTAGGTTCGGTTCTGGAACTTGAAGGGCAGTGCACAGCATCCTCCCTTGTCCGTGAAAAACGTACATTTCTTTTCTGTTGAAAAGCCTTTGGAAAAAACAAATACAGATTGTTTACAATTTTGAAATGATGGGGTTTCAACAGTCTCAGCATATTGATCAGGAGTTGTGTAGAAGCTATATAGCTAATTGCACAAACATTGACCCTTTCAAAATCATTGAACATAGAAGCCTAGACTGAAAGACTGGTATCGTGTAATCTGCTGATAAAAATATTTTGGAGAAGCGCGTAGACAAGGACATCAAGCAGCGAGTTAGACATATCTGTGTATTCCAGACATGATCATGCGGCAGCGTATTTATAGGATCAAAACTATGAAAATCCGCTTACTACAAGTGTACTCAGGAGCTTATTCGGGCTCAGCTTCTATGTTTTATGATTTTGAAGGGGTTTTTGTTGTGCAATTAGCTATAGTAGTAGTAGTGTGTGAGTGAATTGAACAGCGAGCTCTCGCTGATAAAGAAACTTTCACTTTCAGAAAGTTTAGGGCGTTTGTAAGTGGTTTTATATAATTAATAAACGCTAGATAAAAGTGTTAATCCAAAGTAAAAATTTGAATCGAAAATGACTTTTAGGCCTCCTTGTGCTCAATTCCATGTAATTCTTTACATTCAGCTTGAAAGTTGCTAAATTTGAATGAAATACAGGATAACAACTTTGTACAATTCAAAGAACTGTTTTAAACAGGTATTGTATCTTAGTAGATGAATTCTTAACCGATAAAAACATCATTTGATCAGTGTTAATCCAAAATGAAAATTTGAATTAAAAGTTGCAGAAGGAGCTAGGTTTTGGCACTTTTAGTCATTATTACTCGATAATTGAAAAACATATCCTCTTTATTTATCCCTCTTTTCGTTCTTTAATTTCTCATTCCATTTTTTGTGGCTTTGTCTTTTTAGAAATCAAATCATTCCACTAATTCCTTAGATACATCAGTCAAATTCAAAGAATATGTTCGCGAAATCAAATTTTCTCGAGGATTTACTTGACAAAAATGTTTGTATTTAATGCTCATAATCGAGTCGCGAAACCTAAAGTCATTCCAAAAAACAGTTGGAGATTGAATTACTGTGATTCTTGTATGTATATTGTGTTAATATTTAATTAAAGCAAGCTTTTAGTATATCTTTTCAGTTCTTTTAAGCCCGGCCTAGTAGCACTGGAGCAGCAGGTGCGTCATTAAGCAAATGTTTACATGTTGTATTAGTTCATGGTATTTCATATTTTCTTTTCTCTCATTCACTTTCAACAACTTCAGTCCCCAGCTTGGCTAACAACTAACCTAACATCGCAAAGACTTTTAAGTCGATCCGGAAGAAAACAAGTCGGTAATACTCATTGTATTTGCACAAACTCTCTTAAAGGAACTCGGCTTAAAATATATCGACATAAAGTAGCTTCATTTGTGATGTATAACAAAACCTTTCAAAACACTTTTTTGAGAATACTTATCATAGAAAATCTAAAAGTCATCTTGTTGCTAAGGAACTAAAAGTAATTATCTAAAGTGGTTGAATTTTAGGCTAAATTTACACTTTTGAACTCAGCCCTGTCAAACTATCATTTCTTGGCATTGTTATCGTAAAAATGGGTGTTTTTAGTAAGGAAAGATGAGCTGAACGAGAAGTATATTTTAAGAGTTTTTCATGCGAAGTTTTATGTTTAGATCGGGCTAGTTTTCCTAGGTTCCATTACACAAATTATTGTTGAAAAAAAATGATAGCATTTCAGTAAGGAGGATGAAAACGCAATAGAAAACCTCATCAAAATAAGCAAACTGAAACATGTGTATATTTTTCCAAGAACTAGAATTTTTCCTTAATTTTACCTTAGCATTTCATGTAGATATAAAATCACGATAGAAATCCTCATCTAAATGACTGAACAAAAACACGTGTCTATTTTTCCAAGAAATAGAATTTTTCCATAATTTTACCTTAGCATTTCAGTTAGATTTAACAACGCGATAGAAATCTTCATCCAAATTAGCAAAAACACCTAGGTTCTTTATCCAAAGAACTAGAATTTTTCCTTAATTCTTCTTAAGTAGTTCAGTTCAGTAGATATAAAAACGTGATAAAAAACCTCATCAAAAAGCAAAAATCATATTTTGTTTATCCAAAGAACTAGAATTTTTCCTTAAATTCTTCCTTAGCAGTTCAATTAGATATAAAAACGAGAAAGAAAACCTCTTGAAAATTAGCAAAAACACCTTGTTTTTTTTCCCCAAAGAGCTAGTATTTTTCCCCCTCTAATCCTCTGCTCGCCATAGGAGAGAGGATTTAATGACTGTTGTGCTTCCTCCCAAGTCTGTTCCCCGTGGTTATCTAATTGAACCATTCAAGCAGTTCTAATTCACGGCGCATCAATTCCGGCTTCATTAGAGGCAGGTATAGGATCAAAAGAATGTATTATGAATGCAGACTCTGTAAAGTCACTCCAATATATCTAAATGGAGCAGGAAATGAGAGAATATTAAAAGGGAAATTGTAAACCAAAATATAAAAACAAGAAAAGGAATATATTAATAGTAAGGACCTTGTAATAAACATGATTTTTATAAACTTGAAAAAAGTGCAGGATAAACACAGCCTTTTTGATCAACATCTCTTTTAGACATCATGTCTAACATACAGGCGTTGTTTAGAGTCGACATTAAGACAAAGATGGCCAGACGCAATTGAAATTGATTCTTTTAAGTACGTCAAATGACTTTAGAATATAGTGAAAATTGCGTTGTAATAACACGTACTTTAATCAAGCTGGGCTAAAAGCACACAGACTTGACAATTTTACTTTAATTTGTATAAACCTAAAGTAATTTCACACTGAAATTCAATTTGAAGGACAAAGTTGCACATTTGTAAATGAAACTTTAATTGAAAAAAAAATCATTTAAAGAAAATCGTAAAAAATTCGCCAAAAGCAAAGTAAATTCCGGGTAAAAAATGCAGCTTGTTTTTAGTGAGTTTTTGATGGATCTATTCGGCTTTAAACGAGCATTAGTTGATTAATGGTCTAGGGGTCTTGCGTAGAATATGCGTGGGACGAACATGAATTACATATAGATCTCACATAAAATGATTTCGAAAAACAAAATAAAAACAAGCTAGAAAAATACGAAAAATCGTACCAATGATAAAAACTATTTTTCACGTATTTTGACTTTTTAACTCACTCAAATAATTTCTCCTAAGTAACTGGAAAAAAGTAACTGGCGAAAAAGGGTCTCCAAAGTGCTAGATGAAATGATTCTTCAAAACGTGCCCGATTATAGTTTGAAAAAAAGCTTAAAAATGGGACAATATCAAATTAAAATAACATCAAGTAAACACTTACCCAGTTGAATCTTGAGGTAAAAGTAAAGCGGGACAAGCACCAAGTGGAACCTTAACATGTTACTAGGCTGGACTATCAGCCACTCGTCCTACTCGGTGAATCAACCAGCTGAAAAAGAATCCACTGAATATGTATAAACGGTTCACTTTCTCAAAAAGCACATCATTGGTGTTTACTCATCATTGAACAAAACTTCAAGATTTCAATAAACAAGCAAACAAAACGCCTGAGTATTTAGTATGATGAGTTTTTGTGATGTTTATAACTTGAGAACTAAGTCAGGTGTTAAATTTGGGTTTTATGTGTTATTGGGAGACTCTAAAATATGCGCGCGCACCTGAATCCTCGCAAAACCCAATCAGAAATTTGCAACTTTCTGTTAATTTTCCTATTTCAGCTCAGACAGCTAAGATAATTATTCCTGCGTTTTTTTTTTTAATATATATGAAGCTAATAACTTCTGATCGTGATTCCTTTCGTCAAAAAAGTCAAAATAGGGATGAAGATAAATATCTTTCAGTTCAGAAGCGTGCCGATCATGCAGCACAACAGATCGGCGAGTTATGAAGTAAATGAAAACAAAAAGCTTTCGTTCGGAGCACGTAACACACTCGATTGAAATCTCCACGCGTCTGTTGATTCAGCTTTGAATCGAAGCTTTGATCGGAGAGTTTGATCGAAGCTTTGATGGGCAGCTAGAAGAAGTTAAAAATAGGTGTACACCTTGTAGTCCATTGTGAGTCAGATTGATGTTCGCGGCAAGGCCTGTGGGCTAACATCACGGACTATATAACCGACCTTTGTCTTCCGGTTGAATAATTCGTAAGTTAGATACCAAAAATGATAGCTAAGCTTTCTAATAGCTACTCTTTTCCAATAAAGGAGAACAGCACATTAAATCTATCTCTATATATGTCTCCCCTCCCACAGGAAATGTAGAATGTGTGCCTTTCAAAGCGAATATGACAGAAACGACTTTCGCGAGAAACAGTTGTTTAATCAAAGCAGGCTTAAATACTAATAATTGGGTATTTGTGGTTTTGGAAGCAAAATTCATCACGGGCACCCGCCAGAGGGGATTGGGGAAGAGGGTTTGATACACTGGCAAAATCATGTACACACTGTTGTACGAAATATAGCTGTGGAGTTCGACCTGACTTTGGTGGCTTCCTTGATTACTGCACGCTTGTTTTCAATCAGATGGCAAAAGAGCACATTCCCTTTAACTTAATGAGGGTCTCAATGGAGTTAACCATTGGGCCATACTGTAAAACGGCCAAACATTTAACTGTTAGGTGTAAAATTAAATTAAATGAGAAACAGTTTAATCGTTAACCGTAAAAGAATTAGTCGTATGTTCTACTAACGAGTTTTCATTTTGAAATTACCACGAAAAATTGTTAAGACGTTTTTGAGTCTAAATTCGTGACTTGGTTCCGAAAAAAAGAAATGGTCATCTCGTGTAGTAAAAAAAGAAGAGTCCCAATGCAGTGGTACCTTTATTAAGTAGACACCTTAGGAACCTTGTCTTGTATTGGCTTAATAGAGGTGTCCGCTAAGTACAGGTTCAATTCATTACAGTAAATATACAAAGAAATTTTCGCCAAGACCTGAGATATTGCCCACTTAATAAAGGGTGTCCGATTAACAGAGGTGTCCGCTAAGTAGAGGTTCAATTCATTACAGTTAATATACAAAGAAATTTTCGCCAAGACCTGAGATAGTGCCCACTTAATAAAGGGTGTCCGATTAACAGAGGTGTCCGCTAAGTAGAGGTTCAATTCATTACAGTTAATATACAAAGAAATTTTCGCTAAGACTTGAGATAGTGCCCACTTAATAAAGGGTGTCCATTTTATAAGGGCCCCCCTTAATAGAAGTACTCATACTGTAGCTGTAGTTGACTCCAAACCTATCGCTTCCTTTTGTTCATTTTATCAACTAGTATTATTCACTCAATAGTCATCTTTTCTTCGCAGTTTAAATAAAATCCCTCTACAAACCCTCAAAACGGTGTTTTTCTTCTGTTCAGGACATGAAAACAACGCTTTTTTAATTAATCTGGATTACTTATCCTTAAACAAGACGTGACCGGAGATAGTCTGCTGAAAACAAGCGGGGTTTTTGTTGCGCATAGTTTTCAATTTCAGGATTTGTAAAACCGAAAAATAGTACGCCAAGGTCAGAGAAACTGTGTCAGATTCAAACACCTCCTGACACCATTCCTTTTACCTTGACATACTATTCAAGTTTCAGGCGTCTATCTATTTCTAACGCCGCTACACCGGAGGTTTCAACCCATTTTCTATATCCTCTACATTAACAATGCGATTCAAGCCATTTGACTGTTAGTGCACGGTCGCTTTTGAATGGTGGAGATAAATTCCACAGCTGAAGGAAATGAAAATTCCTCCGTCTCTTCTAGCACGCAGCTAACCTCTCACTAGGTTTTTCACTATTTTACACTTTTTTTCAATAATAACTACGATCATTAGAGTGTTTTTCATTAACCAGTGAAACAAAGTGAAAGTGTATTTCACGGGGGTTAATGAAAACCACTCTAACAACATAGAGAATAATTCATAATTACCTCCTATTTTAGTATGGCGATGTGGCCACTTGAATCATGCACAATATACTATAACCACTGAATGTTTTGCCCACTTTCTTTGGTAAAATATTTAGTACGTGCCAAATCCACTACTATCACGAGAGAACAAAAATTTGAATGAGAAAAACATTTCGTGAAGCACTGTGGTAATTGCAGTAAAATGACGTCATTACATCGCCTATAACAAAATGCACAGGAGTTTTTTGACAATTTCTAATAGATAAAAAATGCAATTTCTTCTACAATTTTCTACCATTACGAAAGCATAAAAATCTAAATAAGAAAGACATTTCGTAAAGCATTGTAATAGATGTAGTAAAATGACGCCATCGTGAAAACCGTCTATTGCAAAATACACTGGAATTTTTTACAACAGCTGGAAAACGTAATTACTAACAAACACAAATATATAACTGTCAAAAATGTAACTCCGGCATTTTTTTTCGATTTCAAACAATAGAAATATGATACGGTGGAAATTTCATTCGCAAATTTCCAACATTTCTAGTAAATTTCTAACGGAAATATCACTGCACGCAGAACGTAATTTCTGGCAATTAGATATTTGCTAGAAATAGGCTGGAATAATAATCAGATAATTTGTTAATCTTTTTAATCTTTTTAGACACCATTTCAAAAGAAAGAGGAAAAGAAAAAAAAAACCGATGTAATGAAAACGATAAAGAAAAAAAAAATTTCTGTCGTGAGATTGTTTAGCCTGTGTACAGCCATTTCTAGAGATTTTTTGGTTGTGGGTGGCATTGTTGGCCGAGTGGTGAGAGCACCGACCTTTCACCGCTGTGGTCCGGGTTCGAAACCCCAGCTCGGACATCGGATCATATCTGAATTGAGTTTGTTTGATGTGTTGCTCTCTACCATGCCACGAGGGTTTTTTCTCCGGGTTCTCCGGTTTTTCCTCCCTCAGCAAAAATCAACATGTGAGTTGAGCGATGTATGCAAAATATTTAATGTAGAGGTAGTGAGTGTGAGTGCCAGCAGAAGAATAGCCATTATGTGGATCTGCTGTAGAAGATTATTAATATTATTTTATTAATTTTATTTTGCCATATCAGATGAAATACAACTTGGATTCAAAATGGGAATTCTAACAGTGAAATCTACGATTCTTGAGATTTATGTAATATTGCATTAGGCTACAACTTCTAGTGAAAAAATGATGCATTAAAAGTGTAGAGGCGTGCACTGTTGCGGCAGCACTTTGTAGGGCTTTCAACGATTTCCCGTCGGGTTTTTACAATGGCGTCCCCCCAGGAACGATCCCAAACAAAAACTCACAACATTGTTGCCATCAAATTCTTGCAGCCGCGCGTTCCACGTTACAATACGTCGACTTTTAATTTCACACAACAATGTATGATGTGACATACGCTACGCTCCCTCTCCTCCCCTTCCCTTTCCGTTGCTCATTATGAGACTACAGGGTTTTGTATTGAATTTTCAACTTATTAATCCTTTAAATATCTAACAAGGCTCCTTGGAATTACACATTCTTCGCTGATAGCAAACTTCTTCTTAATGTGATATAATACGTGTCTCTCGTCATATCTAAGCTTCTAGCTTATAAGGATACGCAAATAATCTTTGAGCAAAACTTGAATACCTAAACATAATGGATTTTAAAATGTTACTACTCATCTCTTGTTGTGTCATTCAGTTTAGTCTTAGAATCTTTAGGGGGGATTTCTTAAAAGGTTAACTTCTTAAATGGATCTTGTGGCTTGGACAGATGTGTCTACTAGACGTCTTACAAAGGTTTGCTAAAGATAATAGATGCATCAGTGGAGAATTTTCAGTTTCCCATGTTGGGCTTCAGTAGCTTCATTTACTGCTTCGTTGGATAGCTCAAAATGTCGTAGCGACACGATAAACAACTGAGGGTGCTTCCACTTTTTTGTGGTTTCTTAAAGGAGTTACGTATCGCGGTCGATAGTCTCTAAGAAAACCAAACCTTCCCACCTTAATTTTCTGAAAAAAAGAGAGAGGGGAGGGGAGGGGAGGACTAAGTAGCCGTGTAGAAGATCATTGGTTCACACCTGGTCCAGAAAAGTGAGTGACCATCAAAAGGAGATCGATGCCATGTGATGTCTTGCCGCGCTTTGGGACTATTTGAAAACCATTTGTACGCACGAAAGGTCATCAAAAATATTTACCTTGCATTAGGTACCAGCACGAGTTGACTGAAGACGTCAGAAATAACAGTTATAACATTTCTGCAAAATAGTTTAAAAGCAGTCTAAGGAGACAATTATAATTTCTAAACTGAAATGGCCTAAATGTGGGGCAACACGTCAAATTCAGCGGCCGAACGTTTTATCCAATCAAGAAAAAGTCAAAAATATTGTCCTGGCCATGCTATTAATCTTGGAAAAAGTTTTGATATTCGACTGCCTATGCTAATACTATAAACTCACTTTTGAATAGCAAAAATACAAATAAACCCTCCAATTTCCTTTCACTATGGCCAAGTTTAGTCGAAGTTCTAGGGAGGGAGCCGCGGGGGATATGGAAATGGGGAGTGAAGAACAGTCATTAAAATCAAATGCACATTTTCTGTAGACATACAAAAAGTATTGTAGTTGCAATAGTATTTATCCTAGAAACACTTGTATAGTTCATCGGAGCATTTTGCTAAATTGCTCTATACATACAGCACTAATACTAGTCAAGTACTTTTCACGAGTAGTTAAAAAAAGGAACATTTTACCTAAGTATTTACAAAAGTAAAAGGCTAAAAAGTTTTTTCTCTTAAAATGTTTAAACGTTTTCGATCTAGTGCTCATCATCAGAATTACCTAAGTACTTTTCTGGATTTTTTCCATAGTCAGTAAATCATGTTTTACCATTGACGTTTGTAGGGAGAAATATTTACGATGTTTTCGATGACGCAGGGAGTGTCTCGATGGCTTTAGCCTCAGGGGGTATTTAAAAATCCAATTAAGAAAAAAAGTATTATTTTCCATAAGAATGATTCTTGAGAAAAGACACGAAAATTCCTTCCGCCTGATCTTACACGTGAAGTTCCTAGTTTCTCATTAGTCAAGCATGCAGTTCAGTTTTGCTCTAATGAATCAGGTTTTTCGAACTCAAAAAAAACTATTGTTGCCACGCCCTTTCTACTCCTACAAGTCATTACGATTTTGTGAAACTATCTGTACGCTTTTAAGCTGTTTTTGCTCTAATGAATATTATGATCTAGTTCACAAGAAGACGTCTCCCTTCTTAGACTTATCAGCTAATACATGCGAAGAAGACAATGTTCTGTTAAGCTTTTCCCAAGTCTTGTCTTGCGTGGATAAGAAGCGAAGACAAATCAGTGACACCAAAGTAATGTTTTATCTTTCTCGCTTACTTTCCGCCTTTGCAATCCAGCTAATTTATTCGAAATTCTGGAACCAAAATGAGGTATTAATGGAAAAGCTCAGGGGAAACGGCGACGAAAGGATAAGAGGAAAGAACAGATAAAAACATCAAATGGAAAGACATATGGACATGCAGTCTTGCCAAGACCTCGTCAACTATAAAGGCAATTTTTGAATACTTACATGTAATGAGCTGTTTTTTCTTTTAGTATGTAATCAGAAATGGAGAGTTCAGGAAGAAATTTCAACACAAGCGCTGACTCGTTCTTCCTGTTTCCTTAGCAAGATCTCAAAAGTCCAGAATCAAACAATAACTTCGAGTTGTACAAGACTTATGCTGTCATGTCAGAGACCAATGTCGTTTCAAAATACACTAGATTTAATAATCAAATTACTCATTGAAATCGATATCATTGTACGAGAAAAGGGACTTAAAAGACGAAATAGAAAGAATTGAATAACATATTTTGCGACTAAATTTATCGGTCAATTCAATTTGCTTAAAAAGTTCGTAGTAAATTTGAGTATATAATCAGTTTTACTGAAAGTGTTTTTATGCATTAAAACAACAATTTATCTCGATTTCCAAGGAAAATGATATCTACACGAGAAAAAGGGTGATAAAATATGAAAAAGGTTTTGCAAAATGCGTACGGCAAATTTGAAAAGTACGTTGAAAATATGCGAAGAACATAGCCAATTTTAAACTATTTCATATATTTTAAAACCCCAATTAATACCTTGATTTTCAGCCATTTTTCCCCTGTCAATATTCGTCTGAATCAATTGCTTGCTCTAGTTTCACAGTACTATCTTATTCAGGGCTGTCTTCAGTCATCTCGAGAAGACTTCATATAGTCCGTGCCGCGAAGCAAGAAAAAGACAATAATGGACTGTCATCCGAGCGTTCAGTAGTGTTCCGCTATTCACAAGATAAATAACTAAATGATTGCTACGAACTCTGAATGAAAGATAGATCCTCAGTCCTAAAGCTATATGGTCCGGAAGCATTTGCCCAAACCGGTGTATATAGCCTAATGGAAGTCTAGCTTTGGTTTTCAATAATTACAGCATTCTTATAGTGCTATCAAATAGCTCCAAGGATTAATATTCACAGTGAAGATAATCCAACTTTAAATATATAGATTTCGACTAAAATGAGAACTTAGTGTGTGAATGTACAAGGCTGTTGAAGAGATTCAAAGTCTATAGAATGAATCATGTATGTACTTTTGAGAACACTACAAGGCTTTAATTTATCTAATCGTTTCGAGACGGGAGGGTTCCACTTGGCCATGCAATTCTTGAATAAGCGATGAAATAGAGAGCTTGCTATCAGGTTCATTGTCGCTAAAAAGGTCAGATAGGCTAAATATCACGCTTAAATGTACTTTATATATAGCAATAGAATTCAGCTGTGAGCTGGATGGCACCATTTAATATCTGTTTATTTGATCCACGTCGAAAAATGAAGCTAAAAACGATAGCTATCGCACTTATCTGTGGTTAACTGGATTACAATTTACTTGATTAAGTTGGTGTGCGCGAGGCTTTTTGGCATGACTTTCTGAAGGGCTTGGTTTCAAGGGCTTTTAGACATGTAAATCTGATTTCTTGTGATAATTTTTTTGGTTATATGTAGCATTCTGCTTTCATGTATACATCCCATTTTATCTTTCACGATTTTCCCTCCACTTTCCTTCGATAATATTCAGCAATAATACATATCCTCGAGACACAACCATTTATACCCATGATCGGTACAAAAAAAGTCATTTTTTTACCTTCAAAATCTATAGCACTATTCGAAAAACAGAATCCAAAATCAGTTGAAGAAATCGTCGATATTTGATACAATCAAACCAACCTACAAGACAACCAATAATTCTATAAAATTTACTTGAGAATTGGCTGAGTAAAAGAAAGTCAAAATTTTTTCCAGTGTATTCATGTTAAGTGCTTTTAACTATTGGCTTTTTGCATACATGCATGTGTATAGTATAACTAAAACGAGTGGCTACAAAAACTTCAACGCTTACTGAAACGTCTCAGTTTGGCAAAATTTCAGATCTCTCGATGTAGCTTCTTTGCAAACAGTTGTTTGTTTGTTCGTTTGTTTGTTTGTGCAAAAAAATAAGCCACAAACTGAACGCAAGCTAGGTTACATCCGCTTACGGCGAAGTATGTTGCAAAGCACTATAATTATTTTTTGTAGCCATTTTTGCGTAGCAGTTACACGAACTAAAAGCTTATCATGAGTGATATGACGTTAAACTGGTATATTGAATTTCTCTCTGATTTTATTTACAGTTTTCAGGCGTTTCAACCCAGTCCTCTTGTCTTCATCACTAGTTTTTAATTATCACCATCATCATCATCATTATCATCATCATCACAATCATTAGCGCACCACATATAGCGGCCTACGTATATCATACTCCGCGAGTTGTTTTTCTCATCGTTGTTTACGAGACGTTGGCCTCAAACAAATCATATTTGCTAGTTTAAGATTTTTACACCGATTATAATGCTAACTAAAAGTTGAGTAATTTTTAAATTTGAAAATTTTTAAAATCATTCAAAAACAAAATTGTCGTTTTTTGAAACAAGAATTACACTTCAAAATCCCTTTCACACGCACTATCACCTATAGTCTTCCTCATTTTGTACAATAACTAGACAAAAAGACAGCCAACTCACATAAAATTTCAAGATGTATGTCATATTTAGGTTGAATTTTCAATCAATGCGTTGTACCTTGACCTCAAACTTTTATAAAACCAGTAAATCAACTTCCTTTAGATATCGCAAAGTTCATTCAGGTCGATCTATAATTTCTACTTTTAGCCCAATATATAGTAAAAACTCCGGAAGAAAGTTGTGCATATTAAATAGGACAAAAGAAATCACTTTTGCGAAGATATTGTACTGGCCGCTAAAATGTCTGGTTAAAAAAAACTTTTCGGCTCGAAGTTCGCCTACAATTCTGGATTTTCTCGGTATGTTTGTGTGATCAGCTCTGATCTACAAAGCAACAACAACAGAACCGAGAAGAAATCGGTTTTGTGAAGATATTGTACTGGTCGCTAAAATGTCTGGCTCAAAAAATGTGTCGAAGTTCGTAGAATTCTGCAAGCGTTTGTATCTGTTTGTGATTGCTCTCCAAGCGACAGCGGACACAGTAGACACAAATCCAGTTTCCCGCCAAAACTACCAAATGTGCGCGCGCGGTTCCGTATACGTACTGTCTCATTCCCAGTGATTTGAGTTTTTCTATTCCAGATGTTTTTTGTGAATGCACTGTAGATAAATGCACACAACAAAACCATCCAGGAAAAAAGACGCTGAAATTGAAAGGTTGATCAAACTTGGATAGGGCTGACCGGCCACTGAAGTAAGATAACTCTGTGAGAGCGAGAGATTTGCGGAAATCATCAGTGGAAAAAAAAGACCGAAAGGCAAGTAAAAATAGCTAGATTTGCTTTCTGATATTTAGACTATATGGTTAAAGCCTCTTCTCTTGGCTTGTTGAATTGTTTATGGATTTTTTTCCCGAGGAAGCGCTCAATCAGGGATTACAAACAAAACACTTGGAACATTATATGAATAATTGATATACGTCACTTACTAGTACTGTAAACGACTCTATTCTCATCTTCATGAATGAAGTGCATTTTCCATAATACAAAATAGCTTTAAGGCACATCTTTAATCGATTAAAACAAACATTCTACGTTCTTCTAAAAGACTGTTTAGAGTTTTCTTGAAAATAGTTTTCGTTTTCAAAGTAATAATAATTTATAATTTTTTCCAAATAAGCATGGATTGATTTCACAAAGGAAATCGAAGCAGTTGGAGAGGAATGAGTTTGTTTGAAATTTTATCGTTGCTCGCTCATCAGGTTTAGAGATGAGTAATGTGATAATTAAAACAATTAGGATATTATTGTAGACAACTTCAATGTTTTCATTCAAATCTATCCTCAAAAACAATCACTTTACCTAAGATTCTGTCATCAAACAAGTTCATATATAGTTGATCAAAATGGATCGTTCGTAAATTATATATTCCTATGATATACCGTTGACATTAATCCCTCTTTTTGTTGTTTACAAGTAAAATTTTCAACGTAATTTTTGGTGATTTCCTTTGACTTAAATATTTGAATAACATTATCCGTCAAAAAGGCTAAGCGGGCACCGGAAAAGCCGAATTCAGAAAGTACCCCAGAAACAAAAAGCTAAAAGAAGACGACGAATTTTTCCTGCGGCGTTTCAGATCAGAGTCAATGTTATGTACGCCTTTTGATTCAATTAAGATAAGCAACGAAGGAAAACACTTTATACAAAAGTTGGATTTCTCCAAAAAGTGAAGTTTTTTGTCTGGTAGTGAAAGAAATTACGATTTTGTTTCTCACCACACACTTAGAAAATCTAGTGTTGTGAGTCTTTTAGAAGACTTTTGCAAAACAACCTAATTTGACAGTTTCAAGAACATACAGTCATTTCACACACGGGATTATCTAAACACAGTACATAACATTTTAAAACTCCATAAATCTTACCTGATTATTTTCTTGTGTTTTATGCCAAGCCGGTCAGCAGTAATTTCGATCCATGAAAGATAATTCTGTTCAACTTCTCTTTTTTGCTAGTTCTCTAGAAAACAATCCAGAAGTAAGCACGAAACTCCAAGAATTAAACAAGCATATGGGCTGGAAACTTAATTTTCTGAAATAACTATGACGTTTTCTCGACTCAAATGTAATACACTCAGTTCTCGCTTTTCAAACTGAAATTGTCATTTTGACATGTTGACCCCTGCGCGATTTTCCCAATTTACTATCACGTGACATTGGACCAATAAGAGGTTCCGATAGGAGTTTGTGTTTGGAATCACTCATTAGAACCTTTTAGAGCTTAATCACTCTGTGATCTATTCTTTTGTAAAACGACAGAAAGAAATGACTTGATCAATTAGGCCTTCTTATTGAAGAGGACTTGAGAATATTAGCGACTTGGCCTTTTCACGATCAACTTACTGTAAATACACTTTCTTTGAGCAAATATGCTGTTCAACAAAGATTAGCCGTTCTCAAGTTTCTCCAGTCGACCAAAAATGTTTGCTTGAGATGGCAAAGATTATTTCGACTTTTGTCTCGTCAGGAATTCAGTCGCATAGTTATTTTGGAAAGAGTTCTCCTCTTGGCCTTTGCTATGCCCTGATGGCAAGAGTAACTTTTTGTAAAACTTATTGTAGATTAAAGAAATACTCAGTAAACATAATAGGACGAAAGAGACAAGATGTTTCCGCGAAAGAGCTCACTTCCATTTCATTAAGAAGCCACGTTATGTGGACGTCTTATCATATCAACCTCCAAAACCATCCAT
This sequence comes from Telmatactis stephensoni, assembly GCA_029948255.1. Classification (NCBI taxonomy): domain Eukaryota; kingdom Metazoa; phylum Cnidaria; class Anthozoa; order Actiniaria; family Isophelliidae; genus Telmatactis; species Telmatactis stephensoni. The sequence goes on from JALIZF010001908.1 coordinate 623,973, forward strand.
CTTCAAATCTCTAAAATTCCTCTCTAATGGACCTAAAACCAGTTATTATTTTCATGACAGAACATCCAAACCACAAGACATGAAGTCTTCGTTTTCGTACCGAGCAAATATGAAGCGAGTTGGCAGTCGCTCCCCACATATCCCAAGAATTTTTAATTTTCCAAGCGGGGCGCATTTGTGCAAAACTTTAAGTGCATTGGGTGAAAAATTGACAAGTTGTCGTACGAAACGGAAAATGCACTTACCAATGAAGACCAAGTGTCAGTGCAGTCCCTCTAGTTCTTAAGAGAGCAGGAGTTTAGCGAGTAAAATATGGTGGCAAGCACTCGAGGTGAAAACGCAAAAACAATTGATATCATCTTGCGATCTGTTTATATGTACGAAGTTGGGGGGCTGATGAATGCAATAACTTCTTTCAGTGGCGAGTTAAGGGTATGCTAATTTGATTAAACTTTATCTTTTCACTCGATAACCATCGCTAGGCATCGACCTAAAACTGAAAGCAATTCAGCGTTGACATACTAATACATTGTCAGCCTATTAAACTTAGCGACGCGCGCTTATAAAGCTGTCGAAAATAACATGAAATTCACATCAAAAATAGATGTAATACTACTTGTATCGTTTATTAATGACCTCATAAAGGTTCAAGAAAAATGTCTTTGAAGGAGGAGAATGCGTGGTTTAGAGAAATTATAAAATAATTATGGTTAATAAAGACTTGCCGGGGTCTTAAACGCCACTTAGAAGGCCATTCCCGCTGAGTTTAGGGTCATATTACTCGAGATTATAACACGAATTATAACCAATAATCCTGCAGGAACTTTATGCTTTCAAATTAACCTTATCATCTGACCCGGCATTCGTTGGTTTTAATCGATATTCGTTCAATACAAACGTGTACCCCACCCTAGACGACGGGAGGTTGTCGAAACAGCGGTTTTTTTGAGATATCGGTATCACGTTTGTCCAAAAACTCATAAGTATAGTAGTTCTTCACTGAAGATCTTCAAAGGTTTTTCAATCTAGCTCGTCTCCGCCCTTACAGTAGCTTGAGATTCAGAGGCTCATAATTAGCGCTTTTGGAGATTCTATGAGAGGATCGCCCCGGTCGGTTAAGAGTTGCCGGCAGAGGCGGCCAGGCTTGGCCTTTAATGAAACCTTTCAAGTGCGAGATCCAGGAACATTTTAAACCTAGCAGGGAGTCTGAAATAACAAGCTGGTGCCGTAAATTAGCTGACTTACACTGTGTCCATTAACTTTGTTTATTAACTCACTCACATTATAGTTTGCATTCGTTGAGTTCAAGTTTTAATCGATTCCCGTTCCATGTGAATTTGTACCCCACCTTAGACGATGGGAGGTAGTCGAAACAACGGGTTTTTGAGATATCGGCATCACGCTCATCCAAGAGTAGTTCTTCATTGAATATATCTCTTCAAAAGTACGTTTTTTAATCACTAGATTCCATCCTTGCAGTCGCTTGAGTTTCAGGTGTACCTAGTTCGCGCATTTGGAGTTTCTATGCGAGGATAGCCCACGTCGGTTTGACGATGATTTCTAGATCTTGTTTTTTTTTAATAATATATTATACTCTAATGGGGAGTTTGTGAAATAAGAAGCTGGTGCCGTAAATTAGCTGACTTACAGGCTGTGAACAGTGTGAAAATTGACTAGCTGTTGATTAATTCACTCAAAATATAGTTTGCATGAGAATAGGTTGTTGATCTGATCAAGAAAAAGGAAAATCAATTAATAGTTTTTTGTTGAAATTTGAGCAAACTTAAAAATAGCTATTGATCTTAACTTATATATGTATGGAGAAGTAGGTCAGGCTGGCAAACAATAATTCTAATCACATTTCTTATCCAATCGAATGTGACCTCTGTCATTTTACACATATAGTTTCAATCGCTAAAGGCCATAAAGTGTGCATGTATAACTACTTCAGGCCTGCTTCAACGTTTTCTCGCTCTAAATAATTGTGTGATTTATTCTAACTGATGCCTGGTTAATTATCTTGCTCCTTCCCCTTCATTCCCCTTCCCTTCCATTGATCTAAGTTCACATAATATGTCTTAAAACCGTATGAAAAATAATTGACATATTTTGTTTTGCAAAATGTTCTCACCGTGGCATATAGCCACGTCACCTTAGGCTAATGACAAATAGACCTTTAAACTAATACAACCGTCACTAGGAACACTCGATATTAACAATTAATTCAACAAATGGCAAAAAAAGCCCAATTTGGAACCCCCCGTTGCGGATCATCATGGACGCACTTGTCTGGCATGTCTGCAGGTATAGGGAATTCAAAATAATCGACATTCAAGTACTTTATTTATGTCACATTATCGAGAGCTTAGCGCGGGAGAAAGAGCTCATTTGGTCTAAGTAATCCGCTTAAATTAGTGTCATCCATCTTTTATAACCTGACCCTTACGCTGAACTTCCTCGGCTTCTCCTCCGCTCTATCATACTCTCCAAGAGTTGTATTTTTGGACTGCTGAACCAGAATAAAAATTTTCTAGCTATGGTTAATAGTAAACATTTTTATAGATGGCTCCATGCAAACACTGAGATACAAGCTGATCGAGTATCCTAAAAAACTGTTGTAAATTATGCGTCTTGTAGGTGGGGCCATACATCTGTCTGGCGGAACTTGTCAGATCGTTTGACGTAGAGCGGACACTTAAAACTGCTCTTTTGCTAGCTGGAAATGCCTCGAAAGCTCCCAAACCAAATGTAATCAAATAGTTAATGTGAGCATTTCCTAATGAAAGGAACTCATAAAAAAAGCTTTTCATTTCCTCACCTCGCTAGATGCAAATGAAGAGCACATTTCCTTGACAGACTGAGAGCTGGAAATTGGAATGACCAATAACATGCGAAGAAACGATTGAGAAGATATATAGAAAAGAGAACCACTTGACGAGAATATTACCGCCTTTCCCTTCCCCACCCTCCCCTCCCTTTGTTGTTACTAGTCCAGTTTTTGACAAAACACTTATTAAGATTTAGTCTGTTTTTGACCAACGTTTTTGACAGTTTTTGACAAAAGACCTTTTTTCATTTGAAAAATGACTGGTTGGGCTAACATGGAGTTTTGTATCCTCGAATGTGACAATTTTTTCTCGCTAATTTATTTGCTCTATAACATGGAATCGGTTTCTAAATCAAAGACATCAGTTTTCTCATGATTTCAAAGTGGCATTTCTCCGCGTAATAAATGAATTTAATTATCTAGAGAATCGAAGTCAGTGGGGTACAAAAGTCGATGAATCTAGTATAGTACAGGCGGATGCAATTCTCTAATATTGAAGTTTCCAGATTTAAAGTTTCTCTTTCAACAAAACTTAAGTACAGGAAACACAGAAGATAAATCACAATTTCAAGTTGAAGGGTTTGTGGAGTTTGAAAACAAATATAATGATCAAGAAATCAATGTTTTATGTATGAACTGATTGCGTTATCATTTATCATAATGGAAGAGCTAAGAAATCAGATGATGAGATAAAATAGTTTTTAATTACAAGTTGTCTCTAAGATATTAAACTAAAAGGAATTCGTTACGTCAAAGAGTTCTGAAATCATAAAAGTATATTTACGCTAAAGTCAAGGTCTGAAATTTTTGTGAAAATGAATATTTGGATTATTATCGCTGGATATATTTCCAGAAATTGTAAAGAGACTTCGAGAAATGAGTAGGAATCTTCGATTACTATCAGAATAATACTTAATTTTAACGCTCGGTAATATGTATCAATAAACGTCGACCCCTCCCCTCCCTACTATTTTTCAGTCTCCATAATGTGTGACGTTCTTCCTGGCTCAAAAAATCAGTAAATAACGATATCAATCTATGCATGAGAAATGCGTTCTTATTTTGTTATCGATAAAATCTTTTCCTTTTGTAGTAGATTATCTTTAATATTAAGGTGACAACGAAAAAAGCGTTATTTAACCTGAAACATCAAAAGGATTGAAGACAATATGCGTATCGGTAAAACTTCGTGTAACTTTGTCTTAACAGCGAGGAATATTTTGGATCAACAGATCAATGCAATCAATGACGCTGTTTTGGACGTTCAGCTGAAAAGAGAATAGAATCTTTCGAAAGACAAAAAGGAAACTAATTGGGTGGGATAACGGCTATTTTCTTTAATCTACTAGGCATAAAAGTAAACTTTGTTAGAACCCGAAAATGCTCAAAAAGCTCGCCGAAAGGAGCGGATATTTGACTAAGAGACTAAGATGCTTATCTAAACTTCACACCCTCGTGAAACCCTATTATATATCTTTAGAGTGAAATTGAAAAAAAGAGGTCGCGACTCCCTCCCCCCTCCCCCCACGATTGTCCCAAGTGCTTCTTTTATACACATATTGAAATTTATTTATCTTATGTTTAAAAACGTCATTTAAGAACGGAAAATTGAAACATGAAGACATTCAATGGTTTTCTCAGAAAAATATTAAGTGATACGAAAATCTAAGTGAAATCACTATACACGTAGAGCACTCAACTGGCTTTCCTCGTTTTCCCACAAAGCCAACCAAATGCTATTCATCATTAACGCTGAAATGGGTTTAAAAGCATTTTATTCAAATGACGTACAGTCTGTTCATTTAGTTTCTGGCACGGCACGAACGCATTAACGTACGAGAGCTTCCAAAATTAATGTAACTACTCAGTTTATCTTACAAAAATATTTTTTAATCATATTCAGCTTAGCTTTCCAAAAAAATCGACGCTTTTAACCGAACTGCATTGAATTGGTTTTCGAAAACGAAAACGAAAAAATGATTTCTATAAAGCATGCAAGTCACTAATCCCCCAATAATCACTGTTAATTTTTTTTCCTGCGCAAAACATTCTTAACCAGCCTATATATTTTTGAATTTGGATGCGAATGGATGCAAACTCGTGCCAGAAACATTTTTCAAAACTATTTTTCTCAAGATGCACTCGTTAAACTGCTCCGGCAAAAGAAACTCTCAGAAATCCTGTACTCCAATCAGATAAAGAATATAAAACGGATCATCAGAAGCTTTGTTGATAGAATCTTTTTGCTTTGTCACCATGCACGCAAGCGGTGATAAAATTCCATTTGACTTCGCTGATTATGTGCTTCTCGAAACTTATATCGCCGGGTAGTAGTACCGCAACGAATATTGAATGATAGCGTTTCTTGTTCACTGTGGGAGGTATTCTTACAATAAACTCCTTTTTGTGATAATACCTATTTTATCGCAAGTAAAATGAATTATAATATGACATAAATACACTCTACTTTTTAGTTGGGCATGTTCTGTTCAGTAGTAAGCTGCAAAAAAAACATTAATGGAAAGGAAAGGAAAGAAAGAAAACAGAAAGAAAGAAAGGAAGAAAAAGAAAGAAAAGAAAGAAAGAAAAAGAAAGGAAGAAAGAAAGAAAGAAAGAAAGAAAGAAAATAAAACAAGACATAAGATGCGTTTTAATTGCACTGTTATCACATACAGTAATGATTCCGGGCTTTCCTATTTAATTTGCAAAAAATTATACATTCCATAAAGTTATCACCGGAAAGTGGAAAAGAAAAGAACAAATGAAAATCTTGCTGTGCTTTAGTTAAGACACTAAATTGACCTGCCTACGTGAATAGTCTCACCTGCATGCCCTACACAAATGTCTAAAATGCAAATTCTCTTGTAAAGGCAATCTTCACACCGTGGCATATTGACTTAGCTAGGTAAACAGAAATATTATAGGCGACTTTAAGTATACATCATCTAAGACGACATGTCGTGCTACAAATGATAGATAGTTCGGCTGCTTTTTCGTGTTGTTGATAACTAATCAAGCAGACTGTCCCGCAGTGACTGCGGATCAAAACCGCGGCAAACGCGGGCCGACAATTGCGCATGACAAGAAATTCCCAATTTGGGCTGGACGAATGTCATCTCATTTAATTTCTTGAAGTTGAGTATTTCATAAAAAACAGGACAACTGATAGCTCTGGGGTTGAATAATTTATGTGTAGATTTTTTGCGAGGAAAGAAAACATCTATTAGATAAAGTCATCAGAGTTGAATGGATGAAATCTCTCGAATCATTTACTGCGTTTTCATGATCACATTCAATGTCTTCTATAGCACTTTTACACTTATTAAGATCATACATGGTCTTATATATAAGATGTAAAAATGGGCGATAAATTAGCTTACAATTCTCACTACACAACAATGCCGTTCCTCCAAATCTATATCTTTTGAAACGTCGTATTACAATTCCGTCCTAAATCCCTACCACCACTAATAAGAGAGTTTACAAAACATGGCTTACATTAATTTCCTAGAAAATGACTCTCCAAAAGTGTTTCTGGCTTAGCCAGCACGAAAGCAAAATCGAATTCAATTTTGTAATTTTTTCCCGAAGCATTAGGCCTCTTATGCAATTTAAACTTATTTTTTGTGTTTTACTGCTTGCTACTAAAACAAAAGAAGTAAACTCTTCAGGGTTTAAAGTACGAGTTACCTTTACATCCGGATGTATAAACCAAGATGAAATTTGCTTCTAAGTTTCTCCAAGAATCACGTTGACACAGATGAGCTTCACGAGCTAATCAGAAAAGTCGGTCTTGAGGAGTTTCGCTCGATGGCTTAAAACCTTCAATCCAAAGTTCCTCAGTTGGCATTCAGACAGCTCTCAAGAGGGGACTATCTAGCCCACAAAGTACAATTTACATTGCCAAACTGCGTTTGAAGCCACTAGATTTGTTAGATTACTTGTTTCTGCCGACAATTTACTCTGTCAACTGCAATGTGTCAGCAAGCAAATCAACCTATCATGTGTTACTAGGCATATCACCTGCTTGCTGCAGTTTAACTGTCTCAATCTCCTCTCCAAAGACGCACGGATCGACAAGATCTGCTATTGACTGCGTTGTCATCGCAACGATGATTTCACCAATCTTTCTCTATCAATCTAATGACAAGCTTAAAATCAGAAGATTTCGAGAGTAGTAGTGAATGGATCTTTTCTCGGTTTTTGTCAGCTGAAAATGTTCTATTAAGTGAGGTTATCCTCAGATTGTGCTTTTGTTTGATGTCATCAAAACCTATTTTCCTTCTCAAAATATAAAAGCCGGACTGCTTTATATATACGTATATATTAGATTTTCTGTTTTCAAATGCTACCTTATCCACAGACCCTCAGATTAGTGTTACATTGAAAATAATCTACTTTAATTTACACACACAAAAAAGACAAATGAATTGAATTTTAAATTCACATTATGACATAGTTTTAATCCAGAAATTCGTACACTAATCGATTATGATGGTGGTCCGTGTTTCATTACTTTCACCAAATAAAAACCGCATCATATTAGATACCATTCCTAGTTCTTATTCTTTCTCATCGAATCGTAAACTCTTAGTAAACAGCTTATATCTGATTGAATTGCTAGGCGGCGTTCTCAGATGTTTGGCATTTAATGACTAGTTTTGCCTTAATCACACTCATCTTGGCCGAAATCCGTGACACAAGATTCAATTGAATTCAGCCCTCTTTACATTTTCCTTGTAAATTTGAACTCTTATGCGCGCTGTGATTTTAACTGACTGGTTCCTTTCAGAAGTGAAATTCTATCGAGGTATCACTGAATTTTCCTTCGGGGAGGTCGGTACAGACAAGCCAAGAAAAAGATATCAGTCAAGGAACAATCTGACACAATGTTTCCTGTTTAACAAGCTAGCAATATCATATCACATGCAAAACCTTTATATTTAGTTAACCAACCAAATGATATCATATTTGAAGCATTCTTTTACAACACACGAAACGCTATTCCACTGAAGTAGTTCCCGCAAAAATTGGTTTTCACTGCGCGCCGACGCATATATAAAGCGCTAACATATGTAATTCGTTTTTCGCCGACGCGTAAACATAACCCAAGACGCGAAATTGGGTTGGGGGTATGCTTTCCCGTTTGACGCTTGTTCTTGCGTTCTTCATAAAACTGCAAAGTTAACCTAATTATCTGAACGGACTTCGTCGGTAATCAGGAACAATAATCAAATTTTTGCTAATTAATTTTTTTCCTGGTATATACTCAATTGGGAAATAATCATATATCATGAACAGTCCGCGTCCCGTAATCCGTCTACTAGCTTAAAATATAAGTCACTTTACTTGCAAATATTTAATCGGGATATTGCCTTATTTCATGCATCCTGAAGTGAACACTGATTCTCTTGAAAAGGACAAAATTTACGGTGCTATCGAAGAAGGCTTTGCAGGCTCATTCTAGCCCATTTAGGCCTTGTTTACACGAAGGCGAGTTGTCCTTGGTAGCCTAGATAATTCTTTGCATGGTTTTCTCCTTGGGGTAACTAAACAACTGAAAACAACAGAGTTATCCCTGCGACGAAGGACAACCCGCTTACATGTAAACAAGGCCTTAAGGCCTTTCTATACGAGAAATATTGCATGGCAAATTTTCTATTACAAATGGTTTTTCTCCGTTTACACGAGCACTGGCAAATGCAAATTTGGTCAAATTCTCTCGTCCATACGAGTAAATATAGAAAAGTCGTACTGAAAATTGTTGGTATAAAATGGCCCGGCTTTAGGTCATGGACTGCAATCTGTTGCAATAGTATCCAATCGCTCTCTCAACTCTTACATCCTATCAATTTGCATATTCTTATCAAGCGGCCTAGCAACATAAGAAGGAAATATAATCAGGATAAAGGGTCTAACCGGGACATGAAGACGATAAGTTGTCCCTGGTGGCCGGGATAAGTCTTGTTTTCAAACTGAGAACTCCGCGCGTTCAGTATGAAAGGGCCAGACTTCCGACCGAGTGATTTGTATATTAACGCTGCAAATTGTAAGTGCTGAATTTTCGCCTTGTAGTGTATGTGTGTCAGCTGTATGTATTGAGACAGTCAAGTGCAATCTATTTTCACATGATGGCATTTCATAAAAGCAACTTTATGGCTTTGCTTGTGAGGTGAATTTCATCCTACCACTCTCTCCCCCTCCCCCTCCCTCCTCCCCCCTAAAAAAAGAAAAAAAAAGGATAAAAAGTAGCAGGAAGTCCATACTCAACAAGGTAAAGCAGAAAAAGCTTGAAACTTCGCGGATATTAATTTACGTTTTTCTTATCCAAAAGGTTACATACCCTGATTTTTTTACTTCATTGTGAAGTCGATTCAGGGTCGATTAATCTGATTTCACAAATATATTCTGGTGAGACGCGAATTGCGCATGCAGCAGAGCTGTGTTCAGTTGTTTCCAATGTTGCATCAGTTTGCATATGAAATAAGGGTCGGCCTCTTTGTAAAACAAGGCTTCGGGTCATTCACTATCCTTTTAAAGTTACTTCACTTTCTTTACCCTTGAGGTTCAGGATCCAATGTTTATAGTGTTAACACACGCCATCGTTCAAAGTATGCCGGCAATGTTGTATCTTTGTACTATATCAGTAGCAGTAGTATACCTCCGGTGGTTTTTCGTTTCAACTCCCTTTACCGTATGTATGTATGTATGTAGATATGTATGGGGGACAGTTGATGAGTCTACGGATTGTTTTGATGTTATTTCCATTCATTCTTTATATGTGTTGCCCACAGGTCTTTTAATTTCCTATAAGCTAAGGAAACTTTATGTATCATCTTAGCGGAAATGTTTCATAACGTTACCGTATTCCCAAAACTATTTATTCTAGGATTTTCAAAAAACATAATGAAAAAATTTTAGGAAAATAATAAAGGAAAACAAAAGAGAACGAAATGAAATATCAGCCGAAAAAAATTACAGAAAGAAAGAAAGAAAAGTAAAAAATAGAATGGATGAATGAATGAATAAATGGATGGATCAGGTGGATGGATGGGTGATGGAGGAGGAGGAGGAATAGATAGATGGATGGATGAATATTTTCTGTCAAGAACAAGAAATCACCAGCGATTACTGCAAAGTCTTTGTTGTCAGTGTTGCCCGAGGCTACTGTTTAAATAAGTGCACTCTATCAGTAGTTCCGGATAAAGTACATATCACACATCTTCATCAATTTATACGCCATTTACTATGACTACACACCCCAAGGACTTACATGCGTTCTATGTAATAGTTCGATAACTTATTTCATGTCTTACATCAAAGATCGATATGAGATATGCACGCTATATGAGGAATTATATATACCCGCAAAGATATATGCAAATCATTTAAATCCGGTATATGAATACAGTGTAACCCTCCATAGGACAACCGCCGCCCTGTTGGCCCAGTTGGTTGAGCGTCGGTCTCACGTGCGGGAGGTTGGGGTTCGATTTTAACCGTCAAGCGTCATACAAAGTTGACGTTTGGGAAGTGGGAAGGGAAGGGGGGTTCGTTCGGACCTTCGAACCACCCAAAGCGACGGGCCTGGAACAAATCCTTCACGATATCGAATTTTGCCTAATTAGGCAGCATATTCATTCTATTTTCTGGTCACAATATTAAACCGCAATACAAGAAACGGGCAAGTTCGACAACAAGTTGGAACAGTAACAACTGGCAATGTAATTTCATAAAAATTGATGCTTAACTATGGTTAGTAATATCTAATTGGCTTATTTCAATCGTCATTTGAGTAGAATTAACCGTCAACCGTCAAAGCACTGAATTTCATACCCGTCAACCGTCAAAAAGGCAAAATTTTAACCGACAACCGTCAAATAAAGCTATACCCCCCTTGAGACTCTCTTTGAAGACCCTTTTTAAAAATTGTATATCTCTGTATTCCATCATCGATTTATCGTGTCAGGAGTTACAGGAATTATACTGCATTTGAATTATTGCCAAAGTAAAGCCGATGGAAAATATGTTGATGGTGCCAAATTTACATTCACATTTACATTCCTATTTAATCTACATGCAGAATGATTTTATGTGTTGAAAATACATCTAGAAAAAACGACAAAGAAATGATTTTTGTAGTTACTTTAGAGCCTTATTCCTTAGCAAGATAAAAATAGGACAAACACTAAGTCCCTAAACTTACAATCGATGACTGGCATCTAGGGCTTTGACTTATCGAAGTGATTGGGTTTTGTAAACTTAATTAAATTGAAAGAAATGCGTATTCAAGGATAAAGATTCATTCGATAAACAAAATCATATCAGTTAAGCTTTTTGGAAAGCTCAACAGGAAACCGATAAGAGAGTAAAAATGGCAAACAAATGGAACACTTTTATACTGTAATATAGGCTATATAAGATAAAGATTTAAGGGAAGTCGACAGAAAAACTAGCCACCAAGGCCACATTATTAGCCAGACTGAATCAATCAAACAGAGTTAAAAAAAACTAACGAAAGAGAGTAAGAAAAGAAAAAAAAAAAAGAAAGAAAGAGCAAGACGAGAAGAAACGATGGAAGGAAAGGGAAAACTGAAGAAATAACAGGAAAAAGAAGTAAAAAAAAGATGGATTAGAATTAAAAAATGAACAAAACGAAAAGAATGAAGAGGGAAGATCGAATACAGAAAGAACAAAGAAAAACAAAACAAAAAATGGAAGAAAGGGGAAAGGAATAAAGGAGGTAGGAAAAAGGTTGGAAGGAAAGAAAGAAAGCAATTAAGGAAAGACTAGTACTGTATATACCTGCTTCCAATCTGCACAGCGCTAACAGCGATATTCAATCCCAATATCATCTGATGATATTTATGTCTCTATATGGTTTGATGCAGGTCTCACTTTTCCGGCATACATATGTACGCTTGCTATTTTAAGTTTTGTTCTTGCTATATATATTTAGGCTCTAAACTCATTCTTAGACAATATTGTAAGAAGGTTGCTAATATATTTAAGCCGAATACTTGTCAATCAAAACCGACGGAAATTCTTGGAACTGTATCAGTTTTTCTTACAGATCCACTTTAAGGTTTAGTGATGGTTTAACCGGTGAGGAATTGTTCCCTTTCGAGAAGTGCCTCAAGAGTTCGTGCACCTGATTTTTCATTATCTTGCTAATTTGGCCGTAATGGAAAAGCATTTTCTGGCGGGATATTTCATGAAAATTTGTATTCCGTGTGTTCTTTGTTTTAATGGTCTTAGAAGTTGGACGTCATTCATTGAATTTTAAGCTCAATACGGGATCTTTTCATATATGCGCATTTTCGAATCTCACCATTTTGTTCGCAATTAGCAGTATTGGGTTTCTCGAACTTTCTGTTCATTTATTTTTAAATGTAAGGAAAACAAACTCCATCAATCACAAGCTCTTCAGTGAGAACTTTTGGAATGTCTGCCAAAGAAAACTCAAAAACACTTGAAAAAAAGCGAATATTATATTTTATCAAGCAAGGATTCAAAAAATGTCATTTTTCATCACGCACTCCAAGAGTTAAAACGTTCGATACCGCGGTTTTTAAATAACGCCATAAAAACAAAGAGACCACTTATAGGCTGCTAAAGTAAAGTAAAGTAAAGTAAAGTAAAGCGACCATATTTAACGTCGATAACTCGTAACAGTAATTCAACTGACAAACCTGAGGTCGACGGTGCGCTCATTTTACTCCCCTCTCTCCATCAGTGCTCTGTTTTAAGGGTATTTAAAGCTAATTAAAGCTACACGGAAAGGAAAGAAGTCGAAACAAGGAGTTCCTCACATACACATAAATAGTGGACAACAACATAGAAGAAACCCTGAGAATTGGGGTAATTCAGAGCTATTGTGGTTATCAAAAAGCAACTGCAGTTAAAAACAGGGGGACGATCATTTGAGAATGTCCGTCTTGCTGGGGTTTCCGCTTTGGGGGGTTCAACGTACTAGAACTAACGGGGTGTTTACCTGACACTAGGATCGTCCTACCAGGCTCATCCTACCTGCTTTACATTTACTGCATTCTGTTTAGTAGGATGATCCTAGTACCGAAGTGAAGACACAAATTTCCATGTAAACAGAATGCAGTAAATGTATAGCAGATAGGATGATTCGCCTACTAGGATGATCCTAGTGCCATGTAAACACGCCCTAAATTGGATATATTGGTGTATGTATAGAATCGATCTCAACAGGCAAGAAGGTTAGCGGGTGGGTTTGACAAAGTATATCTGTCACGTTTTCTTCCTTCTTCTTTTGCTTCTTCCCCTTTTTTAAAAATATTCTTGACATAATTTCTGAGACGAAGTGTGCTTTTTTCGTTCTCCGTTGTAACTACTCAACTCAACTGGCAGCAGCCTCATATCATCAACACATCATAACAGATGCATTTCAGTTCCAAAAGTATCCGGTTTAAAAACTGCTAATTCAACCTCTTGTGATCTGCGACTTTAAATTTTTCTATGATTAATTGTAATTAATATTCAAACTTCGTGATATACACGAAATTCTTGAAGCTGATTGGCTCATTAGCTTGCGGTATTTGTTGTTGTTGTTGTTTACTAATGTTTTGTTAGGATGCTCTAATGTGATAATGACCATTAATCCATTTTTCTATTATCATAAACAGAAAAGGATTGTTTCAAGTCTAGAGGTGCTGGGACCTGTCTTTGCGAGCCATTTCATGTGGTTCTTAGCGATGCGAATATTTCTAAGTCCGGTCAGGAGCTTCATGACTGGTACAGGGCCCGGTTGTTCGAAGGGCGATTAACGCTTATCCTGGATTAGAATGAATGGTTTTCTTTAGATTTAATCCTGGGGTTAATGCTAATCGTCTTTCGAACAAGTGGGCCCTGGTAATAAGATGGGAGAACCTACGTAGCATGCAATTGATGTAATATATTCATAAAAATATATTGGATATCACATGAAACAATAGATAGAATGATAGTAGAATACAATAAATTTTACGAATATATTACATCAACTAAATGCTACGTAGGTTTTCCCGTGATAAAATGCGACTGAACAGTCCAATTGCGGTCTGATTTTAAAATCATTAACTTTTTTCGAAGCAAAGGTTGTCGATAAGAGTAAAACAAAATTTCCAATATGAAATCTAATAAGTTTCAACACCCACAAGATCTCAGAAACATGTTATAGGCGTGGCTCAACAATACCGATGAATGTTCATTTTTATCGGGATTATTAAAGTCATTGATATAAAAGATAATAAGTAATATTGTAAAAATGCAAAACACTTTCATAAAATGCCAGTCAATGTCAAGTTAAATTTCCGTTCTTTTTTGGTCTAAATTGAAAATTCGTGAGTATAGTAATAGGATATACGTATGTGATAACGATATTACGGGTCAACGAGACGGGCGCCGACTTTATCGCGAATTTTGCACACAAAAAAAAAAGGAATTAACAAAAGTTGCCAGTGTCAGAGGCTAAAGGCGCTGTTACACGGTAAAACTTTTCTCTGAAACTTGCCTCAATCACCGTGGCGAGACAAGTTTCACAACGCATTGCACCGTGTAACATGGTCATTTAGCTGAAACTTTCCCGGGTCGGTTTCACGAGACGGTTTCACGAAAAGTAGAACTGCTTTCTACTTCTGCAACAGAAACTTGAACAAGTTTCAGGACGAAATTTCAGCGTGTAACACCCTTTATGAACTCGTCTCGCATCGGCGATCGAGACAAGTTTCAGATAAAAGTGTCAGCGTGTAACAGCGCCTTAAGATAACTAATATTGTGCTGACGAAACGCACCCTTTCACAAAATGCCAGCCAACGTCAAATTTAATATCCGGAATTCTTTTCTGATGAAAACTCAGTCATTACGTTTAAGACATGTTTTGTATGATAACATTAAGACGGCCAACTATCGCAAATTGCACAAAAAACTGAGATTAAGAAAAGTTGTCAATGAGAGTAAAATAAGTCATATCGTACTATCAATACTTTCATGAAATGGCGCCCAATGTCAAATTTAATATCCGCTTCATTTTTGTCCTAGCTGTTGAAAATTTATTAAGTTTTTAGATATGTATACATGATAACGTTTTTGCGAGTCAAGAAGACGGATTAACCTTGAGAAAGATAAAATTCTTTGTGATGAAAGTTTGATGAAAAGCTAATTAAAATAGGATTTTGCAGTCAATCAATGATTCAAAGTGACGATATAAGATTTTTACTAATCCGAGAATAATTTGTAAGTATTTGTTTGCTTGCTAGATAGATTAGAAGAGATAAAACCACAAGTGTTCAGTGAATAAGCTTCAGTATTGTTAAAGAGTAATAAGTACATTGTAGTTTTAAGAGAACTAGAAGTTGTATTGCGTTTTAAAGTGACATTAAACGGGTTCCATGCTCTCCACCCACACAATGCCGGATATTTCATGATATATGATGCCAAACGTGTCTATAAATGGCATGTATAAAATGACTTGATATGCGCTGGTGATAGTGCAATTTAATGGCTGAACGACTCGCAAATATAACGAAAAACACGGCCCACTCCTTACTTACTGTGTCATCGTTTTACATAACCTGTTTTGGTGCGAAAGAAATTAGGTTTATTCGTTTAAAATGGCAATTAGAAAGGTTCCAAAATAGAACTAACCGTAAGGTGAAAGGTAACAATTAAGGATCGAAAGGCAGGCTTGCGGGCATGAAAGGCACACCTGGCGATGGTCTACAAATAGACATGACAGAAAGACAGACAGACAGACAGACAGACATGTAGGCAGGCAGAAAGACAAACGGACAGCCGACAGACAGACAGACAGACAGACAGACAAGACGGACGAACGGGCAGGTGGGCAGACATACAGACAAACTGACGAACTGACGCGAACTGATGAACTGACTGACTGACTGACTGTTCCATTACAGACAGACTGAGTGACTGACTGACTGACTGACTGACTGACTGACTGACTGACTCAGTGACTGACTGACTGACTGACTGGTGAACTGACTGACTGACTGACTGACTGACTGACTCAGTGGCTGACTGACTGACTGACTGACTGACTGACTGACTGACTGACTGAGTGTTCCATGACAGACAGACTATTCTACAACAGACATATAGGCAGACAAAAAGATAGATCGGCTAGGACAAAGAAAAAATAAAACAACTGAAGAAAGAAAACATATGTGGTCAGCAAAAGCGCGCGGTAAAAAAAGGAAATAAGTTTTGAAAATCAGAACAATTTCAACCAACCTTTGATACTGCCTGGAACCTTGAAGCTTTACAAAACCGCCAGAATCCTGAGGACTGTAGAGCGGGAGAAAAAGTCAAATTAAAGCCTTAGCAAAACAGCACTGAAGAGAAGAGAAAGAGAAAGATGAAGAGAAATCTAAGGCAAACGACCACACACATTAAATTGATTCAAACGAGATATTTTCTTCGCGTGCTTGATATCTGCTTTACACAACAGAAGTCAGCTCTAACTTCTAACAACGCCCTAGCATTAAAGTTCATATCCTCTCATTTCTTATAAAAGGCTTTTTATCTCGACGTTTATATGATTGATTTTGTAAGACTAAATTCTCATTTCCTTAGCGGCCTTTTTGTTTTTAAGCTTTTTTTCTCTCGTTGAACAATATTACTAATAAATTCTCTTGGCTCACTTCATGATAGCATCAAATGCGGTTGAGAACTGACAAAGGTACTAACTCTTTTGCTGATAAAGAAGAATTTGGTGAAAAAGGAAAAACGGGAGATATCGTTTAACTTGCTGTAAAGATAATTGCTAGTGACTACCTAAAAGACCACACTTAAAACCCAAGACTTTGGTAAAGAATTTCAATTAACAAAATGACTTTGCTATAAAATTTTAATAGTATTAAGAATCAAAAAAAGCATCTTTATATAATGGATTTTGAATCTTGAGAATCGCGGTTACTCGCGTTCTCAGTAATCCTTAGGTTTCAAAAAACGTCGAAGATCTAGAATTTGATATCTGAGAGACCGAGAAACTAGCAAGAAATCGATTCACATCATGGCATCGTTGCAAACTGGTGTCGTTGCCATGACAAAATTAGAATTAGAATGAGCTTTTATCAGGTATTTTTAAATTCGTAAAACAGAAAAAGAATTACCACAGCTGGAAAGAACATGTTAAAATTAGCAAGACAGTGAAGTTTGAAGGAATTAAATCCAAAACTCGCGAGAATATGAATTTTTGAAAAGTGTGAATAATGTTTTCATACAAAATTTCGATTTCGGAAAATTCATATCTTCGTGAGTTTGAAAGTTACTTCATTCAAACTTCACAGTTTTACTAATTTTGACGTGCTCTTTCCAGCTATGGTACTAATTATATTTCTGTACTGTGACTTTTGGAATTACATGCATGATAAAAGCTCATTGTGACCTGAAGCAATCTTGTTGGTACACTTGCTCAGTATAATATGAAAAAATATTGATCTTAATTTTTCGGAAATATGAGCATTTTCTCTCACTGAAATGATATTTTGACAGATCGGCGATATCTCTACAAATGCTACTCAATTCGTAAAACATCTTTTATTTCTATGCAATTCGATGGCTGAGAATTCCAAAAAGCTTAGAAATCGGAAAATGATGTTGAAAGGTGCGGCTGAAATTCTGACCTGTCAACCAAATAAATGGGTGCGGGCCACCGTAAATCAATTTCAGATTGACAGATCAACATTTTTAAAAAAGCCATCCATAATTATCTTCCTGCGTTCGAAAATTCTATAAATCAATAACGTTTGCCAAGAACTTTTAGTTCGTCGTTTATGGAACTAAAAGAGTCTGCTGAGTAGTTTTCAAACTCTTCAAAACGATCCTAAAAATACAATCATTAAGGTTGTTTTTACTTCACGACATTTTTGCGACACATTAGATAATAAATTCCTGTTTTTCTCTTAAATTTTCGTAATTAGTTAAAGCCTTTTTGGAAAAGAGTGATTCATCATAGAATAATGTCTGATATGGACGAGACATCAAACAACTTATTAAGAGTGAAAACGGTCCACGCGCGAGCTAGTATGCGACTCGTTTAAAACCTGCAGGGTCGAGTAAAGCTTGTAGACATTATTTATTTACTAGTATCCTTGAATTACAATTTTGTATTAAAAAATTTATAGAATAGATTGTAAACTGATATCAGTCGGCACAAGCTATCTCTGAATAACCATACGACTAACCAAGATAGATAGATAGCTAATGTTGTTTATGTTATACATGTTTTACAGTTGATAATGAAAACAAACATTTAAGACAGTTATAGGACGAAATTATAAATAAAGAAGAGATTGTTATGGTTTTAATTACTTAAGGAAATACATAATATATATTTAATACACATTGTACTTTAATTAATACAGTCTTAATTTTTTAAGGAAATGATATGATAATAATTAGTAGTACATAATACATTTTAATTACAATATATGAGGTGACATAATTAAGGAACTACAAATATTGATATTATTTATATATAACAGCACATTTCGAGCATATTGCTCATCATCAGAGAAGTCACTTCAATATGCCTAAGGTGGAAAAACCATTTTCCACCTTAGGAATATCAGAAGTGACTTCTCTGGTGATGAGCAAATATGATATGGATATTGGAAGTATGAAGTAAAAGGGCGGGGTTCTGTGAATCAGAAAGTCATTGACAATTAGATTTGATTATACAAGGAAAACTCAGTTATATGACTTAATGCAATGATTGATAATATAACAAAGCTGAAGTTAGGAATCTCCTAATGCGGATTACTTTTGAAGTAAATTATTTATAGTAAGGCTAATTTTAAAATTATCTTTGCAAAGCTTTTTAAGGCAGTCATCAATAGAGCTCCAAACTAGGGCACCTGCATGAGTATTTTATATTTATCATAGTTGGTACTAATTTTTGGAAGACCGTCCAAAATCATACCGGCGGTATGATGCCTTAGACGCTAGTCTAGTGTTATAAGAATGTTTGCTACTAACTGAGTGAAAAAAAGAGTCGAATGAAGGATGCAAATTTCCACAATAATGATCATACATTAATGCTGCAGCATGGAAGTAAACAAGATCAAAGTATTTCAAAATTTTAGGTTTGATAAAAATAGGATGTCCATTATACTTTGTAAATGTCATGTATATATATAGCCTTCTTTTGTAGAATAAGTCGAGAACTTCTGAAGGATACTTATGTTTAATTGGATCGAGAAAAATTCCAATTGTGCCGTTTAGAACAGCATTTTTAAAACTGAATACATAAAAGTAAAAGTTGGCTAAAAGTTCAAAGTTAGCTAACTTGGTTGTATGTCCTTTGAGTTACAGTTTTAACCAGTTTTAGAGAGGGATATTACCACAGTTAAGGTACAATTTCTTGATTTTACTGCGGTTAAGGGGGAGGGGGTACGGTAGATTACACTGTTGCCGAAGTGTGCATGAAAGAGAGTGCGTTGTTATAGCCTGCATGGGTTTACACATTACAAGGTAATTCTATTTAACAAATCCTTTCAACCTCTAGTGATAGAAGCTAACTAGCGTTTCATTTTCGTGCGTTGCCGTATTAACTCGTCAATCTCGATGAAGTGATCTGAGCGGATAATCTCAAGATTATTGGATTTAGAAAATTTAGTTTTATACACTTGCGGATTAATGCTACTAATCCAGTATAGCAAGATGATTCAGTTTAGCAAAAACACTCTAAACTATAAAATATTGAAGTTGTGAAGCGATGTAGCATAGTTTTAGCCGATAATAATCCATTAACTATGGTTTTAGCTTTTCGACAGTTCACAACCGCCTTATATTATTCAACAAGAATTAAGCCGGATAATTAAGGTTATCTAAAGGTACTTGGATAAGAATATATTAAAATTGGAAATGACTTGAAACTTAGTAAAACCTATCTGTACAACTCCCAATAATCACCCAAAGCAACATTTCATTCTTTACATTCAAACGAGACGAATAGAAATTGTCAAGTATTTTAGCATTTAAGGTTATGACGTCATTTACTCAGCCCTATTGTTCTTTTAGACTTTATATCAAAATTTCTCTTTGAGAATGAGCTTGAAATGCAGATTTTTGGGGAGAGGGTAGCTTGGTATTTGTCAGAAATGGCACCGAGATAAATAAGCAAAAGACTGAGCTGTGGTCTTTGACAACAAGCTCAGAACAACAATTTCTTTTTTGGAAACGAATTCTTGGACATTCGGGGAAGAAATTCGGCTCAAGATTAATTTAAATCAGTTAATTATCTAATCTAAATCAATAAATAGTATATAAAAAGAAATTCAGCTCAAGGTCAATCTAAATTGAATGGTAATAATATATAACTAAAAGCAATAAACGTTTTAATAAGCATTGATCGATCTGAGATCACGATATATAAATAGCTACAGGTGTAGCCAATATTTACGACAGGCAAGATGAACTTATCGTGTTATGTCACGTTATATATTGGCATTGTTTAAATAAACTTTCCAATATTTTGAATGAACGGTTTAACTGTTTTCAAACGTTTTGTCTCGTCTTCGCCTTTTCTTAATTCAAATAAAAAATACAAATACGATTTGGATTCTAGTTTTGAATATCTAACTGTTACTGGAACTAAAAATTTGATAGACTTAGTGAAATTCCATCATTTGGGAAAATCGATGAATATCAACATTGCAAAAACACCTAAGCTGTGTTTTAGCGGTTTCATTGATTACAAGAATTCTTACAATAAACTCCATTTTTAAATACCTATTTTACTTGCAAGTATTAAAAATGAATTACAATATGACATAAATACGCTCTATTTTTTAGTTGGGCATGTTCTGTTAGTACAGCTGCAAAAAGTACGTGAATGGAAAGGAAAGAAAAGAAAAAAAGAAAACAGAAAGAAAGAAAGAGAGAAAGAAAGAAAGGAAGGAAGGAAGGAGGGAAGAAAGACAGACAGAAAAAAAAGAAAGACAGAATAAAAAGGAGGAAGGAAGGAATGAAGAAAAAGAAAGAAGGAAAGGAAGGAAGAAAGCAAGAAATTAAGAAAGATAGAAAGGGAGGTCAAGGAGGAAAGAAGAATATTTATATAAATAAATATTTGATTAATATATTACAATAAATAAACGCGGATTACTTACGAATGTAACAGTGACTTATGAATTTACAACGTGTGACTGTCTCTATCACGAATTAGTCTTCTCCAAGCAATATCAAACGCATTGTGAACTTGTAACTCATTCTATACGCTGAGTAAATAAACCAACTCTCAAACTTTGCTCACCCAAGTGACACTTAAATGAAGGACTCAATAATGAATCTAATAAGCATTGTAATAAATGTTATAGCATTACTGTGACCAATAGAAGGGCGGATCCATCTTTCAATTAGTATAACGTGGGGAATGAGTACTGAAGTAAGGACATTGTTACTGAGTAGGCAACCACTTGTAGATTAAGACAATTAAACTGACAGTACTGTTACTTCAGTGACGTCAAGAACTCAGGAACAAATTGATTTTAGCCAATTAAACTTCAGTGCAGACGGAAGCAAGCCGAACAAACTAGTTTGTCTTGCGTCGGTGGGAGGGTGTATACGTTGACAAGTGAATGGAACTTTTATACTGGCCTATTACTGACATTTTGAGACTTAGTACTTCGTCGGAGTAAAAGAAATGTATAGATACTTAAAAAGCAGTTAATTACTTGAGGATTGATGGATTTTATGATGGACGAAAGGAAATGATCGCTTAATAGTCATTAGCACAATTCTTTTTACTTTGGTGGAAGTTCCAAAAAAAATGTTATAACGACCTTTTAACCTGATGTTTCCTGAGTTTTTTTGATGCATGTTTGATGCGTTGATTTCTACCAATCTTTTTGCATTAGAGGCAAGTCACTAAAAGATGTTATCATTAGCTTATCATTTAATGACAGCACTATTAGCTTCATTTGTGAACCCACTGAGTTTGTAGTTTGATGTGTTGTTCTCTACCACGCCAAGAGGATTATTTCTAGGGGGTTCTTAGGGAGGGGGAGGAAAGTGGATATCGACCTCTTGACCGTCTGCCGATCAGATAACGGTTTTTCCTCCCGCATTAGCAAAATGTAACGTGTGAGCTTGAGTGTCAGTTGTATGTAAAATATCGAAAAGTGGTAGTGAGTGTGTGAGTCAGCAAATGAAGAACTTCTTTGTGGACATTCTATGGAGTCAAACATTACTCAGTATTTATGATAATTGACAACGATCAATGATGATGATGATCAATGATGATGATTATGCTAGGCTCAGACGATCAGCGGTCGTTCTTTTCAACTGAACATCAGTCT
Source organism: Telmatactis stephensoni (assembly GCA_029948255.1). Classification (NCBI taxonomy): domain Eukaryota; kingdom Metazoa; phylum Cnidaria; class Anthozoa; order Actiniaria; family Isophelliidae; genus Telmatactis; species Telmatactis stephensoni. The sequence goes on from JALIZF010001908.1 coordinate 646,128, forward strand.
GCAGCCTTTTAAGGCTTCTAGACTGATCGTTACCTTTGTGGCTAGCTAATTAACGACTAAGGTTGATGAGAAAGTTGCTATTACAACAAAGGACACTTTCGGGCAGGAAAAATGTTCGAACATTACCTAGCTGACAGAACTTTCTAGCGCGGAGAAAAAAAGGAAGTGGATCATTTCACAAATGAGCCGTTCACCAATAAAACTCATTTCCCAAATTGACAACATTTCCAAAGCTGAGTAATGAAGGAAGACCGCGTACTTAATTCATTTGACAGTGTTACAGTATTTCATTTTTACTCGTCTTTGTAACGTCATGCACCGACGCAGCCTTCATTACTTTAATTCCTAGTTTCCGTTAACATTTTAATTCCATCTTCATTTTTTTAGGCCTTCAAAACAACTTTATTTTGTTGTTCTATCAAATTACAATCCATGAGTCATTTCTACACACACAAAATAACAACGTTCAAAATGCGAAACACTCCTTGAACGTGCACGTCATATCCTGATAGATTATATCCGCTCCCCTCTCCCCTCTCCCCTCTCCCCTTTCCCCTCTCCCCTCTCCCCTCTCCCCTCTCCCCTCTCCCCTCTCCCCTCTCCCCTCTCCCCTCTCCCCTCTCCCCTATCCGCTCCCCCTGTTTATGGATGGCTATTGATGTCTATGGATGACAATGGATAGCTATGGATCTAAGGATGATAATGGCAGTGGATAGCAATGGATAGCAATAGACGTCTATGGATGGCTATGGATGACAATTGGGATGTCTGTGGATGGCTATGGATGGCTATGGATGATTATGGATGGCTATTGACGTCTATGGATGACAGTGGATGACAATGGATAGCTATGGATCTAAGGATGACAATGGCAGTGGATAGCAAATAATGGATAGCAATAGACGTCTATGGATGGCTGTAGATATATTAACAAGTTTAAAATAATATTGGGACAATATAATGGACGATAAATGAAGGACCTATCAAGAACTCTTTCTTCGCTGCTAGCCTAAAGTAAGTTAACGCGGGCTAAGATTGATTCTGACTTACCTAGGATGTTCAGTCCAATGAATAATGGGTAGATGAAGATCATTAATGGATAGATAAAGATTAACAGTTAAATAGAGGACGGCAATCCTAGTTGGTCTAATATCCCTGCTAAAATGCCAGTATTTAAAAAAATAGTGGACATGATATAATCTCACCGAAGACAAAAACACCCGGCCTGGACGTCCTTATTTGATTGTATTTTCTGATATGAAGATAAACGCAAATAAACAAATGATGTTATTAGGAAACGTATCTCGCTGACGTCACACAAAGGTCCATAAACACGCAAGGACTGGAAGACTTAAGATTAAAGTTTAAGATAAAAACTATATTAACTTTAAACTGTAAACAGGTTGTTTGGATAGTTGGATTCTTATTGTTTTAATTCAAGGGATTCACGACACTATATTTGCATTTACGTAAGTCTGTTCCACTGTTAACATTGATAGCGCAACCAGCACTTGGCAAAAATGTCATGCGAAAACCTCAAAAATTTATACTTGGACCTTGTTTCTATGAATTAAGGTAGTTCCGGAGCCTTGCTATTGCGCATCTCCTGCGCGCATTCGACCGCGCGCACTTTTATTGGAGAACATTGTTTTTTCCCGTCTGGGCACTAGTAAGCGAGCGATTAAAAACGTAGAAACTCTAAACTTAATAGTGGAGGAAATTTATTTTTTGTCACCCAAATGTCGGAAAATTTTTAATCAAGAAAAATTATACACTATATAATGTAGGTATTAACCTCGAACTTTTAAATTTAGTTAATCTTAACCATCGTAAAAACCAGCGAGAAAATCGCTAAAATGGGTGATATTTGATGTTCGTTGATAGGAGTGTTTTCCCTTTTGTTCTTCTCTAACTCTTGAAATAACATGGTGATCCCCTGTTTTTCTCTTTTTTTTTTTTTCAAGGCAATACTTATCACTTTTTCGATTTAAAAAATAAAAATACAACTTCATTGATGGGATTGTCGTAAATTTTCCACGTTTTTACATTTCCGGACACGTATCGGAGCCGCGAAATTAGGTAAAAATATTCTTCTAGAATGCCCTTATAATCATATTTGCAACTCATCAAACAATACATACAATTTATACTGCTAGATAAACCTCACATCTATCTTTCGAGACAGTCTAAGCCTTTCCGAGAAATCTTTTTATTCTTTAGACCATATCGATTACGTACTACATTTCGATAAAAATCGCCGGCAATCATTGAAAATACCACCTTTTACGACATCTTATAGCTCAGTAACCAATACGGTGACACCTCTTTTTTTCTCGGTTTTTGACTTGCCTAACAATTTAAATGACAAGATTTTAAAGGAAATTCATTAACTACCTTAAGGTGGGTTGTCTCTGGTAACTGAGGGAAAGAAAACAAAAGAATTATCTCGCGGTTATCTGCAGGAGCAACTCGCTTCACATAATCACTGACAACGCTTAGAACAATCAATTAATTTCTGTGAGCATTCAAGAAAAAGAGAGTTAGGCGGAAGGTGAAGGGGCATATTCAACGAGCGTTTCAACCCCAACTAGGGGAGGGGTGATAAAACAACTTGTATTCAGGAGCATAGGTCAAAGATTTTTGTTCATTGTTTCTTGTTTGTATACTTGTTGTTTTCCCTCGCAGTATATATACATGTGATGGCGTTAATTGTAATCTTTCAGACATCAGAAAATTAAAGTGCTGGTATTATTCCTTATTCACCTGTTTAAGATTAAGCTTATGGTTTCCAGGCAACGGAAATTAACCACAACTATGACATCACTTCTCTGAGAATCTTTAGAAGATTAATATTATAAGACCATTCATAAGGCTAGTTACTTAGACAGTATTACGATCATGTTAAAGAGGCTCAAGATGGTTTTCTTGAGTGCGCGTTACTATGTTGATTAAGGATAAATAGAATTAACAAATTGAAGGCAATGAAGAAAATCGGGCTGATGGTTTTTAAAGGATTCGCGGCGGTCGGATCAGATTCTAATGCGAGCAACAAGTCACACCACCAAAACTTCGCCCATATTTGCCTTGTTACTCGGCTGGTGTACCCGTTCTAGTCATTAAATGCTGTTTTATATCCGCCCGTCACAAACAGGAGACATGTCTGGCTACAGCGCGTGCTCATGTGATAGACAAAAAATCCCCCGAGTAAACGTTTAAACGAGTTTGTTCCTTGGTGTGTCAATTACTCCGCTAAAGTTAAAATGTTGAGGGATGTTCAGAATCCGCAAGTCCTTCCCTAGATGGGCGTACACTTACAAGCCCATCAGGAAAGAGCTCTCCGAGGGGTTAAGTTACAAGTCAATTGTCTCTTTATGAAGGCTTTAATTAACCTTATAAATTGCGTTCCTAACCACAACTTGTATGTGTGACTGGATACATTGGCCGCGGTCACGTCAGAACATTTAATTACCGTTAACTCACTCTTTAACAATAGGTGGGTTAGCTTTAGTTAAATGTTCTCATCTGACCGCGGCAATTGTAAAGACTCTTATTGTCTAATAAAGACCAAGAAAGAATTGTTGTGCAATGCGCCATATTCTATTTCAAAAACGGGTGTCGGAGAAGTGAGTGGATGTAGCCCTGTGCAATAACAGGAAGTATGTTTTCTTTCTCTCACTCTTTCATAACCCTTCATTTTCAAGCTCTGACGATGATTTTCAATTACACTGGTTTTATGGCTTCAACAAAATTCCGGGTGAAACCACATGAGTCTGAGGGCCGACAACCTGTTTATAGAAATAGTCGGCGATTTATTAAATCTATGGAATTTTATCTACAGTGTCTAAAGAATTTCGGGTAAACTGCGTAATTCTGAGGACCGCAATCTGTTTGTAGAAATAGTCGGCGATTTATTAAATCTATGGAATTTTATCTACAGTGTCTAAAGAATTTCGGGTAAACCGCGTAAGTCCGAGGACCGACAACCTGTTTGACGAAATAGTCAGCTATTTATAAAATCTGTGGAATTTTAGTCATTGTGTCTAATGACTTAGAGCTCGAGCAAATAAAATTTTGTTCAATTGTCAGTTGAATAATAACCGAGACATTAGAAGCCTGCTCCGTCTAAAAACCTCGAGCTCAATGAGCTTTTATCATGTAATTCCAAAAGTCACAGTACAGAAATATAATTACCATAGCTGGAAAGAGCACGTCAAAATTAGTAAAACTGTGAAGTTTGAATGAAGTAACTTTCAAACTCACGAAGATATGAATTTTCCGAAATCGAAATTTTGTATGAAAACATTCGCTGGTAGGCAAGAGATGCCTACCAGCAAAGGTTTTCTTACAAATTCACACTTTTCAAAAATTCATATTCTCGCGAGTTTTGGATTTAATTTCTCAAAACTTCACTGTCTTGCTAATTTTAACATGCTTTTTCCGGCTATGGTAATTCTTTTTCTGTTTTACGAATTTAAAAATACCTGATAAAAGCTCATTGGATGTTTTACGGTAGTATAACCATAACTACTTCCGCACTAATCGAGATTAATTTCAAAACGCATCTTTTTTCCCCTCCGTTTTCACCCATCTACACTGAATCAGCGTTTTTCCAAAAGACAAGCCGATTTGATGCGGACGGAAGCGCAAACCGTAGCAAAATACGTGCGTTTTAAAAATTAATCTGCACTGGTGTGAACGTAGTCTAAAATACCTATTAACTTGCCTCGGTCAGGAGAGTATAATCAGGAGACAGTAAGAACCAAATTCGACATGTTGTCTGTATTTGAGCTATCAGGGACCTTAAGCAATCAAAAACGAGGTGCGGACGCCATGACCAAATTCTTTCTTATGCGCGCACGTTGTTGTTGACGAGGTTTTAAAGGTGGGAAAGCCTCAATTGAACTTTTGGGAATACACTATTGGTTGGCGGTGAAAAGGCAGTTCTAAAAATAGCCCAAATGTAGAGCAATACGTCACACCACGTGATTAGCGTGTCTCAGTTGGTCATGCTCTCCTGCCTCGGCGTACAACTGACTTATATTTGAATGGTTCTATGTGAAAATGGCCTAAGTGACATATTGATGACTATTTTCAAGGGCATAAAATGATACCAATTAACTTTCCCATGCTAAAAAATCAATCTCTGGACATCCATCAAAAAGTCACTTAGGTCGTTTTCACAGGGAACCCTTCATTTGAACTATTGGGTATTTACAACTGAAAGGCAGCTCGCTTAGTTCGCTCACTAACGTAGCCACTTCGTAGCGAGATATCTAAAATGAGTAGCGTTAGTTGAATGTGGCTTTTCACTGAGGATAAGCTGCGCCTTTACTAAATGTTCAGTATTTAGGCTTGTTAAGGGGAGCACTATTCATGTCGTGTCCCCTATACAAATAGCGCACATACACGGCGCCTACCTAACTGATATCCCATTATGGGTAATTCAAAATTGTTCAAAGACCCGGTCTGGTGTACTCCTGGTACTCTAGACTTGCTCCAATTTTTTCTGTTGCTTGGGCTCCCTGTGGTGTAATTGGATTTCATCGGGCACTCCGACACAGCAAGCCCAAGGAACGGAAAAATAAGAAAGCCCAAGCAACGGAAAAAATTAACGAGCGAGACTTGGAGTACTCCTGTCCTTGGTCTGTCTAGTTCATAGAAAAGTCTATACGTATGAAAGATGCCGCGATCGCAGGATGGATTGCTATGTCTAAGACTGACTTGAGATAGAAAAACAACAAACAGGCCTGACTGAGACTTGCTAAGACTGATTTGAGGTAGAAGACAACAAAACAAGCAAACACACAGACAAACAAACAAAATCAAAGAAAGAAAGAAAGAAAGAAAGAAAGAAAGAAAGAAAGAAAGAAAGAGAGAGAGAAAGAAAGAAAGAAAGAAAGAAAGAAAGAAAGAAAGAAAGAAAGAAAGAAAGAAAGAAAGAAAGAGAGAAAGAGAGAAAGAAAGAAAGAAAGAAACAGAAAGAATGAAGAAGGAAGGAAGGAAGAAAGAATGAAAAAATGAAAGAAAGGAGACCAACAAAAAGCGGCAAACAATGGCGTAGACGAGTAATACGCAAGAACCAACAGAAAGAGGAAAGGATAAGAGAAACTAGCTAGAAAAGCATTTCAAATTCCTCTGCCGACTTCTCACTCGTCCTCAGGCTCTTCAACCTCTGCCCAAGCTTCTTCAGCTTTCATATAAAACTTATTGGCAAGTTTTCCATTCATGGCCTCCATAGCTTCATCTCCTGCCTTAGTGTACAATTCACCAGAATAAGATGGGTCCTTTTCTAGTCCAAATCCTCCATGAAGATACATCTCAGCCTGCCTTGCTACTAATCTGTAGATTGGGTCTGACTGAAGAGAGTTTTCTGGTTCATCATCCTCATCCACTACATCGATTGCATTCTGATACCATTTCACAGCATCGGGCCATGATATGCTCCTGTAGAAGTGAAAGATTGGTATACACTTAGCGTGCAATTATCGAGTTTTGGGTGCACGCGGGTGGGAATTGGTACACGTTATTCGACCAATCAGAGCGCGCGTTATATCGTAGCTATGTGAAAACAAAAACAAAACAAAACAAACAAACAAAACAAAAAAAACCCAGTTCTCATCGACTGATTTATTAATGATAAAGATTTTTAAATAAAAATAACTGGAGGGGGAGAAAGTCGTCCTCATTTGGTGAAAGCGCAGTTTTCTATTATGCGAAAATAAAAATAACAAAATAAAAAGGGGGTAGAGGGTACAAAACCAAACCCCCTGGAGGGTGAAGCACGTACATTTTAGTACCAAGTCCAACACCAGTATCATAAGCCTTTGCCATGTACACCATAGCATCACGATCACCAGCCCTTGCTGCTTGTAACGTGTACATAACTCCTTTGTTAGTATTCTCTTCTGTTTCCTGGCAATATGGATCATATCAAAATCAATAGTAATATACTCTGGGAATAATGCTTGTTTTTACATCCTTGTTTTAATGTTCTCTAAACTTTGCGGCCTAAACACCCGGGTACAAAGTACATTTTAAAGCCCGATTTTCACAACCTTTTTAGGCACGGCAGCCCTAATTCTGGACACGCTGACCGATTTTTTTCGGTAGACACCCCCTATAAGGGCATCAAATTTTCTGTTCACACGAAGATATTTAGGGGTGCCGCGTGCTAAAAATGATGGACCCACAAGCCTAGAATTAGGGGTGCCGTAAAAATATTATAAATATAGTAACTTGTGTAGGATTGAAAATGCTCGTAAAAAATCCGAGCCCCCAGCGGGAATCGAACCCACGACCCTCCAATAACCGGTTGGATGCTCTTTTTTTCCGCACATTTTCAATCCTACACAAGTTACTATATTTATTTCATTTCTCTGGGTGGTTGGTTGGTTCGTAAAAATATTGTCCTGTAAATCTGGCTTAAATAACATTCGCTAATAACTTGCAGCATCGTTCATTCTCAGGCGCCCTGGGCGTCTATGACATTGTTAGTGGTAAAATATGAAATTCACTTCTTCCCTTTTTCCCTCCCATCCTCTCTTCCTCCCCTCCCCTCCTCCTCCCCCTGGGTCATCGTATAGACAGGTTCTGTTTCCAATTATGCAGATTTTGCAAATTCCAGCCTGACTGACGGAAGTCAAAACACCAGACGAGTCAAGTAATTTTGAAAATGGGTGTAATGGATTTTTCACAAATTTACAGCCACTTTATTTTTGCCAGAATTCAATTATACGGATTAACGATTTGTGCGTTTTGCGGGAGCTAATTTTTTTTGCAAAGATTGTTTTGTCTTGCTGGAAATCAGTTTTTGCTATTTCCATCGCGTCAATTACTATTTTTGGCAGCTTGTTATACAATGTAATGAGTGGTTGCCCTTTTTTCGGATCTTAAAAAATCGCAAAAATTACAACCCTATGAGATAAAGTGCCGCACAGTAATCCAAGTCTTACCTCGACTGTAATATCGGGGAAGGATTCTTGAGGAATCTGTAGATAGATGTGCGACATTACAACAAGAGCTTCTACGACGTTACAAGCTGCAGCCTTCTGTAAATGGTACAAGGCAGACTCTGTGTCTGGTTCTTTGTTTGTAAATCGTCCAATCTGGTTGTACTTGGCCATTTCAAAGTGAACCTGACAAGCAACATATCAAGTAATTATTGATTAATTGATAATATCAAATGCCACCTTTCGAAGGGGAAGGGTAGTCTAGTTTGTCATCGTACCTACTAGGGGTGGGAGCTGGGGAAAAAGGGGCTAGTCCCTTCCTCTCCATTCTTCTGTGTTCTCTCCCAACCCCCCCCCCCCCCCTTAGCGCATTACGCAGTCTATAGTCTAGTTAGTGTGGCAGTGTCACTGTTGTCTCCCAAGTAGCTGTATTTCAGCTTGTCACACATTTCTCCCTGCATGAACATTGCATAAAATAATGCGGTTCTGTAGAAGAACCAGAATTTCTCACCTCAAAAGTGAGGAAAAACAAACAAACAAACAAACAACAACAGCAACAAAAAAATAACAATAACAAAAACAAAACAAAAAAAGTAAAAAGCAGTAGAAGGAAAATACACACAGCTTGACACCCCTAGGCTCTTTTGGATCTATGACAACGCTTGCAATCTATGCTTTTTTGGCCCTTTTCCATCCCATTGTTGCTGCTATTGCAATCCTGCTCAAGCAATATGATTAGGAGCGAGGTGGAGGATTTAGAAAAATACAACAAATGATATGGGAATTTGCAATTTCTATCTCTATTTCTATCAATTTCTCTGGCCCACCTCAACTAAATATTCTTCACAAGATAAAAACACCATTTCTTACCTGTCCTAATGTGGAGACACTTTTCTGTCGTAGTGTTTTCTGTTCTTGTAGTTCACGGAGTTTCTCCAGTTTCTCTAGCATGTCTGCCTCTATGTGAACACTGGATGATTTATGAACCATTGACTCATTGAACTTTTTTCTATATTCTTCTTCATCCTGTTGGTATTAATTACAATAAAACAGTCAAACAAAACTTCTAAAAGTTCATTTTTTCTAAGATAGCAAATAACACTTGTGACCTTCTAGTAAGGTCTTTAGGGCCAGACTAGAGCAGGTTTCTTGAAAGCTCTAGTAATTTCAAGCCTATTAGCTTCCTGAAAAAGTATCTGGGTATTTTAAATGTGTGCATTCTTTTCAGTCTCTATGATTTTTGTGTTAATACGTTGGCAGGTTTATGGGTTCTTGTATGTTATATGTTATATTCACTTTTCTGTAAATTAACAGGACCAATAATTGCTGCACCTACACATCCACATCCACAAACAGTCCCTATTGGTATATAGCTATTTCAAAAAAGGTTGACAGGGCAAATGGCGAATGTCAATCAGCGATTGGTGATTGCACAACCAAAAGGAAATTTGGGGTAACAAGAATTGCTTCATTTTCATAAGTTAAATACCCAAGCAATGCCAGTACCATGCAGTAAAGACCCCTTATTGGACAAAGTGGTCAGTAGGCAATTCATATCTCCACGCGTACGCCAGATAGCAGTCTAATAGCGTGACCACAGTTCCTTTTGGTCATGCAATCGCCATTCACCAATCGCCCTGTCAACCTTTTTTGAAATAGATATATACAAATTCCATGCAAACCTCCAACATACTGTACAGTACCTCACTATTTTCTGTGAAGACATCACTGTTAGTCAGCCTCTGTTTCTGAAGAATCTGATTCAGACTCACTCCGTCCATCAGCTGAGGTGAAGGAAGAAAGTCTTGGAGAGCCCGGAGAAAAGGAACATTATCACCACTTAGGGGAAGGAGGGGGTGACTCTGGTATTGTGAAATCCCCTGGTGATACTCTTGGCTGGAGAATTTGCCAAGCAGTGTGAATGTAAGTCAAAAATGGCTGATAGTTTTCTTGGAGAGAACTGCTCTTCAAAGCTGTTGCTCCTCACAACTGTCTCTGAGAAGTCAATAGTTTGTAGTGCTTTGTCAATTCTGTAAGCTTCCTGGTCACTGACATCAAATTCACTGAGACCAAGAGCGTGGCATATGCTAAACAATATAAGAACACAGCAGATTTTAACTACTGAAATCCATTCTTACTGCATATACAAACATACGAACCACAGGGAGCCAGCCATACCTGTTACATTTATGAGTGCAAAAGAAGAGTGCCATGCCGGCAGGCCCAAGGTTAGCTTCTCCATATTCCTCGCCATTAGCTGTATGGATTTGTGGGTCTGTGTAAAGGTCACCAACACCTAGATAACAAATATAAAATTGAAGAGATGTCCTTGAAAATGGCTTAAGTGACTATTCCTTTGACTTTGTCAAGTTTTCTCAAATTGGCTAAAGTAGTATCAGTGGGCTTCCTCATGCCAAAACATCCATACCTGAGTGGCGTAGCAGAAAAAACTGCAAAGCTGTTATTTTCATACTTTTTTTTACAGGGGTTAGGGATTTCTTTGGGGGTGAGGTGGGGTCCAATATGTAAGGTGCTTATTTTCAGTATTTTAGGGTAATATACTTTTCGATGACTAGTCTTACCCTGGATATCTACTATAATGAGTTGATGACCAGATCGTTCAAAAGTAAAGTGACTGAAAGCCTGGGGAAATACAAAACATCATTTCAATATCTCATTTCAGAAGGGTTTAATCTGAGCAGAACTAAAATTCCACCAAGAACTGTATTTATAATAGAGCAGGGTTTTTTGTATGGCTATGCAAAAGTCTGTACCATCACATATTGCTCTGTGCCAATTATCATCATCATCATCATCTTCATCATCATCATCATGATGATAATAATCATAATAGCGCAGGGCTGTAGCAAGCATTGAAAAACTGGGGGGAGGGGGACACAAAGTCACTATGCATCACGTGATGTTTCTTAGGTCTGCTTCTGGCTAATACTAAAACTGACATGTACCATTTAAGGCCAGCTGGTCCCACTAAATGGAAAATACCCCTAAATGGGGTGTGCCCTCCCTTACACCTCTCTCTTAAATCTGTCCCTGGAATCTATACTTTGATGAGAAATTCATTAATGTTCTTACCTGCGGAGTTGAACGAAGTGTTTCATCTCTGAGAACAAACCCTGAGTTAGAGTTATACTTTTTGTAAACTCCTTCAATGAAGTGTTCCAGATGATACAGAGGTGATCCTTCTCTTTCATGTAACTCAATGATATAGGTCTGGAAAATGTCTACCTGTTAACCAATAGTGAAACCCTTAATAAACCTTTAATAATACAGCATGATGAAGTCATTGCTAGGCTTGCAGTCTATGGGGGCTTACTCCCTATGACGGAGGACTACAAGTATAATATTAGAATTTTAAATACCTTTTTTGGAGGGATCACGTCTGTTGTATTCTTCACCCCAAAGCTTAGCATCCATCTGTAGTCTGACATCTTCAAAGTACTGTTCCCTGGGGGTTTCTTCAATGTAATGCTTTGCAACATAGTTTGATGCATGCTTCCAATTCATATGCTTTGAGAAGTTTGAAAGTTTTTTCCTTTGAAAACAAGAGATAGAAAAAATCTCTAAATGTCCTAAATCTACATGCAGTTCATCCTACAAAATCAATAATGATGAGATTATCATATTATGATTGATAATGCTATTAATTAAAGTGAATGAAATTATATGCATTAATGCTGTAAGGAGATGGAGAGGGAGGGAGGAAGACAATCGCTTTGCAATTCATTCACTTTAATTAATGTTATTCTCAGTAGTAATTAGTGCTGAAAAAAAGTACATAAATAAATACTGTTATCATCACTATCATCATTATTATCATCAAGGATTCATAAATCAACAAATTCAGTTCTAGCTACATTCTATGTTCATTTACTGTAACAGTATTGTCTATGAACTATGATACTAGAGTGGTTTTTGTATGACTGGGAAACAGTACGGTCACGGCACGGCATGGTTACGACACCATTACGGCAGAATTTTCAAATGTTTTTATAGAAATTACAGTACCGATACGGTCACGTTACGGACCGGACCATTTCCCACTCACATGAAAACCGCTCTATGTCAATAAAGTATGTCTACTTACAATCGAAAACAAAGTCTCATGGCCCCTTGATCAAATGGCTATAATAAAATATAATAAATATGAGTATATCATTTAGCACCACTAGTCTAATATCTGTATAAAGTAATATAGGGAAATCTTTAACATCTTTTTTCCTTTCATCATCATGATTAGTTCTCAACTGAAACAAGTACCTCCATCTAGACTTCAAGAGGAATACATTAATGACTGCTTTAAGGTATAATTGAAGAGTTGTCCCTGAAAATGGCTAAAGTGACTTTTAGATGATTTCTTAAGCTTTCTCAAATGGTCCAAAATGGTATCTGCTGGACTTTCTTATAGTAAAATATCTCTGAACATCAACTGAAAGTCACTTAGGCCATTTTTATTGGGCTCCCTTCAAATGGACTAAATTTCTGCAGAATTAATTAAATTACTTGGACAAAAAAATGTTATAAAATATCACCAAGAAGCTTCATATGTACCCCCCTGGTCATGGGGCGATCACTTGAGGAAGGTTTTACCATATTGTAATGTTATACTAGACACAAATATACTTACAGAAGACTCCATCTTAATTCTGATTTTATCCTTAACCCATGTTTTCTTGAGTGCGTTGTACCGATGTCTTGTGGCTGTCTCTTGAGAATACTCATCCAGGTGAAATTTTTCCCAAGGATCTGGCATGCTCATAGCTTTCTTCCATGCATGCTTCCAGCTATCTTGGTGGGCAAACCTGGGATGCTTTCTGGTTTTACATTCTTTTGTTTCTTCTTCCTCTTGATTTTGACTCTTTTCTTTAGTCTCACTGGATTTTCTACTTTTATTCTCAGTGTTATCCTTGTCCATTTCTAAGTCAAAGCAAGCCTCATCAGAAGAAGCACTGATAGAGCGGGTAACTGTGCCTTTCCTGCGCTGACGGACTTTTGGCTGGCTGCAGTTACAGTCATTTTCTGAGCAATTCTTTTCATTTGCATCATAGAAAGTTTCAGTTGAATCACAACAACCATTATGGATATCTGGCCAGCAAAAAGGTAATTAAGATTAATGAGATAAATATCAATCAACAGCTGGAGCAAGAAATGGGATTTTTTATTGATGATCTGTGTACACTTTTCGTGAATTATTTATTTTAACAACACGTGGGTTGGGTAAAAGACGAGAACAACATCTTTCTGAACAAAGGAATCAACATGCATATTACATGCATATATTCATTTTATAACATTAAAAGCTGAGAAAAATTATCATCTATGTGTTAGAAATAACAAATTGTAGATAATAATGCTAAATATTAAATGAAACCTCTTTAGTATGGAACAGAAAAAGCTATTTCTAAATGGGATCGCTTGAAATCCAATACTTTTTCATTGAGATAAGTGTCAGCAGGGGTTGAAGCCTATTCTCACGTTTTCAGACGACCTTCACTCACAAAATTCTTAGCAGTAGCTCTGCATCGCTGTAGGGAACCTTAAACCTTCCACAGAATGAGACAAAAAACTGTCACTAAAATAGCAAAATCCATTTCATTGAGCTCAAGCTGTCTAACTTTGACAGATTTTTTTTGGCAAAATGATAGGCAAACACGTTTCCAGACAATATCAACACCTTTGCGTGGACTCAGTCCAGGGCCAATTTTATATATGGAATCCGAAATTTCTTAGTAGTTTCCTTCTCCGTTTTACTGTGAGCATAATAAGGCTATTTAAAACAGTAAAAACTAGAAATAAAATCCCAAAGTAAATAAACAAAAACTTACCATCTGAGTCCGCACAGCTCGCCATTCTCGGAGTTTTGTTGGAGACAACACTGGAAATATGCTGTCAGATCTCGCCTTCTTCTTGAGTGTTTCGAAAGTATGTTATTAGAAAGTAAAGAATAGACTACGATAAGTTCGAGGAAACATGATTTTTACTTTGTTATATTTCCGTGCAGAGTTGATGTGACCTCTTTAATCCGGTCAGCAACACAGCTGAAGAACTTTGTACTCAGCAGCACAAAGGACCTCTTGGCCAGGCACAGTGGAGCCAGCTGGGGGCCTGGGGCTAAAGCACAGGTAGCCCACACACTAGGCACAACAATCTCTATATTTATACTCTACTATTTTCTACTATTTATACATTACTTTTATTCATACATTACTTACAATTAGACAAGACAAGAGTTAATATGATTTTTAAAGATGACGAAGATGGGTAAGTCATTACCTATGCCAGTAGCTGTATATGCTTGGTCACATGCATAATATTTCACAAATTCCAAATTACACCTTTCAATGCTATAGTTACAAAAAAATTGACTTCACCTCTGCTTTATTCATTTGTAATTACACAATTTTTGCAGTGCTCACTTCAAAAGCAAAACAATTTCTCAGAAAAATCTACTGTCAATTCTAAATTAAATATACAAGATAATTTGTAGAAAAAATACTAAAGAAAATAACATCAAATTCATAAATAATTCATGAGGAAAACACAATAGAAATCACCATGGTGATGTCAATCTTTAAATCATTTACAGATTCATGTAATTTGGATAGGGTTCAACTTGGATTTTTTTTTGCCCAAATTTAGTGGCTTGTATCTGTATATCTGATACAGAATAGCCATTCCTAATTTACACATAGTAATAATTCTGAGACAGGGACGGCAGAGCATTTTTGAAAGTACAGAGGCTAAGTCATTGATAATGTATAACGATGTAGCTGTTTTAGTAACTGCATTCTTACTAAAAATATCATTTCTTGTAAAAAGTGGGGGACTTCATAACCCTAGCCCCACCCTTAACCTCCAACATCTCTGCCGTCCAGAGATGGTAGGGGTTAGGGGTGGACATTTGGAGGTTCCACCAATCTTTAAAGAACATAATTAGTGTAATACTTAGTCTCTGCCCTTCACAGCTATTCTTAGTGCCATTATACAATTCTCCATCTACACTGGAGTCTTGCATGTTGACACTACTGAAGAACAACTGTGTAATAGACTATTAGAATTGTTTTCGTATGAGTGGGAACACTGTACAGTTACGATATGATACAGTTACGGCATGAATTTCGAATGTTTTTATAGACATTACGGCACTGACACGGTCACGGTACGGTGCGGTAAGTTTCCCACTCATACGAAAACGACTCTAAAGCTGCAAATGGCATAGACCACTTTCATAATTCAGTTTTTTCCATTAGAGAAAACGAGGGCCTTGTGCAAAAAATTATCAATGCTATGTGAGAAATTACTTCAAGATAAATATTTTCAGAAAATGTTATCATTTTTGGTTCAATATCAAAAACGTTATGCACTGTCAAAAACAGAGTTTTGTATGTAATTTTGACCAAAAGCCTTGGTAGCCTCGTTTTGGTGCATTTTCAGAATTTTAAATCCCCATATCTTGTCAAGGATTTAATGTTTTGTTTTGAAAATTGCACAAATTATCAAAATCAACAATCTTAATAATTTCAAATTGATACAGTTCCAGATATAGTAATTTTTTACTATTTATGCTAATTAGCAGCGGCCATTATGAAAGTCGTGTATTGATTCTTATCTTATTTACATTATTTTAATATGTTTGTCAATATTTTCAGTTTATGCATGAAAATGGAATTATTGTGTCTTTTCTTGTGTCTTTTTGTCTTGTTTTTCATTCTGTAACTCCATAACAAACCTTGAATATAACATTAATAACAATGATTAGGTTTTGAAAATACATAAATAATTCATTATCTATCAGACTGAGCTGTTCATGTCTTCTACAAGTTAAAAGAGGGAAGAAAAGGAAAGAAAGAAATAAAAGGGATAAAAAGGAAATTTGAAAGAAAGAAAGAATAGATGAATGAATGAATAAATGATCATGAATGAATTAATGAATAAAGCAAGGAAGCAAGCAAGCAAGCAAGCAAGCAAGCAAGCAAGCAAGCAAGCAAGCAAGCAAGCAAGCAAGGAAGAAATTTCATACATACACTTACCAGTTAATAGCAATAAGTAAACCAGAACTCAAGACAAGCAGCATAAATAGATGAATATTGAATCCAGCAAGAAAAACAAGTCCAATCCCAACAATAATCAAACAAATAAATGTTATATTCACGGCTCTCAGAAGCTGTGAATTCACGCCGGGTTCAAAGATTGACTGTACTATGGCTTGTAACATCTTGTCTCCTATCAAGCTTGTGTGGACGCTCTATTTAGAAATACTGTACAATATTCTTGTTAGATCGTTATATTTACGATCTTATTGACAACAGGAATTTTATCCATTCATAGACTCAACATTTACATATCATTCTCTTCCCTTTCTACCGCGCTGTGCAGTTGAAAACAAGAAAGAGGCAGGCGTTACTTTCGCTAGTCGGCCCAGTCTCTTTCCTCATTTGCAAAATACAGGAAACCCAACCTGAAATTCCATTTTCCAAGGTAAATGGAAATATTTTTTCACTGCCTGTTTCTTGTAGAGTGCATTTCATATGTCTGTGAAATAAGATCAAAGTTATTTGTGCTTATTTAGTTGCTATTTAGTCACTAGCATTGAACCAGAACTTTCTTATAATAGCAATACACTGGAGACATCAAATACACAAGAGAATTGAGACAAATGACTTTGCATAATAGCTTTTAATTACTTTATTACTTCAAATGAACCTTCATTGTTTCTTTCATTGAAACAGACTTTCTACACATCCAGTGTATTGCTATTTAAAATAGGCACAAATAACTTGATCTTATTTCACAGACATATGAAATGCACTCTAAAGAAAATGATGTAGATTCTAAAGGATGAAAACCAAAATTATGAAAACCAATAGTAAGAGTCAGAACAACACAACTTGGCCAGACTGAGAAATGTCACATACGACGACATACTACCCTCCTTCTGAGGCTCTTTCTAGAAATGCTTTTTGACCAAATTCATGAAGATACCATTGCACTATATGGCACTCTGCTAATAACTCTAGAATAAGGCCCCCTGGGGGTGGGGGGTTGGGGATGAGTGGGGAACGTGTGATGCTTTCCATGTCAGTTATGTTGATTCAGAGATCACTACTAAATGAACGAGAGTGATTTTAATAAACTAATTAGCTGTTAGTGTCTACTAGACGCAAAGGAACAAAACGAGACAAAACATTTAGCATCTAATAATATTTATTTGCTTAATCTTTAGTGAACTACAATTCATGAAATCAATCTTTCAATGGTTCTTGCACTTCCTTTACATGTGTTTCACTTTCTAATAAACTACACTTTCAGATTTTTGTTTTATTGATAGACATTTTTATTTACATCACACACAAAATATACCTATTTAATTCTAATAAGATGGCAAAGGAGTCCGAAATCCCAGTTTTTCAGAGACACCAATATCAATGGTTAGATCCACTTCAAAACCAAATGTATCCTTCAGTTCATTGGTTACTTCTAGTTTAAGGGTTTCAAGTTTCTCAAGTACACATCTCTTCTGGCTTTTCTTTCTGCAGTAAAGTTTTTGATGAACTCTGAGAATATTTCCTGCTCTAACTTCACAAAAGACAGTGACCTAATAAAAGAATATCAACAACAGTTGCATGAATTTTAGTGAGTTTTAGTGATAAATAAATAAATAAATAAATAAATATATAAACAAACAAACAAACAAATAAATAAATAAATACCCTTCAGTAACTTGGGTTGCTCATAAAATAATATATTATATATAATTTTCAATATTTCCAAGCTTTAAAGTTACAATGACCCCAGGGGGGGGGGGGGGGACTCCTATATACAGAAGGGTGGGGGTGCTTGTCAGAAATTTTCAAAATGAACCTTAAAAGGTACCAAAGTCTTATCCAGGTGGACGTGGCAACACATGATTTTTATCCCTAAAAGGTACCAACCAAAAATAAAATGATTGAACAAATCTTAAATGTGTAAACTCCTTTACTGATGAGTGTTCTGACAAAACTCAGATGATTAAAACTTTAGCTGTAACTGTTATCTCAAGTTTCCTAAAAGGTACAAGCTTAGTCTCTGGTAGTCAAATAAATTCAAGACCGCCCCTAAAAAGTACCTGATTGCTGATTTTGACCCCTAGGTATGGTGTTCAAAGGTATGGCAAAGCATCTCTGCCCTCATCCATCAGAGCAAGAGGGCTAGTGAAAACTGACCCTCATGATCTCTGATTATTGTTCCTGATGAGTTTCCTAGATGTTGAGATTGGGCCAAAAATTCATGTAGATTGCCCCATTTCCTTACATTGTAACTACTATCCATCAAACTGAAAATCTACTGAACCAAATATCATCCCTAAGTTAATGCTATTAAATAGAAGACATTCAAAATTCATTTTTCATTAAATTGTTTACCCACCTGCTTGATTTGCCAAGGTATCTCATGTTCATAAAGCTCTAGTAGTTTCTCTCTGAATATTTCAACAATCCTTTGCTCTAGTGAAAGATCAGTTTTTGATTCAGGAGGGAACATCCATGTTCCTGGTTTAGCTTTTAGTGCTAAATAGTCCTTGACATCATCAATACCATCACCCAACATTGCAGATATCATAAAGATATTATCAAAGTTGCCCCACCCTCCCTTATCGACATATCCCCATACATCTTTCCCACGATCCTCTGTTAGTATTGCAGTTAATCCAAGAAGATCAGTCTTGTGCCTTAACCTATCAACCTTGTTAAGAATCAATAATGAAGGAATTTCTTTGTGTCTTTCCAATGCTGCAATCACTTGTTCATGAATTCTGTTTCGAGTTCGTTTATCTGCACTATCACTGACAACACAAATGACGTCTGCTCTTTGTAATGCATTCTCAGGAGCTGTTATGTGCTCTCGTGTCATTTTCAGACGTCGTCCCTCTGATTGAGTGACCACACCCGGTGTGTCTAATAAAACAATTTGAGCATCACCTCGAGTGAATAATGCTTGGGATCCCTGTCTCGTAGTGTGAGGCTTGTTGGTGACAGCAAAAACTTTTTCTCCAACCAAAGAATTTACAAGAGTTGATTTCCCACTGTTCGGCTCTCCAATAATAGCTACTTTTAGAAGTCTCTGATTTTGGACATCTGGTTCACTTTCTTTCGTTTCAAAAATATGAAAAGCTGTTTTAGTTCTTGCACTTTCATCATCTGAATCGCTCACACAAGCGTCCTCGCTCTTAAGTGAGTTTTTAGAGCCAAATTCACCAAAACTTACAGAACTAAACCATGAATGCTTATCCCATTGTCCAATAACGCAAAATCTCGTGACTTTCGTTATTCTTGACCATGCAAAATTGCCAGAAAAAGGCAGCGTTCTGTGGAATTTCATCAACCTTCCACACACTGCGGAAGCCATTTTGTTCTTTCGGTTCCAGTTTCTGACCGCGCGCTCTAGAGCTGTGATGAAATTTCGAAATTGTGCAATTTAATCATAAAAACATTTTCAAAGAGAATTCACAATATATTTTTTGATATTCTGCAGTCAAACAAAAAAGAGAAAATATCATTGATCTGATAAAAAGAGCAATCGAATTGGACACTTCTAGGGTGTATGATCGGGATTCCTGTGTCGTTTCAAGGCCAGTTGGTCGAGGAGGAAGAGTCGAAACACTCCTTTTGCAAGATGCATTTGATTTGTCCTTGATAAGCTATCATGAGCTTAAACAAAATAGCAATACGCACTAATAAAGGGGAATATGTCGGAGGCGAGAAGATATATGGGTAAATATGATATAATCAAATCACACTATCGAAATCAGTTGCCATGTGTATTAAACATTTGGCAATATTATTGCTAATTGTTAAATATACCGGATTTGGACGTTCGTTTTGTCTCTACGTACTTTTTTTGGTAACAGATTCAACCAACAATCTGTTTTGAGTCTGTTTTTAAACATGTAATATTACCACGAATACTATATAACTTAAGCTTATATTGCTTAATATCAATAATTACATTTAATATTGATTAATTATATTAGTTATTAATTTATGATAAATGGTTTGTCTTAACAGTGCTGTGTATTTATGGATATGTACTAGTACAGAAGCTTGCCGTGCAGTGAAGCTCAAATTCAAAGGATATGAAAAATGTTTGTAAAAATTTAAAGCTCTTAAATATAGTTTTACTAGCTTCCATTGCTACATAGAAGTGAGTTGTTATTGCCATTAATATAATAGACCTAATCCACACATCACAATGTTTTCCCAATTCATACATGACAAACCCCTAGAGGATTCATTTTCTGTTGTTATTGCTCTTCAAAAAATTTATCTCAAATGAGTAACTATGTTAATCCAATGAGTTTCAAAATAAAAGCAGCTTAAGCTAGATCATTCATCAGGAGGTTTGTCACGCTGAATTGGGAAACATTGTCACACAGTTCATTGGGTCCATCCCACCCAGTTTTCCAGATATGAGAGATAGGTGTCTCAGTGTTGGTCAATTAATGACTCCATAGAGATTATTGGCTACCTGAGCCATGAACAAATAATGGAAAATTTTACTTCAAGTACATTGTATCACAAAAAGTATATAGGGCACAATAACTCAGCTTACTAAAAATACTAGACTAGAATGACTAGAATACTGCAGTCCAACATGACAATATAGTTATAATATGGTACCATATTGTTTTATAGGTGAATGGGAGTACAGAGAAGTAACTGGTGAACAAAATGGAAGACTTGAAGAAAAAATTTCTAAAAAGAGCTATAAAAAAGACAAATTTCGAGCAGAAGTTCGCCTAGTTGAATATGAAGGTACATGCATAAGCAACTGGGATATAGTGAGTGTGGCTGGAGCAACTGTCTGGGGTGGGGTGGGGGGGTTGAGAGGGGTGGTAGTGGGAGTGAATGGGAGTGAGAATCAGAAAACATTATGAGAAAATGTTGGACTTACAATTTGCAGTTTCTTATTCAAACTACAACTGAGTTTTATTGCCTTGGATGATAAAAAATATATATTGTGATTATTTCAATAATATACAGGTGTTATACCAATGGGATGCTATGCTTATCCATTTCAATATACTCTGCAACAAGAGTTACCAGGTATGTCAGAACTTTATTATCATGAGTTCATATAAAGCCATTTGATAGCAGCTAATATCTGGGGCCAGGGGGGGGGGGGGTACTCAACCCCATTTTGGATAGGGGTGTGCCGCCAGAGGTCTAGAAACCTGACCCTGTTTAAGACACTCGAAAGTGAAAAAATCATACCCTGTTCAAGACAAAAGAGAAGAAAATCGACCCTAGCCTCGTCATTCAATTCCAATCCATTGCAAAAAACGGCTGAGGAAGCACTTTTTTTGTTTATTTTGAATACAGTACCCTATCTAAGACACAAAAAGATAAAGGTATCTGGGTTACCTGTATGGTTCTAATTCTAATGGGCTGTTTTCATGAAATTTCATTGCATTATGAGATTCTATACCAATATCATGTAAACTGGTATTGGTATGAAACCTCTTTAGGATTGAGGAAAGCATGGAAAAAAGACAGAAAATGTCATAAAGGGTATGCTTTACAGGCTAGATTTTCTTGCTGGTAAACGTGGTGTGAATTGTCAGCTTAAGCTGACCCAATTTCATACTGGAATGGAACTCATTCCTGACCACTATCATGAAAACAGTGGGGGAGTGATAACCACCTTAAACACCTAATATGTATTTTTCTTCATTTTCAGCTTCTTTTAAAGATAGTGGTTTTCATGGGATAAACAGGACAGACAAATGGGAAGCTGAAATCCAGTATACTGTCACTGCTGAAGTTGAGATGTTGGGATCTGGTAGAGTATTACAGGTAAGATATATTGTGTTCATATAAACTTTTCATTCATTCTAACTTATATTTTTTCCTCAATTCATACTTTCATTTGTTCATCCATCCATCCATCCAACCATTCATCCATTCCTCCCTCCCTCCCTCCCTCCATCCCTTCCTTCCTCTATCCCTTCCTTCGGCCCACCCACCGACCCACCCTCCCTCCATCACCCCCCCTGATCTCCCCCTGCCTTCATTCATTTATTCATTTCTTTCCTAAATGCACTCTCATTTACTCAACATTTCACAGGAAGTACAGCCTATAATCATTAACAAGAACCTACCATTGAGTGATGTACAGGGAGAGAAAGCATCAGTTAAAAGAACCATCAAGATTTGTTGCTGTATACCAAGAGGAGATGTCTCACTCACTGCCTGGTACATAACCTGCTTCTTCCATTTACTGTGACCAGGATGGAAGGGAATTTAGGAGAGAGATGTAGGGAGTATACATCCATCTTGAGATGACTTTGGACTTTCCCAAAGTATTCTGTGGATCAATCCTCTGGATGATTTCCAATTTCTGTAATACTGGCCCCATCGTGAAGGATAAATATCCAAAGTTGGCTATTACAAGAGTAGAATCGTGCAACTATAGAATTATAATAATTGTTCTTCTCATTTTTTTTATTTTTAGGTTAGATAAGAAAGCTTATGTGTCAGGAGAAACAGCTAAATTACATGTGGAAACTGAAAACAGTTCTAGTGTTGATATTGATTCATTTGTTGTAAAGGTAAATAGACTTACACCTGCAAATAGTCTGTGAAAAAATGATACTGCATGCAAATTGTGAATGATTTTTAAGTAATATAAAATGCATGCACATGTCTCTATACTGTGATATAAACACAATGGAAGATGTACAGCAAGAGAAAAGTAAGCTTAGGAACACAAGGTGTTGCTTTTCAAGTGCTCTATATCGTCCGTCATGTTTATATCACAGTACAAAGACACAAGCGATCCTTTTATAATACTTTTATAATATATTTTCAACGTTTTTGTGTGAGCCATGTCTCTGTCCTTTTATATAAGCTCATGGTAGCCAGCCAATCAGCGTGCACATTTTATCTCAAATATTTTATAAAAATGCATAATGTGTTGATCTGACACTATTATGTTTGCAATGGACTGTCCACACTGTGAGTCCTTCACAGTTATGAGAAGGCAGCTCTAGCCAGACAACCTAGTGTAAGTGGCAACTTGTCCAGTTATCCAGGTCTGTTTCAACATGTCTCAAAGTGCACAGTCATCATGCATGGGTGGAAGAGAAATATTCCTACCGGTTAATGTCTGTTATGGCCAATAGTTCAAGTCTGACTAAGCCTAAGTCTAAAAGTGCACTTGCATGCAGTTATATCATTGATGGAAGAGCAGTTTTTACAAGTGTGAGTGTGAAACAGACCTGCACCATGCTGTGACCATGTCAGTGTTGTGTCCATTTTCACAGTCATATGAAAACTACATGTGTCTTAATTTGGATTTCTTTCAGCTTGTGAGAGTAGTTACTCTTTGGCCAAAGGAAAAAGGTGATAGTTCTGGAAGCCACGAAGAGAACACAGCTGCAACACTAGTCAGAAGTCCATGTATTCCAAATAGTTTACTTACAATCCAGAGTGTTGGATGTAAAAGTAAAGCTACTGCATCCAGGTAATAATTGCATGAAGAATAGACAGAGTTCTCATTTTCTCATAGAAGCACTTCATAATGCAAGTGCTGGCAACTATTGGCAGAACAAGTTGAAATTTTGTTCATTTTTTTCTAGGTTGGGGACTAGTAAGTAATAGGGTACATCTATCTTTGGTTATCATTGTGAAGCTCCAGAATTTGAAATAATATATCACCCCTCTGGAATGTCCTTTTTTTCCCATACAAGCCTCAAGCTAGTAATGTTATTCTGCTGCCCCCGGCCCTTTGATGATGATAATTTTGCAAGTTATTTTTATAAAGTGACCAATGCATGGGGAGATCAGGTTTGGAATGTGCTCTTTGACCCATATAATGTTAATTATTTTGTCAGTGATGTACCCCTGGTACTCAAGAATGAGTCTACTGATGAAGAATTCCAGCCCTCAGCTGATGGTGAGCTAGTCAAGGTATCAAGATCCATTCATTAGTTGATGAGTTTATTATTCTTCATTGTTTCAATGTGAGGTAATTGGGCCAAAGTACAAGAAATGTACAGAAAATGTGCCCAAACACCTTGTAGTAGTATTTGAATATTAGCCACAAGGAATGTCTTTTGGTGGTCTTCCTGTGATTTTTGTCACCACAGGTAACCCAATTGGATCCCTGTTTCAGCTGTGTTTAGTTGTGTAATGTTAAAAGTAAACACAGCTATGAGCAAAAATAACCTCCATCCATAAAACCATAGAGCTACAAACAAATCTAATGCCTGGTTAACACAAGCAATGCAAAATTAATGCAAACACAAATGCAAGTGCAAGATGACATAAGTGTGAACTTGGGAAATGCAAGCACAAGCACCAATGCAAATGCAAGTAATGGAAAATTTTTCATTTTCTTGCACTTGCAATATTTTGTGCTTGCACTTGAGTTTTTGTGACTTGGGGTTTGCCCAAATTCAATTCTGCATGTGTATCTACTTCATTATATATTCTTGCATTTCCGTTCAAGCGTGAACAATAATGCTTGCACTTGCACTTGTGTTTGCATATGTCACTCGTGTGCACCAGGTTTAACAAATTCAAATTTGGACTTACAGAGTATTTATCATGTGGATGCTGGTATGGAAGTCCGTTACGATTTTCCAGTCTCTGTTCATCTTCCAATAACTATTCAAGCGCCAAAGAACAAACAGGTATTATAATTTATTGTTGTACAGTTTGGATTTTATAGCAGCCATGTTTGTGGGCAAGTACAATAGAAAGTTTTTGAATTAGAAAACATTTCATTTCTCTTGGGAAAAAAGCTCTTACTATTTTGACCACAAACATGGCTGCTGTGAAATCCCTCTATTGGAAATTCTGAAGAAAGAAGTCACAGAAATTATGAAGCAGAGACAACATTGCAAGAGATAGTTTTTCTGGGAGCAAGAACTAGTGTCACTAGTGAAAGCATGCATTTGGGTTCTTTAAGGATGGTATGCATGGGGCTTGCATTTGTTGCTACAGAAGATTATATATAACCATGAAAAATGTTGTGCTGTACAGTATTATGCTGTGCTACTCCTGGTATTTTGCTTCAACAAGACATTAAAGCTTCTCTGTGTTAATGTATGGAGAACTGAAATGCAGCAATGACATGATTATCCACAGATACTGATGATGATGATGATCATTTATGTTTTAGTGGCATGAGTGGGAACCTCCAACCTGGTTATACAACTGTAATGTGGTCAATACTAGTGGGCCATGTGCTGTTCCAGAACATCAGCTTGGTAAGAACTCAGGGCAGAGTAGGTTTTTGTAGCAGAGGCAGGGAGCAGATCCAGGATTATCTTGCAGGATATGGTGCAGAGTTAAAGAAATCCTAAACCATCTAGATGATCCAGTATATGGTGGAAAAGAAGAAAAGAAGAAACATGGCTAAGGTTTTATGAGGGGGTGCACCCCTCCCCTAAATCTTCCCATGAGGGGTGGGGTAGGGTGAATATAAGTTAAAGCTTCTTGCTTGAAGTAGCAATTATTTGGTTTATAGATGGACAATTTTTTCAGATGTGAAGAAGGGGGACGTAAGGGTTTGTGGTGATGTGGTTTTGCGTTATTTTTTATGTGGTTTTACAGTTATTTGTTATTTTAGCCTGCGGTTTTGCGGTTTTTGACTTCCGATTTTTTATGTGGTTTGCAGTTTTGGGAATTTTGAATATATTTTGGTTGTGTTTTTTTCTCAATTTTGTTTGCAGTTTTGCAGTTTCCATACCCCCTTACGACCGCCCCTCCCCCTAAACAACTGTACACCTGTTGCTTTAAAGTAAAATTTAAAATTCCATAAGATAGTAATGATAAATTAATCTGTGTTTGCAGGATCAAGGCTTTTTGCACATGTACCAGGATTTCAAACTGATCCATTCAGCTGTGTAATGCAAAGATAGAGATTATTTGACACACTTGATAGTAAAATAATATAGCACCTTCAAAATTGTTTGGAGAATTGTTCATACATAGGTAGAACCATGGATCAGCTATGGCTACATGCTAGGGTCTAAGACTACAAACAAATAATATAAGGCAACATTTAATTTTTAGAATTTTAGAATATTTAGAATTTTATCCAGTACACATAGTGACTAAGGTTTAATAACTGAAGGGTTGTCCATTAAAAAAAATGCTCTACGTGACTTTTTATGTCCAGGCATTGATATCTTGGCATAGGAAAGTACATCCAGAACTTTGATACCATTTAAGACCGTTCTCATTCCCAGAAAAATTACCTCTGGGAATAGTCTTTTGGAACTTGTTCCTTGAGCCAAAAGTCATTATATGGCATCATTTGAACAGTTATTGTAATTTGTCTGAGTATACTTAAGCTGTTTTTATGCATGGGCACCTCTTCAATTGCATTGGAATATATGGTAGAAGCATCCCAGAAAATATTACTATTATAAATGAAGATTATCAAGTAATGGGAAATTCTAGTTTTATCTAAAATGGAGGCTGGAATTGACTTCAAAATGTCAACTTCTATTTTTACAAAACGATTTATATTTGTAATACATTTCATAGAGTATTCAAATGACTAAATAAAAAGAGAAATGTTGTTTACACATACTCTAAGTAAAATCTGTTTTACTAGTAGGCTTACTAGGCAAGCAATTGGTTTTAAAATAATATAGCAGGATCATTGGGATAATAAAGGGTCAGAGCATTTTGAGTTCCACAAGAGGATATTATTTTTTTAGAGTGAAGGGGTCTGAACATAAAAGTTAAAAAACTAGAACTAAAGCAATAATCATGAAGTTTCAGCTAAATATGATATTGAAGGATTTTGATGCTAGTCCCTCTTCAAATTATAGAAGTGCAATATCTAATATTAATTAGGCCAGTCCACAATATCTCTCACTGGCTTCCCAAAGCTTCTTGGCTAGACCATCATCCACACATTGTGGTGGAAGCTCTTTCATCTCACAATTACTAAAGCTTTTACCAGAAACGTTCTTCAACTTCTCTTCAGTGGCACAATAAATTACAGTCTGCATACCCTCAGATGGTTTTTTGGCAAAGACGAAAAACAGTGGATAAAAAAATAAGTCTATCCTGAATGGCAACTTTGTATCACGGGCAATATTGGTGTACACAATTCCTGGGCATAAACTGTTTACAGTCACACCTGTGTGGAAAAAGAAAATTTATATTGTTCAGAAAGATACTAGATATTATGTGTGTGTGTCATCTAGTGTGGAATTTGCTTGGGAAAATCCAGCCCAGACAGCGTTTGAACCTGTGACCTCATGGGTGGCACGGTTGGCCGAGCAGTTAGAGCGCTGGTCTGCCTTTCACCACTATGGTCCAGGTTTGAGTCCCTGCTTAAGTGCCTGGATCATATGTGAATTAAGTTTGTTTGATGTGTTGTTCTCTACCATGCCATTTTTTCTCCGGGTTCTCCGGTTTTTCCTCCCTCAGCAAAAATCAACGTGAGTCGAGTGATTATTTGCAAAATATTTAATGTAGAGGTTAGTGTGTGTGAGAGTACAGTGTCCCCCAATTAGTGCGCAAGTGCTAGAAGATTTGATGATTTGGACACTTAAATAAACAGTTATTTATTTTATTTTATTTCCTCAATCTGAGTACTGGTCAGACCACAAACCACATGCAGCTACTGCATGGGGGTCCTGTGGCAAGCAAAGTTGTAAGTTTGTATTTAACAAATTGAAGATGGTTTTGAGTTGTCTGTCCTCTTATTGACACACTCTTGATGTCATAAAATGTTCAAAACTCCTAGTCCTATTATAAGTGGAACACCAGCACGATGAGTAATTTCAGTCACTGCAACATTTTGAACATTTTATGGTGTCAAGATTGTCAAATTAGAAGAGGACAGACAACTCAAAACCATCTTTAATTTTTTTTTAACAATTATTTGAGATAAAAGTTAATCTTTAATTATTTTTAACAACAATTATTTGAGATAAAAGTTAAAAAGCCTTTAATATCAAACAGGGTAACAGAATGAGGGCGTGTGCCAAAACGCATCAGCAGTGTGTCTGTCCGGCCTCTTATTGACACACTGTAAATCAATCAATCAGACTGCGAGATTAGTATCAAGTGTTGTAAAATTTTAGAATAATAATAGGAAGAATATATTAAGTGATGATACACTAGGCTACACCTTTTAGTGTAAATTGTTGCATTAAAAGTCTGTGTAGTGTAACATGGTACAAGGTTATGATCTTAGTGCGATGGTGCCAAAACAAGTTGAAGGTTTTTGTATGCACATTATTCCAATCAATTTCTTTGCCATGTTACAATGTTGCACTAAAAGTTGCACTGTACAATAACATAACAACAAGGGCAAATTTTCTATGCCTGAAATACTGACTTACATATAATGTCCTTATGCAACATGCGACAGCCCCCCTCCCCCCACGAGAATGGTAGACAGACCCCTCCCACCCCAATGAGAAATGTCATACCTTCTGAAAGTCTCTTGCTCAGCTCATGTGTAAACAAGAAGTTGGCAAGTTTGCTTCTCGCATAGCCAGCAGAAAACCAATCCCTAGTACCACTGATTTTCTCCACGTCCTGTTCCACATCCTTCTTTTCAAAGACCTTAAAATCCGCAGCCTGGATCTTTTTACCCAAAGAAGCTGAAACTACCACAATTCTGCTAGGAGCTGAGGCCTTGATTAGATCAAGAAGCAAGTTAGTCAACAAGAAATGTCCCAAATGGTTAATACCAAAATGGGCTTCAAATCCATCTTGAGTTTTCTTGACAGCAGGCGTGTAAACTCCAGCATTGTTGATCAAAATATCTAAGTGTTTTTCATCGCGGATTATTTCTTCAGCAAACTTGCGCACAGACGCCAAAGAAGCAAGATCTAGTTCTCGCACTACAACATCTGCAAAGTGGTACTTGGAACGGATTTCCTTGACGACCCTTTCTCCGCGAAGGAGGTTACGACACGCAAGGATCACTCGAGCACCTCGTCTGGCCAGTTCCATCGCCGTTGCTTTTCCAATGCCACAGTTTGCTCCTGTAACGATGATCGTTTTACCATCCAACGACACATTATTCGTGCATCTATTACCGACTAGGTAACGTCTAAGTAGCCATATGCCAGCTGTAAACGCTGCAGCAACTGCAATCCCAATGTTTCTTCCACTACAGGACACCAGACTGTCAGCCATGTTGGACTATTGTGGGTACTCAGCGGGGTGGGGAAAGGAGTTTTGTTCAAACAATCTCATTTTTTCTCCTTTTATTTCTTTATCCTTTCGAAAACTTTTGAAATAGCTTATAGATGCAAACACAGGTTCAAAGAAAGTGTTTTTATTAACTGGAAATTAAATTCTAGCAAATTTACGGATTTGGTGTGTGTCACCTTCCCCTCCCCTCCCACCTCACTTTGTTAGGGCATGGAAGGAGAGGGAGAAGTCACGAAACTTGAACAAACTGGGACAAATTCATTTTCTTTTCACATTTTCAGTGAATAATATGATGTACACTGTCCATGGCATTATTTTGTGATCAGCAGGATTAACTAAAGTAATAGTTATCATGAATTTTGTCTCCCATGGAATATTGGAGAAGGTCAGAAAATTTTTAGTCTGGGTAATTCTTAGTCCAGTCCCAGACTCTCTTTCTCTATCAGTCTCATTTCGGAAAGCCATTTGTTGATTCAGTGAGCTATGCACTTGGAAAAACCAACTATAATCTTTTACCAAAGTTTGAGCAGAGGACTCGCGGAGAAAGAGAGTCCAGTATAACTTGCATGCGCATGTGCTAAATGAGCCAATCAATTGATTAATTAGTATTTTGCGAGCTTGCAATATGCAAATGTCAGTGTTTGGTAGCAGTGGTAGTGATGCGTATCGAAAAATTCACAAATACGTCTTTCACAACTGTCCATCCGGAATGGCCTGTAACTGCTCAAACTTTGGTAAAAGATTATAGTTGGTTTTTCCAAGTGCATAGCTCACTGAATCAACAAATGGCTTTCCGAAATGAGACTGATATCGTGTATACAAAACACTTTCTTCTTCAGCCATCTTGAATCACTAGATGACTTTAGGATTTGTAACCACGCGATCACCACATGAATGTGGTGATCGCGTGGTCACTAAGCTGACATGCGCATGCAAGTTATACTGGACTCTCTTTCTCCGCGAGTCCTGGAGCGTCAAGAAAGAGAGTCTGGGACTGGACTAGGTAATTCTAGGAAGTGAAGTTTGAGTGAAGGAGTTTTCCTACATTGTCTAGGCTAAGGATTTATTTTCTAGACAGTTTTCTTGATTGTAGAATAATTATGCTAAGAAATATTAATTACAAATTAAAAGAAATGTATGGAGCTGATTGCTTGGGTTGAGTGTATGACATCACTGTAACCTCCAAAGATTCATAAAAATCTAAATCCTTCCCATGAAAATTTTCAGAAAACAAACTATCCAGTTATTAAATGGCTCTTTGAAAGTCTTTCAGTTTAGTTTCATGAAGTTTCAGCTAAATATGATATTGAAGGACTTTGATGCTAGTCCCCCTTTAAATTATAGAAGTGCAATATCTAACTATTAATTGAAGGGTTCACTGTGAAAATGACCTAAGTGACTATTTGATGGATGTCCTGAGATTAATTTTTCCAGCATAGGAAAGTTAATTATACCATTTTATACCATTGAAAAAATATCATTTTCACATGGAACCCTTCAATTAGGCCAGTCCACAATATCTCTCACTGGCTTCCCAAAGCTTCTTGGCTAGGCCATCATCCACACATTGTGGTGGAAGCTCTTTCATCTCACAATTACTAAAGCTTTTACCAGAAACGTTCTTCAACTTCTCGTCAGTGGCACAATAAATTACAGTCTGCATACCCTCAGATGGTCTTTTGGCAAAGACAAAAAACAGTGGATAAAAAAATAACTTTATCCAGAATGGCAGCTTTGAATCACGTCCAAGATTGGTGTACACAATTCCTGGACATAAACTGTTTACAGTCACATCTGTGTGGAAAAAGAAAATTTATATTGTTCAAATATGATGAATATTATTTGGATTCCATTGTCATTCAGAAAGATATTAGATATATGTGTGTGTCATCCAGTGTGGAGTTTGCTTGGGAAAATCCAACCCTAGTCTCCTTTGCAGCTGTTTTTTGGATCCTGATACAAAAAACAGCTGTGAAAGAGACTAACCCAACCCCAGACAGCAGGGACCGCAGACCACCTTGAAAAGTGGGGGGCTAGCATTTGAAAATAAAGAAGACCATCCAACCAAAAACGTTTTTAAACAGAACATTTGACTAGGTAGCACGGAAAGTGGAGAGGCTTAACCCTCCAGCTCCCCCCGTCTCTGTGGTCCCTGGACAGGTTTTGAACAGGGTTCCCTATACCTCATTGCAAAATGAAATCATGCAAAAATATTTGGTCTTTTCAAGCATCACCGATAATTAAAATATCTCTTTCACGTTCACAAAAAATAAAAAGTTGCTTTCACATGGATGCAAAAGGATTTTAGACCTAAAATCACATTTCACGTCAAAATAAATCAGCCATTTATGTTTCACACAAAAGGTATAGTAGACCCTGTTTGAACCTGTGACCTCAATCTGAGTACTGGTCAGACCACTACTGGGGGTCCTGTGGCAGGCAAAGTTGTAAGTTTGTATTTGTACTGAGAATAATAATATATCTTAAGTTGGTGATACACTAGGCTACAACTTTTAGTGTAAAGTTGCATTAAAAGTTTGTGTAGTGTAACATGGTACAAGGTTATCATTTTAGTATGATGGTGCCAAAACAGTCTTGTTGAAGGTTTTTGAATAATAATAATGATAATAATATACACTTATTACGCGCTTATCCATTTCTGCTCTAAGCGCAAAAAATAAAATAAAAATAAAAAAGAACTATGTGAATTATGTTAATTGAATGCACATTATTCCAATCAATTTCTTTGCCATGTTACAATGTTGCACTGTACAATAACATAACAACAAGGGCAGATTTTCTATGCCTGAAATACTGACTCAGATATGATATCCTTATGCAACATGCAACAGCCAACAGCCCCCCCCCGTCCCCTCCCACCCTAATGAGAAATGTCATACCTTCTGAAAGTCTCTTGCTCAGCTCATGTGTAAACAAGAAGTTGGCAAGTTTACTTCTCGCATAGCCAGCAGGAAACCGATCCCTAGTACCACTGATTTTCCCCACGTCCTGTTCCACATCCTTCTTTTCAAAGACCTTAAAATCCGCAGCCTGGATCCTTTTACCCAAAGACGACGAAACTACCACAATCCTGCTAGGAGCTGAGGCCTTGATTAGATCAAGAAGCAAATTAGACAACAAGAAATGTCCCAAATGGTTAATACCAAACTGGGCCTCAAATCCATCTTGAGTTTTCTTGACAGCAGGCGTGTAAACTCCAGCATTGTTGATCAAAATATCCAAGCGTTTTTCATCGCGGATTATTTCTTCAGCAAACTTGCGCACAGACGCCAAAGAAGCAAGATCTAGTTCTCGCACTACAACATCTGCAAAGTGGTACTTGGAACGGATTTCCTTGACCACCCTTTCTCCGCGAAGGAGGTTACGACACGCAAGAATCACTCGAGCACCTCGTCTGGCCAGTTCCATCGCCGTCGCTTTTCCAATGCCACAGCTTGCTCCTGTAACGATGACCGTTTTACCTTCCAACGACACATTATTCGTGCATCTATTACCGACTAGGTAACGTCTAAGTAGCCATATGCCAGCTCCAAACGCTGCAGCAACTGCAATCCCAATGTTTCTTCCACTAAAGGACACCAGACTGTCAGCCATGTTGAACAATTGAGGGGACTTAGCGGGGTGGGGAAAGGAGTTTTGTTCAAACAATCTCATTTTTCTCCTTTTATTTATCCTTTCGAAAACTTTTGAAATAGCTTATACATGCAAACACAGATTTACAAGCAGCAATACTGTTTATATTTTTTCATACGAAGTGTTTTTATTAACTGCAAATTAAATTCTAGCAAAACTACGGATTTCGTGTGTCTGTGACCTTCCCCTCCCCCTCCCCACTTTGGTAGGGCATGGGAGGAGAGGGAAAGGTCACGAAACTTGAACAAACTGGGACAAATTTCATTTTCTTTTCCCATTTTCAGTGAATCATATGATGTACACTGTCCATAGCATTAGTTTTGTGATCAGCAGGATTAGCTCTTGCCTCATATGTGCATACTGTCACTTCGTGTCTCCGAGCCTCTTGAAAATCACCTTTCAGACCAATAAAATAAATCTTCGATGTTTCTGCTCCAAAGTTTTTAGGAAAATACATGGACAAATGATTGACACTTGAAAAACGAGCAATTTTGGTGGTGTATTCAAGGCTTCCATCCTTGTCCTCGTGCAACTCAAAGCTTTGGTCAGGTTCTGCTGTAACATCGTCAAATGTCATGAAAGGCCGGTTTTTGAACAGTTTTACCTCTGAAGGATGCTGTCCTTCTTCCCCTCCAATAACTACGAACCCCTTAAGCTTTATTTGGCCGGTAAAAGGGATGTTAAATAACAATTCTTCGTCCACATCGCTCTCCACAAATTTTGTCAAGTCCAGTCTATCTTCCCATGGTTTGAAAACATTTTTGCCTGAATCTTCTTCAGCTTCGTTCAAACATTGAAGTTTGATGAGGTCAATCTTCTGGTAAAGGCTGAATTGGCTGCCTCTTTCTGCTGGATCGTCATGACTGTGATCACATTGATGGTGATGATGACCACCACAGCCAGCCATGTTGGAAAGATGGCATAAAAGGAGAAAATTTTGGGCTTCCTGTGGTTTGACGCGTTCCTCGGGTCTAACTCGGGTCCTTCCTCGAACGCTCCTTGACTCGTTAAAAATCGTCTTTTTGACTGTTGACGATAAAAATTCGGTGTCTTGACGGTTCTGGGTTGACGGTAAATTCTACTGTTTGACGGTGAAAATAATGATTAATTATTAATAACTTCCAATTAATCATTAATTTTTCGAAGAAAACGATCATTTGTCGCTCGCGATACTTTGGACAATAGTCTGTACAACATGGACTGAAAGAACTAAATGTGTGATTCATTCGACTTCTTATCATGCTTCAGCCTTAGAGGGATGGAACGAGAGAATAGAAGGGAAAGGAAAGGACAGAATGAAAATGGCCTCCTTTCGAAGGCAATGAGCTTTTATCATGTAATTCTAAAAGTCACAGTACAGAAATATAATTACCATAGCTGGAAAGAGCATGTCAAAATTAGTAAAACTGTGAAGTTTGAATGAAGTAACTTTCAAACTCACGAAGATATCAATTTTTCGAAATCGAAATTCAGTTTGTATGAAAACATTCGCTGGTAGGCAAGAGATGCCTACGATCAGTGTACCTGTACACTATCTATTAATTATTTGTCTGATCTTATTCGTTTCGTGACCAGTCGACACATTTTCATACGAATTTATTTATTTGTTTATTTTCTTATTTGTGTCAGGGGAAATTTGTGTGTAAATATTTGAGTACTCAAGGTTTGGGCAGAGACTAGATTTACGGGTATAGTTAGCTAAGTAAAATTCTATAAGACTAAAATTTCAGCAAAAAAAAATTATATCTATTCAGGGCCTGTCTATACGGCGAAAAGTTGTCTCGGGTACCCAAGACATCCCTCCCCGCGAGTTTCCATGGGCGAGCTAATTTTTCATATATTTCTGAAAAAAATGATTCAACCTAGCGTTTACATGAAGAATTGTCTCGGTTGGGAGAGACAACTCGGGGACGAGATAACTCGTCTCGATCAGCTGGTAGAGACGAGACAACTTTTTCTACTGGCAGCTCAAATATGACATGCGCGCGCACGCTAATTTTACAGCGAAAAATGCAGTTGGGCTTACTGTGTCCTCGAGAACCAGGTTTGACGAAACTTCATATAAACGTTCTGTAAAATTGTCTCGAGGAGGGGGGAGGGCTGTCTCGGGTACCCGAAACAACTTTTCTCCATATAAACAGATCCTAAGTACGTTCATTTGCCAACAGTTTATAGTCTTACGTATCAGTGGTTGCGTAGTAACAGACCGTAAGTACTTTACGCACAAAAAGTACATGCGGATGCTGAAAAAGCTAGATGATTGGAGCCAAAGCTAGGAATTGACATGTACCATTTAAGAACTGGCAGTTCTGGCCGGTTGGTTCCACTAAATGGAAAACACCCTGAGTGAAATTTCAATGACTACGCCTCTTAAAATCCTCGGAGACCCAGGGCGTCAGGACGGTAGCTGTATAATTGAGATTTAGCACTTCTAACACTGTAAGGTTGATGATGCTAATTTATGCTATTTCTTATTTGCTGAAAAATTATTATCCTGTCCATTTTAATTTGTTATAACGCAATCATGAAGACAGACCTGTTGACTTAAACACTGAATTGAGATGTTATCAGTTTTCATAATCAGTTATTTCAACTGTTCAAATAGATCAGTGCAGAGTGGATTGTTCAATTCCGTTAAGTTTTAAGTTCGCTATTTAATCCCTAAGCCTGTTAGGAGTGTTAAACAAATCCTTATCCAAGTTATTGTGCGTAGCTCATTGTTAGATCCCCAAATAATTATTTTGATTCGTGCGTTGTTAGGGATCCCAAACCTCTTTGATGGAATTCAAACACTTTTTTAAAGCTACGTTTATCCATCGATGAATAATTAGACCGTACTACAATACAGTACGTTAGCATTAGTTTCGCTGTGGCTGTTCCGGCTCTACAAACTTTCCAGTAAACGCCTTGAAATCAACGCGAGGATTTGTTGATGCCATTGTAAGTTAAGGCGAATTTCAGGTCAGTATTCCTTTTTGGTTTTAAAAAGAGTAGATCGATTTCGTATGACGGTAAATACGGTAGGCGCGGTATCTTTCACATCATGCGAAATCTGATCTAAATCTGTTTTTAGTACTTCTGAATAGCAGTTTTGAAAAGCTTCAATACAGTACGTTCGAAATACTTCTGAATAACAGTTTTAAAAGCTATAATGTTGACGCCGTATTGTTTGATACAGATATGAAATCTTTTTCAGTCAACAAGAGCGCCTGTTATCTGTACTTAGTGGATATGATTATCGTCCTTTTTTCACATTTTAATTTTTCTTTTGAAATATTTTCACTATGAAGTCGACTCGGATCAAACTCTGAGTTTTTATATTTTTGAAGATCAACGTATCGCCAAAATCAGTTCAAATTTGACCTCATTCAGTTGTCGCGTTGAGATTTGGTAACGAATTAGAGGCAACTTGCTTAATTTGTAATTTTATATTGCTGAATAGCGCAATTAGTCATCAGATGCCACTAACTATAGTTGCTCTGTTTTGTTTAAAATGCTGTTTTGTTTTCTTTTGTGTTACAGCTTTCTTCTAGCCAAAACGAGGTTTGTCTGGCGTAATTGATAAGCACTATTCCAGGCCAGTTTATTGCCATAAATCATGGGATGGCTCAAGTCTTTCCTAAGTGGCTATCAAAAAATCAACACTATCAATAAAGAAGATACTCTTAGTTATAAAGATGTTAAAAAGGACTTGGAAAAAATACTGCAGTTTCAAGAGACAGAAAAAAAAACACAAGAGAAAGTCAAGGAGATCAAGAGCTACTTCGAGAAATTCGTTGGTTTGGAAGATGAAGAAGGAATTCCAAATAAAGAAGATATTGTTGCCAAGGCCAGAGTATATGGAAAAGAGATGGAAAAATACAGTAACGAGTAAGGAAACCAAGTAATTCACCGCCAACCTAAAACTCCCTTCACCCAACTCAAACTGCGTCCTTTCTGAAATTTGACCGGGCTTCCTGTGTTCTAAATACGCGACATAGGAATATTCACAGGCTTATAACAGAAAATCTAGCATCGTGACCTATACAGATTTTAATTTATTTCGGCGTGTTTTAACTAAAGCTAGAACATATCAAAAAAGAAAAAAATTCGTCGACAGGTTTTTGGGAAAATCGTAAAAAATCATCAAAATCGACGTCCGATTCGCGCGTAAGTGCGACTGAGTGAAGTGTCAAAACTTAGCTTTTCTACACATACGTGAAGGTGCATTTGTTGTCATGAGACTTTGTTGATTTGAGTACGTCTGGAAGGCTTTATTTTCCATATTACAAACACTTGCAGTCAACTAGAAGTCAAATTTTGATATCTGTTGTTTTTGTTCAAAATTGCTAGAGAGTGCCGTTTTCGAGCTAAAATAGCAACAAAACTAGCAAAGTAACCCTCCATTTTCTTAATTGTTTTGTTGTTCCCATTTCAAAAGCAACCTATATGCAAATTTATAGAAAACTTCGTCGATAAAATCTTGTGTGAACCCATTACCCCAAAAGTTATTACAGCTGGCGTGGTCCTACAATTGTACTAATCACATGATTTTGACCCTTAAAAGGTACAGTGTATCCTAATGGATACCCAAAAAAGAACACAACTACAGTAATTGTACATGTAATTTTCAAATCAATTGACCTATATCATTATGACGTCACAGCTTGTTTAGAAGGGGGACAGAATCATCCAGAACAATAGAAATTTAAACAAAATTTGCTCTGCTAAGGAAAGTTTACTCTCAAATTGTCTGGTTTCCAAATATAAAAATTAATGTACTAAAGTTTAATACACAATATTTACTGATTATGGTGGCTGTTACCGCTTTTCTACGATCTTCAAAATGCATTTTATATCGATTTTCTTTGTGTTGT
This sequence comes from Telmatactis stephensoni, assembly GCA_029948255.1. Lineage (NCBI taxonomy): Eukaryota > Metazoa > Cnidaria > Anthozoa > Actiniaria > Isophelliidae > Telmatactis > Telmatactis stephensoni. The sequence goes on from JALIZF010001908.1 coordinate 683,778, forward strand.
TGCTGTTTTGTCCCCCTTCCACGACCATGATCCTTTGCATTTAAACAATTAGATGTTTTGATGTGACGTCATAGTGAAATAGGGCAATTTGCAATTGTTAATTTGTGGATATTTACCCTGGCAAATTAAATACGTCTTATCATATGTTGTTGTTGTAGCTATTGTTGACAAGTCGGCGCTCGAAAATATCTGATCGTTAGGGGACGTATATGTTGTGGTTCAGTTTATCACCGCTTGGTTCAATTTTGATTTTCCTTTGTGTTTGTGTATGGTAATGTATGATAATGAGTACAAAACAAAGGAAATCAAAATTGAACCGATTAGAAATTCAAACCATAAATATTCATTGTGAAACCCTGTATGTCCTTCTCTCTCTCCCATGCATTGTGTGTGAAATGCTGTAATCTAACTTTGTTCTAAAATTCATAGATTCTATGAAGATATCGCCATTCTACGCATCGATCCAGACAAAGTCGACACAAGAATCTCCATGTTGGAAGAGAGAATACAAAAGTTTCGTACCCATGGTCGCTACATCGTTGTCATCGGGGTTATATTGTTTGCATGTATTGGTGGAGTAATATCATGGCGAATATTCGGCACGAAAGCGATGACTCATATAGCTGTGGGCGTGGCTGTGGGCTTTGCTGTTGGGGTGTTGGCCTTCTCGGTTTTCTATTTTGGGTTCCTTGGAATAAAGATGAGTCATCTGTCAAAATGGAAGAATCTGAAGAAAGAAGCGGCTAAGATTCCAGCAATAAAGAGAGACATAGAGAGAAAAAAACGTATTGTAAGAGAATTAAGTAAGCTGTTGCTGCATGATGTCATGGTTGATCAGATCATTTTCCCGGCAGAAGACATTGTGTCAAATTGTGACAAATACCTAAAGAAATAGTGAATATTTGCTCTTTTACAAACGATTACTGATAGGCCTCTTAATGTTTATATAACTCGGGACATTCTTCGACAAAATTAAAAACGTATTTAATTTGGGCAATTAAATAAATGCAGCAAGAGCCACGCAAAAAGTTACACGATAAATCCAAGACTTCCCGTCTACCATCGACATTTCTGAGTCAATTAGGTATTTGCCAAGAGAAATTCTTTAAAATCGTTGAAGACAGTCCATAGACAGACAGACAGACAGACAGACAGACAGACAGACAGACAGATAGACGGACAGACAGATAGACGGACAGACAGACCCGGGGCCAGGTAGTTTGAAACCATGAACATATTGTTGGGTTTCAACCACAAAAGACAAAGAAGTGGTAGCTATGTTGGATGACCAATTGAAATCTTTAGTTGAAATTCATCAAGAGAGCATAAATTATGCTCTCTTAAGTTCATCCAAGGTGGCTGCGGTGACGTCACATACAACCCAGCAATGGCAATGTGCACAAGAGCTTGCAAAGCACTCTGGGAGTTGGAGTCTAGCGACCTACAAACATTTTGTAACATTTGAATTTTCTTCTGCTAAAATACTTACCATTGCTTACATTTTCTATAAAGAAATGACAAAGATAAATTGTTGTGCTAATTGTGCAAGGACTCAATTTCCCATAATGCTTTGTTCTTGAAAATGGCGCTCGTGCACATCGTCTATTGATAAAAGTCTTATATATCTATTACATACACCCTCTTTCACTATAAGCTATCTTATAGTTCAGTTGCTCATCTACATGTAATAGTACTAGAGTACCTCTCGCAGAATGCTCAATAAAGTGTAAGATCGATCCCGAAAAGTACTATTACACGTTGCTAGGAATCCCTAAATGCTTTGATGGAATTCAAATACTTTCCTTAGAGAAGTACGTCTATCCATTGATGAATGATTATCACGACAATACAGTACCTTATAATTTTGAACTTAGTTTTAACGACTGCTCTGGCTGAACTAACTTTCCAGTAAACTCCTTGAAATCAAAGCAAGGATTTGTTGATGCCATTGTAGTTAAGACGAATCTCAGGTTAGTATTCATTTTTGGTGCTAAATAAAATATGTATTTACGTAGTATTTCTAAATAGCATGCAGTAAACATGTTGAAGACTGACACTTAAATCATCTTGAGTCAATAGTAGCCTAAGATCTGTACTTCGTAGCTGTGATTACCATTCTTTTTCCCACTGATTTTTTCTTCCATTTTTTATTTTGGAGTATTTCCACGACTCGGACTAAAACCCGAGTTCTCAGTTTTTGAAGATCGATGTATTGTCAAATTATTCAAATTTGCCCTTATTTGAATCGGAAGACGAACGGAACGATACCGGTAACAAACTAAAAAGATATGTGTTCAAATTTATTTAGATTATCGCCTATATGTATAAGAATAGGCGAAAAATTTCATATGAGTTTTGCGCTGAGAGCGATTGCGTGAATTTGGTGAAGAATTAAAAGTCAACTTGCATTCCTAACCAAAGATCTCAATAGCTGAATAGTACAATTAGTGAGGCGCGCGCACTACAATCTCGCACAAAATACGTTAGATCTTTTTCAGTTTCTAACAAAATCTCATGTCATTGCTGGAAGAATTCAAGGTTTTCAAATGATTTGTCATGTTACGTGATCCTCCCTCTCCCCCTCTCAATGTTGAAGCCGAATGGTGGCTGTTCAGTTTGCAAGTACATTCACAGCCATTATATTACATTGTATGGGAGGGGGAGGGGTGGGAAGTATCCTGAGCAACAAAAAAGAGATCCTAAATGGCCGAAATTGGTCCTAACAGTTATATCCGAGATTGTAGTTGTGTAAAGTTGTCATTACTAGTAGACTTATAACTGATTTTCAATTGAACAGTAGACAAAGCATTGTCTGGTAACAATTGTTTCTGTGATGGTGATGCATGGGTCTGGAACCCGAAAGCTCGGAATAAATCCATAAATAATACGTAGTCGTCTACTATTCAACCATTGAATGAATCCTGAACACAACGAAACTCTGAATTACAATTTTGTTTTTCAATTCCCAGCAGGAAATTGGAAAGAAAATTAATGTAAAAGAATTCTACCCTTGCTAGCCTATGCTTTTGTAAACACAGAATATTGGCGGCTCTTTTCTTGTTAAGATGCTGTATTGATTCCTAGTTTTTGTTATAGCTTTCTTCTAGTCCAAACGATGTCTGGCCCTAATTGATAAGCGCTATTTCAGTGTCGGTTTGTTGCCATAAATCATGGAATGGCTCAAGTCTTTCCTAACTGGCTATAGAAGAGTGAATGCTATCAATAAAAAAGATACTCTCAGTTATGAAGACGTGAAAAAGGACCTGAAGAAAATACAGCAGTTTCAAGAGACAGAAAAGAAAACACAAGAGAAAGTCAAGGAGATCAAGAGCTACTTCGAGAAATTCGTTGGTTTGGAAGATGAAGAAGGAATTCCAAATAAAGAAGATATTGTTGCCAAGGCCAGAGTACATGGAAAAGAGATGGAGAAATACAGCGATGAGTAAGGACAGCAAGTATTTTCCCACCAACCTACAACCCCCCCAACCCTAACCCTAACGGCGTCCTTTTCTAGTAAAAGAAGAACTGGGCATTTGTTTTGTTTTACTTCTGTACTTCCCTCATTGGGAATTTTTAGTATGACAAGGATGACAAAGTTAGTTAGTGCGCAGACCTCGGTGCAAGAGGTCCGAGTTAATTCCTGATGACCTCGTATCCTTATATCAACTTCTTTCCATTCCGTGTAGCCTTAATTAGCTTTAAATGCCCTTAAAACGGAGCACTGATGGAGAGAGGGGGTAAACGGCGCACCGACTTCGAATGCTTTATACATGAGCCTCTGGCTCGGGTGATTTGGGCAACCACTGCCCGCGCTTCGAAGTAAAATATATTGCCTTTGCGTATGCCTTTTGGCTGAAGCTACTTTGGCCCTAAAATTAAAGGTATTGCAAATGGGATGCCAAATCCTATGAATTTAACCCAAAAGATACGATAATCATCCCCGACCCCGCCAATGACATCTCGTTTAATAATTCTTTTATTTCGTGTATGGCGAGTCATTTGTGAATCTTTACCTTGGCAAATACCTCTGTTATTTGTTGTTGTAGCTATTATTGTTTAATGCATACAAGTCGGCGCTTGGAAATATCTGACCAATAGGGGAGGTATATGTTATGGTTAAGTTTATCCTTGGTTCAATTTTGATTTTCTTTTGTGTTTGTTTATGGTAATGTATGATAATGAGTATAAAACAAAGGAAAATATAAATTGAACCGATTATCATAGTGAATTCAAATCATAACTCTGATAAATTGTGAAAACCTGTATGTCCTTCTCTCTCGCCCATGCATTGTGTGCGGAATGCTGTAATCTAACTTTCTTCTAAAATTCATAGATTCTATGAAGATATCGCCATTCTACACATTGATAAAGACAAAGTCAACACAAGAATCTCCATGTTGGAAGAGAGAAAACAAAAGTTTCGTACCCATGGTCGCTACATCGTTGTCATCGGGGTTATATTGTTTGCATCTATTGGTGGATTAACATCATGGCAAATATTCGGCATGAAAGCAACGACTCATATAGCTGTGGGCGTGGCTGTGGGCTTTGCTGTTGGAGTGTTGGCCTTCTCGGTTTTCTATTTTGGGTTCCTTGGAATACAGAGGAGTCATCTGTCAAAATGGAATAATCTGAAGAGAGAAGCGGCTAAAATTCCAGCAATAAAGAAAGACATAGATAGTAAAAAGCGCATCATTAGAGAGCTGAGCAAGTTGTTGCTGCATGATGTCATGGTTGATCAGATCATTTTCCCGGCAGAAGACATTGTGTCAAATTGTGACAAATACCAGCTGGAGAAATAGCGACTACTTGCTCTTTTACAAACGATTACTGATAGACCTGATATAGTATTTAACTGGAGACATTCCACATAATTTACGCGTCAAATTTAATTTGGCAATTAATGCAGTACGAACCACGCGACAAGTTATACGAGAAATCCAAGATTTGTTCTGCCACTGAAATTGAAAATTCTGAGTCAATTATAAATTTACGAAAATAATTTCTTGAAAATCTTGAAGACAGTCCATAGAAAGGCAGTCAGACCGACCAACCGACCGACCGACCGACAAACCGACCGACCAACAGACCGACAGACCGACCGATGTTAGTTAGGATGTTTCTCGAGGCACTCGTTATTTTCAATACTCGAGAGCTTAAAATCATGAAGCGCATGATCGAAGTCCGTTTGGTTCTCGACGGGAACGAGAATTGTAGTAGTTGTCAGAAATCTGCCTATTTTCTCGCGCTCTGTGAGACCTAGGACCAGGAATCAGTTGGGCCGTCGCCCGAAAAGCTCATGTCAAGAGCAGCCATATTAAGCTACAGGTAAACGAGAGACGGCGGACGGCAGAGAGGATCACGTGACTTCCTTTTTTTTGCATATGGCGAGGTGCGTTCTGCACATAAATATGAGAGTAACTTCTAGCGTTTACGTCCAATCTGAAATGACTCAGATTTGCGTTGAAACGGCAACACCAGACGCTAAAAAAGCCCGAGATCACATGATCCGCTCCGCCTTTTTTCGTTTACGTGAAGCTTTCTATGAAATCCGCAATTTTTTTCCGGTAAATAACGAACCCGCAAGAGACCATAATACTAAGAGAGCGAAACTCAGTATTGATGTCTGTGCGATGTTCGCGACGACTGAGGCTATTTTTAGTAATTTAGCCATCGCGCGCACATCTCAAACAATATAATTTGATTTTTGACGTGCGCGCGGACGGGACCGTTTGCTTTGGGCACTTGAATTCAGTATTGTTTAAAAGCCTTGCGCGCGCGATATAGCGATTATCCTGTCAATTTTGTTATAACGCAATAAGACAGATCTATTGACTTAGGCCGACGTTAAACACTGAATTGAGATCTCAAGCATTTTAAGGCCTAAATTGAGCCTAATTCGCATAAATCTAGATTTTAAGAGATTTTTGGCTTTTCCATCGTAGGAATCTTTTAAAAAGACTAGTATATTTTGTCGACTATACCTAATCTGAAAGTTTCTGAAACATGTTCACTTTAAAAAAGTTGTCACGTTATAAACTACATCAAATTATTGGTTTAAAATGTTGGATTAAAAATGAGGTACACAAAGATTTGTCTAATTTTAGCAGTTGATACATTTTTGTTTCTTTTGTAGAGGTCTTAACAAATTCGCCTTTTAATATTGCAGAAGTAGTTTTATTTATGGAGAGAGATATTATAAAAAAGAGATCACGTGACCTAATTTGCATATATGGGGAGAGAGACACGATGAAAAGACGGAGTCATCATATACCTATGCTGCATCTTCCATAAACGAATCATTACGATATCTTTAAAACCCACAGTTTTATAAAAGAAACTAAATTCTGTCCAATGTGCATAAAAGTCAACCCTTAATACACTTGAGATGTTATCAGTTCTCATCATAAGTCATTTCAAATGACAAAATAGAATTAGATTTAACTATTTATTTATAACAACTTTATTTGTCCAAACAAAAAGGGTGTCACCAGAGAGGAACTGAATCCCCATATAAAGGTAGCCCTCTGAAAAAAATAATAAATTAATAAAATAAAATAAAATAAATTCGACCTAATTTGCATAAAAGTCAAGCTTTAATCACTTGAGAAATTGAAATTATTTGTATTATAAACAAGGTAATTTTTCTCTATTGGACAAAAAATTAAATAAAGTGATGATGATGATGAGATGTTATCAGTTGTCATAATAAGTCATTTCAACTTAGAGTACAAAATAGTGCTAAATTATGGTAATTCCTTTGTTTCCTATTGTCTAATCAACATTATTTATTACTAATTAGTAGTGTGTGTTTGTTTGCATTGAATTCAGCACATGTGAGATGCGACGTTTGAACTAGGCCTAATAGACAAAATATAATAAAATAAATTCGACCTAATTTGCATAAAAGTCAAGCTTTAATCACTTGAGATGTTATCAGTTTTCATCATAAGTCATTTTAAATAACTGACAGATGACATCTATTTGCAAACTGCATTTTCCTAATATTTCCTACCTTTTCATTTTCCTATGATAGGAAATATCTAGCAAAATGTATTTCCCTACATTTTGTCCAGTTTCTATCATATAGGAAAATGCAATTTCCTAGATATTCCTATCATAGGAAGATAATCAAATATTTCCAGTGAATTACGGCCTTCAAACTGGAAATGTTTGCTTATTTCCTGTCAAGAAATATCTAGGAAATTGCATTTTCCTATGATAGGAACTGGACAAAATGTAGGGAAATACATTTTCCTAGATATTTCCTTGATATTTCCTATCATAGGGAAATGAAAATATGGTAGGAAATATCTAGGAAATATCTAGGAAAATGTATTATCCTACATATCACAGGGAAGTGCAATTTCCTAGATATATCCTAGATATTTTCTATCATAGATAGTGCGAAAAATTTCCAGTGTAATTAAGTTTATCAGTTTTATAACTTTTTAAAGTTTACCCTCTTATTGTTCTTATGGTAGTACATGAGTTTCAGTACATGATTTCGGACGGAGCAAGGGGAGGGGAAAACAAATTGCAAGTTACTGTGAGATCCTCAATTTTTGGTCCACGCGTTGCTCGGAAGCCCGAACGTCTTTGATGGAATTCCAACACTTCACTAGACGGCTATACGTTTATCCATCGATGAATAATTGAAACGTACGACACGTACAACAGGTACGATAATACCGAGCGTTTTACAGTACACTACTTGAAATCAACGTGAGGATTTGTTTATGCCATTGTAGTTAAGGGAAATATAAGGTAAGTGTTCCTTTTTGGTGTTAAATAAATATGTTTTTTAGTACTTCTGATACTTCTGAATAGCAGTTTTGAAAGGGTGTAGTGTTAACGTATTGCATACACTTTGTTTAACATGTCTTTAAAAGACATGAAATTATCTTGAGTCAACAGTAATTCGTGGCTGTGACTACCGTCCTTTTCCCCAATTATTTTTTTCCGTTTGGAGTAGTTTCAAGACTCGGACCAAACTCTGAGTTCTTATATTTTAAAGATCAACGTATTGCTACTGAATTTGCATGTTCAAACTTGCCCTCATTTGAATCGGAAGACAAACGGAAGGATAATCCTAGCCTTGCTACCTATGCTTTTGTAATCATTATACACCTATTTGAAAACGAGTTGTTTGTTCGTTGTGTTGTTAAAAATGCTGGTTTATTCTTCTCTTTTTTGTTACAGCTTTGTTCTAGCCCAAACAAGGTCTGGTTGCCCTAGTTGATTAGCTCTATTCCATCACCAATTTAATTTATTGTCATAAGTCATACAAGTCAACACAAAACTATTAATTGTTTTTCCTTTTTCTTGATCAGATCATGGAATGGCTCAAGTCTTTCAAAAGTGAATATGAAAAAGTGAACACTATCGACAAAAAAGATAAGCATATGATTAAAAAAGCTAGAAAGGACCTGAAGAAAGTACTGCATTTAGAAAAGAAGACGCAAGAGAAAGTCAAGGAGATCAAGAGCTACTTCGACAAATTCGTTGGCCTGAAAGATGAAAAAGGAATTCCAAATAAAGAGGATATCGTTGCCAAGGCTAGAGTATATGGAAAAGAGATGGAGAATTACAGCGATAAGTAAGGACAGCAAGTATTTCCCCACAAACCTACAACCCCCAACCCTAACCCTAATGGTGTCCTTTTCTTACCCAAGAAGAACTGGGCATTTGTTTGAATTGCTTTACTTCTGAACCGTCCTCGTCGTGAATTTAATTTGAAATCATAGAAATTTCAATCTGGGTATCGATGTCTGTAAAAGTACCAGCGTCCGACCTTCATGAGTACCCAAAAATGTATCCTACTAAAGGTACAACGATCATCCCCGACTCCACGCAATAAGTTATATTCATAGACACCATAATTGTTTTTTGGATTGTAATGCAAATTGACACACATAGGGGTCTCCAAGGGGAAAAACATTGATGGGAACGAGTGACCATTTTTAAAAGATGGACTCGTCCTGCAGAGTTTTTTCAATGCCAAATATTGTTTCAAACTATCCAAATCAAAATTTTATCAAGGAAGGAGCTGAAATCTCCTGACTAATCTGCATTACAATGTGAAAACCATCACGGCATATAATTTATCGTGAATAACAATGTATTACATCTCGTTTGATAGTTTTATCCGCTCGTGGTGATTCATTTGTGCACCTTTACCCTGGCAAAGATCCTCTGTTATTTCTGCTGTTGCAGCTATTGTTTTTAATGCACGCATCTCTTCTAGTCCAGACCCAGGTTTCTTTTTACCCCGCTCCGTTTCGGTAAAACGTAACAAAGTCCAGAAGAACTTGCATGCGCATGTATTACATGAACCAGAAAGTTTATCTGAATTCAAATCAGCTATTTGGGGCTAATTTTGAAAACGAATTCATCGAAGCAGTTAAGTATGCCTTCACTTGTACGAAACACACGTTTTACCCAAATTGGAGCAAATCCAAGACCTGGTATGACTTGTCAAAAGGCCTTCTAAACAGGTCACACCAAACTTGTACGGTGTCTGATTGGTTCATGTAACGCATGCGCATGCAAGTTCTTCTGGACCCTGTTTTTCCGAAGCGGAGCGGGGTAAAAAGAGGCCTGGGTCTGGACTAATGCTCGTCTTCTTGACAAGTTGCTCGGAAATATCTGACTATGGGAATTAAAACCTGTCCTTCTCCCTCTCCGGTGCAAGCGGAATGCTGTAATCTTACTTTTCTAAAATTCTAAAATTTTCTAAAATTCATAGGTTCGATGAAGATATCTCCATAAAGCACATCGATCCTACGAGCATCGACCAAAGAATCTCCAAGTTGGATGGGAGGATAAAAAAGTTTCGCAAACGTAGCCCCTACGTCGGGGTCTTCAAGGTTATAATGTTCGGAGGTATTGGTGCGATTACAGCATGGCAAATATTTGGCAAGGAAGCAACCTATATAGCAGTGGGAGTAGCCGTGGGCTTGGCTGTTGGAGTGTTGGCGTTTTTGGCTCTCTATTTTGGGTACATTGGAACACAGAAGCGTCATGTGTCAATATGGATGAAAATTAAGAAAAGAGCGCGCAAAAGTCCAGCAACGAAGGAAGACATGGAGGGAAAAGAGGGCATTGTAAGAGAATTGAGCGAGCTGTTGCTGCGTGGTGTCACGGTAGATCAGATCATTGTCCCGGCAGAAAAGATTGTGTCAAATTGTGACAAATACCTGGAGACTGAATAGCGCTACTTACCTTTTAAAAACGATTATATAATATATAATAACTTTATTGTAAAAATAACATTTTAAAAATAACATAGATTAATGATAGACCTAATAATATTTAATTGGGGACATTCCGCGACATAATTTACTCTTCGAATTTAATCAGTTTGGTTAATTGATGCAGTGCGAACCACATTAAGATAAATCTAGGATTTGTTCTACCAAGATAGCATAAATATTTATATGCTCTCTTGGTTCTACCAAATTGAATTGAAATTCTGAGTCAATTATATGTTTGCGCATACAAAAGTAGATGAACTTGGAAATCTTGATGTGAAGACAGTCGATAGACAGGCAGACAGACAGACAGACAGACAGACAGACAGGCAAGCAGGGAGGCAGAGAGCATGGACAGAACGGGTGTGAGGCATTTTGGTAACCTTGAGCATATTGCTGGGTTTCATCCATTCCTTCATCAATCAAAAGACAAAGAAGCATGCAGATGGCTGCCGTGACGTCACATGCAACTCATAATACTTAGATTTACATACAACCTCTATTGTTAGAACTCAAACTTAGAATAGCATGGGTTTCGCTTTGACTATTAAAATGAGATATCAACAGGAAATTCGATTTAGCTTAATTATGAAATGAGATATATGATTTGTCTCTCGCATACTCGCTCATTTCTCTTCTAAAAGAGAAGTTGAACTTATACGCACCTTTGTACAAACTGTACAAAGTTTGCGAAGCACGTTTAGGACAGGATACGGTTTACTAATTGGAATAGGAAAGTCGATCATCAGTAAGTAATTCTTTCTACCAATAACTACACCGAATAAGGGAAGTCTTTCTAGTTGTTGCACGACAGGGCACTCGAACTCTCGCCTACATCTTTCATGTATATAGAAGTCAATGCATAACAATTGTTTGTTTAATAGAACAGCACGACCCCTTGCCAATTCCGTAGTCCGTGAATTGGAGGAGGGTTACGAGGAATCGTGCAGGTTTGCCAACTCTTTTATTGTCTTTGGTCGCTGAACTAAAATTGCAAATACATGCAGTATGGCAAAATAACTCAAAATGATATTAATTGAAGTTAAAAACAGGGGCCACGGAGCGACCCAAGAAGTGTGTGTGTGTGTGTGTGGGGGGGGGGGGGGGGGGGGGTCCGGGGGCATGTTCCCCCGGGATATTTTACAATTGTGAACCTCCCAAATGCGATTTCCAGCGGTCTGAGGGGTGTTTTAGCACAAATACTCCTGTTCTCTTATCTTTGTGTTTATGCGTGTTTTTGCACGATTTTGTTTTGTCTGATTTTGTTTTTTGTTTTTTGTTTTGAATTTTTTATCGGTTCTTTCTAAACAATTTGGGTAAGATGTTTCAGAAATTATGAAAATGCTGACAGTTTCGTTCTAACGTTCTTTCAAAAAAATTCCTATAAATTAATTTGATAACGGCTACAAATTTCGGCTAAAGATCAAGATTATTGAACCGTTCCTGGGTCATCGTTGTTCTCAGCTGTCTCTAATCGTTGAGCTGCTGAAAACGAGCTTTCTTCAGATGTACTTGTTGATGGATTTACAAGGACTAGCTTGCATACTTTCACAACTCCTGGCTGATCAAAGCCCTTTCCGAAGTTTCCAAATCTTTGACATTAGAAAATAAATAAATTAAATAAAAGAATAATCATGGATACCAGGCCCTCCCTCTCCGCGGCCCCTGAAAAAGCCATTTGGACTCAAAACTGGTCAAAGCTGGAAACTGATTGGAAATACTCTCCAAAACGTTCTGCACTGTAAACACATTATCACCGATGATTTTTAGTTTAAAAAGGTAAAAGACTGACTATAGGGTTACGTTGAGTAAATGACTTCATCTGACAGCAAATCGCAATTTGTAGATGCCAAAATACTTGATACTTCTGTCTCTTCCATTTGAATGTGAAGACAATATGAACAATGGGGGCCATATAGACAAGTTTCATAAGCTTTTTTGGACTCTGTATGAAAGTAAAGAGTACACCAGGCCTTTATATATATTTTTTTCAGTTTTCCTGTTTCTTTCTGTTTTTTGTTGTTCTTTTTTTTTTCATTCTTTGAAATATTGTAAAAAGCATTGAGAATTTTAAATGCGTTTTGAAGAATTAAATTAGTCTTCTTCTTCTTAATTCATCCTTTTCTTCTTCAACATCTTCATCTGGTTCTTTATATCTTCTTCTTTATCTTCTTCTTCTTCTTCTTTTTCTTCTTCTTCTTCTTCTATCCCTCTTCCTCCTCTTAATTCTTCTGTTCAAAATGCTGTTTTTGTTTTATTATCAGATATTTGTGTGTCTGCATGTGTTTGCTCTTTTCGTTATACAGTTTTCACGTCTGGCTTGACTTCAGTGATTGCTTTTACATCATGGAATGGCTCGAGCCTCTCTTAAGTGCTCACAAAATAGTGAACACTATCAATAAAGAAGATACTCTCAGTTATGAAGGCGCTAAAAAGGACCTGAAGAAAATACTGCAGTTTCAAGATCCAGAAAAGAAAACACAAGAGAAAGTCAAGGAGATCAAGAGCTACTTCGAGAAATTCGTTGGTTCGGAAGATGAAGAAGGAATTCCAAATAAAGAAGATATTGTTGCCAAGGCCAGAGAACATGGAAAAGAGATGGAGAAATACAGCGATGAGTAAGGACAGCAAGTATTTCCCCACTAACCTACAGCCTTTTAACCTTAAACAAGGAACTGGGCATTTCTTTTATTTTTGCTCCTGGAACCTTCGATGTCGAGCAAAATATTTGAGATCCCATATATTTTGAGATCCCAGGATATTTGAGTTGACCATAATGTAGTAATAGACGACAGCGGTCA